>WOVY01003138.1:0-718560 GCA_013436015.1 Rhipicephalus annulatus
GGGTCCTAGATTTTTCAGCACGCTGTACGATACATTGTCGGTACCGGTTGCCGTTCTTACGCGGGTTAGTGATAGAGCAGTACGCAGCTCTAGTAGAGAATACGTGTTATCCAGTTGAGCATGTGATAAATGTATGCATCTTGCATTTGCTGCTCTACAGATCTAGGCAGTGCAGTAGTGTTGTGAATCAATTACACAGTTCCAGTCAGCATTGTGCAAACTTATTAAAAATCACGTTCAGATAATCCAAGAGATATGGCCGATTCTCTGAATCGGTTCGCGCTGGGATACTTGATGACTAGAGCAGTGATTGTTTGCCAGATTTTCGGAAGTGGAGTAAATGGGTCATTGAATTGCAGAAATCATGCCATTTTTTCCGACCTAATTTTTCTTGTGTCCGTTAGATTGGATGTGTGTGGCCTGACACTTCTTGTAATCTTCAAGCTTCCCAGTGCGCCAATAGCGACGTTCTGCTCGCCTCAAGCAAGGAAGAGCATCGACATAACCATATCCACATCGCTTGTTTTCGGTGCACGTTGCTGTTGTGCCTTGGGCTTTGGCGAGGTAAAAGGTGTGGACGCTTGGTTATCCTGAGTCGCTAACGGTTTCGGTGTACTGCGGTAGCTTGTCTGCCTTTGAACGCTTGGTGATCGTCCTCTACGGTCCGTTTTGGCTGTGCTTTTGTTTTTCTGAGCTGAAGAACGCTTGGCTACCGCAGCATACGACATTGGGGATGTACTATTTTGTGATTTTGAAGTCACAGGGAGTGATGCACAGTTTCACAGCATTCGGACATGGCGATTCCTGTTTTGGAGCTCTTCAAAGCAAGTTTCCTTGTCGCTTTAGTCGAGTAGCTGCCTGATGTTTCGGACAACCAGCATATGACGCTACGTGGTCTCAATTGCAATTGGCACATTTGGAATGATTCCTCGATGTACATTCTTGTAATCATGTGCTCCTGCACATTTTGCAGCGAAGTTGTCCATTGAACAAATTGGCAAACATGTCCTTATCGTTGACACTTGTAACATCGTGTAGCGGGCTGTAGGTACTCTTCCACCGGATGACTTGTGAAGCTTAAAGGAATACGAGGCGGCAGAGGCTTGTCGGGAGAGAACTCAAGAGTTACACTGACGAGTAAATGTGGCTTTACTGAACCATCTTCACGACAAAGCCCATTTAGTCTGTCTCCTGACTGAGGTTACATCGCTGTCTCTTAAATATTCAAGCAGTTTGATCTTCACTGTATTGCACTGGTACTTGTCTAATCTTTCCTAGGTTCCTCACATAAGACTGTGGTATATACGGTGCCACTTCAAGACCAGCAACATGTGGTAACTCAAGAAGCCTGGAGGATTCAGTAACTGTAGAGACAATTACAGAGAAGTTGCCATCTCTGTTGACACGGAACGACTCCACCTTCTCTTTTGCAGCAGATACTACTTCACTGGCCAGTTTGTTCGGACTTACTAGCCAGAACGAAATGCTAGGCTCTGTAAGCTTGACAATTACGGTTATCCCCGCTGGTCGGGCTTTCTTGTATGTGACTGTTCTGAAAGGCCTGTCTTATGCTTCTACATCACAGTTCATTTCCGTGGAGTCGATGATTGTTGCATCGCCGAAATCCTCTTGATTATCAGTTCGTGCCTTCTTCGGAGTAACATACTCGTCGTTGGCGTTAGGTGTCGTCGAGGGCCCATCACAGTCCTCCTCAAGTCCGCGAAACACGGGATTATCTTGCTGTTTCGCACATTCATCACTTCGTCTTCATCTGACTGGCGCCGGGAAGAATGGCCGCCACCAGTAGCCGAAGCTTTCGGACGTCGTGGCAGCCTAACATAAGGCTTCGGCACCTTGGAGACGTGTCGCCTGGTGCACCGCGAAGGTGGTGGCCGAATCTTGGCAGTAAGATGCAGAAGACTAGTAAGAAAACTTATACGAAATTGGCGAAAAAACAGCAGCGCTAGGAAACTCACGCCCAGTGATTCGTCACTTCGTCTTCCATCTTTGCATATCTAGTAAGCACCTCAAAGCATATCAGTGGAGTAAATGATGGTGAGTGCGGCGAGGCTTCGGACGCTTTTATAAGCAAATTGTGAACCATTCACTGGCTGCGACCATCTGTCATTTGTCTGTAGGTGTGTTTGACGCGCGGATGGATGGTTTCACGCAAGCACAGAGGAACAGACGGCACGCACGGACAGACGCATAGAAGGACGCTCGGATGGACGCTAATGCGGCCACATGAACAGACGGAAGGATTCACGGACGGACGGACGCATGCACAAGCAAACGGACGGACGCATGGACGAGCGCAGAAACACAGCATATACGAATGACCGCACTGAGAGCCGCGCGGATGGATGTATGGGCAGCATATGGACGTATGGGCGGCCGGATGGAAAGACTGACAGATACACAGACGAATGGACGGATGAACGGACGGCTGCATTGACGGACGGAAGGACGCATAGACGGATGCCTGTACCGATGGAAGCAAGAAAAAACGAATGCAAACTAGCGCGGATGGACTGATGGACGCTACACCTCACTCTTCATCATTCACTTGGTGCGTATGCTGCAATTTTTTACGCAGTACGGAGACATTCATTGTGCTTTCTTATTCTTAGGGAAGCACGGTTCCCGTAACACACTTGAAAGAATTTTGTGCAGAGTTTTATGCTGTGTCTGATGACGTTGAGTAATTATGCGCAGTGCAATTGTAATGGGTTTTACCATTGGATGATTTACTCGTCAAGCGATTCGCATTGCTTGAAGCCTGGCTGCTCTTTAACCCTTCTTCATTGCTTTATTGCACACTATAATGCGATACTTCGGCCGGCAGGATGCTTGTCTATGGTCAGTTTGCAACGAAGATTGAAACGCGTAGATGAGTGGTGGATTACATGGCTGGCATGAAGGGGACCCGACTTCAGTGGTGCCTTGTGTGGTTTGCTTTTACGTTCAACACCCGGTTCATATCTCTCTCTCTCTCTCGCTATATATATATATATATATATATATATATATATATATATATATATATATGAACCACAAGCTCTGCAACACGTGGCGTGCATCGCTACACCGGCCAAGAGGATGTCCTTCGACATATGTCCTGCGACATATAACGATGTCCTTCGACATGTAAGAGCGTACACCAAACTCGAGAGGAAGCTAAGCGTGTCGTCAGCATAACCGCTGAGATGACGAGATGGCCTCCAAGGGTCTGCTGAGTGCTTCACTCGCTGCGTTTCGCGCACTTGAGCAACGTGGAGTTTGCCGCACGGCGCCTGATCTGGTATGGGTGCGTGCGCGCTTTCTCACGATAGGGAAAAATTGTACGCCTTGAGCTTTCACCGAGAGTTAATGAGTGCACGAATGCCTCTCCGCACTCTGCACAGTCCCTGTTTTGAGAAAAGACGCTTGTTCAAACACTGTGAAATAACGTGAAACTAGTTATTTCGCGCTCATCCTGGCTGTACCTGTGCGCATTATTTTTGTGCGTCCTTTATATATACAATCAACGTGAATAGCACATTGAATGTTCAGTTGTGAACGCTGCTCACGCTATTCCTCTGTGATATACTCTTCGTGCGTTGTTTCTTCTTTGAGAAAGTGCTGCACGATTTTATCCACTTTTCGTTATCCGCGTGACGCTCCAAAATCTTGCCATCGCATTAATTTCTTCACCTTTGCAGTGAAAGTGTGACTTTCTTCTTCAAATCGAGCAACTGAGAGAAAGAAAACTGGCCGATGTTACCTTGACCCCCGTTCTTTTAATGGGGAGCCCCACCGCTATGGTCTAGTAGCTAAGGTAATCGGTTGCTGACCCGCAGGTTGCGAGATCGAATCCCAGCAGCGGCCGCGGCTTTTGCGATGAAGGCGAAAATGCTGTTGGCCGGTGTGCTCAAGCTTGGTTGCACGTTAGAAAACCCTATGGGGTCGGAAAATCCAGAGCCCTTCACTTTGGCGTCTCACATAATCCTATATGGTGGTTATTGGAAGTTAAACCCAACATATCTAATCATATCAAATTTTATGATGAACCCTGCATACGCCTGTCTCAGTAATGGCAAACAAAGCGTGGGCCGATAGTAGACCGGTTATCAGCCAAATGCGCTATCTTTTATAACTTACGCATTGACCCTTGCAGCTTCATCACCGGTTCTCGTGTACTCTCTTCAATAAACTCGAGCGTTCGCGTTCTGTGCGCAATCGTAAAATAATGACCTCAACAAAGGCGAAGCTTATCGAGCAAAGTGACGTGTTTTGAGCCGAATGACGCTAACAGCCTTTGCAGTTGGAACTTAAAAAAATCAAAATAACCCACGCGTGGCAGTATGATGAGCATTCCTCCAAATCTGTTTCATTATATTGGATTTTAACGCGACAGCTTCTCAATGTCGAAGCGCAATCACAGGGCCTGAGAGACACGCCTTATGAATAACTGCGATAGGCATGTAATAAGTGTTTTGTTTATTGGTGATGACTGTATTGACAACTAAACAGAATAATAAAAATACAAATGTATTTGAAAATGACATGTACAAAATGATGGATGAATCGTAGTATTGATTTGTAAAACATGTCACGGGTCATCCGAAATATTCGGGAAATATCATGAAGACAACTACCGATGTGCAATTTCTTGTATTCGTTTATTCGTTCCATCTCTGGTATCGGCAATATCCATATTGGCATTCTGAAAATAAGTAAGACTGTGTGTAATTAGGGCCAACACAAAGCGTGTGGACAAAAAGTTAATGCCACGACCATCACTATGCGACATGTGCTATTTTATCAAACTGATTCAATAACGTTCGAACCCTTCACAAAGAAAAACCTTAAAAGAGCAGGGATGGGGCTGAGGAGCCTTAGATATTTTTGTTACGGTTCACTGCACCAAAGAGCACTTCAAAGCAGAAGGTTGCACAGAGCATAAGTTAACGTTACCAGTGTTTTTGCAGCCGATTTTACATACAAACATGAAATTATACAAGCCATTGGGCAGTCTATTCGGAATGCTCCTCAAACCTAGCATGTGAGCGTGTTATGGTTTCAAAACTTAACTAAATACACAATGCCTGAAAATGTGTCAAAAGGGCTTCATGCAACAAAAAGCTGCCTCCTTTGAAACGAATGACTATCGTGACATTAGACGTTTAGTATAGAAGAAAATTGTAAACAGGGTGTGCGTGCAGGAGCCAACATTTACTCAAGCTGACACCACCTTCAGGCGGCAGCTTACTTTCCTAGCACTCGTGTGCACATGCTCTGCACCATGAAAAGGGCTCTTTCAGCTACCGTGGATGTCCTTGCTAATTTCATTGCTTCGTTCACGTTTTTTTTTCCACAATGCCTCTCACCGTCACCCAAAGTCTTAGTATACTTCGCTCTAGTCTGCCGTAGCGCACGCAGCTGTCAAATCAAGGCTCACTCTCGTCACAACACAAGACGACATAATGAGCGCTACCACAACTCCGGACATATCAACGTCGACACGATCATCTCGCTGTTAAAAAAAGACTGGGTAGTCAAAATCACTGCCATTTATAGAGGTTGTCTGACATGAAACTCGAACAGGGTCGTTTTCGGAAACAATTTGACGTGCTGGTGCTTCTTTGTGATAGTAAAAGTGATAATATTATGGCCTCGCTTAGGTTTTAGCTCAAGAAGTAATTTTTATTTTATTCCACCAATATTGGGCTCATACAGCACAGTGCCGCCGCCAGAACCTATTTTCTGTGGCCCGGTTTTCACGCTGTCACCCTAATATTCGCAGTGAATCTTTTGTCATGTATGCTGGCAATCTCATGTGCCGTGTACGAGAATGTTCCACAAATGGCTGGTGGGAAGCATGTTCTGACTTACGGGAAAGGGGAAAGGCAACTCAAGGCGTTCATATTATGACGAGCGGGTTGTGTTCGGTATTCTGTGGCGTTTTTTAGGCCTATTTTTCTACGTACCAGGACGAAAGAGGAGACCACAAGAGCCGCTAAGCGTAGGTGGCGTGACAGAAACGGTCAAAAAACGAATTTGGTCCTTATAATATTTTCGCACCTAACACAGTGGTAAATGAATTAATAAAAACACCAGCTAGAACTTGGTCCATGCCACGTGCTGTCATGCATCCGTGTTATTGAGGTACCTGCATTTCATCCGGTGTCTATTCCGAAATGTTCTCAATTGTAATTTTGTTCAATTATCACCTGTTTCCTGTCAAACTTAAAATGGTTTTGTTCTAAATGCATTTCTTTGCACAACTTTGTCTAGGTTAAGTGATGAGCTTGAATTGGGCAAATAATAAGCGTCGCTAAAAGATAACATTCAGAGTATACGCATGTACAAGATGTAGAGTAACTGTTGAAACGACACGCTTACCATATCCAAATATGCAAGGGCAGTGGTCCGCATAGCAGTTACCCTTTATTTGGTAATCACTGCAAGGCCTTCCCAGTGAAGCCAAAGGCTCGCAGAGACCTCGCGAGTTACTTCTAACACAACAACGCCCGTTTCCACATTCCGTGCTGTTTCTGCAATTCCAAGCATATTGTTTGTTCTGCAAGCAGTGAAAACCACGTGTTTTTCATTATTACCGACTTAATAATTTAGTGAACAGATGCAATGCTCAGTCTGTACTGCCCAGGCCGGATGCAACTATGTTTATTCAGAGTAAAGTAACGAAATTATTTATTTTGATAATTAGCGCTTTTATGTCACTGGAACATCAAAAATCGAAATATTTCGCTGTTAGGAAAGCAAACGCATTATGCACCTCTGGTCTTACCTGTGAGGCTCTAAAAAAAGAACAATATAATTTTTGTGTATCAATATTCAGGTATCGAGGCAATATTGTCCAGGTTTCAAGGCACTCAAATAAAAATGTTACACAGCAAAACGTAACCGATTGGAGAGAAAACATATCCACTAAAAGGCACAGTGGCCGCACTGCATTTGACCGAAGCTGAGCTGACCAATATGCAAAAATGCGGCTTGCGAGTATACGAAACTGTTTAAAAAATATATTTTCACAATGTTTGAGTGTTGGTTCATACAATGCTTCAGAATCAGCATTCTCAGCTCAAAGCCAATATTTGTACCTAGCTTGCACTATGGCAGTCGTGCCATGAAGACGGTGCTTGCCACATGATAGCGGCATCGATAAAATGGCTATAAAAATGAGCATAGTGTCACGAATACAAGTATGAAATTTTCAGCGATTTTCAAAAATAACGTCGCGAACCAGCAGGTCAGCATGGCATCGTAGCGTTATCGTTGTTTTTAGAAGTAAAATGCCAACAGTATTCATTATTTTAACCCAGCTTTTTTGTGCTCATTGAACAATCATTGCCATAATTTCAAACTTGTATGACTTAAAAGTTAGCGATGTGAAAAAATTGGAACGAAATTCCAGCATAGCATATTCATTTGTAGCCACTAGCAGAACACTTAGAGGCATTTGCGTAAAACAGATTGCCATCTCAGTAAAGGTGTGCTGAACACAAGTTACAAGCGCTGTACTGAGACGTGAAGTTGCAATATTTGTAAATCTTGTTAAAAGTGTGATTACCGGCAAATGACAATTTAATTGAAGATTTCTTAATTGTTCATTGTGGCCCCAGTGGCTTCAAAATGCGCTATAGCGAGCAGTCGTTCTTGCTCTTCCTGCGTGGACGCAACGAAAGTATTTGCGTAAAAAGAAACTGGGAATACGTCAACTTCGGTAACAATCGCGGATCTGCGCTGCACTTCGACGGAAGTTTGCTAGCATTCACTGATTCGTATAAACAGCGAGAGTGCTGTATACGTACGTGAGGTTCAAGTAAGTGTCGAGATGCTGAATGTTGCACTGCTGGATTGCGGCATCTGCCATAATGACAAAGAACTGAGCAAAAAAAAAACGTTTGGTGTAGTAGATGACGTGACGCACCCAAGGATTTTTCACTGCGTTTGCCGACAATGTGAAGCGACCCTGTGGCTTGAGGCACTGTATACTGCCGAAAAAATATCATTTACTCAAACATTTGAATTTTGATATTTGTATAATGCTTTTAGAATTCACTAGGAACCGAAGTGGGGTAAACATCCCAAATGTTAGTATCTCTTTAAGCTCCACTGCAATCACTTTGTGGTTAGCTGATCGATTTTTAACAGTGTACAGGTTGGTCTTCTATGAGCGGGAATACACCAGCGTATATTTACCTCTACAGTGCTCACTTCGGGCACTGCTGTATAAAAACAATGAACACGTCTTTTCAAAGTGCCCGCCACGGTGGTATACTGGCTAAAGTACTCGGCTGCTGACCCGCAGGTCACGGGATTAAATCCCGGCCATGGTTGCAGCATTTTCAATGGAGGCTGAAACGTTGTCGGCCCGTGTTCTCAGATTTGGGTGCACATTAGAGAACCCCAGATGGTGGAAATTTCCGGAGCCCTCCACTACAGCGTCTCTGCTAATCATATGGTGGTTTCGAGACTTTATATCTCACATATCAATAAATCAATTATCTTTTTCAGAGCTTTCTGCTGCCACTCACAATAATAGTCCAGTGAGGAACTACATTTGATGGACGAAGACTTTCGCCTGTTTATTCTCTGCTTCTACTGAATTTTGTTCACACCACATATTTTTTCGTGGTTCTGCTACGCGTTGGTGCTCGAGGAGTCAATGCACAGCATGTGCCACGTGCAGGAGGCGTATGCATAAACTTGTTTCGGGGAAGAAGATGTGCTTGTTCCGACATCGGGCCATTGTCCATATTTCCTTTTATGTTAGTGTGATAGAGGGTGATTCCGTGCTGCGTATTCAGTAAGAAAATGTTGGGGGAGGTACGATGGCCACCCATTGACATCGCTGCTTCCAAGTCTCCATGAATTTCGTTTAAGAAAATTCCTGTACAATTCACTTCAATTTTTTTCAATTCATTTATTTTCACAAGAAGATATGTAAATTAGTTTTCTTATAAAGGCAGAGCTCCATAACTCGCAGTGAAGTTGTCAAGAAGGCCCTTACGTTGCATCCAATTATACGAACAATAAAGCGCGCCAGAGACTCTTATGACGGGTATAGAATGAGGGGAGATTTCAAACACGTGAAGATAGTATGAACCAATGTAAGTGAACTTTATAACGAATAAACGACAGGCGTTTTGTTAGATCTGTTGGTAGTTTGCTCCAATGTTGCGGTGCAGTAAGTGTAAATGTATATTATCTATAATTCGTTCGAGACTTCGGAATGGTTAAAGTACTGGAGGTAAGTGATCGTATCGGGTCTGGGGTGTTTTGATAACAAGATTTTACAGAAGGACACAGTAGAATTTCATGCATTATTTTCACAGCAATGCGAGAAGATGGTAATCAATTCAGCGCTTGACAGGAAGATGGTTAATTTATTGGTATGCGATGTAATTGAAGCAGTTCAGCTCGAAGTGTGGTGTTCTCTGCTGCGATAAGGAGCAATAAAGTGGTGGGGTATATGAGTCCGTGTATTGTAATGGTGTATATAATGTAGAATGTAGGAAACTGATGCAGAGTGTGTGAAAGGTGTGCAAAGAAAAATTGTAACGCAGTTCGTACAATATTAGAATTTTCTTATAAATAGATAATTTTCTTTCATGTATGTGTTTATGTCAGTTTAACTGACTGGCAAGATGGATACCGATAATGATGATGTTTGGTGTTTCGTGGCGCAAGGACCATTTTATTGCCAAAGAGCGCCAGTTAATGAGACGAGAGTAGTGGACATTGATTTTGATAAGCGGCTGTATAAGGGCCTTAAAATGCTTCGCGCTAGAGTGGATAAAAACATAAAGGTAATGAAATTATGACCATGTCGTGAAAATTTTGTAGTGCAAATACATGACGAAAGGTTGTGACAATAAAAAATGACCCCATATCTGCATGTTACTACAGTGTCTAGAAATATACTGCCTAGTGTGCTGAGCGCGGGCTAGGTGATGGCCCCGCAGCTGATGACTGCCGGCAGCGCCCGCATGTTGCGCTGCTGTGCGAGTGGGTGCATTTGCGTTCAATTCTTGCGCTCCGCAAGCGCAGTGAGGCCTGCAGGAGGCCTAGCCACGCGAAGCCAACTAATATTTTCCTGCATTTTCGAAGTGAATTTTACGTAATATTGTAGCGATGCTGAGGCAGATAGGCCAAAAACAAGCAACTTTATTAGGGCGAACTTGTGCCCACAAGTCTAATGACTATGGTCGTCGAGTCCAAGCAGCCGAGAGGCACAGAGTCAACTAACTTCCTCTTCCTCGTTGTTGGAGCGCACCAACGCGTGACGCACGCCAGCCGGTTCTTGCTGGTGCTCTTGCCATGATGATTGCGGCGGCTACTTGAACGTGGCCAACCTGTCGCGGCATTATCCCCCCCCCCTCAGACGCATCGTCCCGATGCTTGAGAGAGTAAAATGATGCATGCGCCCTCTCACTCGTTTTCTGACGATCTGTCATGATAGGGCTTCATGCGGACTACGTGTACCACTTCCGTGGTATTGCGGCGTCTTGAGCTCACGTGTCCCGCGGATCTGACTTCATAAGTGACGTCACTGATTCGGTTGAGTACTTCATAAGGGCCGAAGTATCGACAAAGAAGCTTTTCAGAGAGTCCGCGGCGGCGCACTGGGATCCATATCCACACTTTGTCACCGGGATGATAAAGTGCCTCACTGCGTCGCTTGTTGTACCGACTAGAGTCGACGCGCTGTTGACGGCGTATTCGGTATCTTGCCATTTGTCGTGCTTCTTCGGCTCGTTGCAAGAAGTCATCTAAGTCAGGTGGATAACTGTTTTCGTCCTGTAGCGGTAACATGGCATCCAGTGGGGTGGTCACTCTTCGGCCGAATACTAGTTCGAAAGGGGCAACGTGGGTTGTTTCTTGAACGGCTGTATTGTATGCGAATGTTACGTAGGGTAATATTTCATCCCACTGTTTATGTTCAACATCGACATACATTGATAGCATGTCGGTCAGAGTTCTGTTGAGGCGTTCGGTTAAGCCATTTGACTGAGGGTGATACGCCGTTGTTCTTCTGTGATCGGTATTTGTCATGCGCATCAGACATTGCATAAGGTCTGCAGTAAATGCTGTGCCGCGATCCGTAATAACGACGATGGGCGCACCATGTCTGAGCACTATGTTGTTCACAAAGAACTTGGCGACTTCGGCAGCTGTCGCACTGTACAGAGAGTCAGTCTCAGCATAACGGGTCAGATAGTCTGTAGCTACGACAATCCATTTCTTGCCTGCACATGATGTCGGGAAAGGTCCTAGGAAGTCCATGCCGACTTGTTGGAATGGGGCATCCGGAGGGTCTATTGGATGGAGAAGGCCGGCTGGTTTTACGGCTGGAGTTTTGCGCCGTTGACATTGACGACACGTTTTCACGTAGCGCTGCACTGATGCGAGCAACTTAGGCCAATAGTACTTCAGGCGAATCCTGGCGAATGTTCGGCTCACACCCATGTGGCCGGACGTTGGCTCATCGTGGCATGCATGCAGAATTTCCTGTCGCATGGCTGTGGGCACGACTAGTAAAAACGTTTCGCCATTAGGTTCAAAGTTCCTCCTGTAAAGGACACTTCCTCGAAGGCAGAACGTGGAGAGCCCTCTGGAGAATATGCGAGGTACTTGAACGTCGAGACCCTGCAGGTGTTGTATAAGCGCCAGCAAATCCGGGTCATCTCGTTGTTGTTGAGCGATTTCGGATGCGTCGACAACGCCTAGAAACGGGAAGTCTTCCTCTTCAGGTACACTTGGATCGACGGGAGAGCGTGACAAGCAGTCGGCATCACTGTGTTTCCTTCCAGATTTGTATACGACCGTAATGTCATACTCCTGCAGCCTAAGGCTCCATCTGGCTAGTCGACCTGACGGATCCTTGAGATTTGCTAGCCAGCATAGAGCATGGTGGTCACTGACAGCTCTGAACGGTCTACCATAAAGGTAGGGTCGAAACTTATTTATTGCCCAGATGACTGCGAGGCACTCTTTTTCAGTAGCAGAGTAGTTTGCCTCAGCTTTTGAGAGTTTGCGGCTGGCATAGGCTAACACTTTCTCTTGACCATTTTGCCACTGGACCAGGATGGCACCGAGGCCGACATTGCTGGCATCGGTGTGGACTTCAGTGTCGGCTGTCTCATCAAAATGGGCAAGTATTGGTGAACCCTGTAGCCGTTTTCTTAATTCATCAAAAGCTTTCTGTTGTTCATTTTTCCATGTGAAGGGCACGTCGTCTTTCGTTAGTTTTGTAAGAGGTTCCGCAATCGTTGAAAAGTTTTCCACAAATCGCCTATAGTAGGCACATAAACCCAAAAATCGGCGCACTGACTTTTTGTCTTTGGGTGTAGGGAACCTCTGAACAGCGGCTGTCTTTTCTGGATCTGGACGAACACCGTCAGAACTAATGACATGTCCAAGGAATCTCAGCTCTTCGAAGCAGAAGTGGCATTTTTCGGGTTTGATTGTCAACTTTGCTGACCGGATGGCTTGTAATACAAGGCGCAGTCGCTCTAGATGTTTGTCGAACGTTGCAGAGAATACCACCACGTCATCCAAATACACCAGGCATGACTGCCATTTCAATCCGGCGAGGACAGTGTCCATCATTCGCTGGAACGTCGCTGGCGCGGAACAGAGGCCGAATGGAAGCGCTTTGAATTCGTAGAGGCCATCTGGTATTACGAATGCTGTTTTTTCACGGTCCCGCTCGTCTACCTCTATTTGCCAATATCCGCTTTTCAGATCCAAGGAGGAGAAAAACTTTGCGGATCGCAGCCGATCTAGTGTATCGTCAATACGTGGCAAGGGGTATACATCTCGTTTAGTTACACTGTTGAGTTTTCGGTAGTCGACACAGAATCTAAGCGTGTTGTCTTTTTTCTTAACGAGCACTACGGGGGACGCCCATGGACTATTTGAAGGCTGGATGACATCATCCGAAAGCATTTCCTCCACTTGCTTTTTAATGATTTCCCGTTCTTTCTGTGACACTCGATATGGATGCTGGCATATAGGCCTCGTGTCGTCTTGCGTTATAATTCTGTGTTTCGTAATTGACGTGCGCTGGACCTTCGAGGCAATTGAAAAGCAATCAGAGAATTCTTTTACTAAGGCGTAAATCTGTTTCTTTTGACTGTCCGGAAGGCTCTGGTTGACGGTCACGGATGTGTCGATGTTGCAGGCCACTGGTCGAGTGGTTGACGTGGTTAAGCTGCATAGTTCTGTCGCCATACAGAAGTCGTGTAAATAGGCAATAGCCGTGCCTTGAGCGATGTGTTGAAGTTCATTGGAGAAATTCGTAAGTAGGACATCTGCACGGCCATTCGTCAAGTGAACAAAACCCCGAGCTACGCAGACACCTTTTTTCAAAAACAGCCCTACATTTGTATCCGCTATGCCTTCGCGGTTGCAAGATGCGTCATTCTCTACGAGCACCATTATGCTGCAGCGTGGTGGCACAGTTACGTCATCATGAACAACGCGTAGAGCAGTTAGGCGTCCCTCAGATTCCTCTACAGGTATAGCTCGTTCAGTCGAAAACGACACGCTGGACCTACGCAGGTTAATTACGGCGCCATTAGCTCGCAAAAAATCCATTCCTATAATGAGGTCTCTTGAACATTCTGGTAGCACAATGAAATCGGCAACGTAAATAAAGCCCCGTATTTCAAGTCTTGCAGTGCATCTGCCAAGGGGCGTAATAATGTGACCACCTGCCGTGCGTATCTGCGATCCACTCCACTGTGTCACAACTTTGTTCAGCTTCTTCACCATCTTGTGACTTATCACTGAATAATCAGCACCGGTGTCGACTAAGGCATTCAGCTCCCATCCTTCTATTCTCAACCGCAAATCTGAAGTAACGCTTTCGTGGTTGCACCCATTTACCGGAAATACGCCGTCGTCGCCCTCAAGCCATATTGGAGGATCTTCGTAATTGATGTTATCAGCGGCCTCACCTCCACAGGTCGCTTGCTTCAGTTTTCCGGGAGTGGACTTGGAGAGCAATGACCAGGCTGCCTTGAAGGTGCACGTGGGCTGGATGACCGGTAGCGCATAGGCGATGGTGACCGTGACCGGTGTCGGCGTAGAGTTGGTGAGTTCTGGCGCGTAGACAAGTACTCCTCAATCTCCGCTGGTCGTTCGCCGTTTCGGGGGCACGGTGCATACGACGGGAAGCCTCTTAATCCAGCCTGTCGGTAAGGGCAGAATCTGTACAAATGACCCGCTTCGCCACAATGGAAACAAAGAGGCCTGCGCTCGTGATCACGCCAGACGTCACTTTTTCTGGGCCTAGGCTCCACATAGCGATGCGTGCTACGTGCTCCTGGGGGCAGATAGGTAGCCGTTGGTTCCCGTGGACGAGGTACGCTGCGTGCTGTAGATGGGAGAGGAGTCGTCGCCATCGCAACTGCTGCATTGCTGTGTACCGTTGGTTGTCGGAGAACTTCAGAGTACGTTCGGATAGGTCGAACTGGCTGCAGCTCACGCTCTGGTTCTCGTATGACCTGCCTCAGTTCGTCACGAACAACGTCTGTAACAGATAGTGCAGTTGAAGTCTGGGGCATTTGCAGTCTGCTCAGTTCTTCCCGAATAACTGATCTAATGAGCTCTCGCAGGGCTTCAACGTCGTTTCGCACGCCTCCAGAGAATAGCTGTGCAGATGCGCAGTTAACATTCCGGTTGTACTGCCGAGCGCGCTGTTCTAGTGTTTTTTCGATGGCCGTCGCTTCCGAATAAAACTCAGCAACAGTGCTTGGAGGGTTGCGGACGAGAACGGCGAACAGCTCTTGCTTCACTCCGCGCATTAGATGGCGCACCTTCTTATCTTCAGCCATGTTGTGATCCGCACGCTTGAACAGACGGACCATGTCCTCGATGTACATGGCAGCAGTCTCGTTTGTGAGCTGGTTCCTGGATTGAAGAGCAGCTTCCGCTTTTTCCTTTCGGTCTACGTTCGCGAACGTAGCCACTGCTTGTCGTCGAAATACCTCCCAGGTAGACAACGAGGTTTCATGGTTCTCAAACCATGTCTTTGCGAAGTCGTCCAGGGCGAAGTATACGCGACGGAGCTTCTCTCTTTCGTCCCAACCATTCAAGCGCGCCACTCTCTCGAACAGGTCCAGCCAATCTTCAACATCCTCGTACGAGTCGCCGTGGAATACTGGCGGCTGGTGCGGTTGGCTTATGAACACTTGTGCCGGTGTTATCTGGGTAGTCATAGTGGTGGCATCCATAGTTTGAATTCCCCTTGGTGTGGAGTGAAGAGGACCGAACTCAGGTGAGTCACCTCGAAGACGGCGACTTGCCCTCTGGTGTACAGGAGTCACTTCCACGGGGTTGATACGCTGGTCGTCGGCGCTACGCTGTCTTGAGCTCGCGGGGCTTCGATTCATACCCAGCACCTCCACCAGAAATGTAGCGATGCTGAGGCAGATAGGCCAAAAACAAGCAACTTTATTAGGGCGAACTTGTGCCCACAAGTCTAATGACTATGGTCGTCGAGTCCAAGCAGCCGAGAGGCACAGAGTCAACTAACTTCCTCTTCCTCGTTGTTGGAGCGCACCAACGCGTGACGCACGCCAGCCGGTTCTTGCTGGTGCTCTTGCCATGATGATTGCGGCGGCTACTTGAACGTGGCCAACCTGTCGCGGCAATATTTTATTGCATAAGAACTACTCGATTGCTTTCACAGTACTGGCCCTTTGCAATACCAAATAAGGGTCATTTGGTTGCATACACTTCGCCGTCTACTACTGCCCGCAAAAAAGAAAGACTCAGATCTCACGTGACTTGGGAATCAATGCTATGCGAGGTGACTCTGTTGTAATTTTTTATTGAGTGAAACATTATGAAGTGGCGCTAAACATATGCAAGAAATTGGATCGTCAACACTGCAACCAGCATTGGCGTTTCACGAACATTTGGCTCTTCTTGCAAAGTATTTCGAAGACCCTAAGTTAAGGGGGTGATCGTGAGGGCACCCAGACGTAGGCGATGTGATAGATAGGCAGATGGATGCATAGACAGATAGATAGATAGATAGATAGATAGATAGATAGATAGATAGATAGATAGACAGACAGACAAATATATGGACGGACCAATGGACGGATAGATAGATGGATGGACAGACAAAGAGACAGACGGATGGACGTATAGATGGAAAGACAGACGTATGGACGGACGGACAGACGGATAGACAGATAGACAGACGGACGGACAGGCAGACAGACGGACGAACAGATGAACGCATGGATGGACGGACGGATGGACAGACAGACATATAGACAGACGGATGGACGGATGGATAGATGGACGTACGGAAAGATAAATATACAGACAGACAGACAGATAGATAGATAGATAGATAGATAGAATGATAGATAAATAGATAGATAGATAGATAGATAGATAGATAGATAGATAGATAGATAGATAGATAGATAGATACTCAAAGCGGTTGCAGTACGCAAAAAATTAATTTTTAGAACTTTTGACAGTATAACCACCAGAGTTACTTTTTAAAATATGGTTTGTTCTTGAGAGCAGGAATTATCACAGAAGACCCTAAAACCTTTACCTCTTAGCCTGAATTCCAATAAGATTCGATGAAAACAAAGAATGATAACATGCCAAAGAATAATCTGACAGTCACCACATATGATACTCAAAACATTGCTTGAAAGGGAGTCCGACGTTAACATAGGAGAAAAACTGTGCGAATGAAATTCGAATTTTCGATTTTTTAGATAAATAATAATATTTGAAATTTTGCCTAAATGGCGAATTAATTCCCGACACCGTTCACACTAATCCGAAAAGATAGTTCGGTGGAGTCACTCTCAGAATGCTTCTCTCACGCGACAGCCTTCGGATTCAGCTTTCTGTCTGCACTCTTGACCCTACTTTTTCATTCAGAAAGCCATGTTAGATCCGTTAGTGCGGGGAACAAGATACCTTTTCCTTGTTTGACCGATAACTTCTTTGACACAGCGGCACAATACACGTCCTTTCTTTGCGTTGCCGCTTAGCTTTTAACATTTTAGGGTGTTGCAGTGTACATAAGGCGTCGTTGAATTTCACAGTAAATCAGATGGCAGCTGTAAAACACTGATTTGAAACTTGGCGAGGCCGCGGCAGCAACAGGACAACAAGATTTCCGCGCGTTCTTGCACTCTCTTGACTTGCAGAGCCGCTTGTGGCATCTGAGTGCAGTCATCACATGCGCGGCCACCCTATCTCGTACGAAATGCGCGCGCTCAGCACACTAGGCAGTATATTTCTAAACACTCTATCATTACACTGCCAATATCGTCTAAAGACGATAGTCTTGCGTCTGGAGAGAGTGAACAAAAAATGTATTCGACGTTCTGCGCAAGAAAACTGGCGAATGTATTCTAGAGGCGAAGCGTTAGAGTGCCTTGAGCGTGCAGCGAAGGTGAGCGAGCGCATCAAGTGACGTCACTCGGTAGACATGAGTGCTATGTGGCAGTTATCGTGAAAAGCGGGTCGCACTCCGTGCGCGCCCATTGCTGAGATGAAAAGGTGTAGGCGCCACCATTGTGTCGCCTTAGTAAAGCGTTGAAAACACTTCCCGTTTCGTTGAAGCGTTGAATGGCCCGCGCAGCGTTACGAAGGCTACGATACCTAAAATTACATATGTGTGCTTTTTCTAGCGAAAAATGCACTTACATAATATTTACATGTTGTTATGGTGCCTCAGCATCATAACTTGCAAATAGCATGCAAAGAGGCAAAGCTGCTGGGGAGGATCAGGTAACATCAGATCTGCTGAATGATGGAGGACAGGTTGTGTTAGAAAAACAAGCCACCCTGTTTACGAGGTGTCTCTTGACGGGAAGAGTACCAGAGTCTTGGAAGAACGCTAACATTATCTTTATACATAAGAAAGGAGATGACAAGGACTTGAAGAAATACAGGCCGATCAGCTTGCTCTCTGTAGTATACAAGCTATTTGCAAAGGTAACTGCTAACATAGTAAAGAGAACATTACAATTCAATCAACCAAAGGAATAAGTAGGATTTCGAACAGGCTACTCAACAATTGACCACAATCATACTATCAATAAGGTAATCGAGAAATGCTCAGAGTATAACCAACCAGTATACATAGCCTTCATAGATTACGAGAAGGCGTTTACATCAGTAGAAATATCAGCCGTCATGCAGACACTGCGGAATCAGGGCGTAGATGAAGTATATATAAACATTCTCGAATAAATCTACAGAGGATCAACTGCTACCATAGTGCTTCATAAAGAAAGCAACAGAATACCAATCAAGAAAGGTGTAAGACAGGGGGACACAATCTCCCCAATGCTATTTACCGCGTGCTTACAGGAGGTTTTCAGAAGCCTAGAATGGGAACAGTTAGGGATAAGAGTTAATGGAGAATACCTTAGTAACCTGCACTTCGCCGATGACATTGCATTTCTGAGTAACTCAAGGAACGAATCGCAACTCATAATTACGGAGTTAGACAAGGAGAGCAGAAAGGTGGGTCTTAAAATTAATCTGCAGAAAAAAAAAGTAATGTGCAACAACCTCGCAAAGGAGCAGCGCTTCGAGATAGGTAATAGTTTACTTGAAGTTGTAAAAGACTATGTCTGTTTAGGGCAGGTAATATCCGCAGAGCCGAACCACGAAATTGAAGTAACTAGAAGAATAAGAATGGGGTGGAGCACATTCGGCAAGCACTCTCAAATTATGACAGGTAGATTGCCACTATCCCTCAAGAGAAAGGTATATAACAGCTGTATCTTCCCAGTAATTAGCTACGGAGCAGAAACCTGGAGACTTACAAAGAGGGTTCAGCTTAAATTGAGGACGACGCAGCGAGCAATGGAAAGACAAATGGTAGGTGTAACCTTAAGGGACAAGAAGAGAGCAGAGTGGATTAGGGGACAAACTTGGGTTAAGGATATCATAGTTGAAATAAAGAAGAGGAAATGAACATGGGCCTGGCATGTAGCGCATAGACAGGATAACCGCTGGTCATTAAGGGTAAGAAACTGGATTCCCAGAGAAGGGAAGCGGGTTAGGGGGAGACAGAAGGTTAGGTGCGCAGATGAGATTGAGAAGTTTGTGTGTATAAATTGGCAGCAGCAAGCACGGGACTTGGTTAACTGGCGGAACATGGGAGAAGCCTTTGTCCTGCAGTGGACGTAGTCAGGCTGATGATGATGATAATGATGTTGATGATGATGGTGGTGCCTCAAATATGTGCAATGACTGATATTTATTTGATAATCGCACAAGTATGAACGCTCAACTTTGAGCGACATTGGTGGGCACTGCAGATGAAGTTTGCCATTTGAAGTATCGTTTGGTCCCTTTGGTGCCGTTAAGGGTACTGGTAAATGCCGTCACACAGACAAATCTACAGACGGACAGACAGACAGATAGATAGACAGACAGACAGAGAGACAGGCAGGCAGGCATACAGACAGACAGACAGACAGACAGACAGACAGACCAAAGTTTCTGCATCATTCGCCGTGGTGGTCTAGTGGCTAAGCTACTCGGCTGCTGACCAGCAGGTCGTGGGATTGTACCCCGGCTATGGCAGCTGCATTTCCGATAGAGGCGGCCATGCAAGCCCGTGTGCTCAGATTTGTGTGCGCGTTAAAGAGCCCGAGGTAGTCAGAATTTCCGCAGCCCTCCACTACGAGGTCTCGCATAATCATATTGTGTTTTTGGAATGTTTAACCCCGTATGTCAACAAATAATTCAATCATAACTCTTGCGTCAAAAGTCTGTAAAAAAGACTATAGTCTTTAAAAAACGTAGTGGACATATATGGCATTAACACATGTGCCTAGTTCATTCACACCCTTGCAGCTAAGAGCCATGAGGTAAGTGTTTTGTTCAGTTTAACCACCGCAGCGGAGATCTCTCTGTAGACGTCTTGCTAAGGGATGCCCGCGTATATCATACGAAAGATGCAAGCTTCTATAAAAAAATTGACAGCATATCCACGGGGTAAATGATGGAGAGTGGGGCGAAGCATCCGTCCGTCCTTGAGATGTTCTTGATTCCGTCCGTCTATGCTGTGTGACGATGCGTCCGTCCATCTGTGTGATCATCCGTGCGTACATTCGCCCGTCCGTGCGTGCATCTCTTCGTGCGTCGCAAGTCCATCTGTGCGTCCATTCCTACGTTCGTCCATGCATTCCCTCTGCGTCCGTCCATGCGTCCATTCGTCCGTGCAGTCATCCGTGCATCCGTCCATGCATCTGTCTGTGTGTCCCTTCGTCCATCTATTCAACACTCCAAGTAACTATAACTCGCGACTTTTCATCATATATTGCCCATATAGAAGCACCGCCGTCCAGCGGACATTCAAGGACAGAACGAGAGAAGGCACAGGCACACTTTCACACGTAAGGCTTGCGCACACGTAAGGCTTGCGCTTCGTGTCTACTTTCCACCTTTAACCACCTCGAGTTCACAGTATATACTATTTCACTGTATTCTTGGCACTGCGGCCCTACGCTCGCTACACCTTTTTAAACCCAAGAAGATTACGCCCAGCGAGTATAACGTAGCAACGGTTTCCTGTCAGATAGTGCTCAATGTACATGCCGATGGCTGCTAATGGGAAATGAGAGACAGGAGAATTCGGCTTTTAGTTAACGCGAACGCTGCGAATTTTTTATTGTTCAACAACGCACAGAAGAAATCTCTCACCGGCACCACCTTGAAGGTCAAAATATAAGACTGGTTACACACTACGACTACGAAGGATGAACGGTTGCCGCTATATGGATCTTCGCCCCTAAAAAGTCAACAACCATTTATGTGTGAAAAGTGGTACCCTACAAATAAACATTGCAGGATGAAGTGGCATTTGTTATCGGTAGGGTAATTGAAAGTGTCTTCTCAGCGTGTCTAAACGTTTACATTAGATTAAAATGTAGATTACGGTGACTGCGTTTCGACATCTTTCACACAAATGTAGATCACCACCAGACTAAAGAAATGAACGTGTAGTGTGTGTTTCACTTTCGCTTTCACTTTATTTCCTTAAAGACCCCACAGGGGGGGTGTTACATAAGGGGTGGGTTGTACAACAAAGATACAAAAGCCACAGGTTAACATTGCAGATGCATTGACACACTTTGAATAAAACGTGATGGACAGGTGATTGAAACAACATCGTGGGGAAGGTCATTCCATTCTTTGGCGGCGCGGCAGAGAAATGATGCAGAAAATGTTGAGGTGCCAGATCGGGGTCGGAAGACTTGAAGTGGGTGGCCAGTGCGGGGAGAAATGCGTGCGGCGGGAGCGATGTAAGGTGGTTGGTGGAGCGAGCTGTGATACAACTTGTGGTACACTGACAACGTAGCAATTCTGCGGCGAAAGAAAAGACTTAATAGACCGCATTCATTTTTAAGGGATGAAACACTGACATCGTAAGAATAAGAAGAATGAATGAAGCGAGCGGCACGATTTTGAACTGCTTCGATAGCGTTGATCAGATAAACTTGGTGAGGGCTCCAGATGGGTGATGCGTATTCTAGTTTGGACCGGATTAGCGACTGATAGGCCACAAGACGAACGTGATACGGTGAGTGAAGTAGGTGACGTTTTAGAAATCCTAATGATCGGTTGGCTGATGAAATCATGTTAGTGATATGCGTTCGCCAGGAAAGATCAGGGGTTAATGTTACACCAAGCTACTTATAGGATACGGCTGTTTCGACTGGCATGTTAGCAATTTCATAGGAAAATTGGAGTGGGTTTTTGCGGCGGTGGAAGGAAACTACTTTGCATTTGTTAGGATTAAGGGTCATAAGCCAATGGTCACACCAGTTTAATACTTCATTAAGGTCATTCTGTAGTGCTGCTTGATCAAAAGTGTTGGTTATTTTGCGGTAGATGACACAATCATCTGCAAACATACGAAGGTTGCAGGATAAATGGAGGAATATTTACTATAAGCGAGGTTTTAATGGCTTGTTTCTTTTCGATTCAATAGACATGCACCAGGAGAGAAAAGAAATTGTTCAAATATTCGACCGCGGGCGTCACAACGACTGTCTCCGCATAGCTTGCTATGCGCATTGAAGTCTCCGAATAGAACAGAAGTTTCCGGAAGTTCACTGAATAAAGACTGGAAGTCTTGTTTTTGTAGGTAATAGCTCGGAGGTACGTAAAGGAAACAAATTGTGATCAGTTGTCAAAATGCACAGCTCGAACAGCCACTGCCTCAAGGAGGTTTGAAGTTGAAAATGTGTGCATAGAATCCCTTGATTCACTATGAGGGCGAATCCTCCAGGTGATGTCACGGCAGCATTACTGTCCTTTGGGAAATTAAAGCATTTACGTAAAAAGTTTGTGTGTTTTGGATTTAGGTGTGTTTCCTGTACACACAGCCCTTTTAGTGAGTGTTCGTGTAAAATTTGTTGGACATTGTGAAGGTTCCTGAGGAGGCCCCTGCCATTCCATTGTATAATTTGAGTATATATGGTGAAATTAAAGTTGTGCGGTGTGTACAAAATGCGAGTGGTTGTTTAGGCGGGAAGTTTGAATTCAAGGAACAGGGCTATCACCAGGCACAACATCCACTTTTTTTTCTTCACGCACTCCAAGGAGCCACGCTGCTCTTCCGGCTCCAAGGGTACCGACGTATTCAATGCCGCCTCGCAGGCACTGAATGCCTGCGCGTGCGAGCTACTAGATCGAAATCTCCGCCTTGCATGGTGAGGAAAAGCCTTGAGACCTGAGGACCCTGGACTCTCCGGTATCTGATCGCGATAGGCGGAGTAGACTGGACCACAGCCGCCTTGGGGGCAGGTGCCACAACCACCGGCTCGCTATGCGCGGTCCGAGAGAGTGACGATGGCTGGTGCGGTGGTGCTCCCTGACACGCCGCATCAGCATATATTCGGTCAACAAAGAGCGAGGCTTTTTTCTGGCTTCTTTGAAATCAATGTTTTCCTTCACCTTTGGCTTTATTATCTTTTTTGCCCATTATGGGCAGATACGTGAGTACGCGGCATGGTTTGTGTCACAGTACAAGCAGTGCGACTGCTATTTGCAGTTCTCAGACACATGGTCCAGGACTCCACATTGTGCACAAGTCTGGTGACAGTGACATCTTTTAAAACCGTGGCCATACCCCTGGCATCGGAAGCAGCGATGGAGATTTGGTATGTATGGCCTGTGAGAGGTCTTTATGTACCCTGTTTGATTGGTTTCTTGCAGTTTACTCAAAGCAACCGTTAGTAGTACTTGTTTCGTTCGTGTTTCCTTTTTGTCTCTTCTGATGATTATTCTCTCTACATTGGTCACATTTTGGCTCTTTCCCCCCTCCAAAAGTTCAGTCTTAGTCAGTTCAAGTAAGTCTGTGTCTGATACCACTCAGCGAGTTGTGTTCATTTATATGTGTGGTGTTACAGTGACCGGTACGCCACCAATTGTTGAGACACTGTCTAGCCTTTCAAATTGTTCTTTTTCCCGAACTTCAAGGAGGAGGTCTCCGATAGCCATTTTTGTTACATTATACCGAGCCCGGAGAATTTCACTAAGATACCTAGCAACTACAATGGGAGATACGTTTCTGGCTTGCTTTCCAGTTTTCTCAGATTGAATGGTGCGAAAGTCAAGAAATGCTTCTGTTGGTGGGTTTAAAAAAATTGTCATTTGTGCGTACCGCCATCAAGCCCGTAAGTAGAAGGATTGCTCAATGCATGCCGGTCTTATTTTTATTCAGGAGGTTTGGTGACCGCCCATCATGGAGCCCAACGAAGTGACACTACAAGTTTGTGAAACTATAAACTTGCATATGCCAGTCGTACAATGCCACCATCAACCAATGCACCTGAACCAAGGTAGGCTGTTTGCACAGTGCTAACCCTCGCATCCAGAAAAATTTGGAAGTAAAAGGAAGAAACAAGAAGACACAAAAAATAAAAAGTGATGATAAAAACGATATATATATATATATATAGAGAGAGAAGGATGGGAAAAAGTGACTGTCCATTTCCCCTGGGTGCGTCAGTCTAGGGGTGCTGTCTACGTGAAGCTAGGGTCAGAAGGGTTTGTTGCTTCTGCCGAAACGCCTTAAAGATCCAAGCACCCGGAGTCGGCTCAACACGCAGTATCCAATTTTCCCCAGATACGACTCAGCTATGCACGGCTAGGCATGGGAGAGGTCGAGACCCCCCGTTAGCTCAGGTCCGCTGTATCGCTACACACCAAACGCCTGTTTGCATTGACGCCCTTGCGGGGACCGAAAAATTTCGTGTGACTAATTCATTGCAAAGTAAGACTACTAAAAGTCAACAACGTAGTGTTAATTAGTCGAATATTTTTTCTGGAATTATTATATAGTTACTTTTTGTTGTGTTCGCCAGAAGGTGATTTCATTGGAGCTAGTTAGATAGCTTTACCAGGACATCGTTACCTTTTTTCTAAAGCTCGGTCTCCGCGTCAGCTGTGAGAAAGATATTGGTATCATCCGCGTAAAAAATGTAGTCTTCTGAGATATAATCAGGTAAATCATTTATGTATGCTGGAAAAAGAAGAGGGCATAAAATAGAACCCTGAGTAATTACTTCTTTAGTTGCGTTTTAGGATGATGTCATGTGGTTCACATCAGCATACTCTCCGGTTTGTGAAATACGTGCTAATGAGGCCTAATGGTGCTTCACGAATACCATACTTGTATTGTTTTTGCAGCAATATGCCGTGATTTACAAAATGGAAAGCTTTTGTGATGTCCGTAAGTGTACCCATAGGAAATAGTTTTTTCTAAATCTATTTAGGTTTTTTCCACATTGTTGATTAACACTGTTTCAGTCGACTTCCCTTTTATGTACCCCTATTGTTTTTATCATGCATTTTTCGGGCTGTCAAAAACTTGCCTAGTTGGTTTGTTGTTGCGTTTTCGAAAATCTTGGAAAACGGTGACAATAGAAATATTGGTCGCTAATTTGACGTATTCATCTTATCAATTTTTTAAATACTGACACAAGCTTGTATATCTTTTTGCGTCGCAATTGATCTTGTGATAAACGTTTTATTGATTATATGGGACAACACTTTGCAAGTAATAGTCCAACAATGCTTTGCAGTGATACCGGCACCATGTCCAGGCTCGTTGAATAAGTATCTTTAAGGCGAGAATTACATTTTTCCCTTCATGTGTATTGATGGGCTTGAGAAAGAAAAAAAGGAAAGCGTTCATTCATGTGTTCACGTTTCGTTGGGATGCATGTGAGTTATTGACAATTAGGTTGTTGTTCATTGTCATGAAGTAATTGTTGAAGCATTCAGCATTGACAGAATGGTCCCTCCATTTGTGTCATTCATCAGGATCCCACATATAGCGTTTGTGTTGCAAGTGTTTAGGGTGGTGTTCTTAACTTTCCACGTAGTTTCTGACTCGCCTTGATGTCGCGTAACTTTATCATAAACAGAATTTCGCTAATAAATCATAGATAAAGTTTCAAGTTTTTGTATATCTTGTACCTAATTTCTGAGCTGACATTATAGTGTATTCGCTTTAATTTTTTATACATGTTATCTTCATAGTTTATCGACTTTAACAGGTCACTCGTTAGCCGCGGTTTACGCTTAGTGTTCCTGTTCGGGGTCATGCAAAGACGTTCACCCAGTTTTTGACATCTGTTGAATATCTTCATGAACTGCTCAAACGTATCGTTGGTAGTATCTGCTGAATACAGAGTGTGCCAATTTTCTGTCATTAGGGCATTAAAAATGATGCCGTAATTGTGTATTATTTGCTTTTGAGCAAACAGCGTTCTTTTCTGTCCTTGATTTTTTCGCTTCCGTAGTTACGAAGTAACTACTTCTAGGTTGCACTGTTCCTGCATTCAGTTGCTTTAGAGGAATGCACGACTGGCTGCTACATGGCGAAGACAGGCAGATGATCGCTATAGTCAGATGTCAATGTTCCGCAGGTTAACTTTATGACCGATATGTTGGTCTTATTGCGAACTAATACTCTCTTGCTCAGGCTTTTAATGCGTGTAGGCCGTTTAATCAGAAGTTGCAATCCGTGACTAGTCAGCAAGTCTGTGTACTCATAAATGTTCCATCGACAAATGGCAATTTTAGTATAACGTAAAATTATTTGAGTGTTCTTGCTGTAGTTCGTGCTAAGCCACTCAAATAATTCAGCTAGATACTCATATTTAGAGTTATGCGGGTACCCGTAGACCACACTTACTGATGTGCATTTATTTCTAAGCGGTAGAACTGTTTGGGTTGAGTTATTTGGGGGTACTTTGATAACAAGTACTTCACATCATGTGGATATAAAGATACCATTCGCCGCGGTGGTCTAGTAGCTTGGGTACTCGGTGCTCACCCCCGGGTCGCGCGATCGATTCATTGTTGCAGTGGCTGCAATTCTGTTAGAGACAGAAATGTGTTAGGCCCTTGTGCTCAGACTTGCGTGCACGTTAAATAACCCCGGGTGGTCAAAATTACCTGAACCTCCCGCCCTACGCCGGCTCTCATAATGATATGGTGGTTTTAGCACGTTAAGACCCACCTATCTACCAATTTATATGTTCTGTCAGTTCTAACTTTGTACAATACGTCATTGTTTACGTAAAGAGCTACAACACCATGCGCAGTTTAAACACCTGTCGTAATTGATAAGCTCCTTGTACAACCAAGCTCTAGGTCATAACCAGGGAGTGGGTATATTTGACAGGTGTTTTCTGACAACTAGACATCTGATAAAGCAATGAAATGAAATGTGTGGTGTAGTGTATCACAAAGATCAACAAACTCATCATGATGTTTTCGTAGGCTCCTTAAATTGAGATGTAGCAATGACAAACTAGATGAGCCACATCATCATCATCATCATCATCATCATCATCATCATCAGCCTGACTACGTCCACTGCAGGACAAAGGTCTCTCCCATGTTCCGCCAGTTAACCCAGTCCTGTGCTTGCTGCTGCCAATTTATACCCGCAAACTTCTTAATCTCATCTGCCCACCTAACCTTCTGTCTCCCCCTAACCTGCTTCCCTTCTCTGGGAATCCAGTTAGTTACCCTTAATGACTAGCGGTTATCCTGTCTATGCGCTATATTCCCAGCCCATGTCCATGTGCTCTTCTTTATTTCAACTATGATATCCTTAACCCCCATTTGTTCGCTAATCCACTGTGCTCTCTCCTTGTCTCTTAAGGGTACACCTACCATTTTTCTTTCCATTGCTCGCTGCGTTGTCCTCAATTTAAGCTGAACCCTCTTTGTAAGCCTCCAGGTTTCTGCTCCGTAGGTAAGTACCGGCAAGATACAGCTGTTATATACCTTCTTCTTGAGGGATAGTGGCAATCTACCTGTCATAAATTGAGAGTGCTTGCCGAATGTGCTCCACCCCATTCTCATTTTTCTAGTTACTTCAATCTCGTGGTTCAGCTCTGCGGTTATTTCCTGCCCTAAGTAGACATAGTCTTTTACAACTTCAAGTGCACTATTACCTATTTTGAAGCGCTGCTCCTTTCCGAGGTTGTTGTACACTACTTTCGTTTTCTGCAGATTAATTTTAAGACCAACGTTTCTGCTCTCCTTGTCTAACTCCATAGTGATGAGTTGCAATTCGTCTCCTGAGTTACTCAGCAATGCAATGTCATCGGCGAAGCGCAGGTTACTAAGGTATTCTCCATTAACTCTTAACCCTACCGGTTCCCATTCTAGGCTTCTGAAAACCTCCTGTAAGCACGCGGTAAACACCAATGAAGAGATTGTGTCCCCCCTGCCTTACACCCTTCTTGATTGGTATTCTGTTGCTTTCTTTGTGAAGCACGATGGTAGCAGTTGATCCCCTGTAGATTTCTTCCAGAAGGTTTATATATACTTCATCTACGCCCTGATTCCGCAGTGTCTGCATGACGGCTGATATTTCTACTGAATCAAACGCCTTCTTGTAATCTATGAAGGCTATGTATAGTGGTTTGTTATACTCTGAGCATTTCTCTATTACCTGATTGATAGTATGACTGTGGTCAATTGTTGAGTAGCCTGTTCGAAATCCTGCTTGTTCCTTTGGTTGATTGAATTCTAATGTTTTCTTTACTCTTTTAGCAATTACCTTTGTAAATGGCTTGTATACTACAGAGAGCAAGCTGATCGGCCTGTAATTCTTCAAGTTTTTTCTTTCTTATGTATTAAGATGATGTTAGCGTTCTTCCAAGACTCTGTACTCTTCCCGTCAGGAGACACCTCGTAAACAGGGTGGCTACTTTCTAACACAATTTGTCCTCCATCTTTCAGCAGATCTGATGTTACCTGATCCTCACCAGCAGCTTTGCCTCTTTGCATGCTCTCCAAAGCTTTTCTGACTTCTATCATTACTGGTGGGGGTCATTTGGGTTACTGCTAGTTCTTATAGTATTAAGGTCGTGGTTGTCTCGGCTACTGTACAGATCCCTGTAAAACTCCTACGCTATTTTAACTATCCTATCCATATTGGTAGTTATTTTGCCCTCTTTGTTCCTTAGTGCATACATCCGACTTTTGCCTATCCCAAGTTTCCTCTTCACTGCTTTGACGCTTCCTCCGTTTTTCAGAGCATGTTCAATTCTCTTCATGTGATACCTTCTTACATCACATACCTTACGTCTAATAATCAACTTTGAAAGCTCTGCCAGTTCTATTTTGTCTGTTGTGCTTGACACTTTCATAATTTGACGCTTCTTAATTAGGTTCTTCGTTACCTGGGAAAGCTTGCCAGTGTCCTGTCTAACTACCCTGCCTCCAACTTCCAATGCACAATCCTTAATGATACTCGTCAGATTATCATTCATTGTATCCACGCTAAGGTTGGTTTCCTCAATAAGAGCCGAGTACCTGTTCTGCAGCGACACTCTGAATTTTTGTAGTTTCCCTCTCAGTGCTAGCTCATTAATTGGGTTCTTGCGTATCAGTTTCTGTCGTTCCTTTGTCAAGTCAAGGCGAATTCGAGACCGTACCATTCTATGGTGACTGCATCGTACCTTGCCAACCACTTCCACATCCTGCACGATTCCTGAGTGTGCACTCATTATAAAGTCTATTTCGTTCTTATTTTCGCCATTAGGGCTCCTCCATGTCCACTTGTGGTTTTCACGTTTTCAGTAGAAGGTATTCAAATCCGTAAATTTTTGCGTTCAGCAAATTCTACTAGTACCTCTTCTCTGGCGTTTCTAGTACCGATGCCGTAATCTCCTACTGCCTGGTCTCCAGCCTGCTTCTTTCCTATCTTTGCATTAAAGTCGCCCATCCCTATAGTATACTGTGTTTTTACCTTACTCATTGCCGATTCCACGTCTTCATAGAAGCTTTCAACTGAAGCGTCATCATGGCTTGATGTAGGCGTGTAAGCC
This sequence comes from Rhipicephalus annulatus, assembly GCA_013436015.1. NCBI lineage: Eukaryota > Metazoa > Arthropoda > Arachnida > Ixodida > Ixodidae > Rhipicephalus > Rhipicephalus annulatus. The sequence goes on from WOVY01003138.1 coordinate 29,391, forward strand.
TGTACCACCTTCATTTTGTATCTTTTTTTCAGTTTAATTACGATACCCACCACCCTGTCATTCATGCTATAATATTCCTCTATGTTGCCAGCTATGTTTCTGTGAATTAGGAACCCACTCCCAGTTCTCTTCTGTTTGCAGAGCTCCGATCGCAAAAGACGTGCCCATTCTGTAGCACCGTATAGGCCTCATCTGTCCTCCTAACCTCACTGAGCCCTATTATACCCCATTTAACACCCTCTAGCTTCTCGAATAGTACAGCCAGACTTCCCTCACTAGATAAGGTTCTAGCGTTAAACGTTGCCAAGTTCAGGTTCCAATGGCGGCCTGCCTGGATCCAGAGATTCTTAGCACCCTCTGCTGCGTTGCAGATCTGACCACCACCGTGGTCAGTTGCTTCGCAGCTGCTGGGGACTGAGGGCCATGAGTTATTTGACGTATGCATATGGGAGGTAGTGGCCAGATACTGCACCAGGATGGCCAATCTTTCTCTGGTGCGGGAGTGCGTTCCTGGCGGTGGTTACCGGTGAGACCGCACCCCAGGCCTCTTAATGCAGTTCCATCAACACGCGGATTTTTTTCGTACCGGTTGGGAACTGCGCGGCAACGGGATTCGAACCACGAACCTCTTGCATACGAGGCGGATGCTCTAACCACTACGCCATCGCCGCACATTGCAACCACATATTAGCCGGTTTTTCATCTTAAGGGGACTGCACAATAAGCAGTATGGTTACACATGGGGTTCTGTGGGAGGGTAAACGGGACCTCACAAACAGCACATTGCAGTCAGTCCTGCACTGTACCCTGTTTTGTTATAACATTATTAAAGTGCATTAAAGCAACTATACATCATATTACTATTTGCTGCAACGTGAATATGGCAGAGGCACATTTATCTTGGGTGTTTGTAAAAAACGTACACCGAACAGAAAATGGAGAGTTGATGCAAGTTTACACACTTGAGCAAAATACAAAACATAAAACTGAAAAATTACACACATATACATATATATATATATATATATATCTTGTAGCAAGCATGTCTTCAGGAGAGTTTCAGCTAGAAAAAGGCAAGCAAGACACCTCCAGCACAGAAAACAGGAGGCCCATATGGCGACACACGAACACAGACATTTTTTTCTCTCGCTAGCACAGAGCTGGCACCAATGTGCACCGGCTCAATTTCTCCCTGCACAAAGAGGAGTCATCCTGGTGACCTAAGGAAAAGACACTAAAGGCGGGTCATAGCAGGCTTTAAGCCGCGTGACATGAACTGTTTCGCGGCCTTGGAAGCGATGATCGGGCAATGGGCCAGCCGGCTTGACAACGTACTTTTGGGAGCTGTATGCTCCATTATGTGGTAAGTACCGTGGTACCGTGACAAAAGCTGGGTGGAAAGTCCGGAAGTTGTGGAGGGGACCCAAACCCAAACCAGCTTTCCCAGGAAGTAATGGGCATCAGACGCAGAGGTGTCATGACAGAATTTTCAGTGTGACTGATCTTGTGTGCTGAACGAGTGAGACAGTTTACAGCATTCTTCAGCGTAAGCAGCAGCTTGAAAGACGAGTTTTTCTTTAGAGACGTCCGGTTGATAGGGCAGAAAGGTGTCCATGGAACATAAAAGTTCACGTGCATACAGGAGAAAGAAGGGAGAGAAGCCAGTCGTACTTTGTGATGCAGAGTTGTAAGCGTAGGTGACGAAAGGGAGTATGCGATCCTAGTTTGTGTGGTCTTCCGACATGTACATCGCCAGCATGTTGGCAAGGGTACAATTGAAGTGTTCCGTCATGTTGTTAGTTTGAGGATGATATGCAGAAGTGGTGCAGTGTACAACGCGACATTCTTTGAGCAGAATCTCGATGTCATTTGAGAGAAAGACGCATCCACGGTAACTAAGCAATTCACGTGGGGCCCTATGGTGCAGAATGAGATGATCAAAAAGAAACCACGCAACGTCTTTCGCGGTGGCGGCTGGTAGGACAGATGTTTCTGCATACGGCGTGAGGTGGTCGACGGAGACTATTATCCAGCAGTTGCCGTCAATAGTGGTCGGGAGTGGACTGAAGAGATCAACTCCGACACGGTCGTGTGATCGAACAGGGCAGGGCAGTGGCTGTAGAAGATCAGCAGTGCTATGAGTAGGAACCTTGCAACATTGACACGCAGGGTACGACTGAACGTACCGGCGAACGTTTTGATACCTGCCTTGCCACTAGTACCTGAAGCGAAGACATGAGTATGTTTTGAACGTGCAAGCGTGACCGCACCGAGGGTCAGCGTGAAAGGCGCTGCAAATGTCCGGGCGCAAATGACGGGGGATCACGAGGAGCCACCTACGACCGTTGGTCAGGCAATTGCGACGATACAGCAAGCCTTCACTAAGTGCAAAGTGTTGGACTTGACGACGAAGGGTGCGTGAGACTGAGTTTGGGGGATGTGGAGACAAAGATGGGTGCAAGCGTTTTAAGTGACACTATTATAAATTGCAGATTTTGGCCTTGTAGGCAAAAATTTCGGTGCGCACAAGTTAAAAAAATGGGAATCTAGAAGCTGCGCCAGTCACATGCATATTTGTAGGTACAGTTTTCCAATAACTTGTGTTTGCTCAATTGTGGGATTATCAGCGATCAACCGTTTCTGATTAGGCAATCTGATCTTTTATCGAGGTGACTTGTGCTTTGACGATGCCACATTTAATTGTCACCTGCTTATGAACGCACATTCATAATCTGTTGCGCTTCTGGGCACTTGGAGAAAAGGCCTAATTCCAGGCACGGAGGAAGGAAACAGTCAGGAAGGAAGCATTTCACAATGCGATAGGAAAAATAAAAAAGAAAGACAGGCACACACATGCCTCTCTCTCTTCCACATATGGTAACGGTTCCCTAATGTTTTCTTTAGTGTGCATAAGATGGCTTGGTACTCACGTTAGGAGTTCCAGGCGTGGCACCGACGTGAAGGATCTCCGAGATACCCCGTATTAGTACTTTGGTGCTGGAGCTCCCTCCAGGTTCGGCCACACCGACGCCAATGGTGCTGCCAATACTGGCTCCGATGCCGCTCGACGAGCTGGTCAGTGCCGCGACACCTGTGGCCGCGGCCGTGGCGACCACTCGCTCGGGCGCCATCACCTCGAACTGGTGCCGCAAGGTCTGAAGTTCGTACTCGGACGTATCCAGAGCGAGTTTGAGCTCGTACAAGAGCACCATGTCGCTGCGCAGCTCATTGAAGTGCTGGCACAGCTCTTCGGATGGCGTTGGATTTAGCTCAACACCCAGTTCCTGGAGCCACATAACTGGCTACTAAATACTCGTGGTTCCAAAAGCTCGAATGCAATCTCGTCAGTTTTTTTGTTTGTTGTAGCTTCGCTTCACATGATGACGTGTGAATAATCTGGGAATCTGATTTCGTGAACTTGACTGGTTGTTTGTTTTAGTTTATGACACATTTATTCGTCCACAAAAACTGCAATTGCTTGCTTTTTTTCAGCTTCAGCGCTTCAGAAATAAATGTTTTGTTTTCAGACTTAGGTGGTCGTTAAAAACACTTGCCTAGAGTCTGCTTTTTTTTTAGATTTTTCGAAGTTAGTCGACCTTTTTTAGCTTATTTATTGAAGATGATTTTTCTTTGTCTCTGGAGACAAACCGACCAATTTTATTATTTGCTGTAGGGTTAATAGTAGTGGGCACTCTGTGATAGGTGTAAATGTCTTCAGGAGCAATAATGCAGTGTACAATAGTACCGATGTCAACCATCCCTTGCAAAAGATTTTCATCTGTATTGTTTGGTAATCTGCGTATTTCAAGGTTATTCAAGAGTGAATATTGTTCAGACTGTGCGGTTTGTCTTGTGAGATTAGAATTCACTATTTAGATCTTCGTTGTCATTCTACAGAGCACAGCCTTCAGCGAAAACTTTGTCCCATTCAGCTTTGATACTGTCATAGACGTTGCTCAAAATGCGAGGTTATTTTGTATTTCTAGAATTTTCTGTTTTTGAGATAGTGCTTTCTTGAGAAGGAGCAAGTTAACGGTAAAGTTATTCTGATACCTTCTTAAGGGAAGCTTTTAGGAGTTTGATTTATTTTTCAAGCTGCACATTTGACAGCATAGTAAATACCAAAGAGCGATCTTCAATAGCCTTTTTGGTTGAGTAGAAATATAACGAAATGAGCATTGCGCACATGAAATATGAGAGAAAGATGTTTCAGCCTTTTCTGTTGTATCGGCGGGGTCGGGGCAATACGGATCGCTCATATGAGGACGGCCTCAGTGTGTTCCCTGGTTAAATAGGCGCTTACAGCAGGTAGTGTTCATGGAATCTTGATACACAGCAGGACATGCAGTAGCGGATGTACGGCAGAAAGGCGTTGCCACATTCAATGCTTGTGAGCGTTATTGTGGGGGGAGCAGCTTGCGGCTCATGTTGTCATCGTTGAATGGTAATCAGAAATAGGACAGAAAGTCGTTTCTACCATTTCTGTCATAATGGCCGCGGCTGGGATACGCAGATACTGAAACAATTTTCATCGAGGAGTTCACGTTCCGGCAATAAGTGATATACGTGTTATAAATATGGTAAAAATACGAAAAACGTTTGCTAAATATGCAACCTGCTATTATAACTTCAAGAAGCTTCAACTGTGAGATAAACATTAGGTCGTATTAGGGAAGCTCCACGATAAAAGTATTCCCTCTTTATTGATAACATTATGCTCTCATGGATTGTTGGTATGTTTGATTGATATGTGGGGTTAGATGTTCCAAAACCACCATAACATTATGAGAGACACTTTAGTGAAGGGCTCTGGAAATTTCAACCACCTGGCGTTCTCTAACGTTCACCCAAATCTAGCACACGGGCCTAAAACAGTTCCACCTTCATCGGAAATGCAGCCGCCGCAGCCGGGATTCGAACTCGCGACCTATGGGTCAACAGCAGAGTACCTTAGCCACTAGACCATCGCGGCGGCGCATTGTTAGTAGGTCATGTAAGATATTTCAAGATATTTCAGTGGAAGAGCCAACGAACATGTTGCACAAAAAGTATAGGTTATGAGAAGACCCAAAGAATTTTACGTATAACTATGGCTACGTTCCAGGTAAAGACATACCTGTTTACAACTACCGAAACAATGGAGCTTTATATTGCGTTTCGTTATTTCTGTATTGGTAGAAATTTAAGCACTGTTTGAGGATGCCTAAATTGAGATGGTTGAAAATCATCACCCTTAATTTTTCTAAACAGCTGGAAGTCTGTCCATTCAAATTTTTCTGATAAATATATGCAAAAAAATGGACGATATGCTAACATGGCACTCTGGCTTATGAAGTTAATTAAGCTTTATTCCTGGCAGTATGGCTTAATAATCTCTACGCAAAAAAAAAACTTACAAGATATCGTGGAGGAAAACCTGATTCTTGCTGAAAATAAAAGTCGCGGGCTTCCGTATCAGATTTATGGATAGCAAGCAGCAGTAAAAACGGTACAGCAAGAGCGTACTGCATGTCTGGCTTACGTTGTGCTTATGTAGAATTCAACCTAATCAAAATATCTGAAACCAAGCCTAGAACGCACAGATTTATACGTCTGCCACTGTCATAGTTTCAATTGTGCACCTTTATAGTGCATTACCGTATTCTTGCCGGGACGTTAAAATGCACAAAATAAAGACAATGTCGACAGATTGACGTAAAAATGGTGACACAAAATTTCCACATTTCGTGAAACTTTGCTAAGCTGCGTTGCATAAAATTGTTGAGTAGCCACATTTTACGTCAAAAAAGGGCTAACGTGTGATAGATAGATTTGGTATTGGTGCATCATACAAATATTTTACTATACCATTGCGTAAAGATGTCAGCGTGGGTTTTTTAGAGGCGAAAGCTCTGGACAAACGTCATTCAAATGATAACGCTCTTCTTCCCTTGTTCACAGCTTCCCATATGTACAATGTCTTTCTGCTGTCGTTTTATTTTTCGCATAATATCAGTATGCACTCTCCTGGTATAACCGTCGCTATACGCAATAAAAAACAATGAGTTCACACAAAAGTTTAAAGTATTGCAAATGCGTGAATTGCAGAGAGATTATAATCTGTTATCACGAAGAAACTCTTGAAAGAGTTTGAGGGACAATGCTATGGGAAACCACCAACGTTTAAATCAGTTTGGTCACATGCTAGTGGTTCGGTGGGGGACACCACACAAGGTCGTTCCACTAGGTCTTGGCTAGCGGATAATAAAACATAGCTATTTGCATGTTCAGTCTTGTTGGTCTTTTATTATTTCTTCTCGAGTTCGAACTTCTATGCAAAGGCCAGCGTTTGAGTGTGTTGTAATCTATTTTTTTCTCGGAACAATGCGTCATTAGGAATAAAGACGTAACAAAGCTTGGCCATACGCAGGTGCTTCGAGAAAAGTTGTGAAACACAAATATTACGCTGATGTGGTGGTGAATAGAAAATATCACGATGTATTATACACGAGGCATGGGAGCGAAAACGCAAATGGGCAAGCATGGTCACGTGGTATTTTACTAGGCCGAAATTGAAGATGAAGAACATACTTAACTAGTCATAACATGAAAATCATGACATGTATGTCATGAGTGTGATGATTTACATTTCATGGTAATGCAGCACTTGCGGTGTTTTCGTTAACATGGCATGTTGCAAAACTGGTATGGCATGGCATGATGACATGGGGAACACAAGCGACAGACCCTAACATGAAAATCATGGCATGCATGTCATGTAACAACATGAATACATGCCACACTCATGATGCGCTCGCAGCCGTTTCGCTAGCGTAGCCTACACTAAATTTTGTATTACAGTACGTGAATGAATGACGAAGGTGTTTGACTTGTGCAAACATGATAATCATGAGATGCGTGTCATCTAACAACATCACTACATGCCAAGCTCCCAATGCGCTGTCGGCCGTTTCGCTAGCTCCACTTATATCAAATTTGGCATTACGGGACGTGAATGGACGACGAAGGTATGATACTGGTGCAAACATGTTAATCATGAGATGCGTGTCGTGTAACACGTGACTACATGCCATGCTCTTGATGCACTGGTGACCATTTGGCTAGCTTTTCGGGACGTGAATGGATGATGAAGGTATGATACTGGGGCGAACATGAGAAACATGAGATGCGTTCATGTAACAACATGACTACATTCTAGGCTCATGATGCGCTCGTAGCAGTTTCGCTAGCTTCACACGTACCAAACTCGGTATTGCGCGACGCGAACGCACGCAATAGGTAAATGGCACATTCAAAAATGATAATCACGACATGCGTGTCGTGTAACAACATGACTACATGCCACACTCATGATGCTCTCACGGCCGTTTTGCTAGCTTCTAATATGCCAAATTTTGTATTTCGTGACGTCAATGGATGACGAAGGTAGGTGGCTGGTGCAAACATGATAATCATGAGATGCGTGTCATGTGACGACATCAGAACATGTCACAGTCAAGGCGACAATACACTTCAACTTGACACGGCGCGCATACGCGCGGCATTGCCACGCCAGTAACCGGTCCTGCCATACACTCGCAGGCGCGCGCCGCACTGCGTTGCTTTGACGCATGCGTGTTTCAGCGCGTTCGGCGACCCACCGTCAAGAAAAGAGGCAGACGCAGTGCTGTCTGGGTAACGCATCGGCGTGAAATGCAGCATGTCGCATTTTGCGCCACTTGCCATCGGGCCGCACCGATGGACGATGGTCGCGTCGGTCACGCATAGCGTGACACTATAGAGTTCTCGCGTTTTGCTAACGTATATCGTCGCTGTGCACAGCGTGCGCACGCGTAAACGTCACGTTGTAGCATATTGGGTCTGTCATGATGCACTCGTGGTCGTTTGGCTAGCTCACATATACCGAATGTGGTGTTACGTGACGTCAATGGATGATGAAGGCATATTACAAGTGCAAACATGATAATCATGACACGCGTGCCATGCAAGAACACGAGATCATTCATTGCGTGCTCATGGCCGTTTCGCTAGTTTCACTTATACTAAACGGTGGTTTTGGGACGTTTAACCCCACATACCAAAAAATAAATTGATCACATTTACTAAATATGGCAACTTGCGACGTGAATAGATGACGAAGGTAAAAGAAACCTCAAAACGTGATCATTATGACGCGAAAGTCGTGTACGGCATAATTTACTTCCACCTGGTAACGTTGCGGTGATCCTAAAGTGACATATCAGCCTTCCTCATTCGTTCTACGCATATCGTCGATTCCTACTTTACGTGGGATCTGCCAACTTCTAGGAAAGAATTTCTGCAAGCTAATGGTGCCATAATTATTCTGCGAAGATTCAATTTAACATGAATTAGAAAAGTGGCGTCTTACTGCTCTACGCGTTGTTGATGACGACATCACAGTGCCTCCACGCTGTAGTGTAATGGTGCTTGTTGAAAACAAGCATTTTTTTACCCCGAATAAATAGCGAATAGAGATGTTGGGCTTTTTAAACAATGAAAATTGCGTGGCGAGGGTCTTGTTCACTTAACGAATGGTCACACAGTTGTCCTTCTTACAAATTTTGTGAATGAACGTCAACACATCGCGCATGGAATGGCTATCGCCTATTTCCAAGAATTCTGCACGGCGACCAAAATATGCAGATGGTGACAACGCCAACCACTCCACAAATGACTTGCAACGTCGACGCATCTGATAACGTCAACCATAGACTTTCATAATTTAGAAAATAAACGATTATATGGCCTTATAAGGGAATTATCAGACTGCTTTTAAACCTCCTTTGAGGTGCGACGCAGGGCCATTGGAAAACACAGGATTATAACAGAAGTAGCCACGAGACCGCTTTGCCAGCACCAATATCGAGTATCACAAAAGAAAGAGACGTCATCAGGAAACATGTGAAGGAAATGCTTTCAGATGACGTGATCCAGCCTTCCAGCATTTCATGGCCGTCTTCCGTAGTGCTTTTTAAAAAGAAAGACAACACCCTTCTATTCTGCGTAGACTACAGAAAAGTGAACAACGAAACCAAACGGGTGGTATACACTCTGCCGCGTATCGATGATACACTCGATCAACTACAGAGTGCAAAATATTTCTCCTCCCTTGATCTCAAGAGCGGATGTTGGCAAATTGGGGTTGATAAGCGTGACCGTGAAAAGACGGCATTCATAACCCTAGACGGCTTCTACGAATTTCAAGCGCTTCTTAACGGCTTGTGCACAGCGCCAGCGACGTTTCAGAAAATTATGAACGCTGTCCTCATGGGACCAAAATGGCCGTCCTGCTTGGTGTACTTAGATGACTGTGATCAGTGAAGAAAACGACAACGACGGAAGTGCGGGGAAAGGCGCGTGTAATGTGCGCGTGAGTGTCAGCGAATCAGTTGATGACCTGTGGTGGCCCATAGAGGTGGCGTGCCACGATTCGGCCACGTGTGACCATTACGTGGCGGTAAGCTTTGTGGCTGAGGATGAGCCGAAGCAGCGGCAGACGGGAGACAGCAGGCCGAAGCGTCGGACGCAGGCGATCCAGGTTCCGGCCGGGGAACGCGGCTGTCCACGCTACTGCCGTGGAACTACCAGCTGGGGTGGCGTTGCCGGCACGAGTACTGCATCTCGGGGCGCGGCCTGGCCTGCTGTTCTCTTCCTTGCCGAGGGCATCGCGGATCTCGGCGAGGCGTCTCCGTGGTCAGACATTCGGCCCAGCGATGAACGTGGTCTGGCTAATGGTCATGGTTGCGCCGAGCATCGCGTCTCGACGCAAGCTGTTCGCTGGACGAGCTGGCCATTCTCCGCATGGAGCATTGCGTCTCCAATGCGGGTTGATTGCTCCGTAGTCAAACCCATGCCATCAAGCGCCGGTGTCACCAGAGCGTCGCAAAGCGGCAAAGGACGAGCGAGACGTTCTCGCGGGCGAGACGCGGGCGTGTGTACGGTGGAGAAGAAGGAACGTGCGGAAAAAGAGAGCTCGAGGGTTGAGGCCACGAAGGCAGAGGAAGCGGTGCGCCGCTCGAGAGAACGAGTTCCTGGCAGCGTTCCTGAGCCGGACGTGGGACCCGTACGTGTCGGCCGATCGAGCTCCGGTATGTCTGTTCGAGGTCGAGTCCGTCGGCCTGTACAAGGTCCAACGACGGGGCCTGCTGAGCGGCTCCGGCCTGGGTGTAGTGGCCGAGAGCAGGTTCGTGGACGAGGCCTACTGGGCGTGGTCCTCGTGAGCCATGGCCTGATCCTGGACCTCAGAAGTTGCGACCCTGACGGCTGGGTTGGCCGCGACGTCCGACTCAACGGCGCTGCACACGGTAGCGCATCCGTGTGCCGTCAGCCGTTCCAGCCGTGCCACCTTTGCCCTCGCGCACGTCGACGACCGCATCACGTCGGGACGACGGTGACCCAAACTGTGAGGCAGCGGTTTCTTCTTGCGAAGCGAGAACTATACGTGCTGGACACTGAGTTAGCGTAGCCGGGAGCTCTCCGCATAATAGAGGTCTGACTCTCGTGCAGGTTGCGTGGTGCTTGGCGTGTAGGGTTGGATATATTGTTTTATTTTCACCTGTCACTTCTTTCTCTAGTGTGCAATATAAAGCTTCTTTTGTTTGCATCAATTGTTGATGTTTATCCGTTCTAGTCCGCTATCAGCAAACATAGTGACGAACGTCCTTAACCATCACAATGACGTTGTCGCCTTTTCGGCTACATTTGCCCATAATCTAAAAAAAATTCCGCACAGTATTAGAAGCCATTTTTTCAGCAGCCATGATCATCAAGCCATAAAAATGTCACTTCAGTTTTGAAGAGCTGTCATTTCTCAGACACCTCGTCAGCTCCGAAGGCCTTTGTCCAGATCTCTAAAAGACAACTTCTATCATGAGGTTCCCGACACCCAGAGACAAGAAGTCATTATGTCACTTCCTGGGATTACGCACGCACTATCGATCATTTGTGGAAATGTTTTCGAACATTGTTAACCACTTACTAATCTAACAAAAGATAACGTACCCTTTATGTAGGAAAGTGCACAACAGAAAGTATTTGATGAGTTAAAACAATGCCTGCAAGCATCACCAATTCTCGCCCACTTCGTTGAGACTACCGAAACTGAAGTTCAGACTGATGCGAGTAACGTTGGTCTTTGAGACCTTCTAGTCCAACGGCAAAATGGCCAAGAAATATAGCTAGCGTACGCCTGCCGCAAGTTTTCGAAAGCTGAGACAAACTTCTCTATAACCAAACAAAAGTGCCTCACGCTCATCTGCGCCATTGGTAAATTTCGACAGCACCTCTACAGTAGACGATTTCGAGGAGTCAGGGACTACCATTGCTTGTGTTGGCGGGCAAATCTTAAGGAACCCTCTGGCCGACTAGCAAGATGGAGCTGTAGGCTACAAAAGTACTATATAACCGTGGTGTACAAATCTGTGAAAAACAGAGCGATGCCGACTGCCTGTCACGTGCACCAGTGGACACAAGTGAGCCGGAGAAAGAAGACTTCCCGTTTAAAACATCTTCCAGGCTACAGAATTCACTGAACAACAACAAAATGACCCTGAATTGCGACCGCTTATACAGCATCTCCAAGGACTCTACATTAGAGTCTCGGCAACTTTATTCAGAGGGCTCTCTTCGTTCAGTCTTCGAGAAGGGGTCTTTTACAAGAGGAATTTCAAGCCCAATGGTGAAAAGTCTTTATTAGTAGCACCTCCATCTTTACGAGACAAGATTCTGCACGCACGTCATGACGACCCAACATTTTGACATATGGGTGTAGCCATGCATTCGTCAGAATTCATCTAAAATACTACTGGCCAAAGCTGTTAGCATCAGTGCAGTAATATGTGAAAAGTCTTCAAGAGTGAAGACGCAAAACTCCATCCGTGAAACCAGCAGGCCTCTTCCAGCCAATACAAACAACGAGTGCCCCGTCCCAACAAGTCAGTATGGATCTCCTAGGCCCGTTTCGGACATCGACTGCAGGCAAGAAATGAATAGTCATAGCCACCGACTATCTCACAAGTTACGCTGTGACTGACTCGCTGTACAGTGGAACAGCTTTTGAAATTGCCAAGTTCTACATCAGCAACGTAGTCCTCAGGCATGGCGCACCCAGCTTCGTGATTACAGATCGTGGCACAGCTTTTACAGCAGACCTAATGAAATGTCTGATGGGAATGACCCATACAAAACAGAGAAGAACTATAGCATACCGTTCTAAAACAAATGGCCCAACGAAGTGCCTGGACAGAACTCTGACTGATATGCTTTGAACGTATGTCGACGTTGAACATAAGCGGTGGGATGAAATATTGCCCTACATCACGTTGGCATATAATGCAGCCGTTCAACAAACAATGGGAGTTACAACATTCGAACTTGTGTACGGCGGAACAGTCGCCACTCCCCTGGGTGACATGTTACCACTGAATGATAAAAGCAGCAATCCACTCGACCTAGTATGACTTCTTGAAAAAGCGAGAAGCACGGCAGATGGCGAAATTCGGAATACGCCGACACAGCGTATCGACTCCTACAGGTACAATCAGCGTCGTACCGAATCGCATTATCAGCCTGGTGACAAAGTATGAGTATGGACCCCAGTGCGCCGCCATGAACTCTCTGAAAAACTTTTTAGTCGATACTTCCAGCCTTACGTTCCAGCCTTAAGCGATGTAACGTACCAAGTCAAATCCGCTCTACACGGGAGCCCAAAATGCCGCAACCCAACAAAGGTTGTACACGTAGTTCGGATAAAGCCTTAATATGATACGGCATCGGAAAACCAGCGACGCCTACCAGGAATGTTTTTACTGCCTGACGCATCAGGACGATGTGTATGAGGAGGCGGAATATGCCGGGACATCTGGCCTGCATTCAAACAACCCGCCCTTCACCTTGCACACAGCGACACACATGCGCGCCTTCTTGTGTCGCGCACAGACGATGATGGCACGAGCACCCAGCTGGGCCCGGCTGATATGCGCCACGCGCTTGGGACGTCTCGTGGAATGGAAAAAGAGGGCAGCTGAAAGACATCTTTGGTGTTTGGCTGACGCGTAGTTCTACGACCACAGCCACTTTGAGTTGTGGGCACAGGTTTGCCCTTTTATTAAATACGGTTTATCATACCCGCAAGTCCTTAAAATTTGCTACAATATAATTGGGAAAGAATATAAAAAGTTTAGGCAGAGGCGTTGCAATATAAGGACGCAGAGAGAAATGTGAGAAAGGCAGGAAGGGGTTGTCAACTGCAGGCATGCCCGGATGGCTATTCACACAGGAGAAAAGGAACAACCTCCTAAAAAATAAGTTTTGTAATTATCTGCGTAATTCAATGTAAATGTCAGGGAAAGACGAGATCTTTCTGCGAGTTATACTACAGGAGTCTGGGTCTCACCGGGCGCCACTTTTCTTGCTGTTCTCGTATCATTTCCGTCCTGACACGATAAATGTAACGGAAGTTTGTTTGAACTGATTTTATTTTGCTAAGTTATTATACAGGCATGCAATATGTTCGTACAACCACAACATCTTAGGAACGTTTTCGTCACGCGCGGACTGTATAGCAGGAGAAGTTTCAAAGAAAAAAAGTTCGTTTGACATGAATGCATTTTTTGCGAGGCAGGGTCAGTATATGTGCTTATACAACTAGCGCGCCAAAACCCACGCGCTCCTAAGTAGGCAGCACCATATCGTCAGCACAGTGCTTTTTCCTGCGTAGCGTCGCATTTTCGATGCAGTGTAAGAAATAATTTCTAGAAACTTGTACGTATCTATTTTCTATGGAAGAACACACTCAAAACACATACGTTTGATTGCTGCGTCTCGTATATAAGTGAAAGTTGCTTTGGGATCGAATACGGTATACGTATGAATGTATCTGCCAGTCTAAGATAATTTACAGTTCAGCAAGTTCTGGGGAGGAGAGAGAGAGAAATTGTTCATTGAAGAGCTGGAGATATAAAAGGAGGGAAGGGCGAAGCATTCAGTGCTTTGAAGGATGCCGCCTCTTTGATGAGACACTGGTATTGGCAAACTTGAAACTTTGGGTGTAGGGAAAAGTTTTTCAGCTCCAGATAAGGTGTCGGCTATTTGGTGAGATAGCTGTTGCCTTCATCTTTAGAAGGAGTGGCATTTACCGAATATACAACGAGTAGTCGTTTATAATGTATTGGGACGACGTTGTGTACTCAGTGGTCTTATACTGTAAGTGAATGTTTTTTTGTCAACCTGGTACATTCAGTCGAGACCCAGTAATAAGTATTCGTTTACAGGTGTGCTGCCAAGCACCCATTTAAATGCACTTCAGCACATGATTTAAAACACGCATGGCCCGACAGACACAACACAGGAAGGGTGTGTAGTCACGGCTTGTTCCTGCCATTCAGTTGCCACGAAAAACATGTACACCCTTCAGTAGTAGGAATTGAAATAACGGCAAAGTAGATTTTGCCCTTACAGACGTAATTGAATGTTTAAACGGTACATTGTAAATTTTATATTAGTGTTTCGCAGCCAAAGCACCGTTTTAAATGGATGCACCAACAATTGAAGCGTAGTGGTGCATCTCCCCCCTCCCAACGGCTAATATCGATGAACATTGAATAAACAAACCAGTGTGTTAGTAGCGTAGATGTGAACAGCACGAGTGTAATAAAAGAAAGAGGCGTCATAGCCAAAGAAGCATCACATATTAGATGCAGAACACGTGCTAAGGTCGCCATTTCACGGCATGTTCGTTTGACTGAGCACCACGGCCAGAGAAGAGGCAAGCGGTAAACGTTTCGGGTCGCCTGTAGGCATCCCCACATTTTTTCTTCGGCGAGAGCCAGCGAGAAGCGTGGTATTACAGCCAGGTGAGGTTGGTGTGTCTCAAAGCTATTCTGTGGTTTTCAGCTTCGATGGGCGCTATGAGGGAGGTCGATGCTTTTACGAAGGTTGCCATTTCACTTAGTGTATTAAGGTGTTGAATAAATTTTGATTCTATAAAAATCACAAAGCCTGCGTGGACCTCGCTGAAGAGTCAAAACAAAAGCTGAAAGAAAGGCCTTTCAAACAATTCTAAACGCTAGTTGGGCGTAGTGGGCACCCAGCACACTTGTCGGGTACCCACTACGCTAATATTGATCATAATGTATGGGCAATGAGCCGACTTTCGCTAAAGCTTTCGTACATTATACTTCAAAGAGGAGCAGTATCCTCTAAACACTTGGAAGAAATTTTGTGCCAATTCTTCATGCAGTGGCTGACGACGATGAGAACTTATGCCTCAAGTGGGTAAGCGCCACAATGAATAGGTAATAAAGATCAAGCTGTTGTAATAGGTTTCAGCATAGGATGCCCCACTGGCTAAGCTATTCGCAATATTTGACGGCTGGTATTCCTTTGCTGTTCTAAAATGTTCTATTACTCTTAATACCGCGATTTTTGTCCCGACATCAAGCCTGTCTGAGGCAGATTTGCGAAGAAGCCCTAAACACTTGCGTAGCTTCGGTGAAAAAGAAAAAAAATCTGTGTGGCTCAGTGGCAGAATACTGTGCTGGCAAGCAGCGTATATGGGTTCAAACTTTACTGTGTGCTCGGAGTATTTATATACTGAGTTGTTTTTTTTTGATATCGTGTGGTCTGCTTACGGACGCCAGCAGCAGCGGCGGTGGCGGTGGACAACAACGTTACCGGGCGTGACCCGTGTTGTGAACTTATGAGAGATTTCGCTGTAAAAACAGCCAAAGCAGTGTAGCCACAGAAAACATTTGCCCAAGAACAGCCGTGGTGACTGGTCAAAACAGAATGATATGAGCCATCTCACTTGATGACAAGTTATATATCCTGTCACTAATATTGCTGTTTTTTCAAACGCACCATTAACAATCTACGCGAGGTGTTTCCGTGGAAGAACGTCCTATCTTTATTACTCAGTCGCACTAGTTTGTGTCTCTTACGAATGTGTTCAGATGTTCTCCCCCGGGCTGCAGGGAGATTACGATTCTTCGACTGACATATTTCGCCTCCTCATGATCGAACAAAAGTTGTACACTAGTTCATTCTAAAACATTGTAGGCCACCCTGTAGGTAAAACACCGCCATTATGTTTAACACATTCGGAGCCATTTTCAAATTCCAGAGAAGTTCAAGCGTTCATTTATTTTGTTCGAATATGGAGTCTCATTGTTGATACAGTTGACCCAGGTTTAATGGAGCTGAGTAATTCTGGCAATTTGAATTTTACCGCTTTAATTTTGTGAGCTTTAGATACTGATACCCGTGTTCCCTCGACCTGGACATAAAGGAAGAGCGAATTCTGTTTGCGGACAATCATGAGGTCTGGTATCCAGGTCCCCTGTGACGTTTTGAAGAGTGCCTGCCTTCTCACTGGCCAATGATTTTCTTCAAGTCTTTAAGACACATACCTTGCGACATTATCATGACATGATACCAGACACATCATAGGCATAAGACGCATCCGGTGGCACTTCTGCAGGATGTGGCGTGGCAATCCATCAGAATGACAGCCTTCCCTGCACCACTTCTTTACTTTTCTGTGCTTCTTTAATCTATTGAGATGGTATCGCAGCAACTTGCTTTCTCTCACGAAAAATCCTCAAGAAATTGCTTTCTCTCACCAAACAGCCACCAAGAGGAACTCTCGTTTCGCTGCATCTAGCTAGTCATCTGCCAACAAATAATTTGCGCTGCTTAGATAACCAGAACCCCGAAGAATCTCTTGCGATGGTTATAAAGGGCTAGTACACTTGCCGTGTTTTCCTGGGTTCCAGGAAGGACTTGGGCCACGTAAACTTGGGCCTCGCCAACTATCACCTGGTGTTCGCTGCCATCACAAGTATTTCAGAAGGTCTTCAGAGCGCCTTCACCTAAGTAATTGCCATAGTGTTGATTACTTTCGTAGTGCGATTAACATACTCTGGACGTCTGCTGTGGTGTCCCGTAACAGCAACAACGCCACCTTACTGTGTTTGATCACGTGTATTCTAGTCACACATAATTTCCTTCAAATATGTGTTGGTTCTCTTGCTGGAGCATTGTCTTCTTGTGACCGGAACCGTAAACAGCACAGCAGGCGTCAAGGTTCGATGCCAAAAGGCCAGGTGACGCCATCCTCAATATGCAGCGCTTACATGTATCTCCCATGCGCCACTTCTCTGCGTAGCATAGGCATATCAGCGGGGGAGGAGGGCAAGGGGCGTGCTAGTCCTTCTCCAACTGAAAAAGGTTGGGGGCTGAAAGCCCCCCTCTTCTTTAGTCTGTGGTCCCTCTTGGCTTCACGCTGGGGTTAACCATTTATAAGCAAGATGAAGTTTTCTGTCACCGCAGTAAACACTCAATTATGTTCTGACGGCAGAATGAAAATGCTACGAGGCAATGTTACAACAATGTGAAACTTAGCCAAAGTTTCTGCTGTGATAATTTTCTTTGCGGGATCTTTATAGGGCGTGTCGCCTATGTGATGCTTTCGGGTCTTGTGCTGTATTGGAGAGAAGACAAGCGCTGGACAGGGACCCTATAATAAGACAATTCCTTTTCATGATTTCATTTTGCTGTAACTTGCAGATGCAGTTACAGATGGGAACGAGGAAATTTTTGAAAACTGGCAAAAACATTTGCTGCTTTTAGATGCTGCTTTTAGATCAATTGCTGCTTTTAGATCATTTAGATGACCCGTCTCTACGCACCACGAGCTGCAACGATCGCTGGCTTGGAGGCCAGTTGTGACCAAGTGTACTTGATCGCAGATCTCAAGTCCTTCATCCGTGAGAAAATAGCGCGCCCATTCTCTTTCCTGCCCTTTGCCCACCAACCACCTGTTCAACAATGAGCCACTACCCTTCTCCCTCCCATCCGTCAAGCGATTGAGCAGAAAATAGCGGAGGTCATGCCTGCGTACCACCCCAAGCCACCCCCAGCTCCTGAGCCCTTCAGTTACGCCCAAGTGCCGCCCAATTACGCCGAAGCTGCCACTTGAACTCCGTTTTTCGCAGCGGGTATGCCCGCTACGTATGTTGACGCAACCCCTCAGCCTCAGCTTCAGCCCACCATGCAGCCTTTCCAGCCACCAATCCGTACATCGGCTCTTGTGACATGGGTGAGACCTTCCCCGGCGAACCGATGACGCACACCCGAAGACCGGCCCATCTGCATTGCCTGCGGTTACGCCGGTCACGTAGCATGGTATTTCCCGCGCGTATAGCCCCCTCCCATTTCTTCAACTGTTGCTGGCCAGCTCAGCCATCTCTATCACGATGAACCGCCGCCTATGTTACCGCTGTCTCGCACAGGTCCATCCTCTCGAACGTCGCCGTCTCCATGACGCCATTCCCCCATGTGGCCAGGTTCGGCTGTACGTGAGCGGGAAAACAAGTCGTCGCAGTCTACGAGGTAAGGACTGCGACGCTATTGCAATGTGAAAGCCCTCAGAGCTGCACCTCGAATGTCATTGATGTGCTTATGCACGGTGTTCGTGCATCGGCTCTTATTGATGCTGGAGCTGCCGTATCAGTTATGAAGGAAAATGTCTGCCGCTTACTTCTAAAAGTGAGGACGCTGCTCTTTGGAATGTCCATCCGTATTGCTAGTTTGCATCGTATTCATTCTGCAGCAGGGTGCACAGCTCGCGTTGTCATTCGGGACGTTCTGTATGTCACACAGATTATCATCATTCCGGCATGCTCTCTTGACGTCATTCTGGGATGGATTTTTGTCTCCCGCCACGACGCTGTCATCTATTGTGCCTCCACCGAAAGGGAACTCTCACCCTTTTCGCATTTGACGCCAGAAGACAGCCCCCAACACTCAACAAGATTCTTATGAAAGATGAATCAACAGTGTCTCCAGATTTGACGACGGCTGTGTCGGTCTACTGCGCTGGTCTCTCCGACACAATTATACTCGTTTCGCCATCCGCCCACGCTTGTAGCTGGAAAGGGTTGCTAGTACCTTTCGCGGCCATGCATGTTACCTAGGGCAACGCCGCTATTTTTCTAAGCAACGCAGCTTCGTACACCTTACCTTACTTCGAGGCCAATGTCTCGACAGAGTGGAACCAGTCGACGACGCACAAGTCTTGAACGTACCCGATGACTCGCGTTGTCCAATTTCGCGTACAATCAATGCTGTTTCCCCTTTTTATCCGTCATGTGCTGATGTATTTGGCCCTTTCATTGCTGACAACCTTACGGTGGTACAGCTTTCCCAGCTTCGGGACCTGTTGCAAAAATATCGTTCTTCTTTTGATGTCGGGCAAAGTTCTCTGTGTCACACGTCTGCTGTTACGCATCGCATCAACACTGGTGCCCATCTACCTTTACGGCAACCTCCATATCGCGTGTCACCTGCTGAACGTCAAGTAATTACTGAGCAGGTTGATGATATGCTCCGACGCGACGTTATTGAGCTCTCAGACAGTGCATGGGCGTCTCTTTTTGTTCTTGTTACAAAGAAAGATGATTCTGTGTGGTTCTGTGAGGACTACAGAAGGTTCAATGACATCACTCGAAAGGATGTTTATCCACTGCCCACAATCGATGACGCAATTGACAGCCAACTTCACAGAGCCGATTTTTTCTTCTTTCTCAATCTGCGCTCGGGGTACTGGCAAGTACTGATGGCTGACGACATTAGACCGACGACTGCCCTCTTCACACCCGATGGCTTGTACGAGTTCGACGTCATGCCGTTCAGTCTATGTAATGCATCTGCAACCTTTTAGCGCATGATGGACACCGTTCTGCGCAACTTGAAATCGTAAACGTGCTTGTGTTTCTTCGACGATGTCATTGTCTTTCTCCGGATTGCTCCACGCATCTCCAACGTCTGAAATAAATTTTCGCACGTGTGAGCGATGCCAGCATGCAAGTAAATCTGAAAAAGTGCTGCTGTGCAGCACGGCGACTCACCATCATAGGCTACGTCGTGTTCAATAATGGCTTTCTTCCTGATCCGGCCAAGCTTCTGGCCATGGCCGGATTCCCCAAAACTACTTCCGTCAAAAAACTGCGTAGTTACATGGGTCTGTGCTCATACCTGTGACGCTTCATACGAAACTTTGCCACGATCATATCACCACTGACGAAGCTCCTTGGAAGGAACGGGCCCCTCAATTTGTGTTCATCTGAGTGCGACGACGCGTTCGCAAAGCTCCGCCATTTGTTGAGGTCTCTTCTCATTCTACGCCACTACGACCCTGTGGCCCCAACGGACGTTCCCATGGACGCCAGTGGTGTAGGCCTCGGTGCTGCCTTGGCGCAGCGCAAACCCGGATTTCCTGAATATGCGATAGCATATGCAAGCCACACACTCACGAGATCCGAGACAAACTACACCGTCACGGAGAAAGAGTGCCTGGCGATCGTTTGGGCCCTTACAAAGTTTCGACCTTATATGCATGGTCGCCCATGCGATGTGTTCACCGACAATCATGCACTATGCTGGCTGTCATCCCTGAAAGATCACTCAGGCCGTTTCGCCTGTTAGGCTTTTCACTTTCAAGACTAGGACATCCGCGTGATGTACTGCAACGGATGCCAGCATGCTGACGCCGATGCCCTTTCGCGCTCTCCTTTTCCTGAAGACGGCGTGCCCTGCTTAGTAACCTCAATTGCTGTGTCTGCATCGATGTCGTTATCCTCGCTACCGAACAGCGAAAGGATAATTGTATCGTCCCGCTGATTGACTTGCTTTCTGATTAATCTGCAGCACCATCCACGCGTGCCTTGCGTCGTCGAGCTCACCATTTTGCCATTCGTGAGAGCCTCCTATACCAACGCAATTATGATGCCGATGGCCGGCAGTGGTTACTCGTGATAACCCGCAGTCTGCGGTCAGAGACACATGAATCTTTTCATTCTGATCCACAATGCGCAAACTCTAGGGTATCCAAAACTTACCACCGTATTTTACAACGCTACTTCCAGCGCGAAATGTACCGCTACGTGCAGCAGTTCGTACGGTCTTGTCTCACTTGGCAACGCCACTAACCGTCAGCACACATGTTGCACGCCGGGGTGCAACCTTTACCTCGCCCTGACTGTCCGTTTGACCGCGTAAGTATCGATTTGTATAGACCACTTCTTCTGACGTCGGCTGGTAACCACTGTGCCATCGTTGCCGTAGACCATTTACGTCATAAGCCAAAACCGCCACTCTCCCTGCGGCTACTGCACGCGATGTTGCGTCCTACCTGCTGCATCCATTCATACTGCGCCATGGATCACCCCAAGAGCTTCTCAGTGACCGAGGCCGTGTGTTCTTGTCGGAAGTTTTCGAAGCCATTCTGAAGAGTGCCATTCTGTCCACCACAAAACTACTGCTTACCGCCCGCAGACGAACGGCCTCACCGAATGCTTTACCCGCACCCTCAGCGACAAGCTTTCAATGTGTGTCGGCGCCAACCACAAGAATTGGGATAATATACTGCCCTTCGTCATCTACGCCTACAACAATGCTCCTCAGAGCACGACCGGTTTTTCACTTTTCTCCTTGCTGTACGGGAGGCACCCATCACACACCCTGGACACAATAATCCCGTACACACCGGATCCATCTGAGTGTGCACCTATTTCTGAGACAGCCAAGTTTGCTGAAAAGTGTCGCGAGCTTGCCAAGACTTTCACGACACATGAGCAAAAGCAGAAGAAGAGTATTCGTGATGGCTCCACCACTTCTGAGCCCACGATCCTTCCTCGTGCACATGTATTGCTCTTGATCCCGACCTCTATAGCTGGCCTCGCTTCCAAACTACTTCCTAAATACGAAGTTCCCTGTCGCGTCATCGAGCGCACATCTCTGGTCAAATATCTAATCGAACTCATCGAACAATCTTCGGAAATGCGCCACCGTGGTCGTGACATTGTCAACGTGGAGCGCCTGAAGGCTATTATGACCCGCTCATATTAACAAGCTGTTAGGTCGCCGGGCAGCTACCTCGTCGACCTCGGGGTAATTGTAGCGAAGCCTGCGAACTGTGAAATGGCTCGAACTCTAAGTATTTTCTGGTGGGGCTACCCAACAGCATGCCGCTCACGCTGGGAGTCAGTGCTTCTTGGCTTTGACTGTCGCCATTGTGCATGCTCGCTGGTTGCCGTCTAATAAACGCCCTAACAATATATATATATATATATATATATATATATATATATATATATATATATATATATATATATATATACATATATATATATATATATATATATATATATATATATCTGGTAACAAGTGAGGTACATTTGGCCTCCCCCCACTTGCGAGAGAGTTGGAGGGGGGCAGTCCCACTGCTGCGTAATGACTGAGACATTGCCGGTTTCTGTTCCTCCCAATGGCACGCTTCATGACAATATCAGCAAATACGGCAACACAAAGCACTTAGTTAATATGGCCGTAGAAAACAGAAACTACACTCTCTCTTTTTCCGTGAAACATTGATAAAGACAGACTCATCATAGGTAATCTATAAGCACTCGGTAGCAAGTGCATAATATTGAAACACCTATCTTTTGTGTTTCGCCTCTATTCGTGGAGGCTATACTTTAGTACTGAAACAAGGCTGCTCGCTGCAGAACTAACAATAACGTACTTCACTGATGAAATGTCTGTTCACAACATACCACAAAACATTCACCAACCTACGAAGAAGCAACCAAGTATGCTTTTCCTAGGTACAATATACAGTTTTTTATATGCAAAATTTTTACAGTTTAATATCGAGGGCGGCGAGTATAGGCACACAAAATGAACAGCTACCGCAATGTGATCATTGTTATTTTAGTAGGGTAGCAGTCTTATTGGACTACTTCAGTTTTTTCCTGCTGGTGAGATTACTGCGAATCATCTATATCGAACACTGGTCCTATAAATACTAAAATTCCTGTATGGCATAGAAGCGTCATAGCTTTTCCATCATGCCTTCTCAAAGAAACAGTGAATTTCTCCGACTGTTTCGAGTAGCTACCGTTATGACACCGTAATGCCACAAAGTGGCCTTTTGAACTGTCACATTGGTGTAAATGGGCAGCGTTTGAGTGCGTGATCATTCATTTTCAGCCGTAGCTGTGACGCACTCTAATAGGGGATTATTGCACGTAGCTTTGCGATCATTGCAAAGAGAGAATCGTTTTCCATGGCGTCATCAACTGCGCCTCTGCAATCTGTTCACGGCTTTTTTCCCCTCGTTTAAAAGGGAACAAGACAGAACAATAGGGGATTGAAGTTTCACTTTTGCTTTTTAATAATCCAATTAGTGTGTGCAACACGCCAACTACATCAATAGTTTTCGCCGTTTCACATGCCTATTGCGTTTTCTTTTTTATCAGTAGCGGCATGTGAAGCTTGCCTAAACATCCTTCAAAATTTTCTATCGCTTTTTTTTGAAGTTGCCCGTAGGAAAAGTATTTCCCAGCCACAAGTATCACTATATATTCTGCAATATTTCACTGCACAACAAACAAAGTGTTCTTCCTTCAGCTATTATGAATAACCTGTACTACGCAGTCTAACACCTTTATGTGTAGGGGCTAAAATATGATCAAGTTCTTTAGATTAGGTCGTTCCGTATCCATAAATTAACAGCAGCGGTTTCTAGTGATTGAGTGGTATTGGTGATATGGGAAGTTCCGTAAAACAAGAGGCACAATTAACGATTAGTGCCCAGCCCATAACATTTCTGTTTGTTTCTCTCTTATGGTGCTGCCACTGGACAGTCGAAGTCACTTTCCGGCAATCCCGCCCTCACACTTGAGCGTTTATGATACGATTCACAAAGCTCCAACTCGAACAAGGTGCTTCGTGATGCCATAGATTCATTAGGAAAGCTTACGGTGATTCAGAACCAGCCGCAAAGCAGCGTTCTTCAGTGCTTTCAGAGCACACGTCTTATATTTAGAACGCTTGAAGGCTCAAGTTAATTTAACTAGAAGACATTGTTCCACAATTTTAAGATATTTACTAAAAAGCACAGAGAGAATTGGGTTGCGGAATAAAAATATCCGGTACAAATGCTGATTCTCCAGCTCCACATGCCAGCATTAGAAGAAAGAAAAACTTGGAGCATTCATGAAGTTCACTAAAGACCTAAACGGACAGAAAATACTAATTGAAAGTGGCACAAGAGGAAGTACCTATAAGTATTTGTAAGCACGAATGCACTCCTCGAAGAAACACAAAAAGTAGAAGTAACATTCGAAAAGTCTTGTGAAGTTATATCTTTTTTCAAACATTTCAATTTTGTTGTCTGGCAACATGTAAGTTATATGAAGACAATGCATATCCTTTGGCGCAAAAAGGCGCAATTGTGAAAATGAAAAATTGAATTTATTATGTGTGCGAGGAAATGTTTGAGCATTGCGAGACGTCAGCTTGTGTTGCATAAGTGAACCAAGGAATAATCCCATTGTATAGTAGGTTGAAATGAGTGCTGATTCCTAAGGATGCTATGAAGATAAAATGATTTTCTTTTTGAATTTGAATTTTGAAAGACGCTAACAAAAGTCATACTTGTTGCAATAGCTAAGAAGGAATTTATTGAATACAGAAAAGGTATTTGGAGTATGTTTAGCGTATAAAATACAACGAATTGCCTTTTTTGATGTCTGAGTCACTTGCGCTTAGACCAGAAGGTGCCAGCACCCCTCATAAAAAGACCATGCACAAGCAAGACACAAAAAGTATAAGTTTAAAGAATATATTGAAGAGCAGCACATGGTTCGGGAGCACGAGAAATGCCGCGATCAGTTAGAGTGCTATGTTTGTTCAGATCAGTGGGCCATGAGGGAAGCATATGTCCAAGAATGGGCGTAGTCAGGCTGATGATTATCACAAACATAAATGCTGGTAGTTGCCGGCCTACAGTAAGAAGTAAGGTTCTATCACTTTTTTATTCGTGGCGTAGGTGATGTTAACCTATGTGCAATGTAATGAACCACATTTTTTTTGCTTTAAACCACTAAAGCACTGTAGAAAAGGTCGACCTTTAAGACACTTATTTCGCTGATATTGAAGATCATTTATTTTCTCTGTACCACATAATCAACAATTAGGTTCATGAACCCGAAATACGTGCATCTTTCATTTTTGCAGGCATCTGAAAAAGAACAATATGTGTTGTAGGCAACCGGAAAACCAACGAACATTTTCCTCTTTAAGAATACATTGCAATATAAGCCTTAGCCACCTGTGCTCGAAACGTGCTTCCTTCTCTCGGCTGCACCTTCCTGACCCTGCAGAGCTATGCCCACGCCTACCTCCCTCAATTTCTTTGCTAAGACCAACGCCCCTTGTTTTCGCCGGTCTTCATTCTAACTGGATCTTATGTTATTTTAACACAACACTCGTGCTGAAGGCACCTACTGCTTTCTCGACTTCCTTTCCGCGAACCTGACAACGTATATTGGGCGAGTGCTTTTCACTTTCTACGCGCGTACCTACGCTTCTCCTACGGCTTTTGCACTAAAATCCCTTTATGAATCCACCAACCTGTGCTCCTCACCGTTTTTCCTCTGACGTGATGTAACGAGAGTGGTGTTGGTAACGACAGTATTTCCGTCACATTACTGGCTTTAGTTTGATTGCAACCGAGAGCCCATCATGACGCGATGATGTGCAATAATGAACACCGTATATTGGCATAATACAACGGGGCCATGCAGCACACGTATTTGACTGAGCCATCGCAGAGTATTTGTAAAGTTCAATACATTTGTATATAGCATTGGATATGTGCAGAGAGGTACCATATGAGGTGGCAGGCCTGTTTTTACCTTATCTGAAGCAGTCACGAATACATTCGTTGATCTGCAGTTGCGATGCGACTGCCACTCAGAATGTCTGGGGCCATCATTTTCAGAGAATCATGCAGCACTGCAGATAGAAAGGCCACATACGTACCCACCGTCTGCAACGCGCTATATATTTTTGGATAATATTATTTCACCAACTTCCCAACTTGCAGTGATAACTGTGCTTTTTTTCCAACGCAAGGTATGTATTCTTTGCGCCCAATATGATTTCACCCTCAACGACAATGATGGTATGTTAACGTCGTAACCTGGGTTGCTGAATGCTATTATTTTATTATTTCCAATAGGTTTTTGCTATAATTGGGAGGGTTAGGATTGAAGGACTGCGAATGACAAACCGAACATTGATTAGTACGGAGCTGTCGGGTGCGTCGTAGGTTTGCACTCGCTGCATGCCATTTTACCATTATGTACCTTGCAAATGTGATAAATTTGTAGTTAGAAGTAGCATGCGTGCTGTTCTTCCAGAAAACCAAGAACTTGATAAACTGAATACGCTGAGCATCAAATATCCAAGTTGTCTTTTTCGGGATACAAACTTGCCTGAGTTGGATCAGGGCATGTGTTTCTGGCATTTCAAGGGGATGCAGGCTGAAATAAGGATTGTACCAATGTTAAGAACAAAGAATACATCAGTGCGTATCACAAATTTTTCAATTTAACATTCGCATTTCGAAAGAAGTCCTTCTAACTGTGTGCTATCCTATGTTAAACTAAGAAGATTTCCTATGGGTAGTTGAAGACAAGGTGTGCTTTTAATGACCATTTGAAGTACATTTATTTAGTAAATAAAGATTACCATATAGGTGTAGAGGCAATGCTTGTTTGTTGCATTTCACAAAATAAATCATATAATAAATGGCAGGAACCGAGACATTCATTTTAGCACTGACGATTGTTCCTTGGTTTGACTTCTGATGCTATTGAAGCATTGCTAGTTTCTTCATGTACGAATCTTGTAAGCGGAGCTTCAGTGGGTTGCTTGTTTTTAACAAAGAAGTAAGTGCCAGTAAGCCGATAACAACGCGCGGTGGTGCATGAGCGTTTTAGATGAATTTTTACGTAATACTTGAGTTTAAAATCATTTATAATAAATGAAAATTAGGGTGGTTGGTCTAAAATCAATCTGTCATAATCACAATCCATATTTCATTTGTTGATGGCCATACTTTTTATTTGAGAAGTGCACAAAACGTGCTGTGAGTCTGGCCTCGAGATTAATGCTTTTAATTGAGGCGACGTACTCATAATGTAGGAATCATCGAATCGCAGCTCGTCCTGGTTTTAGTTTATAGTTTTCGCCATATAATAATTAAAGTCTGCTAAGATTTATTGTTGCAAATAAGCATGTGACAAGCATGTGGATTTCATACAGAACTGAATATTTTGGCTGGTTAGCAATCACGTGGAATTACGCGTAGACTAAGATTGGCAGAACGTAGGAATGTAAATACAGTAACGACACCTGGTCGTACGTAAAATTTCTCTTCGTCTTTATATTAAAGTGGGACGTGCTTTTGCAGCCTCAGAGTTTCCTAGAACAATATTGAACCTACCACAGGCAAATAAACAAACACAAAGGAATGCAAAACAAAACAACTACGGTTTTCAGGAGTGCTCGTTTCTGAATTAGGTCACATCTTGACTGCTCTTTGTATCTTCCTATAGATCAAGTTAGTGTTAGTGCAGAGATCCCAATCTCTACATGAATGAATGAATGATTAGACTTTATTTAAAGTCCTGCAGTTTTACCGGGCGAGGTGGGGAAAGGAGGATTACCCATGCCCCTTCCCACTCTCCGTTGGTTATTATGGCGGTGCTTCAGGTAACCGCTCAGAGTCCTTGCACCCGGGTGGCATCTTCAGCTTGCCAGACAGCCCAAAGCTTAACGGCCAGATCGTCGCTTGTGAGTGCCGCCTCCAAATGGCAGAGCAGCTGACGCCGCCGATCGGCAACAGTGAGAGAAGTCGCGGCGGGGGCCAGCCACTGCCATCGCAGAGTGTTTTATTAGAGGGCTCATTTTTTATTTAGTATTTCGATGAATTCAACAGTCAATTATATTATGACTGCCCTATGTAGTTTTTTCACCTACACACTTTTTCTCTGTATACTCTGACACTGTTACTGAACACGCCAGGCCAGCGTGGAAGGCGCTGCCCAGTAACAGCGATAACTAGAAGAGCGGCCTTTTAGAGCGTTTTCCAAGCACTCCTTGCGTAACTACCTCGAGCACACTTGCTTGATACCCATTAGGTCATTTTCAATGAGTTTATTTAGGTAGTAGGCCGGCATGCATTTTGCAATTTCTGGTCATTCTTCTGAGAAGCATGTTATCCGCTAATTACTTGCAAGAAATTTCGGGCCAATAGTTCATGCAGTGGTTGACGACGATGAGAAATCATGGCTGAACTGGATATGCACAATAGCTAATAGGAAAGAAGAACAAGCTATTGTGATGGGTCGGATGATTGGACGGCCTGCTCGTTACGCTATTCGTATTGTACGACGACTGGATGTTCTGTTGCTGTATTAAAACACTTTATCAATCATATTAAGGCGATTGCTTTCTCGTCATCACGGTGATATTGTGAACTATATGTGAAGGAAGACGCGTTATGCTGGAGTTAAGCATTGTGAATTCTTCCTAAAGCAGTGAAACTGCTTTTGCCAATATATCTGGATGTGAATCATCATTTTTATTTAAGGCCACTTGTGTTGTAGCTTAGCCTTGTTATATTTCTTCTTCTGATAGTATGTGCAGTGTTCACAGATTGAAATGAAACATAGCACTACGAAATGCAAATACTTTTGTTGTCACCATTTGCAGTTCAGCAAATATTTGTGTAATTTTACCTGTAACACGAACATCAGAGCCACCGTTATCTTTACACACTAAGCTCCCGTGGTTTAAAGCAAGTGAGCAAACTAGCCCTCATACAGAAATGATATCTCTTCTTTGATTTTGTCAGTATTGTACGTGTAATTTTACACCAACGATAATGAGCATATTTTCATAGAAATGCTTTTTCGCCCTGCAGTGCTGTGTGACCGCTTCCTAATGCACACCCGGTGGACTTCAAGTATCAGTTTAAGTGAGCAGAAAATTGAAACACTTACGCTACTGGGACTACGACCGACGAATGGAAAATTTGAGGGAGATTCAGGCTGAAAAAAGGATAGCATGACAATCAAGAATCAACCACACTGGCATGTACTTTCAAAGAAAACCCTACTAAAACATAAGTGTTCATTGAGCAGTTCAAACTTAACATTGCTTCGCAAAAATTGACAAAAAAAATGGAAGCAAGACCTTTAGCTCCACAACAAACAACCTTGAATAGTTTGAAACTTAAGTACAGTCACTATATATATTCTAGTTTGATGGTGGTTGCTATTTTGCTAGCTCGATCGTCAGACGTAGATGTGGCGCCGGAGACGGCTGTTCTAGCCTTACCCTCATCTCTCAGTTTTACCCTTACATCTCTTCTCGCACTCACTTCCATCTTCCGTATCCTCGCTGAGCTATCCTGTTCAGACTCTATGCGACATCGTTTTAAGTGCGTGACGCAAAGTGACATCAGATGCGTCAGATTGTGACCGCATGGTATTTCTGAACATCTACATTCAGATGTTCTGAAAATGTCATTCGTTCTATGCATTGTACACACGAAAAAACATATTTCAAAGGCTCTGAAAAAACATT
This sequence comes from Rhipicephalus annulatus, assembly GCA_013436015.1. Taxonomy (NCBI): domain Eukaryota; kingdom Metazoa; phylum Arthropoda; class Arachnida; order Ixodida; family Ixodidae; genus Rhipicephalus; species Rhipicephalus annulatus. The sequence continues at coordinate 58,914 of WOVY01003138.1, forward strand.
TAGATCGTGAAGTTTACAGTAAAAATTTTATCAAGAGTAGCAGACTTTGGTTTCTTGGTTGGAAACTGTCAAACTCTATTCGTTTCAACGTTTCATCATTGGAGATGCTGAAGGCTGGGGTAGAAAAGCCTCTTCACGGGCTTGGATAGGATCATGGCCCCGTACAATATGCAGGGATAGGGAAGTGGGCAGAACAATACAATATTTTATGTTAGTGGACAACATGCGAAGTTCACATTTTCTTACACATAAAAAGAACTAATGGCTCAGTGAAATAAAGAAAGAAAGTGTCACATTGCCGCTGTTTTAACTTAAATGAAATAGCTGTGGTGTAACACAAATCAGACAACACTTTGTCGCCTAATTAGAACTCTAAATAATGCTGTAAAGCAGTACATATATATTTCCGTATGAAATTTCTAAAATAATATTCAGTGATTGAATTATTTACACCATTGAGGAACTCTGGCCAATATATTTCTGTTTGAGTTTCCAATAAATATTTTTATAAGCTGATTGACGTTGTAAATATACATTTTTTCAGTACAAAAAGGTTATCAGTGAAAGATAGTGAATGGAACGATTTTTTGAGATGTCAAAAAAATTACTCTGAGTTCAGCAAACCTTGATTACATATAATTCACTTAATCTACACAAAAATAAGACGGCTTATTTTGTAGCAGTTTGGAGCTTTCATGATCGATGCAAAGTGCATGTTTGAATATATTAGGCTCAGTTCCGGACCCAAGCACATGGTTGATCACAGTATTGCACTCTTGCGCAAGTAGCTCTCGACGAAAGCAAGAGCAACACAACTAGCTTCCTTTTTATATGTTGCGTTTACACAGGCAAGTGAGTGTTTCCTCATGGAAAGAGTACTGCGTACATAATTCCGTGATACGTCTTTTCCCATTAGTGTGTCTTTTCAATCACGAAATGGTCTGTTGTGTAGGAAGGATGCGGCTGTGCAAAGACCACCTGTTTATAAAAATACTGCAGAAAAATAACGTAAATTCTGATGATGGAGCGAAGCTCCTTGGAAACCAGTCCACATTATTTTATTTTATTAGGTGCAGACCGACTGATCGATGTTCAAGCGCTGCACCGTAAAAGTATGAGTTACTTTCGAGTAGAGAAGCAAGTGGTACACAGACTCCTGCGCGTGTACCAGTCAATTTCCAATAACTAGACAAGGATGAGTGATACCTTCTCTTCTGATGAGCGTTGCTTGTATTCTGCGAACGATTTCGGCACAACCTTCAACGATACTCTGGCTGGGAGACAGAGAGAGCTTTAGTGCAAAGCCGCAGCTCTTCTGATGACTAACGAAGACGTACAACACCTACAATTGACATCGTGTGAGCCTTAGAAACGTTTATTTTAAAATGGGTTGTCACCTTTGATTCGATCAAGTGACAGCTGCTTCTGTTCTCTGGAAGTATTGTTGAATAGTGTTTAGCACTAAAATTATAGCAACTACAAGCCCTACATGCTGACGCATTGGTCATTCAGTGAATTTCTCGTGTCTGGTGCTTGCTCGCGTGGCCACGTGAACTTCTCGTTAACGCAATGAAAGTTTATGGAAACTCTTGCGACATGTGATTCACTGTCACAGCAGCGGATATTTTGCCAACCTAATTTTTGTGCTCCTTGTTTTCTTGCCTTTCTTCCTCTGTTTTGATCTATTACAATGAAACGCCCCAGTAATGCAAAGCAAGTGCAAATTATTTTCTTGGGACTTAGCACCTTGAGTCATCACTGTGATTACTTAATTTTCTTTAGATTTAAGTTCGAGCTCACTATGGTAGCCTGACCTCGATGATCCCTCTTCTTTCTTCTGCTACTTTTTGTTCTGCAACGAGCGCGACTGTGGCTGCTGATGCTGCTGATGCTGGTACTACTACTACTACTACTAGTACTACTACTACTACTACTACTATTACTACTACTTCTTTTATCATGGCGACGATTACGACAAAGATGGCACAGGTTCAATAAGAGCGCTTTGGTGTTAAAGTTGTCGGGCGAAAACCAGATGTATGCATGGAGGTACCAGGAAAGCGAAGCAACTACCTAAATGGATTGAATATATGAAAGTAGCGAAGGAGTTTTACCGAGATTTGTAGAGTAGCCGGGACAACCAAGATCCTAATAGAGAACCAGCAGTAACCCAGCTGATATCCCATCAGTAATGACAAAAGAAGTCAGGGAAGCCTTCGCGGGAATGCAAAGAAGCAAAGCTGCTGGTGATGATCAGGTAACTATAAATCTGCTGAAAGACGGACAGATTGTGTTGGAAAAACAGGCCACCTTTTTACGAAGTGCCTTCCGAAGGAAAGGGTTCCAAAATCTCGTAAAATGCTATAATTTTAATTGATAAGAAAAGAGACAAGGACCTAAAGAATTAGAGGCCCATAAGCTTGCTCTACGTCGTATACAAGCTTTTTACACAGGTAATTACTAACAGAATGAACAAAAGATTAGCAATCGGTCAGCCAAAGGCTCAAGCAGAATTTCCTACCGGTGACTTCACAAAAGGCTATATTCATGCTATTGATGAGCTAATAGAGAAATGCGCGAAATACAACCCTACATAAGGCATTCATACATCAAAACGCTTACACATAACCTTCATACATTACGACAAGGCGTTAAACTCGGTCAAGACATCAGTGATGATGCAGACATTTCGGGATCAAGACACTGACGAACTCTACATAAACATACTGTAAGAAATCTACAGCGAACTCGCTTGCTGAATTCCGTGCCGAACAGTTGTGCCCCCGCGATCTTTGACGACAGCGCAGCTCTGGATGACTGGTTCGTTCTCTGCCGTTTCCTGACGTCATGAAGCTCTCGCTGAGTGGTACCTTGTCTTCAGACTCTTTATACGGTGTCCTCGGACACGGTCAAAGGAGTATGTATTCTTCTCTTCCTTATCTCTACTTCTCAGTCTATTTTTTTATAATTCTCTTTATCCTCTTCCCCTGTGAGCCACTGTTGAAGTGTTGTACTTAGATGCAGACACTGTTTTTTATCTTCTTTTCTCTCATTTATCAATCACTTCTCTAAAAAAATCTACAGCAGATTCACAGCCACCAGAGTTCATGAAAAAAGCGACAAATTTTCAATAACAAATTATGTAAAAGAAGGCACAGTATTTCCGACGCTATTGAGCGCGTGTTTACAGGAGGTTTTTCGGTGCCTAGACTGGCAAGAGTTTAGTATGATAGCGCAGAACATTTTGGTAACCAGCGTTTTGCTGATGACATTGCTTTGATGCGTGATAATGTGGACGAATTACAGCTCCTGATTACGGAAAGTGAGGTGGAAAGCCGAAGAGCAGCTCTGAACAATATATTCATCAAATATGTGCAACAGTTCGAGTAGAAAACAATGCTTCGCGATAGATGTAAAGACAATGTAAGTTGTAAAAAATAAAATTATGTTGGGTTTAATGCCGCAAAATCACCATATTTTCATTAGAAAGGCCGTAGGGGAAAACATCGACCATCTTTAACTCTTTACGTGCATTAACATCTGAGCAAATAGGCCTACAACATTTTTGGCTCTACAGAAACTGCAGGCGCCGCAGCCGGGATTAGATTCCGCGACCGGTGGATCAGCAGCCCAGTGCCTCAGCCAATAGACAAGTGGTGAAGGATTGATTGATTGATTGATTGGTATGTGGAGTTTAACATCCCATAACCACCATAAGATTATGCGAGACGCTGTAGTGGAGGGCTCCGAAAATTTCAACCTTCTGGGGTTACTTAACGTGCACCCAAGTCTGAGCACACGGGCCTACATTTCCACCTCCTTCTGAAATGCAGCCGCCACTGCCAGCATTCGATCCCGTAGCCTGCGGGTCAGCAGCCGACTACCTTAGCCACTAGACTACCACGGCGGCTCAAGTTGTAAAGAAATATGTCTACTTAGGGCATGTTATAATCGAAAAGTCGAACCTTGAGAGTCAAAGAACTAGAAGAATAAGATTGGGGTGATGCGCATTTGGCAGGTACTTTCAAATCATGAATGGTAGATTGCCACTGTCGCTGAAAAGGAAGGTATATAACAGCTTCAGCTTGCCCAGTACTTACCAATGGATCACTACCCTGGAGGCTTAAAAAGAAGGTTCAGCTTAAATTGAGGATGACACTGAGAGCGATGCAAGGGAGCGTGATAGATTTAACCTTAAGTAAGAAGAAGATAGTACAGTGGGTGATAGAACAAACCAGCATATGAGATATCATACTTGAAATGAAGCAGAATGAATTAACATGGGCCGGACACGTAGCGCGTAGGCAAGATAACCACTGCTCATTAAGAATAACTGACTGGATTTCCTGAGTATGTAGATGCATGAGAGAAAGATAGATGATTACGTGGCCCGATTATATAGAACAAGTTTCCAGGTTAACGTGCCAGCAGAGAGCACCGCATATGAGTGATTGGCGGATGATGATAAAGGCAATGACCTTGTAATGAGGTGATGGTGATGAGGGTTATGATGATATTTATGATAATGATGATGATCCCCATCATGACATGTAAAAATAATTTTACTAGATACGCCACCTTTGGTGCTTCTACAGGTAATTTGTACTGTATGCTAGTGGCTAGCAACATAAAATGCGCCAGGTAATGTTGATAGATATGTGGCGTTTACGTCGCATAACCACCATATGATTATGCGAGACGCCGTAGTGAAGGGCTTCGGAAATTCCGACCACCTGGTGTTCTTTACGTGCGCCCAAATCTGAACACACGGGCCTACATCATTTCCGCCTCCATCCGGAATGCCGCCGTGGCAGCCAGGATTTGATCCCGCGACCTGCGGGTCAGCAGCCGATTACCTTAGCCACTAGACCACCGTGGCGGCCCACCAAATAAAATTACCGATCATTCCCTCAGCCCATAATAATGCCAGTTCTGGCGTTGTGAGCCTGTTTAGAAGTGTAAACAAGCCAGATGACATGTACGATCCTGTCATGAACATCTATGACTCCCTCGTTTGCTTTGTGATAAATGACTTACCGTTTTTCGTCTGGGACTGCCAGGACTAGGGCGTGATTGGGGTTGAAGCTAGAAAGAGTACAGTGTAGCATATAAGAAAGACAAATGCAAACAGGTAGAGATAAGCACAACTCTATTCTTTTAATAAATGCAAAACATTTCTCAGTGAACATGTGCGACTTTGACCGCATCTGTCTGCCTAAAAGTCTATCAAGCGACCTACGACCTCTAGCTCTCCTGGCCGTTTCGAAAATGGGATCTATACCAACGTTGCTATGACATAACGTGCCTGTATACACGCGTAAGTGACCAGTCATAATCTGAAATAATTGATAGGTACGCCATTAGTGTCATAATTTTGCATATCGTGGTCTCGCAGCTCTTGCAGTGGCTTCGTTAAGACGACGTTTCAAGGAAGTGGTATGGTATGCATATAGTACATGGCAAGCGCAAGTGACAGGCCCTCACGTGCAAACCATAACATGCATGTCACGTAAGTCATGAGTGCACGCTACAATCATGGTGTGCTCACGGTAGTTTTGCTAGCTTCACTTACATCTAACTTGGCATTACGCGACATGAATGGATCACGAATGTAAATGACACGTTCAGCATGGTAATCGTTACGTGCCTATTATGTAAAACATGACTACGTTTTACGCTCATAGAGAGCTTGTGGCAGTTTCTCTAGCTTCACAAACACCAAACTTCGTGATACATGACGTCAATGGGTAAGAAACGTATATGAATTGTGCAAACATAATAATCATGACATGCGTGCTATGTAGTAACATGACTACATACCGCGCTCACGATGTCCTTGCAGCCGCTTCACTTGCTTCACATATACCGAATTTGGTATTACGTGACATGAATGGATGATGGAGGTAAATGGCACATCGAAACATGATACTTACGATTTGAGTGTCATAAGAGCATGGCTACATGCTGGACTCACAGCTTGCTCCTAGCAGTTTTGCTAGCCTCACATCTACCAAATTTAGTGTTACAGAACGTAAATGAACGATGAACACAAACGCCAGATGCAAACATGATAATCATCCCATAGAATTGATGCGCGGCATAATTTACGTCCGCCTCGCAATGTTGTGCTGATTTAAAATGGCATATAAAACTTTCTCATCCGTGCTTTGCATTTAATGGATTACCACTGTACTCAAGATCCGCCCATTTTTAAGCAGTGTTACTTAACAGTTGAAGTAAAAATGTCAAGCTATCTTGCTCAGAGGGTAAATTTATTGAACAGGCTTGAACTAGCTGCAGGATGTATTTCCGACAGCGTTCCAACGTTACGTAAATGATTGCAAGGCTTTTGTTAGTGTTAATAACACTGCTAGAGGTTATACTGGCGGACTGTATGGTTCATCTTCTAAAACTCCGTTTAGCCTGTGCGAGAGATGGCATCTTTTATGTTAAAATATATGACTGTTATAACATCTCCCGAGTGCTTAACACCTAATAAAATACAAGCGTACAACAAATTAATCGATATTCTCGCCATGTCCTTCAGAGAGCCATTTGAATATTTGTAATGATGTGTGGCAGAAGCCACGCAACAATAGCCAAACTAAAATATTTAAAAACACCCAGCATCCTTTACTTGCATCTGAAAATTGCGTACGCGAGAAGGGTCTCGAAGAAAACTCAACGATCTGAAGCTCCTAAAAATGATCGCAACGATGTGAATTTTCTGAAGAATAGCAACAGAGATCACATGCGCTCTTCTTCGGAAACGAGTCCAATAATTTCGTTCAAGTGATCACTTCTTCAGATTTTTAAAATTACTCATATTTTATATATATTCAGGATGATAACTGAAAGGTATAATTCAAGCGAGTTGCATCGTCCTTCTTAGAGTCATAAGGATCGTGATTGATTTGGTTGGTATCGGAATCATGCATACTAGTTGGTGCACTACAAAATGCTTACTTTTCATTAAGTCGCACCATGCCTTGCAGTTTTGTTTTGCTTGCCAGTATAAGAATAAAATTTTTTCGTATCCTCCCGTATGGGGGTGTACCGTAAATACGCAGGAGTGATTTATCCGCTTTATACAGCAAAACAACCCCTATCAGCCTACGCGCACCAACGTTCATAAGAAAAGCGCCTTTCACAAAATGTGTGGTCTTCTAATTCACTTTTTTGCGCTTTTAGAATACTACGGGCGAAAACTCAACGTCTATTTGCTAGAAAACATGTCCTATACTCTTTATAACTTTAGGTATTCTACTTTGGAATTTTCTTGTACACATAAGTTCGTATATGGCTCAACCATTCATGAATATCGCAAAAAAGAAGTTCTCTAAAATATTTGAGAATTTCAGAGAAATAAATTTATTTCTAATGTTTTTCCCAAAATATATTAGGAATCACTTTGTTTACGTGACCACCACTCAAAATTCAGAAAACTGTGGAAAGTTGCACGAATTGAAAATTGCTATTTGAAAACCATTTTGCACAATTTGGTATGTGTGGAGCTAGCCAAACGGCTGCGAGCACATCATGAAGGGCCCAATATACTCTAATGTAGCGTTGACGTGCGCGCACGCTGGGCAAAGCCACGCTACGTTAGCAGAACGCGAGCACTTTATAGTCCGATGTCAAGCGCTACCAGCGTCCGTCGGCGCAGACTGACGGCAACCGGTGCAAAATGCGATATGCTGCATTTCTTGCCCATGCCCTAGAGTAACATTACTCTGTGCCGATGCGTTACGCAGACAACACTGCGTCCCTATTTTAGGGGAGAAGCTCCTTATAGCGGCACCCGTTCGTCCCGCGTAGTATGTAACCAGTCTTACGCTTTGACCTGCAAACATTTTGACCTCCAAGGTGGTGCCGGTGAGAGATTCCTTCTGTGCGTTGTTGAACAACAAAAAATAGTGCTCAATGTACATGCCAATAGCTGATAATTGGGTATGAGAGACAAGAGCATTCGGCTTTTAGTTAACGCGCAGGCTGCGATCACCATTAGCAGCCATTGCATGTACATTGAGCACTATCTGAAGGGAAAGGGTTGCTACGTTATACCCGCTGGGTTTAACCACCTTAGTTTTAGAAAGGTTTAGTGAGCGTTGAGCCACAGTGCCATGAATAGAATGAACTAGTATATACCATGAATAAACTCGGGGTAGATAAAGGTGGGAAGTAGGTACGAAGTGCAAGCCGTAAGAAAGTAAAAGCCGAATTCTCCTGTCTCTCATTTTCCATGCAGCCATTGGCTTGTACATTGAGCTCTATCTGCCAAGAAAAGGTTGCTACGTTATACTCGCTGGGCGTAACCTCTTTGGTTTTAGAAAGGTTTAGCGAGTGTTGGGCCGCAGTGCCATGAATACAGTGCACTAGTATATACCATGAACTCGAGGTGGTTAAAGGTGGGAAGTAGACCTGAAGTGCAAGTGGTTAGAAAGTGTGCGTGTGCCACCTCTCGTTTAGTCCTTGGAATGTCCGCTGGATGGGGGTGTTTCTATAAGAGGAATATATGATGAAAAGATGCGAGATGGTGGTAATTGGCGTGTTGAATAGATAGACGAACGGACACCCAGACAGATGCATGAATGGACGCATGAACAGACGCAGGGGCGGATGCATGGACGAACGCAGGAACGGACGCACGCACGCACGGGCGGATGGACGCATGGACGGTCGCACAGACGGAAGGAAGCAAGAACGAATGGACGGACGAATGCCTTGCCCCAGTCTCCATCATTCACTCCGTGGATATACTGCCAAGTTTTTTTGTGACGGAGAGACGCCTGACGCGCTGAAACGCGCATGCGTCATAGCAACGCACCGCAGCGCGTGCCTGCGAGTATATGACAGGACCGGCGCCTGCATGGCGTGGCAACTCCGGCGAGACGCGTTGAAATGAACGCCGGCGAGCACACACACCGCGTTATGTGGAAATGTAATGGCGTCTTGACGGTGGCATGTAGTCATGTTTTCACATGACAAGCTGCTCATGATTATAATGTTTGCACCAGTCACGAACCTTTGTCAATCATTGGCGTCACGTAATATGAAATTTGGCATATGTAAACCTCGAGAAACGGCCCCGAGCACATCATGAGTGTGGCATGTATTTATGTTGTTAGATGACTCGCATGTCGTGATTATCATGTTTAGATGTGTCATTTACCTATATCGTCCGTTCGCATCCCGTAATACCGAGTTTGGTACACGTGAAGCTTGCAAAACGGCCGCGAGCACATCTTGAGCGTAGCATGTGGTCATGTTGTTGCATAACACGCATCCTATGTTTATCATGCTTGCACCAGTATCATACCTTCGTCATTCATTCATGTCCCGTAATAACAAATTCGGTATAAGTGAAGCTAGCAAAACGGCCTAGAGCACAACAAGAGGGTGGCATGTAGTCATGTTGTTACATGACACGCATGTCATGATTTTCTTGTTTCGGTCTGTCGCTTGTGTTCGCCATGCAATCATGTCATACCATACCAATTTTGCAACATGTCATGTGAATAAAACCATCGCAAGAGCTGCACGTCCATGAAATATACCTTATGACAATAATGACATACATGTCATGATTTTGATGTTATGACTAGTCAAAAATGTTTTTCATATAGTCATTTTATGCGATACCAAGTTCGGTATCGATACCAATATTGAAACAACCATGAGAGCTGGAAGTCATAGGCGGATAGATAGATAGATAGATAGATAGATAGATAGATAGATAGATAGATAGACAGATAGATAGATAGATAGATAGATAGATACGCTCAAAGTTGCCAAAGTTCGCTTGGAAATGCTTCCAAGATAGTGTTGTTGCTGACTAGCCTAAACAAAACAAGGCAAGAATATACCAATGTACGACATGCTTTTGTCAACTTTGTATAGCTGGTATTGTGTTTCTTTCGCTTGCCATATTCACTAAAATACTTATCCTACTTGATATGTAGATTTTAACGTCCCAAAATCACTTTACGTATATGAAAGACGCTTACTTACCCTTATAGAACTATCAACGGGACTCATTGGGCTTATTGGTGGTGGAGACTGAAAAAAGCATACCGCGACAGCCTTCAGTGAAATCTATTGACATGTGAATAATCACTACTGTGCCTTTATTTTAAGACTACTATTGTTTTTTATCTAATCATCCCGAATAAAACGCTCAACTTGCTCGATCCAGCAACTGGTCTTACAGAGCTTAGTGCTTGTGTTGACTGTCAAAATCATGACAAAACATTGTTGACTAAGATATAGACTCATGCAAACAATCTTTGCTGTGTGCTGACTTTAGAGATAGTAATTTGTTTCGTACGGCATCTTGAACGAAAGACTCACCCCACTTGAGCCAGTGACAAAGCTGGTGGGGCTTAGTGATGGTAGAGACTGAAAAAATAACACAGCAAGTCTATACTACCCAAGATACACACACACACATTGCCTGATCACCACCGTATGCTTATTTGGCAGCTGCAGTTGGTGGTGATGACCTTGATGATTTAAACACTTACATCACTTGAACCAGAAAAGGGATTTCGAGGGCGCAATAATGGAGACTGAAAAAAACACGGCTTGGTCATCTTTATTGAGGTATACACGCATGCAGATAATCACTATGTAGATATATTGTGGCACTTTCGCTTTGTTTGTCTGGTCGTTCTGAAGGATATAACTACCCTATTCGAACCAGTGAGAGAGCTGATAGGGCTTAGTGGTGGTAGAGACTGAAAAAAATAACACAGCAAGGCTATTGCCACATTCCATTTCTCAAGTTTTGTTATCGTCACAAAACATTACAAATTCTCAGCGCAAACCGCGCCTGCAGTTTTTGAGAAGCTTCCGCACTGTAGTAGACCATTTCGATAAGATCACGCCTACTCTGCGAACTGTACAGATTATTCTGGAACCTATGCCACCGCCAGTGATAACGCTAGAACATTCGACGGCGAAAGTATAAATGGCACGCGCTTCGCCGCTTGTCAGTAGTTGATCGACGGCCGACGCTCCGCTCACTGCTATCTGTTCAAGACTGCTACTGTAATCAAACTTTTCGTTTACCGGGCACAGGTTCGCCCAAATAAACAGTTAAATCTCAACATAAAGCCTCCTGTCTTAGGCCACGTTATAACCTCCGTGACATCTGCTGGAGAAGTTTCGTTCATGTACCGGACGCCCCCGTGAAGCCGTGAACCCAGCCCACGTCTTAGAGAAGACACCAACGTTAACCAGAAGCAGCGAACAAGCCACCGACAGCAAGGTCTCCCACCGGAGTACGGGCTTGTACAAGACAAGGCGCGGAAGACCAAGGCCATGACCGCGACTGCAGCGACAATGACAACCGCAGCGTCCCAGCCCACGATGGACATGCATCATCCCAGGGAACCACCAATTTTCTACGAGTCATCGCTCGAAGACCAGGAGTCCTGGCTAGAATCATACGACCATGTGGCCGCCCTCAACCACCGGGACCATGATGAAAAGCTCCGTCGTGTGTTCTTCTATTTGGAAGACACCGCAAGGACCTGGCACGAAAATCGGGAGTCCACGCTCCGAATATGGGATGTTTTCTGCGGCGCATTCCAGGATGCTAAGCACGTGCTGGACCACGTCTGTTTGGTTGCCTGGCTCTCGGCTGATAATTTTGCTGCTTATGGAAGTTGGCATTACTTTTTGGTTACCCGGCGGTGGTGCACAGTCCCAAAGGAGGTGTCTCTGGGCGGCTCACACCTTTTTGCAGTGTTGGCATACATCAGTAGTGTAAACCTCCGGACAAACGTGCTTTGCCCAGACGGGGGTCCATATGGCTTGTACTTGCAACTGCCATAGTGTGGCTGCTTCTCTGCGTTGTAGGACTCGATGAGGCGGTGGGTAGAGGCGTCTGCTCGTTCTGTACCACTGCAGAACGTCGGCGTAGGTTGTGATAAAATACTCTCCGTCTTCGGCATCGGGTCGTTGCGGCTCCGAGGAATGCGTTGACAGAGACCCGCGGCTAATTAGCGCGTGTGCCTTCGTATCTGCCTCCTCGTTGCGGTTCGGGCCCACGTCCAGCTCCCCGGTGTGCGCAGGGAACCACTTGACGATAATGTTGGTTTCCGGTCTTGCTATAGTTGAACATGCTCTTGCAGTGGTTCCATGGACGTGGTTTGTAGCAAAGTTGACTATTGCCGTCTTCGAGTCGCTGAGGACCGTGCGGCAATCCGGGATTGCTAGTGCCAGTGCGATTGCAAACTCCTCGGCTTGCGTGGGCGACTTGCATCGTATTTTTCCCGACGTTGTGAGTACTCCAGTGTCTGCTGCGATGACTGCTGCTGCGTACGTGCTTGGCCAGTGGGGATACTTTGCCACGTCCACGTGGCAAAATATCCAGTGGCCAGTGGCCGAAAGCGGCGCCCCCACGGGTTTGACGCGAGTAGGTTGCTGCTCTGGGACGTCCGAGCACGCTAGTGTCTCGCTGTAATCCCCCTACCCCTTTGCGCTTTATGCCGGATCGTCAATAAAGTTGTTTCACTCACTCACTGCGGCGCATACCTGCAAACGTTCGCGAGCGTCGCTCGCAAAGAGAGGGCCGCTGCTTTATTAGAGACCCGGGTTCAGCTACCAAATGAAGATTTCGCCATTATCACAGAAGAAATGACCCGACTATTCCGTCACGCTGACCCAGACAAGCCTGAGGAGAACAAAGTTCGTTTCCTTATGCGAGGGGTCAAACAGGAGCTATCCACGGGACTGATGAGAAATCCACCGAACACCGTCCAAGAAATTGTAGCCGAAGCGACCACTATTGAAAAGACCCTTGACATGCGCACCAGACAGTATAATCGTCACCACCTGACTCCAGAATGGCTGCTGCTCCAGCCAGTAACTCCGAAGACCTGCGTACAACGATTCGAGCGATCGTGCGGCAAGAGCTGCGCAAGCTGTTGCCTTCGGTGCAGCCTCAACTGGGTTCGATCGCCGACATTGTGCGAGAAGAAGTTCGGCAATCGCTTCGAATTCCTCAAGCACCGCCGCCCAAGCCGGAAGCTATGAGCTATGCCGCTGCAGTGCGCCACAACGCTCCTCCCCGTCCATGCCAAAACGCCGCCCCGTCGCACTTCCGTCGACAGAGACCACCACCGCCACCACTCCCACCGACGTCATACCGTTCGCCAGTGGCCCAGCGCAGTGCACCTAGGAAGACTGACGTCTGCGCACCCCTGACCACCGCCCGCTCTGCTACCACTGTGGCGATGCCGGACACACATACCACCGTTGTTAGTACCGAGAGATGGGACTGCGTGGCTTCGCCGTCAATGCGCCGCGTCCACAGCAAGGAGAATGACCACGTGACATCGCCGACTACCTGACAGGAATACAGTGGACACCACGAAGCCCTTCGCGTTCGCTGTCGCCCAGCCACCGCACGTCACCGCACCACCAGCAGTACTCTGGCCCAACGCGGGGCCGGTGTCTTAGCCCGTATCCGCGAAACTAAGGGCTGCAACCGATGGAGGTGCGGTTGCTGCGCGACTACTACCGAAGATCCTCCGACGACGACGACGCCACGACGGAGCTTGCCGAAGACAACGCCAACCAGGCAAAGCCCTGACGGCGAAACCTCACTTACCGAAGGTGACCTGGGAACGCAACATGGACGCAGCGGAACAAGCCGATGCAGCCGTGACCCGACGCCACGCCCTAACTGTAATGCGAGACGGCGAACTAGCCACCTCGACGTTCTTATCGACGGCCACAGTGTGACCGCTTTCGTCGATACTGGAGCCGACTACTCCGTCATAGTGGGTCATTCGCCGCGAAGTTAAAGAAAGTTAGGACACCTTGGGAAGGCCCTGAAATCCTCACAGCCAGAAGTCATCTCGTAACGCCTGCAGGAATCAGCACAGCGAGAGTCACCATTAACGGCCGTATTTATCCTACAGCCTTCGTAGTCCTACAGCGTTGCTGGAGAGATGTCATCCTTGGCATGGACTTCTTATGCCTCCATGGTACTGTCTTTAACCTAAAAACAATGTCGATAACGTTATCCACAGAAGAAGCACTACCACCGCGGACGCCGTCAGGAAACCATGCCTTGAATGTGCTGGAAGAAGAAGTCACCATTCCGCCTCGCTTAAGCGTCATTATTTGAGTCAGCGCTCCTAAATCACCTGACTTGGAAGGCGTCGTTGAAGGCAGACAGCATCTGTTGGTCAACCGAAATATTTGCGTCGCAAGAGGAGTTGCAGAGCTGCGGGGAGGCAAATCAATGGTTATGCTCACGAATTTCAGCAATGAGAATGTAGCGACGAGAGAAGAGAGACGTGAGATGACGTCGAAGGCGGCCGATGGGGCCGTGCCGATCTCACCACTTTATTCCAGGCCTGAAGTGGAGCCGTGGTTGGCTGTCCACGTCCGAACCGCCAAGTGCGCTAGCTTGTTCTCCACCTCGCGCAGCTGGAGCTAGCATCAGCTGCGCGAGAGGCGCGGCGCGGTGATGAAGAAATGATAATGGTGATGATGGCGCTACAGGGCTCCCCCCCAAGCGCTTTGCGCGATTTGAAGGCATATGAAAAAAAAGAGAGCGACAAATGCTATGTACATGAACGGCAATCCATAAAGTGTTCATTTGGCAAGTCCAGGTTGTGAACGTTTATGGGCCACCAGTAGGCAGTGTGTCTCCGGTGAGCGACTCTGGGAGAAGCGCAAGGGACGAAGAAGGAAGTGCGGGTCGCTGTGTTCATAGACACGTCCATCCCACAATTACGCGGCGGGACCATTCGAATGCGCACCCGCCATTTTGAGTAGACGCGGCTGACAAACGTGCCCACAGCTGGAACTGTGGACAGGCGCTGAAGAGCTCGCGCCGGCATTGTGGGCGAAATAGTGTGAAGGATCAGAACGCACCCATGATGACCGAGCACTGAAGTTTCACAGCCACAGCGGGGTCTCGGACAGCGCACAGGGTGCCCAGCATGCTGTCGACAAGGAGCAGCGTTGCGGTCGTGCTGGTGCGGACGTCTCTGTCGATGAAACACCGGCCTCCGCGTAGCACTGCGACCGGCATGCCGGGGCGTGTGGCCGAGTCGACGGATGCGGAAACGCCGTGCATCGCGGCTAGTCATGTACACGGGAAGTGGTTGGCCCTTGCGTCGGGAAACCTCGTAGGTGTTTGCGCCGTCTTGAAGGCCAAGGCTGCAACACATGACTGTTTAGCAAGAGGCTTGAAAAAGGGCCTCTCTGTATTATGCCGAATGTGATGATTTCGTTGGCATACTCTCCAGGGTGGCAGATATGCAGTTGGACTGCACGCCGCCGCTGTTGTTACCAACGAGCCTGTGTGGCGGACTGCATCCGGCGCCAAATGCTCTGGGGAATAGTTGTGAAGCTCACAAGACGTGAGCTTTGATGGAGGATCGGGCGGCACACCTGAAAGACCATCGGTTCTCCACACATGAGGGTTGGTGTGCAGATCTGCATGATCGATGACAACCTCTACAACATGTGTGGCATATGTAGTCTGCAGTGCCATAGGCGTGCCAGGTACGTCGTCCTCAGCTGCGTCAGTCATAGTCGCAGCCTCTCGGAAGTTTGGCTGTGGTTGACGGCTTTTAACTTTAACTTCGGCTGCGGGAGACTGTGGGGCTCAAGATGGTCACTGCTGGCAGGATGCAGAGAGCGTCGAGGTGGGTGGGGAGGCGCCTTCGGACATCGTCGACGCTGAAGTCTCCGCGACCAAGGAGCGAATAGTGAGCGTGAGGATATCTGTAGTCTTGGCAGACTCCGGGGCATGCGGCGATGAAGCCGTCGTGGAGTCTGACATGTCTGAGAAATCGTGGTCTGTGTAGGCCGGAGAAGACATGCGGGTGGCGAGAGTGCCCGAGGGACAATCGGCCGAGGACTTCGAAAAAATGCACCTCGTGGCGACCCGGTCGTTGGCTACAGGAGCGTATTGAAGAAGCTCGTCGGATTTCATGGCTGACTGGTCGCGTGCAGCACGAATGTTCTGAACCTCGTCGGATGGGCATTCGTACGCGGGACTCGCGTGATAGTGGCCGGACGAGATGTTGTAGGAGACGTAGTGGGGGAAATTAGGTCCCGGTCAGTGAAGACTTTCGGGCCGGAGGGTACCGCATGCTGCGACGCAGACGAAACCTGTAAGTCGCGGGTGAACGGCAGCGGTTGGTAGGTGAGGTCATATCTGGCAAGCGCCGCCGAGCAGAGGTCATCGTAAGGCTGCTGGCTGGAGGTTGAAGTGCCAGAGAGATGACGCAACTCTACCGAAAGGTCGTCTTGAAGAATGGCGTGCATCAGCGGCTGGTCCGTGACGCCATTCAGCGAGAGAACGGCATCGAGCTGCATGAACCATACCTTTGGGTAGGTCGATTGGAACGGCGGCACTGGCGGGCAGAGTTGCGGGAACATGGCAGCGGGCCGCTCGGCGAAGGGCGTGTTCTCCGGGTCACCAATGTAGCGACGAGAGAAGAGAGACGTGAGATGACGTCGAAGGTGGCCGATGGGGCCGTGCCGATCTCGCCACTTTATTCCAGGCCTGAAGTGGAGCCGCGGTCGGCTGTCCACGTCTGAACCGCCAAGTGCGCTAGCTTGTTCTCCCCATCGCGCAGCTCGAGCTAGCATCAGCTGCGCGAGAGGCGCGGCGCGGTGATGAAGAAATGATGATGGTGATGATGGCGCTACAAGAACAAACATGTGAACAAAGGAACAACCGTTTCATACATCGAGGAAGTTGTCGAAGCCACCAGTGCTTTCGTTCTCGCCGATTCTGCGGAACCTGTTCAGAGGAACCAAGCCCCTCCCATAGTTTTTGATGTCAATCTCAGACTTCTGAACCATAAGCAAGAATAGCTCAAGGCCCTGCTTCTGCAATACCAAGATTGTTTTTCGTCACCATCGAAAATTCGGCAGACCCCAATAACGAAACATTGCATCATAACCGAAAAAAATGCCAGACTATTCCGTCACAGTCCGTACAGGATTTTGACGCGAGAGCGTGAAGCCATGAAGATACAAGTTGATTAAATGCTGCGGGGTGAGATTATCCAGTCGTCCAAGAGTCCATGGGCGTCCCCCGTGGTGTTAGTGAAGAAAAAAGATGGGACCCTACGTTTCTGCGTCGATTATCGCCGCCTAAACAAAATCACAAGAAAGGACGTGTATTCTCTCCCACGAATAGACGACGCTTCGATCAGCTCTATAACGCCAAGTATTTTTCGTCAATGGACCTCAAGACTGGCTATTGGCAAATCAAAGTCGACAAAAGAGACCGAGAGAAGACGGCGTTTATAACACCGGACGGCCTCTTAGAGTTTGAGGTGATGACCTTCGGTCTTTGCTCAGCGCCTGCAACTTTTCAACGCGTTATGGATACAGTACTGGCAGGATATAGAGGGCAGACTTGCCTTGTGTACTTGGACGACGTCGTCGTGTTTTCCTCGAGTTTCAACGAGCATCTTCGCCGCCTTGAAGCTGTACTTCAAGTCATCAACACGTCCGAACTCACACTGAAGCCAGAAAAGTGCAGATTTGCGTACAAGGAGCTCATGTTTCTGGGGCACGTTATTAGCAAGTCTGGAGTTCGTCCTGATCCACAGAAAACAGCCACCATCGCTGACTTTCCACCACCCACTGACAAGAAGGCGGTGCAATGCTTTCTGGGTCTGTGCGCTTATTATGGGTGTTTCGTGAAAAACTTCGCCCGCATCGCCAATCCTCTCACTAACCTTACCAAGGTCGACGTGCAGTTGAAGTGGAAAACGCCGCAGGAACACGCTTTCCAGGAGTTTAAACATCGCCTCCAGACGCCTCTGTTACGTTCCCATTTCAACGAATTCGCTGAGACAGAATACACACTGACGCAAGTAGCGTAGGTCTTGGCGCCGTTCTTGTGCAAAGGGCTGACGGACTTGAAAGGGTTATTAGTTACGCCAGCCGATCGCTATCTAAAGCGGAAGCCAATTATTCCACAACAGAAAAGGAGTGCCTCGCCATCATCTGGGCTACGTTGAAATTTCGCCCCTACCTGTAAGGCAGGCCCTTCAAAGTTGTGAGCAACCACCACGCCTTGTGTTGGCTAGACACCTTGAAAGACCCTTCAGGTCGCCTCGCACAATGAAGCCGGAGACTTCAAGAATATGTCATTACTGCCATTTACAAGTCCGGCAAGAAACACTCCGACGCCGACTGTCTCTATCGTGTGCCTGTAGACCAACCACCACCCGACGACCCGGATAACGACTACTTCTTGGGAACGATAACGACCGACGACTTCACTGAACGACAGCGGGCCGACCCGGAACTTAAGGCCCTAATAGAATACCTCGAAGGCAGGACCGCCAAAGTCCCGAAGGTATTCAAGCGCGCACTTGCGTCGTTCTTCCTGCGAAACGGTCTTCTACAAAAGAAAAGCTTTTCGCCTCTTCGAGCTAAGTACCTCCTTATGGTCCCTACAGTTTTGCGACGAGAACTCCTGCAGAGCCTGCACGACGATCCGACGGCAGGGCACCTCGGTGTTTCTCGCAAGCTCGCGAAGATACAAGAAAGGTACTACTGGCCACGTCTTGCCACCGACGTCACTCGTTATGTGTGGACATGCCGGGACTGTCAGCGACGCAAGACACCGCCGACAAGGCCAGCGGTACTTCTGCAGCCAATTGAACCACCTTGCCGACCTTTCCAGCAGATTGGTTTGGACCTACTGGGGCCGTTCCCGATGTCGACTTTCGGAAACAAGTGGATGGTGGTAGCTACCGACTACGTCACCCGCTACGAGAAGACAAAAGCCCTTCAAAAAGGCAGTGCATTCGAGGTAGCTAAGTTCTTCGTCGAAAATATCGTCCTACGTCACGGCACCCCGGAGGTCCTTATCAACGACAAAGGAACGGCATTTACTGCCGAATAAGCTCAAGCGATCTTGGAATACAGCCAGACAAACCACCGCCGGACGACAGCGTAACACCCACAGACCAACGGCCTCACCGAGCGGCTTAACAAGATGATCGCTGACATGCTGGCAATGTACGTCGATGTAGAACACAAGACGTGGGATGCCTTTCTTCCGTACGTGACCATCGCATACAACACGGCGGTGCAGAAGACGACGCAGATATCTCCGTACAAATTGGTCTACGGAAGGAGCCCGGCAACGACGCTCGATGCCATGTTACCTAACGTCATCGACGAAGAAAACCTCGATGTGAGTGAGTACCTTCAACGCGCCGAAGACGCCCGACAACTCGCGCGTCTCCGTATCAAAAATCAACAGACGACCGACTGCCGCCGTTACAATCTTCGTCGGCGCTTCGTGGAATACCAGCCCGGTAAACGTGTTTGGGTGTGGACGCTGATACGCCGACGTGGATTAAGTGAAAAGTTTCTGCGACGGTACTTCGGACCGTACAGGGTGGTTTGACGACTCGGCCCACTTGATTAGGAGGTTGTACCCGACGGCATCACGAACTTTCAACGACGCCGATCACGACCTGAAGTCGTCCATGTCGCGCGTCTCAAGCCGTTTCATGCGCGTTGACAAACTGAAACATTATTTTTTTGTATTATTATTGTATCGTAATTTATTTATTGTACTTTCTTGCATTGTTGTTGTACCTTCATCTTGAGGTAAAGATCGGGACGATGCCTTTTTCAGATAGGAGCAATGCCACATTCCATTTCCCAAGTTTTATTCTCGTCCCAAATCACTACACAATTCTCAGGGCAAACCGCGCCTGCAGTGTTCGAGCAGCTTCTGGACTGTAGTAGATTATTTCGATAAGATCACGCCTACTCTGTGAACTTTACAAATTAATCTGGAACCTACGGCACCGCCAGCGAAAACGCTAGAACGTTCGACGGCGGGAGTATAAATGTCGATGCGCTTCGCCGCTTGTCAATAGTTGATGGACGGCCGACGCTCCGTTCACTGCTATCTCTGCAAGACCGCTACTGTAATCGAAATTTGCGTTTACCGGGCACTGGTTCGCCCAAATGAACAGTTAAATTCCAACATAAAGCCTCCTGTCTTCGGCCACGTCACGACCCCGTCACACTATACTACGCAAGATACACACACATTGCCTGATCACCACTGTATGCTTATTTTAACAGCTGTTGTCGGTGGTGATAGCCATGATGAAATAAACACTCACATCACTTGAACCAGGTGAGGGATTTCGGGGGCGCAATAATGGAGACTGAAAAAAAAACACAGCACGGTCTTCTGTACTTAAGTATGCACGAATGCAGATAATCACTATGTACGTTTATTGTGGCACTTTCGCCTTATTTTTCTGGTCGTTATGATTGACACACCTACCCTATTCGAACCAGCGACAAAGCTGATGGGGCTTAGTGGTGGTAGAGACTGAAAAGAATAACACAGCAAGTCTATACTACCCAGATACACAAACATTGCCCGATCACCACTGTATGCTTATGTTAGCAGCTGCAGTCGGTGGTGATGGCCATAATGAATCAAACACTTACATCACTTGAACCAGGTGAGGAATTTCGGGGGCGCAATAACGGAGACTGGAAAAAAAAACACAGCACGGCCATCTTTACTGAGGTACGCACGCATGCAGATAATCACTATGAACGTTTATTGTGGCACTTTCGCCTTGTTTGTCTGATCGTTCTGAATGATGTACCTACCCTATTTGAACCAGCGACAGAGCTTAAGGGGCTTTGTTTAGGCGGCGACTGCAAACATATGGCACAACAGTGTTTACTTAGATATTGACACCAGCACACACGCGTTACTGTGTGCGTACTTCAGCGATAGTAATCTGTTTCACTCTTCGTATTGGTCAAAAGACCCACCAAACCATGAGCGAAAGACTCACCAAACTCACGGGGCTTAATGCCTAGTTTGCACTGAAACATCCGCTTTCTACAGCGACCGAAATTCCCCAGCCGCCGAAACGCAGTGTCGTTCGCACTGGATGCGCCCCGGGCCGCCGTATATGCCATCTACTACGGGGCGAACGCGGGATGGATGCGCTATCACCCGGTTGTTGTCGCGGCTCGCAAACGCCACTACGCTATCCGGTGGTGTATACTTCGACGATTCTCCTACGCAAGAAACAAGAAAAGACAGTACTGCTTACTTTTCTGGCAAGTGGCTGCCTTGTAATGCACGAAGAGCAGAAAAACAACCGACGCCAGCGGCGTTGGTGGGTTTGTTTTGCTCTGCAAGGCCGCAACAAGCTCGGCCACGCCAACAGCAAGCTCGGTCACCTCTTTCACGAAATACGGAGGCGAAGTAGGAACAGAGTAGGTTAAACTTCCATTGGTTTCAATACTCAGTTACATGCACTGCGGCATGACAAGTGAGTAGGGCTTGGCCGCCATTTTTCAAAATTCCTTGGCTAGAGCACCTATTGGTCCGCGGTGACCGATTCGGCGGCAGACGCCGCGAAAATCGGTTCGAGAGCGATCGGCGCGGAGAGGGCCCTTTCAGCGGAACTCGCCGCCGCCGAATCGGATTCGGAGCACTTTCGGTGGCCGGAATGCTCAGTGTGAACGCGGCCTAATGGCGGCAGAGACTGAAAAAGGATATAGCATAAAAATCTTGAACCAGGTGCACACACATGAACGTTTTCACCACTGCATGCCGATTTTAGCAGTAGTGTGGTTTCTGCGACCATCAGGATTTAAGACTTACAACACTTGAACCAACGGTGGCACTTTTTGGGCTTAATAGGGGCAGAGACTAAAAAAAGCACAGCACGCCATCTTTACTGAGTTATGCGTGCATGAATCGAATCAACACTGCTTGTTCATTTTAGCAGTTGTGTTTCATATTGTTGGTCATCATGTACAAAAGACTTACTCTACTTGAATGGGTACTGGAACTAAGGGAGCTTAATGGTGGGGCATACTGAAAAGTATTGTAACACGTCAGACTTTACTAAGATAAACGCTTACATGGCCTCATAATCACTATTTATTTTAACATTGTGGTTTTGTTTCTGATGGACCTTAATAATGAAAGACTTATTCTACTTGGGCCAGCTACGGAACTTGCGGGGCTAAGTGGTGGCGGAGACTGGAAAAGAGCGTAGTGCTGCAGTGGTGACTGACATATACACACGAACAAAAGTACTATCAGCGTCAGATGAAACCCGAACGGCGGCAGGCCTTCACGATGGTATAGTGCCCGTCATCCACTCATCGTCATGAAGAGGCACGCGAAAATGCGCAGAGTTGCCGAACAGAGTGCATGCGCCAGTCAATGGTGATAACTGGATGGCATACACTATACTATCTCGAAGGTTTGCAACTGTTCAAGTTTCATTGCACGCGGATTGTACACTTATACACGCTTATTTTACAGTAGTCAAGTGTTTTGCCGGATATTGGAAAAAAACTTACCATACTTGATCCATGCCTGGGACTTCCGGGGCTCAATGGAGGTGGAGACTGAAAAAAGTTCAGTGCGTCAATCTTCACAAATATAGGTCGTCGACATTATGAATCTTGCTTGCCTAGCATAGCCAACATATTAGAAGTGTAGTCAAGAACGGTTTTTTTCCCTCGGCTCATTCCCTCCGAAGGTTGGATATACCAGAAAACTTCATGCATGACTGTGGTCTGGTATTTACGTTTAATGTGTGCAAACATAAATATTGGCACCGAACATTGAGTTAATGGGACATTACCAAAAACCTGACATGCAGCTTATGTATAATTTTTCAATATTTCACTAGGAAGTGCACGCTCACATTTCTCTGTCTTCCTTTCTGTTCTCGTTTTGAACAATATGACCATAATTGAGTGGTCATTATGTAGTGGCACTTTGTGGGTTTTTTGGACCATCATTTCGATCTTCCCGATTGCCCAGTATGGTTCTTAGGTTTAAGTGATTGCATGAACCCTGTCTCGATTGTTTCCTACGGTTGATATTTTTCTGTAATCTTACGCATGCGATGTTGAAGTGTTATTGGTTTTTCTTGAACCACCAGTAATTTTTAATTTGAAGCACGCATGTTCTTAGTTACTGAGTGAGCAATGGTGATTTTAATTTATATACTGTGCTCCGAAAAAGTGGGAGATGGCACTGCTTATTTAAACCAAATATTTTTGAATCACGACTGCTTTGCAGCACACATTGTGATACAACTATTTCAGACTGCGCTAAAACCTTCATGTTTTTTCGCAGGAAGTTGGAATCAAAGTATCAGAACACTCTTGCTTCATTTTATTAAGCGGACAAAAATTCATGGATGCATGGCTAAAAAAATTGTTGGTGTTTCTTTCCTGTTTCACTCTTCAAGTGAGCAATGCAAAACCTTTTTTGATGATTTTAGCAGTAAAGCTATGAAAAACTATACGAAATATAACGCAATGTGGACTTTAACCTAAAATTTGGCTGCTGTACACTGAGACCAAACTGTACGAATAAAAATGTGATGTGGAAAAGAAATAGCAAAAAATGTGGGCCGTCGAGCACTCCAGAGTCTTTTTAGCCACAAAGCATGTTGTCGCTGACATCGCTTTCACTTCTTTCTGCAATGTACAAATGTCAGCACTTTTTTACACGGGAAAACTTGGCTTAACAGCACAAAATGAAATTGATTCCCGCAGTGAAAGAAAGTAAAGTAATCATATGCAGGTGAAAAACGTCTAGATATGTCCCCATGATTGCTTTATAAAACGCTTGCACATGGTTAACCGAGGAATGAAGTGTTTACGAGAGTCTTCATTGTTAATATCACACTTCCAGAAGAGAACAGGTGTGGCAATCTCCCGGCTGTCACGTCACTGGCGTACTCGACGAATACAGCTCTTCTGGCACCCGTAATCAAAACGATTCAAAGTGATTGCTTCTTATTATTTTGCTCGCTTTTCTTTGGAGCTGCAGATGGCCCCTGATTAATTCTGTTCTGTGTTGAGTTCCGATGCTTTGTGAGCGGTCGGGCATTTGGAACTGAAGGGCAGATATTGTCCGGTGTGCATAGGTTTTCGGTACACAGAAAGCTCGAACGTACTTCTACACCCCTTCTTCTCGTTTTGCTAGCACATCCAGTAAACAGAGAACTTTGTTCGTATTCTTTTCCACGGCGATTGGTATTGCCCGCTCAATCAAATATGTGTTTGCCAGAAAATTGTCAACGTTACACGCAGTCATTGCGTGAAAGATGTCACCTACTTATCTCAAAAAGCATTTTGGTGGCTCGGCGATCGTGTCTACGGCTTGTGTTTAGATATGCCCGAACTTGAAGTCTGCTGCTGTTGCTGATTTAGCAGTTCCCATGGCAGTTTCACTTGCTTGTTTCTAGAAATCATCTTCGAAAGTAAAATTTGTTGTGTTGACGCTGAACTATATTAAGCAGCACATTTCGTCTGTGCTGAGGTTTGCCTTTCGTGTTTGTTCTTACGCCTATTCAGGGTGGTTTGGGTAGTTTAGACGTGAAAGGATGGCTACATCGAGTGATACGAAGCTGTCGTCGCTGCTGGATGTCACCTCCGACATACGCCGAAAAAATTTGTTGCCTTTTCTTGCGTGCGCGGTCCTATTCTACATCTGCATGGTGTGCAGATTTTATTAGCGTGGTACACACATTTCTTACATTCGTGGTACTCTTCTAATTCTGCATGCTGTCCTTGCATGTTGTACACAGGAGAAGGTCCTGTGTATATATCGGCACAGCATGCATAGGCGGTTTGGTTTTGTGTTAACTATCGGGCGTTACAATATTCTCGGTTTGTTGATCTTTGGAATGTCATAGAATCCAGGTGGCGCACCGTTTCTGCATATCAGGTGTGACTGGGGCGTACTTAATTCTAGGTGGTCTGCAAAAGCTTCAAGCGGCGAGCCTAACTCTAGGTGGCCCGTTGAATCTTAGAGTGGCACCTACCGTGAGTTTGGCGTATTCAGGGGTTTTCAGAAAATTGTGCACTTTGTCTTCATACAATTTTCGATCAGCTATAACAAGTGGATTACCTTTGTCCGCTAGTAAAATGGTTATTGTGGAGTCTCTTTCAAAGTTCTTGAACTGTGGTTTCCTCAAACTTTGTTAGCTTTTTTTGCGAGGAACCCCGTGGCTTTGAGTACTGAGTTTTGTCTGGCTTCACTGTCTAGGTGTTCCATACCTTTTGCAACGGGTACACTAATCTGTGAAAGAGGTGGCGGTGTTGTATTTAAATTGTGTCGCGTAGCAGAACGCTAGCCTCGGGCGCCGATAGTGGTGTTGGTGAGGAACTAACAACGCTTTTGGTGGTTTCGCTGTAATATCAGGGTTTAGCTGTTCTTTAGTGCCCAAAGTTTGGCATTTAAAGATGCTTGTTTGATTTGGCGTGTGGTTGTTGTGACGTTTCTTACGACATTTTTTGTTGTGCCTAGAGACTCGAATATATTGCGCTTCTAGTGCCCTAGTTCGCTAGCAGGAAGTAAAGTCCACCTTATTTTTGCTACAACATCATCAAGAAAAAGCGACTGAACTTGTACTTCCGAATTGTCATTCGGTTTCACCTCTCCAGCTGAACACTTACACAGTGTTGAAGTTTTGCTAATAAGGTGTACAATCTTATTACTCTTGATGAAGCATTCATCATCTTTAGGGGCTTGTGGTGCCGATAGACCGCTTGACGCAGAAGTGAGGTGAAGAGACTACGTTACCTTCACTAGCATTCCCGACAGAGTAATCGATGAACGAATATGCCTATACCACAATGACTGTTGACAGCGTTGTCAAATGGTAGTTTAGCCTGGTGACAGGGCAGTGCTTGTTAAGAAATTCTATGATGAGAACGACATTATTGGATTAGCGCCATGCAATACGAAGGTCGCCGAATCAGTCAGTTGATGACTTAGCATTCTTAGTATTCAAATTGCAGAAAGCATTATTTATATTTATGAAGCTCTGTAAAGTTATTTGTCATACCGAGATTCATTTCACGTCAGCTTCGCACCCAATACGTAAATTACCACTGCTAAGCAAAGACTACAAACACGAACCATTTCTTTGCATATCACAAACTCTTTTGGCATCTATCTATCTATCTATCTATCTATCTATCTATCTATTTATCTATCTATCTATCTGTCTATCTATACCCCTACGACTCTGCGGTCACGTAATAACACAGTTATCTTTAAATAAAGTAAAATAATTTGGGAGGGTAGGAAGCTTTGACGAATACGACTCACTGCTTATGACACGAAGAATTTCACAATCCTGTCGCGCACCTCGTCAAAAGCTTTCCAGCTGACAGTGGCACATACACGGTGACGGGTACGTACCGCTGGTATGCGGGTATGCGCCACAGATGTTTGGCAGTTCTTACCTTCCAGCAACGGCCAGAGCGCACAATGTTATATTTAACGCATAAAATTTAAAAAGCCGACATTGGCGGCATTGACCCGACAAATGTAAACATAAAATGTCAGGCTCCTAGCAAGTATCGAACTCGACATTCTGCGCGGCGAGCAAGTATTTACTACACGAATTCTAGGTTTCACAGTAGCTTTTCAAATAAACTGTATTGTTTGGGAAGCATCAATTGAGGATGCTGGGACGGCTATCCCAAGAGTGACGCACAGCAAACAACCAGCTTTCTCTGTCTTTTAATTTCTCTACCCTTTAAAGAACACGATGTAATACTTGCGATTCCAAGTGAAGCAGCGAGGTTATTCAATTCTGTCACTAGGTCCTCCAGTATTCTTGAAAGGAGAAGTACTGACTACGTGTATTCTAACCATCGTCTCTCTTGATAAAAATGGGGCATCGAGTGTACGTTTTCGGGCAGCTTTACACAACTTTAGATGACTATCCAGTGAAAGTCTACAGCTGCCGAGGCTACTGCGTCTTGAATTTACCAGCAGGCACGATGCCAACATCGTGGCTGCAGTCGTATTGTGCAAAGTTTCCCACTTTCTGAAGAAAAACTACACCCTTGCTTTCCGCATGCTGCTATCTTCTCTGTCACAAGGGTTGCCCGAAAGATCAATAAATAGGCTCACCCTCAAAATCCCAATTGTTGCATCGGTGACGCACAAGTGAGTCGAATTTCAAGCTTTAGGTATTGATAGGGTGTTTTCTCACCCAACAAAACGAAAAAATACACAAATACCAAACAATGGTCGTATTACTTTGATACCAATGTGCACGGTCTTCGGTTTCCGTGTAATCAACCTCTCACCATCTCTTGTATTTCCGTGAGTGAACGCTCTGGCGATGATTTTCCTACATCTGTGAGGTCTTGTACAATATATGCTATACTCCTGTAATATACTCTACATTATTAAAATGTTCTTAGGCAATCAAATTGCCCACAGGCACGGTCTACGCCTGCAGGGTGATGCATTTGAGACGGTAGGAGGAAGATGATAGAATGCGGTGAACACGACATACAAGACGACTTAGCAAGACGTATACAAGACAACTGAGCGCCGAGTGATTTCGACTCAACTGGTAGTGTCTGCGGGCAGGAAGTCTCACACATTGAGCAAAACACACTATGATTTTGACGTGATAAGCATTATCTAAACACGCTGCTGTGCTGTCAAGCAGCACTGACCATACTGCCGAATGCATTCACAAGAATGTTTGAAAGTAAACATTTGACAGAAGTCTGTCTGGTTGGGTATGAAACTGGGAGATGATTTAGACTGCACCCAAAGTTTTGAAGAAACCCGACATTTCGAAACCAACTTGGTTCTTTCCTCAGGGGTAACTGTGGAGACTACGTAGAAGCGGCGTCTTCAAAGCACTCGGGGGGTAGAAAATGACCCCCCTCTTTCTCGTTTTGCCTTGGAGCACAGTCAATGTGTATACACTGGGGGAAGGGTTCCGAAGGAGATGTTGATGTTATGTCCTGTCCTGTGTATGTGCCACGACTCGAGTAATAACCTTCTCCTCCAGTTCAGGTTTCTTCAAAACTTTTGGTTGGAGTCTAACACATCTCCCGCTCAAAAGAGTGTTTGTATATTTGCACACCTAGCAGCATTTCGGCGTTTGTGGTATAAGCTTGAAAATCAAGAATATAACATATATTTAGACTCAGTTCAATTAATGTCCCGACTTGATGAACAGTCACGTGGGTTTTTGTTTTGTGGGCTAGGGTAGAGAATCATTGAAAAACTGCTCCGGTCGTCTACCATAAGCTATTTTTTTATGTTAGAACTTTTAGACAAGGTTCCTGCTATCAGGTCCGCTATGTTTGTTGCCTGCGGTCTAGTGGATAAAGTGCTGCACTGCTGTCTCGGCGTTCGCTTTATGAAATCCTCGCTTTCACACTGGCTTTTGAATGAAGATGAAAATGCATGAAGCCAGTGTACTAAAATATTAGTGCACAAGAAAGAACACCACTTCATCAAACTTGCCGCAGAGCTCTCAACTACAGTATATCTTATCACCATATCCTGGTTTGGTACGTCGAACTCCAACAATGTCCCACTATTAGCCAATACTGCATTGTTAACTGCAACTTCATTTGCTCTTATGTGTTGACGTGATCTGTGCAGCATGCGCAATACACGTTTAGACAGCAGCATCAAAAAGGATCGCCTGAATGAGCATGTGATACTTGCCGAAGATGAAGTATAACCGCTTTCAGCGGGACTGAAGGGGGAGCCAGGCTGAAACAAGTACAGCAGGAAAATTCTTCAAACCTTTGAGGGGATCCCTCAAAATACCGAAAATGTGGCTGTTGTTAAGGAAATTACCTAAACATTAGCAGTAGCAATTGTCTTGTTATCAACAATATTCAATGTTTAGAAACTGTCAGGGTTACGTCTTAACAAACAATAAACGGGGCTTACAATAATCTCGGCAAACAGTGAGTTATGTGTTTTATACAATATGAAGTGCGTCGATAAAAAAGGAGAAGAGTATTTTTATAAGTACATTAGGAGAATTACAATTGAGACGGATTGCAAAAGCAAAATGGAATAGAGTAAACATCAATTCAAACAACGCTAAATGGTATGTAGAACTACCAATGTGAAGAAGCATCAAACATAAGCGAATTTCATGCACAAGCGAAATTTAAACACCTTAAAGTTGGCAATAATACACTGAGAAATGTTCTGTAGAGAATAAACAAACGTAATGAGTGCTGTGCGTACCACTGAGTGTGGTTGTAATGATCCTCAGTTCTTTTTTCAATTTTGCGAATAAAGATAATTTCATAACTGAGGGTAATGAGTTCTAATTTTAAATGCCTGAAAATACAATGTTAAATCTACTATAAATTTCTTCTAACTTCACGAAGAAGCAGATTACGTTGTTTTGATATTTGCATTATTGCTATGACATTGCTTGACAAAATTATAACTGCGTGGATACCACGACTACAAAGATGATGAACTGGTTTTTAAAGAAAAAAGTTTCTGTGTTCAGAAAATTATTCCTAAATAACCAGTTTCCTTAAGAGTAGCCCGTTGCGTTCATAGTATTCTCTTAAATTCCACACTCTTTGCAATACGCGAGGAAAAACCTTTATTATGACCAGCCAGCATACAATTTAGTAGTCAAACTTGCAAGCTGTTAATACCTTTACGTGGTTCGTTTTGACATGTACACCAATGAGGGCTAAATAAAATAAATGGCTTTCACATATAGGCCCACAGCCAGAATTTACGGACCACGTACTTTGTCTTCAATACCTTGCGATGCCATAGCACGAGAAGTGCAAAAACTATTAGCAGAACTGGGGGAAATCACGGCAGCAGTGGGATATTGCGCCCGCACAGTTAAGAAATAAATGAAGGAATATTTCTGCACTCTGGAAGTTAACTGATATGGGGAAGTCAGAAAAAACTTCAACAATAGGAACAATTTTCTCAAGCGTAGTCATACAAAATGAGTGAAGGTAAGACGCCAAACTTCTCTGCCTACTTGCATGGCAGGATTTTACGCTGGTAATATCGCACATTGTAGCCTCATTTGAGTGGTAGCAGCAGTTGTAAAAAGGACGCTGGCTGAAATCATTCAGAAATAAAATATTGAAAGAAGCTGCTCATATGTTTACACCTTGTACAGAAGTCAGTGGCGCGTCTTTGAAAAACTGTTGGACCTCAGTAAAGCAGTCAAAGAAGCAATACGCATGCAACAAGCATCTCTGACTACATCAAAAGCGTGTGCGGTTAATATTTCTCGAAGTGAACGAGGCATCTGACGCACAAGACAGAATTTGAACAACAGCTGATGCGGAGCATTCCTACATTATCTGGAATCCACGAGTAGATCCTGCGACACCTAATACAAAAGTTCTAAATGGGGCTCTTTATCTTTCTGAAACAAATGATGCGCCTGGCGTGCTTGGTAGTCTACCTTGTTTCGTGTCGCGTCAACAAGGCCTTAGTGTGATAAATCGCCGATTGGTCACCCCATGCTTTAAACGCTGAGATCTCAAAGCGCAAGGTGATACTTTCACCTTCTGCGACGAATCATAGCATATCCATGAACTCGACGATCAAGAGTGGTCGAAGCAGTGGGATCATTACTTCTTACCGTAAACAACCCACGACATTGACCACTCACGCATAGAGAATGATTGTCAACAGGTGTACAGTTATTGAAATGTTCATTGGTCATAAGCGGTATGTTTTACAGCAAGAGCTGTTATGAGGTGACAACAAGGGTCGCGTGCACCGCAGTTGTCCTCCAACGCCACCAATGTCTGTATTTGTTATCGGGCGAAATAGAAACAGAAAGGTATTCAAAGTCTGGACGTCGAGTGCCAGCCCTGTATTGTACCACTGAGCTACGTCGGTGCTTGAAACTTTGTTGGAAACTGGCCTTAGAAGAGCTGGGAGAAAAAAATCGCGATGATATGAGTAATCGAACGTTTTACAACAGCAAACAAAAAACCAGGCGTCATACTATGCGAAAAGCGTGAGTGATTCATCGAATGCTGCAACCAATCACAAAAACTACAGCAATATTTTTTGATCTTCGTCCACCACAGCATAACTTATTTTTGCAAACTTTCTGACAAGTGCGTGGCCGTATCTTGGTTCCAAAAATTTACAAATGATGGCATAGTGAAGAAGCGCTTCATACGGGTGTAGCCCTCCATAGGTTTGTGGCCATTAAGCTATTGTGTTAGGAAACATGCGTGCCAGAACCTCTACGTGAATTTCAAATAGCCACGTTACAAACTTTTTTTTTCAAATATACAGCTCATTGGCTAGACGATCAGAGTATTTCTTTATTTGTGACCCCTACGCGTTTTTCCGAGCTGCCGCCGCCACAGTTGTAACTTCTTGTCAAACATACCTTAGACAGGCTTGACCTAGGCCTAATGACACAGTGGAGGCTCAAACCCGGGTCCGCAGGGTGCCAGACCAGTATACTACCGCTCAGCTTCACCGGTGCTTGTGACTTGTCAAACTTGCCTTAAGCAGGCTTGATGTCGGTAAAGCAATCGCGCTTATACGCCTTATAAAATGTTTTAAAACAGAAAAAACCAGTCGTCGCACAATGCGAATAGCGCAACGAGTGGGCCATCCAATGCTCCAAGACATTAAAAAAGTGTGTTCTTGTTCTCCTAATAACTGTAGCGCATGCCCAGTTCAGCCATAATTTTTCATCGTCGTCAGCCACTGCATGAATGGTTGGCGCGAAATTTCTCGCAAGTGTTTAGCGGCTACCACCCTTCTCAGAAGATAGCGAAAAATAGCATAGCGAATGTCGGCCTACTACCCAAATAAATTTATTTATAAGACCTAGAGGGTATCAAGCAAGTTTTTTGCAGTAGTCACCCAATGAGTGTTTCGAAAAGGCTCTTAAAGGCCACTCTTCTAGTTTTCATCGTGACTGTGCTGCGCCTCCAGCGCAGGCCTGGCGTTTTTCATTGCCTACAGTTTCATACACCTCAAACAATTTTGATCCAAACGAAACTATAAAGAATAAAAGTAAACATCAGAATGGTAATTGAAACTAATGTAATAATTGAGAATATTTGGACTGAAGAGGATGTAAATTTGCCGCCTCCCGCAATTCAAGTTCCAATGTCTTATATTTCTTCAATAAAGATTTAAAATTACATTTTACATGGGAAAACAAATAATATTGACGCCAGACAGACGCGGTATTCAATCTACGCGCGCAAATTCATGCGGCCCCCGAAAGACCAGCGGTCTGATGATGAGACATAAAAGGCCGTGAGGCCAGGTGCCTGATCAGCACGCGATTTCGCGGATCCCCTGTTAGGAACGCCGGTACATTTTCCATCACTTTTTGGGCACACGTTAGCCCCAATAGTTATTCTTAAACCATCTGGATTGTGCGTAAAAATTCTGGTGGAGGTGATGTGGCCAGTAGCTCTCATCGGAAGTTATCCCGCGACTGAACGGCACATTGATGGTTTTTGAATCACGTTCGTGCGCTGTCCTAGAACGCGAAATAAACTCAGTGGAGCTTCCTTTCTTTGGGCCATCCGTCGCAGTTAGCGACGCACTCAAAACTCTCCAGCCAATTGTCAGCATCTTCATGGGCATCGCCATGAAAAGGGTCAGGCGTTCATTGCTCATCGACAACGACGTGCGTGGCAGTGACTGGAGATGAAACGACGTGTGTGGCAGTGGTTGGAGACGACACTCGGTACTCTCACCGGATGCAGCTGGAGACACTCCAGGCTCTGGCGTCAGGGGAAATTCCGGCGGATCACCGCGTAGAGGACGGCTAATGCACTGATGAACTGGCGTGAGCTTTGTTGGCTGAGGGGTCGTGGTTCTGGGCTGCTTCCTCGAAGTCCATCTGGGTTTGGAATTATTACCCAGCTCCTCCACCAGAATAGTTCGTTCGGGAACATTCCGTGAGCAGCAGCCACAAGCACAGCTGGTTCAAACGTCGAGTCTGACGCAGCCTGCAGCCTTGTACGCCGAGGCGCTGAGAGGTGCCCCTGTACCTTCTTTCGTCGCCGCTGAACCGTATTTCGCCGCAGCAGGCAGCCATCTGGCGAAACCTCGATTCATGCCGTCTCTATCTGAGACGAAAATCCGAAAAGCTATTATATGGCGCTCTCCTGATCAAATTCTGCTGTGTTATCACTGCGGCGAAGCTGGCCATCTTTACCAGATGTTTGAATATCGTCGAGCTGAACTTCGGGGTTTTCGTATGAACGCTGCTGGTCGAAAGAATTCGGAACCATCTTTTGAAATCAAGGAGTACTTGTAAACGCGTCAAGGTACTCGCTCCTCGCAGCAGCATCAGTCTCGGTCGACCACACCACCGAAGTTTCGGTCACCAAGTCCGCGCGGATCTTCAAACTCTTCAAGGCGACTTTGCCAATGTAAACTTCAGGAAAACTAGAATCGATGACCTGTAGAGGTAAGGCCGCTGCCGACGCAAGAAAGTAACCTCCAGTGCCGATTTCGAAATTTGATGATGGATACGAGACTACGTGCGGAAACGGCAACGTCGCTTCTAATTTGTCGGTACTAATAGATGGCTACGAAACAAATGCTTTGGGAGACACAGGCGCGGACTATTCCATTATGAGCAGGGGGCTTGCCAAAGTGCTGAAAAACGTGCTGACCTTTTGGATAGGACCGCAAGTGCGAATCGCCGGGGGACACCTTTTGATCCGGCAGGCATGTGTACCTCTAGATTCGGTATATGTGGCTTCAACTACGTCGCCAGTTTTATTAGATTATTGAAGTGTGCAAGAGGTGTAATTATTAGAATGAACTTTTTGCACGGCTACGACGCAGTAACAAAGTTGCAGGAAACGTGCATTTTGTTATTTATGAAACACGACTTCGCAACGTTCGAGAGTGAAAAACAATTCGATGCGCTCCAGATTGCAGGCGATGATGTAACAGCACCTCCAAGATCTATCATTATTGTCACCGTAAGAAGCAATGTATACAATGACTATGAAGAAATGGCAGAAAGCAATAATGGGCTATTATTTAGGAAAGAGATCTTTGCAGCAAGAAGTATTGTACGGCTGCGTGACGGGGGTGCGAATGTCTTTCAGACGAATTTCTGGAATGAGGCGCGAAGCGAATTGTTGTTGATCAGCTTCACAATTACGTTCTGAATATGGATTTGAATTCTTCCGAGACTGCACCAATACACTCTGACAGCATAGATTCCATACTTTCATCTGTCCACATCGAAGCAGCCCTATAAGCAAACCAGAAACAGAAAATTGAGAGCCTTGTACGGGAGTACGCCTCGTGTTTTCCACGTCATCGAAAGTGCAAAGAATATTCATGATCAAACACTGCATCATAGTCGATGAATCTGTTAAACCTATTTGCCAGTACCCGTACCGAGTGTCACCAAAAAAGACAGAAGTGCTAACAAGCCAAGTTGAAAAAATGCATTGAGAATCGTAATTCAACCATCGGAAAGCCCATGCACTTCACCCGTAGTGCTGGTGAAGAAAAAGGACCAGGCTTTGCGCTTCTGCGTTGACTACGGTAAATTGAACGTTGTCACAGAGTAGGATGTCTATCCACTTCCAAAGATCGATGACACTCTTGACAGACTAAGAGGCGAGGAATTCTTTTCCTCTCTAGACTTCAAAAGCGGATACTGGCAGATAGAGGTGGACGAATGATATCGCGAGAAAACTGCTTTTGTCACGCCAAATGAGTTATACGAGTTCAAGGCACTCCCATTTGACCTGTGTTCCACACCTGCCACATTTCAGCCGACGATGGACACTGCGCTGTCCGGTTTCAAATGGCAGCCCTGACTTGTTTGTTTAGATGACGCCATGACCTTTCCGGTCACCTTCGATCAGCATGTGGAACGAATACGGACTGTGCTCGAATGGATTAGTTCAGCAGGGCTGACAATGAAGTCCCAAAAGTGTCATTTTGGTTTTCCTACACTGCGTTTCCTCGGTCTTGTTTGTGGTAAGCTTGGTCATGTGGTTAGGCAATTGACCTGACCCCGAAAAGACAGCAGCTGAGAAACGTTTCTTAGAACAACAAATAAATAGGCTATGAGACGATTGTTATAACTTTGCGCCTGTTACGGAAGATCTATCAAAGATTTTCCGAAGATTGTTAGACCACTAACTCGTCTGACAAAAGAAGACACGCCTGTCACCTGGACAAGCGAGCGTAAAGACGCGTTCAATGAGCTACGATGGCGACTAATAAACCACCCCGTCCTTGGGCATTTCCACGCAGAAGCCAAAACAGAAATTCACGAGGACTCAAGCAATTTGGGGCTAGGCGCCGTCCTTATGCACCTACAAAACGGAGAGGAACGAGGGGTCACATATGCTGGTCTCACTTTTTGCGAGAGCTGAAATAAATTACTCGACGACAGAAAATTATTTTTTGACGGTAATATGGGCCACACGAAACTTCCGGCCGTATCTATATGAAAGACCACTTCGAGCAGTGAGCTACCATCACTCTGTGTTGGCTCACAGGCCTAAAAAAGCCTTCTGGGCGACTTACTAGATGGAGCCTCAGGTTGCAAGAACACGACATAACAGTCAAGTACGAGTCGGGTCGCAAGCACAGCGATGCTGAGTGCTTGTCACGTGCACCAATAGAACCTGTATCTGTGAAAGATGGAGACGACTTTCCGTTTCTTGAAGTCGTAAGCACCGCAGACATGTCTGAATATGAATGATTAGACGTGAAGTTACTTCCGCTGATCAAGCATCTAGAAGGGCAACCTGCGTGTGTTCCTCGAATGTGTCCTCGAGGATTGTCGTTGTACCTGATGAGAAACAACGCTCTATACAAGAGAAATTTCGTTTACAGAAAGAAAAAAATTCTACTCGTCGTTCATTTGGCGTTGTGATCTGATATTATGGAAGCCTGCCACGATGACCCGGCAGCAGGGAACCTCGGAGTAAATTGAACACTGGCTCGCATCCGTAGAAATTACTACTGGCAAAAGTTACTGGATGCTGTACAGCATTATTTGAGGATATGTAGAGATTGCCGACAGAAAACGCCTCCATTGAAACCTGCAAGATTTTTTCAACAAATAGAACCCCCTAAATCACCGTTTGAACATGTAGGAATGGATCTACTTGGTCCATATTTTACGTCATAATTCGGCAGCCATTAAATAGTAGTAGCGACAGACTACTTCACATAGTATGCCAAGACAGCCTCTCTCACCAGGGGCACTGCAATAGAAGTAGCTAAATTCCTCTACACTAACACTGTATCACGGCATGGGGCCCTCAAGGTGGTTATCACGGATTGAGGAACTGCACTCACAGCCGATCCGACGCAGTCCATTATGAAATTTACCCACACGTGTCTTAGAAAAACAACGACTTATCACCCCCCATATGCATTGACGAAGTTAGTGACTCAACAAAGCTCAGACTGATATGTTGTCCATTTACGTCGACTTGGAGCACAGTACGTGGGACAAAATACTGCCATAAGCCACTTTCGCTTGTGAGGAGACTACTAAAGTGAATCAATTCCAGCTAGTCTATTGTGGAATCGTTACCACACCATTAGATGGAACACTGCCTATAAGCGACAATACAGAGCACAAGCCAGACATCAGCGACTTCACTCAGCGAGCCGACGAAGCATGGCAGTTGGCGCGACATCACATAAAATACCAACGCATTGATGCAAGCCGTTACAACTTTCGGCAGAGAGGAGTTGACTACGCACCAGTCGACAGAGTTTGAATTTGGACACCCGGGGACAAGCCTGGATTCTCCGCAAAGCTTCTGCAGCGCTATTTTGGTCCTTATCGAGTCATTTGTAGCGTGGGCTCCTTAAACTACAAGGTGACTCCAGAAGGACAAGTGAGCTCATCAAGATGCCGAAGAAGAACAGAAATTGTGCATGTGATCAGGATGAAGCCATACTATGGCAGCCGATTAACATCAAACTATACACACCTGGTCACAAGGAATACCTATTTCTATAATGAGGACCACGCATTCAGACCATGCCAGCAACACTGCTTCAACGCATTGGAACGATGCGTTCTTGAAGGAGGGATGATGACGCAAGACAGACGCGGTAATCAAACTCCGCGCGCAAATTTGTGCGCCCCCCAAAAGACCAGCGGCTTGATGATGAGAAAACAAAAGCCTGTGACGGCACGCGCCTCCTCATCACGGGAGTTTGAAGAAAAAGAAATGGGGCACCGCTCGAGGTCTTCTCGGAGATTGATTTCTTTTCGCATCGCCTGTTAGGAACGCTGCAACAGTATTCTTCACTATTGGGCACACGTTAGCCCCAATAAATAGTTATTAATAAATCGTCTCAAATGTGCGTAACAATGTTGTAGCCACAGACGCTTCTGTGAGTGACGAAAAAGCCCGTGGCATTGTCTCTGATTACTTCGGCTGGGCAATTTCTGGGAAATTACCAGGTTCCACTACTGATGCTGAAGCTGGGCAATTAATAATTTTTGGCGCTTTGTAAACTGCCTTCAAGCAAAATCGCAGCAATAATAATGTCTGATTCTGTTTTGTTATGTACATCTCTTACAGCTTCAGGACAATTAGTAGCCCTTAGGAGTATGCGCACATTGTTACCACCACAATTGAAATTTTTCAAGTTAGTATAGATCACAGGCCACTGTGACCTTCAGGTGATAAACTGACCAATTAGTTAGCGCAAACGTCACTTGATGGACCAGTAACTTTGGAAATACCAAAAATAGAATAGAAAGCGTCGCTCATAAAGAGAATTTTAGCAATGTGTACATATGTGATGGAGAAAGTTACTAAACGGACAAACTATCAGCAGCTGAGACTTTTTAGAAAACCTCAGTGGAGTCAGTCTAAACATTTTGAAGATATTTCGATCAACATTCAAAACTGTGCGCAAATTAAACCTATATTAAATATTGCTCGTCTCGCAATATCTTCTTTGTGCCCAATCTGCGAAAATAAAACAGTAACTATAGAGCTATATTTTTATAATGTCAGAGTTATTACCCTATTAGGAAAAGAGTTCCAGGTATTCCGTGTTTGGTGATAAGGTTTTAAGTTTAACCGCAAAAAATTTGCGAAGCTTTCATGCCTTCGTCATAGAACATTGCCAAAGAAAGGTATTTGATGGAGTTTGTTTTTTAGTCAATATTTTTAACGGTTTCCAACATAACATCTGCCTTGTGGTATACATGAAAATGTTAATGATATAAATGGTAATGTGAGACAAATTAAGACATACATTGATTTTTATCGGTAGAGTTAAAATAAACTGTCTGGTCAGCTCAACCTTTCAGTCTTTAAATTATGTATTAGCACATTTTTATATAGATTCACTTTTGTGTAACCATTCCCAATATATAAATACATACTACAAGTTTTCTATGCCTATCCCCATGAATTGGTATGAAACTCAATTACCAATTCACCAACAAATATTAATGTCTCCCACTACACAGAATATATGGTAATTTATTACATAGTGGGAACACTGCAAGCATACTTGTAGCAATTACCCAAATACTGTTAAACAAATGCACTGGAAGACTGCTTTACTGACTTAGGCTGTGATTGCTCTGCACGTTCCGTGCAGACCTGGCAGATCCCTGATGTGTGAATTCAATTTTGCCTTCATTAATACCGCTTTGTGGTACTGGATCTAGCCTCCCGTTGACAAAGCTGATATCATAGTGCCTTCACTTGGTAGTTGTCGGTTATTTCCATCAATGCAGCGCAGCATATCAATAGATCAATCCCCACACAATCCAGTCCTTGTGCGTGATCTTCATTATCATCTACATCCTCATCAGCGTCGTCGTCATGTTCATGATGAAGACGCTGATGACACATCAATATGATGCGTATGCTCTAGCATGAAGGCAGATGAAGAATGTGTGGGCTGGAACGCAATTCATTGTCTTGAGCGGCATCATCATTAATAAGACGTATAAAGGGTTCCTTGCTTGGGGTGTGCCACGATGGCAGAAAGAAAGCTTTCGGTCTAGAATGTGCCTCTTCTTGATCATCACCACTGTCTTCATCATCACCAGTGGTGGCTGCGGCACAAGAAGCCGATGCCAAGGCTAACGGAGTGCCTAGTTTCTAAGGAGCTACGCCTCTAAAAGCAATCTTTATCGCTACCTTGAAATGAGCAAACCACAGCTCTGCACCGTTTGTGTTTCACCTCACCTTGCCAAGCAGGCGTCAAGAGCAGCTAATGCAAGAGACACGCCCATATAAGGACACATTCTGCGCAACCCCAACGCCGAGCTTGCCTGGCGTAGCGCGAGCAGAGCACGAGCTACAAAACATCCGTGATCCGACCGGGAGTGCCGCGACAAGGGCTGCACGAGGGTTGGTGGAGCTGGGTTTTGAACATTCCCGCCAGCTTTGACAGGATGGGTATTCGTCTCTAATTGATCCATGCCAAGATAAGTCTTATAGCATTTGTTCAAAAGCACAGGTTAGAGCTCTAAGATTGACCAGCTTTGCTGTTTTTGAGCAATACATAGCAAGATAAGATTTGTTCTTTTTTTTTTCACTGGAGCTAAAGGTTTAATTTCCTCAGTATTCAAGGCAATTGTTATGTAATAGTTTCGGTTTACATTGAAGATCGCTAAGCTTGTTTGGACAAGAAATGCTTACCCGAACTCCGCCTAAGGTGACGGTCTCAAGACTAGGAGGAGTTCAAGGCTGAAAAAATAAACAGTACATCGCTCAAAAAGTGAATGTATATATGCGCAGCTTTGATATCCTTCCAAAGTCTCAGTTTATGGCTAAACGTGGTGCAGCTGCTTTATACAAGACGATAAGTGTTCACCAGTTACAAGCAAAAAACGTCTAAACTTGTATTTTTAGTGGCACTAAAAGATGTCGGCAGTCCTGTAGATTATGCTGCAAAGTCTACACAAGAAATATCCGAACGCTGAATCATCAGCCAAAGTGACGACCTCAAATTTGAGTACCAAGCGGTAAACTTGTTTCACCCTGATTATGAACGCATAAATATTTAGTGGCGATTTCAGTCGCTGATCGCTTTGCAGAAACTGATAATCATGAGGATATTGACATAAAGTTTGCTCAAGTAGAACGTGTGACACGTTATCAACACATGTTGACATTATACGTCATAATAGTACAAGAAAGAGTGCAACCCACATAAGTACAGATATACACAAACGTGAGATTTGTTCAGTGCGCATGATTGCCCTTTTCATCGCTTCATAGTTGCGGAATTTAGCATTCAATATCGCAAGATATTCTAAATGAGATTGTATTGTACAGAACAATCACCAATGATAGTATCTACCTCACACAATAATAAACTAGTTAGCCAAGCTAATATACATCTTTTCACATTACTTGGTATACAAAGCCAAAACAAACGTAATATTATGTGCCTTTTGTAATTTAATTTGCAAATTCTGCTTCTTCAATTTACTTTTTGTGATGTCGGCTGAAGAAGCTTACAATTCCTAAAACACGAAAAGGAAGCTGTGATTCAACATTTGGGCCAAAGCTCCTTCAAAATCCGAGACACTTTACTGCAGCTTAGTGCCTTTTCTTACATTTTGATATAACAAAAAGTAGTAGTTCTTTCACTCGCATTTTAATAGCAAAGTAAGACTTCCAACACTGACTTGACGGTCAGAACACGGCAACCGGCTGCCCACAACAAATTTGCGAGCTCACTGAATCAAAATATTAAAATAATGGTGCAATTTTACTACTACTGGTTATATCCGTATTGACAGAATGGGACATCATGCAGACTTCAAAAGCTGAAGAAACCTAAGGTCAAACAGGTTTTCCTGCGCAGGGTTAGAACATTCAGCTTGCATGGTGTCTTCGCAAATACGGGTCAGGGAGTTGGCTTTCGAGGCATTTCTTTTTTTTTTTCAGCACATCTCGTGAAAGTTATTCATGCCGGCTACACCTTGGAAGATTGGTTTACGCAAAACAAAGGTTACTGAAAAGTAGAACTGTGACCAATTCTATGTTAGCTTTTTGCTAAGAACTTAGAGAAGACCATGGCAGAAGAAGCGGCAGACGTTCTCGATATCTTGTTTGGGGGTTGGTTAGTCCCGTCATCTTTAGGCAAGAGTACTAGCAACATGATATTGCCTACATAGTATAAACCATAGGTTGGCAATACAAATGTTTTCTTTTCTATTATTGTGAGTCCCATTTTCACTAAGTTCAAGGTATACATTGCGTCATAGGTTTGTTTAGGGTGAAAGACTAATTATTTAGAGATGAAATGCTTACCTTATTTCCACCAAAGAAGACAGTGTCAAGACTTGGGGGACTGGAAGGCTGGACAAAACAATAGCATTGCACTAAACAGATGAATACACGTATTCACTTAGTCTCTGTGGTTTATGCTGATTAAGGATCTCCAAATAAAGTGCTGGTATTTGTGAAGCTTGTAATTGTAAGCCGAAGCAAATTTCGTGGGTAAATTCGACGCGTAAACACTGAAAAACGTAGGAGAAGTTTGCTATTTGCAAGCAAGACACGCTAAAGATTTTATTTGTAATGGCAGTAAGTTTGTTTTAGCTTTTAAACAGAATCGGTAAACACTGAAGCTAATATCATGTCTTAAGCGTAGGGACTTACCATGAAGAGTCTACCATATTCCTCTAAGAGGGCAGAATGATTAAAATGATCGCTTTAAACTAAGTGCTATGCAGGGAAAGTTTCAAAGCCACTCTCCAAGACTTACTATAGCTTGTTACAAATTAGTTGCTGAAGACTGTGTCGCAAGTAATAGCCAAGACAATATTGTCGCACGCTCTTTATGTGGACGAGAACGGCAATAGTTGTGTTTAGGTCGAAACTATTCGCCGGGCTGTGCCTGTGCCTGGCAAACAGAAGTAGCACCGCCCAAGCAAACCAAGCCCCTTTATTGATAGCAGTGATACAAGGGTGAGCCTCAGAAGCATCGCTGAGGATTTGTTGTGGTCAATGGCGGCGTACAGCCACGGCCACGTCTGCGTATAGCACGCAAATTGCCGGCATTGCAGTACGGCACGACACGTCACCGCAATTGCGGGTTGTGCCGTCGCGAGTACATAAGTATGCATGGCTTTGCGAACATGCGGTGTGCTTGTTTAACTGAAGATCTGTGCTCTCACACTCAACTTTTACATCTATTTCACAAGACATATATAATTGCGTCTTGACTGATAATACATGCCCGCATACATCATCATCATCATCATCATCATTAGGCTGACTACGTCCACTGCAAGACAAAGGCCCCTCCCATGTTCCGCCAGTTAAGCTGGTCCTGTGCTTGCTGCTGCCAATTTATACCCGCAAACTTCATAATCTCATCTGCCCACCTAACCTTCTGTCTCCCTCTAACCCGCTTCCCCTCTCTGTGAATCCAGTTAGTTACCCTCAATGACCAGCGGTTATCCTGTCTACGCGCTGCATTCCCGGCCCATGTCCATTTCCTTTTCTTTATTTCAACTATGATATCCTTAACCCCCGTTTGTCCCTTAATCCATTCTGCTCTCTTCTTGTCTCTTAAGGTTACACATACCATTTTTCTTTCCTTTGCTCGCTGCGTCGTTCTCAATTTACGCTGAACCCTCTTTGTAAGTCTCCAGGTGTTTGCTCCGTAGCTAAGTACCGGCAAGATACAGCTGTTATATACCTTCCTCTTGAGGGATAGTGGCAATCTACCTGTCATAATTTGAGAGTGCTTGCTGAATGTGCTCCGCCCCATTCTTAGTCTTCTAGTTACTTCGATCTCGTGGTTCGGCTCTGCGGTTATTACCTGCCCTAAGTAGACATAGTCCTTTACAACATTAAGTGCACTATTACCTATCTCGAAGCGCTGCTCCTTTCCGAGGTTGCTGTATGTTAGTTTTGTTTCCTGCAGATCAATTTTAAGACCCACCTTTCTGCTCTCCTTGTCTAACTCCGTAATCATGAGTTGCTATTCGTCTCCTGAGTTACTCAGCAATGCAATATCATCGGCGAAGCGCAGGTTACTAAGGTATTATCCATTAACTCTTATCCCTAACTGTTCGCATTCTAGGCTTCTGAAAACCTCCTGTAAGCATGCGGTAAATAGCCTTGGGGAGATTGTGTCCCCTTGCCTTACACCCTTCTTGATTGGAATTCTGTTGCTTTCTTTATGAAGCACTAAGGTAGCAGTTGATCCCCAGTAGATTTCTTCCAGAATGTTTATATATACTTCATCTACGCCCTGATTCCGCAGTGTCTGCATGACGGCTGATATTTCTACTGAATCAAACGCCTTCTCGTAATCTATGAAGGCTATGTATGGTGGTTGATTATACTCTGAGTATTTCTCTATTACCTGATTGATAGTATGAATGAGGTCAATTTTTGAGTAGCCTGTTTGAAATCCTGCTTTTCCCTTTGGTTGCTTGAATTCTAATGTTTTCTTTAATGCGGTGATGGCGTAGTGGTTAGAGCATCCGCCTCGCATGCAAGAGGTCCGTGGTTCGAATCCCGGTGCCGCGACGTTCCCAACCGTATTAAAAAAGAAATCCGCGTGTTGAGAGAACTGCATTAAGAGGCCTGGGGTAACCGGTAACCACCGCCGGGAACGCACTCCCTCAGCAGAGAAGGATTGGCCACCCTGGTGCAGTATCAGGCCACTACCTCCCACATGCATGCGCCCGCATACACGACACGCCTATTTTGTCCGTTTGATACTCCGGTCATCCAGATTTCTTTTACGCACTTGCAGAAACTGACATGTCTTCATATATTCGAATGCCAAAAACAGCAACGAAACGGGCGTCATTCATGCTGCCGCATTTTTTCAATCGAAAATCGCCTCGTCTAATGAAATAGATGTGACAAAAGCACCATCAGGGAGAGCACAGTTTTGGCTAAAGGGATCAACTTTTATCATAGTCGCCCGTGCAGAGGATGCCTGCAATGTTCCTGTGCATGCAACCTGACAAGCCACAATTGCCGCAGGGTGGTGCGACGCAGAGCAAGGCCGACCACTCAAGCGCTATAAACTGGCGTCATCACGTCTGTACATGGCTAGCGTGTTGGTGATGCTCTTGTTCAGACAGTCGATTGGACCATTTGTGTGTGAATAATGGCGGTGGTCAATCTGGATCCTCTCGGCATACAGAAAAGACCACGTTAAGTGTGTAGTCAAAGACCTAAATTGTTTTTTTTGGGGGGGGGGGGGCTCTAAACCTGTTTTGGCAGATCTATTTCTCCAACTCCATCATCGACGAATCATATGACCATTTCCAAATAGTTCAAAAAGTAGCGCTTCCGTAACGATTGGGCTGTCATGTTTACGTTACATACATAACTCCGTGCATTATAATATTATTCGCACTACATTGTTGCACCATTGAATTACAGAGCTATCTATATTGTGACAGGCGTTTTGACAACAACTGATGAACATGCAGAAGTGCTCACCTAAGTAATCAACCAACACAACTACAGCTAGAAGACTCCTCAAATTTGGTGTTGTGGTCACCTACAACACGACGCTAATATTTATGTTCACGCTTCGTACATGATCATTTCCGCATTGACGTTTTTTGTTTGTCGACACTAGCCCGACCTTAAAATATTCCGAGAGGCAAGCACACATGTACCTCTTGCCTTTGAGCAACGACTGTCGTAATGCGCTGAATGACACCACAGTTTTTGTACTGCGATGTCTGGGGACTAACAAAAAAACTTTTCTCTTTGAAACTCAAGAACTTCTTTGGCCCCAACATTTTGGCATCTGAACGTCAGTTTGACTACATCGTTCTCCGAGATGCCGCATCTACTAAAGCTGATTCTTATTTCGTAGACTATAAGAAACGGCGGTAAATCAGCATTTGCTTAAA
This sequence comes from Rhipicephalus annulatus, assembly GCA_013436015.1. Classification (NCBI taxonomy): domain Eukaryota; kingdom Metazoa; phylum Arthropoda; class Arachnida; order Ixodida; family Ixodidae; genus Rhipicephalus; species Rhipicephalus annulatus. Next base: position 103,619 of record WOVY01003138.1, read on the forward strand.
TACCACATTATAGCTATTAGAACGCTTCACGCCATGGCCGAACAGTATATGAAGCATTTTTTTGCGTTTTACACAGTTTTCTATGCGCTAGTCTTACGTCACTAATTGCTAGTGTTACGTTCCTACGGAACGTACCATATTTTTAGTACAACTATTCAATGAACGCACTCAGTTCTCCCATCACGGCATTCTTTAAAACTCATTTCACAGCACGTAGTCATTGCCTGTTTTATCATGAAAATATTGCTTTAATGGAAGTACTTATCCGTTCAAAGTTGTGTTGTGAGCCGCATTGAGTTGGTGTTTCATTTTGTGCTGAAACTCTTAGAGTAGGCTCATAAAATGCTTTTTAACACACTTGTTATTTCTTTAGGCTGCCTATTTCGTTTGTGAGAATAACATAATCATGATCAACATCATTACAAACAGCCTGACTATGCTCACTGGAGCACAAATGCCTCACCTAATTTTTGGCAGGTAACTCAGTTCAGTGCTTGCTCATGTCACTTAATTCGCAACTTCAGAAAATGCTCCGTGTGGTGGCAACACTGCTGAATAACATATTGCTGCGCTTGACAAGTTCAGCGCGGCAGTTTCGCGTGGCACTGGGCTAACGTTTCTTGATTGTGGCTTCGTATCACAATATCCCACTGAAAGTGAAAAGGTGCTGGCTGCGAACCACCTCATTGTCATGAGCATAAAGGATTTTACTTGTGAAACAGCGGAAATGGTTGCGCTTTGCGTGCAAACATTGAGCCCCCATGGTGAACCACGTCTGATTTATTACAAGTTTAAGAGGCAGTCTAGTAGACCAGACGTTAGACAAAGCAGCTGCTAATGTGTAGCAGGTGAAAAGTGCTAGCACTTTTGCTTCAGCCAAGGTCTTAACAGTGTTCTTGGTGAATACGCGACCACCTACCCTTCTGAATGGAGGAATTCCATTGAGTTTCGCTCTCGCGTCAAAATTTGAGTTCCCATGCCATTATTTTTATTACAGAAAAAACCGAGCCTGGACAAGTGAATATTGAGATATGAGGTAATATGAGTACTCCTTTCTTTTCGTTCCCTGATCTAACATGGTGACAAATCTGATTTCAAGTTTTACCCTGGTTGCTTCCGACCAATCGCTTGTTCGTGTTAGCATTAGTTGATAATCAAAGCACATAGATGAACACACATTACACACGCTTCAAAGCACAGACATATATATTTGAACAAGTACACATTGTGGGGGTGCTGACACCCCCCCCCCTGTAAAGTTGTCTGCGCCGCGTGGCGCACGTGTCTCGCCCCAGGGCGTTATTTCGGTGGTGACCACCACCGGGCGATAGATGGCGTTGTGTTCGCTCTCAGTACCACTGTTGGTAGAGTGGCAGCGCCGGTGGTGGCCCCTGGCGGAAGGCGGGCCTTGGTGGTGAGCGAGCGTTGAGCGAGCCTCTTCTGCGCGTGGCGGCTGCCGCGAATGGTTGTCTGTCGCGTGGGCCCCCGGTGCTCGGCACCGCGGGCTTCGCGCCGGGGTCCCACGTGGAAGGTCAGGCGTTGGCGACACCGCCTTGGGTATGTGCTAGTGTATTGGGTGTGCTAGTGTGTGTTTATTATGTTATTGTGTGTTTAGTGTGTCACTGCGTTATGTTGTTTGTATGGTAGCATGTTAATTAAAATTGATGTATCATTCGGCGGACGATATCGTCGTCTAAATTAGTTAATAAATGTATGTATGTTGTGTGCTTTGTTCCGACCGTGTTCACTGTGTCCGTCACTCCAAGAGCGTGGCGTGGCGGTGCGCGCGTTCGCCTCGCCGAGACCCCACAACATGCAGGCTACGCACGTGCGTCCTCGACGCGCGCGTTTTTGTGCATGTATATACACATGCGAAACCAAAATTGTTTGGGGGAAAGGATTACAGGAACATACATTGAGAATAAGTAGCACTGTGACTTGAATAAAAAAGAAGCTTATGCAAAAAATACAGTCATACACGACATCCAACAAATTTTCGATGCGCTTGGCTATAAAGAAAGCTATAAAAACCGTATATCAATAGGAGACTGAATATCAATAAGAATGCATGGATGCTATACAATGGTGTACTCGCTGAGGAGAATTACCTCTTTGCAAAGGAATTGATTGGAACCAACTACCGTAGTGTCCGTCACCTTCATTTCAATTCGTAACTTTCTGATTTGCAATTTTCCTTGTCACGCATGGTCTGCATCTTGTGGGAAGTGATAGAACAAGACATTGCCATATTTCCACTGCAATGCCATGCATTGTGGTACACAGCAATGGTTATTATACATCGCTATCTTCTTTTTCGGGCTCATGCTTATGGCATTGCGAGAATAAAAGAACTATGTGGCCGCTTCTGAACGCGCGCAACGTGAAAACAAATATCCTTTCAAGGTTGACCCTGTTATTGTCGACTCCAAGCGCGGCTGCTGTAGGCGGTGAGCGCTTAGTTGTCGTCGAGAATACCTGCAAACGTTCTAATCTCATCTTGCCAATCAATTTTCGGTCTGCCCTTCACCCGCTAACCTTCTTTTGGTATCAACTGTGTGGTTTCTATTAACTAGTTGTTATTTTGAATTCGTGTTACGTACCTTGCCCATAACCGTTTCATCTTCTTGATTTCGACTATAACGTCCTTTATACCGCGCTTTCTTATGCATTGTGCTCTCTTTTTTGTCTGTTATGGTTACACCTATCATTTTCCTTTGTATGGCTCGTTGCGTCACCGTCAACTTACAAGTTTTGTTGAACCACCTTTGTTATCATTCTGGATTGTGCTTCGCAAGTATGTACCGTAAAATTGCAGGTGCTAAATACCAGGCTCTTAAGGGATAGTAGCAATCTAACATTCATGACTTCCGAATACTTGACGAATGTGTTCCACCCACTGTTATTCTTCCAGTTACTTCAATCTCGTGGTTCGGCTCCACCGTTACTACCTGTCCTACGTACACGTGCACTTTTACAGCTTCAAGTGAACAGCTACTTATCTCCAAGCCCAGTTTGAGTTCAAGGTAGTTGTACATCACTTTCACTTTATGCAGTATGATTCTTATACCTATATTTCTGTTCTTTTTGTCTACTTGAGCAATCATTATTTGTAGTTTGCCCCCCGAGTCACTCAGCAATGCGATGTTAGCGGCAAAGCGGAGGGTAATAAATTACTGACCAGTAGCTCGTATCCCAAATTCTTCTCATTATAAATCTCATGCATGCACGTGGTCAATAGCAGTGGGCAGATCGTATCAACTTGCCTCGCACTCTTCCTTTTCGGTATTCTATCAATTTCTTTATGGAGCACTAAGGTGGCAGTTGATTCACTGTATATATCTTCCAAAACAAAACAAGCAAGATTTGTGGTAGTTTTGTGGTCAGCTCGAAACACGTGTTGATTAGGCATCAATAAAATTTTCACGCTAACATAAAATAATTTCTGAAGGTGGGAGTGTGCAGAGCACGACGAAGAACACGAGTCCAATGGCACATGGTCGGAATGAGGGGCGCCGCTCTCTAGCCCAGCTCTGGTGGATCAGCTGCGACTGATCCACAGAGCTGAACGGATGGCTCGCGCCAGTGGGGCCCTAGAATAGTTACACCACCCTGCCCGACAGACTTCGTTCTTCACCCTGTATATTTTTCCGGGCATTGAAGTTCTAGCCTGTCTGGATTATGTACAGAATAATGTTTTCTACTACTACTAATACTACTAGTTAGGGTCAGCTCAACGTTTTTTCAGTGCGGCATAGAGTGGACAATTCAGGCGGTAAATAAAAAGATTGTTTCTAAGGCCCTACCTAAATACTCGGAGACAACTCACACCTTTTCACAAGCTTCGAAAAGTGTATGCACTCAGGCAGTTGATCATTATTGTAGTAAGTACTGGAGCAAATACAATACCATAAGCATTCATTATTGCGAAACGATGACTTTTCAACCACAAGTAAGGATGATTTTAGGCGCCTAACGAATGAGCAGATGAGCTTTTCTTCCAACGACAAACGACTGGTTGTGCTAACTGCCTTGTGCCACAGCCCGATCTGAGTCTGAGTTCTAGACTGTGAGGCCTTACGAAACAGTTGCAAAATGCATGGCAAAGCACTCGGCACTCCAACTCGGTCAAAGTCGAATAATAATAATAATAATAATAATAATAATAATAATAATAATAATATAGGAACAAGATTATGAAGAAGAAGATGATGAAATATACCTGGCATATTACGCGCGAAATCCCGGGCTTGTTCATAGAGCAATTCATACCGGTCAGTTTCGGAAATATGAAAATTTGTTGTGTGCATGAACCTGCACTCTCATAGCACAGTATGCAGGTACACATTGTTTATTTTATTATAGATTTGACGGCAGTGCCCTATTTATCTATCAGAGTACCCTCAGTGCCAATAGACGTGACAGAGTGGGGTTATACAATACATAATTGATAATAAATACATATTTAAAGGTTTTTCAACACAATAGAAAAAAATAATAATGTATCAAGCATTGAACTCCACAATCAAGAACGAATGATGACAACAAAATGAAGTGCACATAACAACATAACAAAGGGTGAAGGGAAGATTTACAGGTGGCGATGGCAACAACATTAGTAACATAGAGTTTCCTAATATACACGAGAGGGAGCTCTGGCGCTAGTGTCTATGGGAGTTCCAACGCTCAGCACCTCAACAAGCATGGGAATGATGGGTAGTACGCACATTTGTCTAACATTCGTCCTTCTGGCCTGCTTTTGGCTCCGCGTGTGTTCGTGTGGCTTGGAGCTGTTTTCTTACGAAACAAATACTAGCAAATGTTGAGTGGTTGTGCTTCACCATCTTATTCGTTTAGACTTACCTTTCCAATTGGGTCTACAATTTAAAAAAAGTTGAATTTTCTTTCAAAACGAAACCACAACACAGCAATGAACGAAGCCGCAAGTACGATTCACTGCCCGCAAGTACGAAGACTAGGCAAATGTGTGTACTACCTATCATTACCATGGTCGCCTAATGGCCGCAACACCAGAGTGTCCTCTAGGTAATTTTAGGAAACTGTATGATTAGTAAGGTGATTTTATTGCGAAATTGTGTGGGGAAAAATGTTATCCTAAACGACTCAGTTCTGCGCTGGTATTCTTCAACTTTGTTAGAATGGTCAAAATGTGTTGAGATGTAATGTGGTCTAAATATGTACTTATCTCTGTCTTTACCTGTCTTAGAATGAAATATGCTATGAAACAATTTTATTTGTAACTTTTTCCTCCGCATTTCCAGAGTTTTGCACCCTAAACTAACTGTATCAAGGGATATGTCGAATTGCCATCTCCAATTCTTGAGAACAAACCTTGCGGCTAAATTTTGTTTCCTTTCTAGTGCCTTGATGGCCTGTTTCAACCACGGATCCTAAGCTGTGCAAGCACATTGGATTATAGGCTGGACGTTCATTTGATACAGTAGCTGTTTTGTTTCTATCTGAAAGTGTCTTGCGTTCCTACGCAGAAAGCGCAACATTTTACAGGCTTTAAATGTTACATATCTGATGCGACAAGCCCAACATAATGTTTCCATTAGTACTACTCCTAAATACTTGAATTCTCGCCCTGACGTAATGTGGTTGCCGTTTTGGTTATAATTAAACTTGTTAGTTACCTCCTTTCTTGTAACTGACGTCTTCACCACCTTGTGGTAGACGTCATGTGGTATGTTTTTCGAACATAAAATTAACACCATTTCCCCAGAATAAAATGCTTAGTGGTAGAAAATTCCTCAACTTACAAAATACACATGAATCCAAGCTCAAGCAGCACATAATATTAGGTAAGAAACGCATAACATTTCATGATGACACTCCTATGCTTCGCTACATGTTTTAATTCGTTTGTCATTATAAATAACTCGCTTACCCTTGTTGCACTACCGGTCAATGTTGTAGGAGATAAAGGAGGTGGAGACTGAAAAATAAAACGATATGGAAAATGTAACTTGTTACACATCTGCACGTTATCTTTTGTGTACCATTGCCCCAACGCGGTGGTCTAGTGAATAGGGTACTGGGCTGCTGACCGGTTCAAGTTCTGGCTGCGGGTTTGAATCCCGGCTGCGGCGGCGGCGTTTCCGATGGAGGCAGAAATGTTGTATGTCCGTGTGCTTAGATTTGGGTGCACGTTAAAGAACCCCAGGTGGTCGAAATTTCCGGAGCCCTTCACTACGGCGTCTCTCATAATCATATGGTGGTTTTGCGACATTAAACCCCACATATCAGTCAATTCAGTGTATCATTTTGGCACTGGTATTGACACAGCTGTAGCACTTATTTCATATGATTGATTATTGAGGTTTAACGTCCCTAAGCCACTATATGATTATGAGAGACGCCGTAGTGGAGGGCTCCGGAAATTTTGACCAACTGGGGTTCTTTAACGTGCACCCAAATCTGAGCACACGGGCCTACAACATTTCCACCTCCATCGGAAATGAAGCCGCCACAGCCGGGGTTTGAACCCGCGACCTGCGGGTCAGCAGCCGAGTACCTTAGCCACTAGACAACCGCGGTGGGGAAGTACTTATTTCATATTATGCACTTGTGGGGCAGGGAAGATGTAGAAATTTTAAGGACTCAATATTTCTTTTAGATTCATTATTAATCGGAATCAGCAGAGAACAGTACCAAGGATAATATAGGGGGTATCATGAGTAGTGAAGGTAATCTAAATATCAAGAAAAAAAACGTGCGACCTGTAAATGTCAAATACACAGGCTATACCAAGCAACCAACTTTGCGTTCATTACAATCTATGTTAAAAGTATAAATAATACAAGCAATATAACGCCGCTGGAAGATTAGTCAGGAGCACTTGGGTGGTATTGTTGGCATAGGGTAAATTTTGAAAACTGCGATCAGCCTTCCTTTGGAACTGCTAACTCAATTTTAACACACATGCGATGTGTTATTCGTAATAATTTGTGGACTGCCCAACTAGTTCTTGACCATAAGCACGCATTTTCTGAGCCATTCCGTGGTCCTTAGTGGTGTCGATCATCACTCACGAGGATGCTTTCCTCTTCTTCACGTGTTTTGATAAAACTTCCTGTTGAGCTAGTTGGTGTTGTTCCCCCACATCAAATGTTTTAGCGCTAACGGGAAAAAAAGGACAGAGGTTCATAATTAGAGAAGAAGACAGTGTGTCAGGCAAGTGTTTTCTTCATTGTCTTATTCTTTTTTTCCACCTGCTTCTTACATTTTTTTCTGTTTGCGCTAAAAATATGACGTCTTCGGATGTTCTTGTGCCGACGGATAGCACCACGAAAAATGAGGTGTAAATGGTGACTTCACGTTTAATAACACTCAAGGAGAGGTGATAGACGTTCGACCATACCTATACTGCTGTGCTCCTTTGAAGTAGGAGTCGGCAGTATTTATAGACGTTGGGGCATCTTTGCGTAAAGTCGACATAGCGGAGGCCGCAACACCAATCGAAAAGGGAGAGATGGATTTTGCACGGAAGTAGAAAACGTTTTGTGAAGTGACATGCCATACAAAAGCGGAATAACACATTGTCTTCATTGTCTAATATACTCAAGTAACAAAGTTGGAAATTGAAAAAAGAAACCTAATATGCAAGCCAAAACTTTACTTGAGGTAAAAGCTACTTTTATGGCCTTCATACGGGAAGTAAGAAGGCAGAAGACGTTCTGATATCTTACTTGGAGCCGCACTAAACTGCTCCGCGGGTTGCAGGAGGCTGACCAGGTGTCTAGAGCATTGTCGCACTTAATCTTATGAAAATATTTTACCTTATTTGCTTCCAAATGTGAAGCTGCTGATGAGATCTCTTAAAGAGTGCCATACGATTACGAATCCCGCGGGACAAGTCGGGGTTCTTGGTGGGCCGATTGCAAGAAGCGTAATTATCCTCCACGGAATTGAGCAGATTTTATTGAGTTCAGGAGTCGACTTTATTTCCATCAGCTTCGCGCTCCAAGATCTAATTACACTGTTAAAGACAATAGGTTCAACAACGCATGAAGGGCCAGGAAGGAGGCTAGAGCAGTTACGCTGATTATTAGAAAAGTGTGCTAACGCAGTGTTGAAGGATAAAACATGAGCGACGCAGATGCTAGCTGAAGTGCTGGTTGTCTAAGTTGAAAGCCTCGTCGAACGTGTTTTACCAGAAATCTGCGACTTCGCTAACTAACGTAAGGCAAGTTGCTACTAAGAGTACTCCAATAAAGACGTATCAAAGGACACAGCTACCGATATTATTATTGCGTTTCCATTGGTACCCCGTAATCTCGTTGAAACATTTAGCCCATGATGTGCACATGCGCCGGTATGAGACTGTTTTCTTCGTGGGAATGTCTTGATTTCCGGCTTAAGAGGTATTCGTAATATGCAAAAAACTACTCGACTCGCGAGATGTCTGGCGATTGTGCCAGTATTGACTCAGCAAGTCGAACTAGAGAAGGAGCCATTCATGATTTCCAATATTTTCCACAAAATTAAAATTGCAGACGCGAGTGTGTAAATACAGGTGGACTTTTAGTGTGGGAAGGAACGCAGATACATTGATGCACACTCTTTAATTGAGATAGCAATATATGAACACTCTTAGGTAAATTTGCCGCCAGCGTCGGCGTTGACGTTGACGTGGAAGTCACCGTTGCTTACCGTGTACATATACGCGTCTATATACTTGCAACGCAACATAGAAAAGAATCATGAAAGAGACACCGACGCGGTGCATTGTACGTAGAACTTCTGAGTCATGAATGCGAGGCATTAACCGCTGAATCCCGGAAAAGCACGTCCTTCATCGTTGAAACGGCAAACTGTTTTTATTTACCACTTACCGCTGGTAAGGGGCATCTTGGGAGGGGGGACATTGTGTTTTCAACATTACCACAAAGATGACGCAAAGAGTGCACGGCGGCACGCACTCTCATCGCCAACGTGTAATTTGCCCCACAGAGAGGAGAAGGTGGACACTTGCTCAGACACCCTTATTTCGCAGTGGGGAAGATCGTGCGTCTTGGTTGGCCTGTGGCTTTCACCAGAGCAATTCTCTTGTAGTTACCGGGCACACAAAGGCCACTGCGATCGTCGTATAGTCTCTTTTTGCGAAAAGAACGCACTTTTCAGACACAGCAAAGTAACAACTGAAACGCTTATTCGCGTTTCCCAGTACTGGTGAGTACGTTTCGTAGGTTATTTGTGCATGAGAAACACGGGGCTCGTTTCGATGTGCATGAAATTCTGCACGTTACTTTCTCATCTACCGATTTGTTGCTATAGTGTTCATTTCTTAACCTTTGTTTCAAAGCCCCGACTTTTTAATTAAAATAAGTGACAACTGTTGATTAGACAACCACTGCTTGCATGAGCGACGCAGAATACATGTGACGTCAATACAAAACACTTCTTCCTTCTAAGATATTTACACAAGAAACTCAAAGTTACATTCGGCTATTAACTAACGTCGTAACGTAAAATGGGCCGTCAAATGCGCATTGACGTCCGTGAGGTGATCTATTCTTGGCTGGCATGGCATGCTCCAGGCTAGCCTCAGAACTCGTCAGCTGCTGTTCGGTGCATTTTGAGCTTGGCTCTTGAGCAGGTTTACCTAGACTCGCCCTTTTGCATTCATCAGCTGCTTCTGAAATCATCGGCTACGTCTGGGGTCGTGCTCGCGTATGGGAAAGCGCAGTGTGACAGCCCTATTGTACGTTTTGTTGCTTGAGACATCGTCCAAGCGCTCATCAGTTGGTTCCTTTGGTTCCTCAGATGGCTTTTGCCGTTATCCTATTTGACCCAAAAGTAAACGGGAGCACTGGGGTCACTGAATCAGCTTCTCTGACATCGCTTACAGTAACGGACATACTTTTTAACTTGGTAAGCTTATTTAGCTGCTGTTCCCATAGTGCTTGTTTTGTTGTGGCTTCAGGAGTTATCATGCAATTTTACCGGAGTCTCACATTTGTGTTACCATGAGAACTCAGTCTTCATCACCTTTTATGGGGAAGCTGCTCCGTAGTTGTGCCGAATGCCAATCACTCAGGATGCAGTCCCTCACTATGGTCAATGCTCTGTCTTTTTCGATCAGCTTGGTGATACCCGCTGCTTTAACGGTACACTGCCGAAAGCTTTTGATTCAATCACGTCCGAAGGTGGCTGTGGTTCGTCTTCGTACCTGGGGGCTGTACGCCCCTACTCGTACAGGGTATGCATCACAGCACGTCACCAAGAGACGCGATGGCCATAGAAAACAAGCACAGCATCCTAGATAGAGCTTCTATCTCAAATGTCATAGGTACTAACGAGCTTCTCCAAAGCTCTTTAGTGCCCACCTTGTGACTCCTTTTCGTGGTCGTGATTTAAAAGCTCGTAGACAACTTCCTCCGCTTTGGTCATTCCCTCGAGGAAACTTCTGTAGAGTTTCAGTAGCGCTGCTAAGGCCTCTAGAGCATTAAGGGGCTTAGCGCTTACAGGGGCGTAGCGCTTGCAGGGTCAGTCTCGCTTACGTTCGAGTGGATCCCTGCGTTATCCATACAATGCCGCAAGAAGTCAATGCTCTTCTGTCTAAATTTTTACTTTTTTGTTAATTCGTAACTGTGCTCTTTGAAAACACAAACTAGCCTCTAGCCTTTCCATGTGTTCTGCTACGTTACGCCCAAATATAAGGGCATCATCAAGAAAAGCCTTAACACCCGGAATACCTCCTAACAGCAAGCCGATGACTCTATGAAGCACCCCCGACGTGACGGAAATTCCAAATCGTAGTAGCCTCAATTTGTGTACTTCAATGATAGTGTTAACTGTGGTGACTTCGGCTGACACAATGTGAAAAATTAAGCTTTAATCTGCTTCAGTTAGTTAGAGCTTAAAAAATCTGTTGCCTTACCCGAGAGTCGATAATATTTTAGTGCCAGTGGCCTAAAAAACTTTCGCTAACTTTTACTGCTTTGTTTGACCTGTTTACCGCAAAGACGTAAACTACTGTCTTTTTTCCGTACTAGGACTAGCGGAGTTGCGTTGTTAGAATACTGGACTAGTTTTCAGACGCCATGTGGCATCGAGTGGTTCACCGCCTCAGCCATATTGTCTTTTAGTGCTACTAGAACTCTACAAATTTGGAAGATTGTTGGTTTGTTGTCATAATTCAATTCTTCGTGCAATCGTGGTGCACTTCAGCCATGAAGGTCACTGTGCAAAGCCTCAGATTTTCGTGAAGTCATGTCTTCAATAACCATTTGCTGAATTTCTTGCTGTCCAATACCCAACGCCCTAAACCATTTCTACCTTAGCAAAATGGGGCGTCTTTTCTTCTTTGAAAACTGGGGCTCCCTCGAGCTCCAGAGTTTTTCCAAATAGAAAGAGTTGACGCTGGAACAAGCTAGAGGGGGTTCATTTCAAAAGGTTAACAGCGCATATATTAGGGAAAAATGATACAACTGAAGCAAAGGGCAAGAAGAGTCGAAGTACAAAGAAGTATGTAAAACGACGAAGCAATGATAGTGGCGGCTCTCCATGCCTACTTCTATTTCTTTGTTGTCTCGCGCCCTCCCCCTTGATTGCCTATACGACTTTCTTATCAAACTAAAACTGCCTCACTGAGGTGGTCTTCTGACTAAGGTACTCAACTGCTGACCCACCGGCCGCGAAATATATCGCCGCTACAACGGCCGCAGTTTCGACGGAAGCAAAAATGCAGTAGGCCCGTGTGCTCATATTTGGGTTCACGCTAAAGAACTCCAGGTGGCCTAAATTGGCAGAGCCTTCCACGACGACGTCTCTCTAGGCTGAATGGCATTACGTTGAACTCGTAACGACTATCTGGCGTAGAAGTGGAGGTCTTTTTTGTCTGCTTCGTCCATTAGAATTTGCCGTTATTCGGACCGAAAGTTAATGGTGAAATATTGGGCGCGTTGCAATGAGTCAAGTGAATCATCTCTATGTGCATCAATCATACGTCCTTTTGAGTAACCTTGTTAAGCGCGGCGATCAGCACAAAATGGTATCGATCCATCCTTCTTTTAACCAACTCAATGGGTGATGACCGACAGCTTGCAGCAGGCTGTATGTTTATTTTTAGCATACCGGTCAAGCTCTCTTCGATGATTTTGTGCTCGCCCAAGGAGACTCGATAGGGATGACGGCGAACAACAGTCTGACCTTCAGTGCCGATGCGATGATGCACAACTGTGGTCTGTCCTGGTGCCGAAGCATTGTCGTCGAAGGAAGCCTAGTGTTTCGTTAGCAAATTTAGCAACGCCTTACGTTAAGAAGCAGGAAGGTCAAGATTGATCCCAGGAGCAAGGAGGAGGAAGAAACAGGCTGTCGCAGTTGTGTCTGAGGGGGCAAGGCGTCAAGAGAGACCAAAAATACCGGTTGGGTATCCACATAACACGACACTGCAGAACCTTGGGGTAGGAGAACAGGCTCCGAATAGGGTTCAGGCCAAGCATTATCACAGCACTGTCTTTGAACCGCACCAAGCTAGAGAAGAGTACAATGCCGAAAGCTAGAAAGTGGCTGGAAGGGGTGATAAGCATATCAGCATTAACAATAATCAAACAAGTGAATTGGATGAGTTGCCCCTGACCCTCGGGAGAGGTATGGATTCGGAAGTTCTGAAAAAAACACAGTAGTTTCTCGTTGATGCGTTCGCGGCAGTGATCTGTTTCTGTCATCTGGACTGCACGTTGACGGCAAAAAGTAATGCAGATTCTGATGGGAGAAAGACCCAATCTAAATTTTGTTCATGAGCACACAAAGTTAAGAAAGCAAAAGTGATGTGATGACTTATACTACCAATAAAGAAACGCGCTCTACACTGGGTTGGTGGTCCTATTATTGTTCCATTGGCCCCATCATGATGATCCAAGGTTCGGCATCCTCACTTTCTGCCATCGAGAACACAAGTCGGCACGCATAACCTAAGTAGTTTCTCCCGTGTCCAATGAAGCCAATACCCGCACACATTGCACAGTCACCAATACCTTGTTTGACGGTCGTTCAGTAGAGCTTGGCGCATTTCACCACGATGCAGTTCTCCCTCCGAAAAATGGGCAGATCTTGCGTGCAGTGGGTATCGACGATATGCGAAGCAGGAATGAGAAAATTTGATATGACATTTTAAATTTAGCACATTGTTACGAGGTGAATGTAAATGATGCTGTACACAGCATCCATGTCATGATTATTATGTTTGAATGTGTCGTTTACCTTCGCCATCTATTCAAATCACGTGATACTGAAATCAATATATGTGGAGCTAGCGAAACCACTGCGAGCACGCTATGAACGTGATGTATTGTCATGTTCTTACATGACAAGCGTCACAGGGTTATCATGTTTGCACCAGTCATATTCTTTTGTCATACATTGACGTTACCTAACATCAAGTTTGGTAGATGTGGAGCTAGCAAAACAGCCACGAGTGCATCCTGAAAGGCTCAATATACTGCAATGTGGCAATGACGCGCGCGCACGTTAAGCGCAGCGACGCTACGTTAGCAAAACGCCATAACTCTATAGTCTGACGCCAGGCGCGACCGGCGCGACCAGCGTCCATTGGCACGGCCCGACGGCCACTGGCGCGAAAGGCGACATGCTGCATTTCGCGCCGATGCTGTACCCAAGCATCACTGCGTCTCCCTCTTTTTGTGACGGAGAGACGCTGAACACGCTGAAATGCGCATGCGTCAAAGCAACGCAGCGCGGCGTGCACCTGCGAGTATATAGAGGGCCGGTGCCTGGCGTCGCAACACCAGCACCATGTCACGTCAACATGTTCTGGCACCTTGACTGTGGCATTTCGTCTTGTTCTCACATGACACACATATCGTAATTATCATGTTTGCACCAGTCAAATACTTTCGTTATTTATAGACGTCACTTAATACCAAATTTGGCATGTGTGAAGCTAGCAAAACTGCCATGATCACATCACGGATGTGGCATGTATTCATGTTGTTACATGATACGCACGTTGTGATTATCATGTTTGTATGTGTCCTTTACCTAAGTCATCCATTCGCGTCGCCTAGTACCGAGTTTGGTACATGTGAAGCTCGCGAAATAGCCGCGAGCGCATCATGGGTGTAGCATGTAGTCATGATGTTACATGACAAGCATCTCAAGTTTATCATGTTTGCTACAGTATCGTGCCTTTGTCACCCATTCACGTACAGTAACACCGAATTTGGCATACGTGACACTAGCGAAAGAGCCGCGAGCGCCTCATGTGTTTGTCATTTAGTCAGGTTGCTTCATGAAACGTGTGTCATGACTTTTATGTTAGGGTCTGGCGCTTATGTTCGCCATGCAATCATGTCGTACTATACCAGTTTCGCAACATGCTATGTGAATAAAAGCAGCGCAAGAGCTGCAGAACCGTGATATGTTTCATGACATTCATGACATCCATGTCATAATTTCCATGTTATGACTAGTCAGATATGTTCTTCATATTGTCATGTTATGTCATACCAGGGGTGGTATTGATACCTTTATAAAAACGGCCAGGAGAGCTAAAAGTCATAGATAGGTAGATACATAGATAGATAGATAGATAGATAGATAGATAGATATATAGATAGATAGATAGATAGATAGATAGATAGATAGATAGATAGATAGATAGATAGATAGATAGATACGCTCAAAGTCACCGAACCTCCCTAAAATTGCTTCGCATTTAAAACTGCACTGTTTACTTATGTAATCGCTGGGCAGACATTTGAGATACTGGCCTAAGTGGTGTCACGGATCATCGGTGTGGCGAAGGGGAGCGTGGTTTGCGGCCACGAGTATTATTGGTCGTGTTGGAAATGTTCACAGGAGACGGAGATCAGTGGTTTCGGAAGGACTGTCGGAATAACGGTAGGAACCTCGAGCACTTCTTTCATAACGTTAAAAAGTGGTGTAATAACGCCGTTCATCTTGCTGCCGACGTGGGCAGAACCGGGAATTGTGTCTCCGAATACCACAGTAGTAATAAATCGGCCATGGGGCCCGCCAGGAATACTGATAGGTAGGGTTTGGTAGACGAGTGATTAGTGGTGCAAGATGGTCCTTATCAGGCACAAGTGTTGGGACTCGAGACGGCGAGGGTTACATTGAAGGGATGTGTGCGTAGAAGCAGTTTGTGGGCATGGTGGAGCATGGTTGGTGCTTTGAAAAGCTGACAATTTTCCCTAATAATGCCACGCAGATCGGTTGAGACGGGTCGAGCGAAGCGTTGTTAGAAAGAAGCACACTTTAGGCTTCTAATTTTTCATGAATTAGGGCTCCGATGATGAGTTGGAGGTCCATACTGTTTGCCAGGGGGCTCTCAGAGAAGTCGGGTCGCAGGCAGATTGACTGCAAGGTATTAAGCCGCTGGCATACACAGACGACGTCAGAAACCGTCGTAGTGTTGTTGTGTGCGGCGAGGTCGTTGGAAGCGGTTAGTCCGATACCCTTCAGAAAGAATCGGACATGATCAGCTTCTGTCATGAAGTCGTCTATACAGCGGCAAAGTGAAGCACATCTTCAATATAAGAAATGTAGGGTTTACCACAATTTTGAATGCGTTCTGCCACTTTTTTCCGAGCAACTTCTGAGCGGACGGTTGGTGTGCCGGAAATACATCAGAGCTGGTCTTTTAATGAAGAGAAATTGCGGATATCGCTCTCATGATTTAGGAACCACGTCTTGGCCACCTGAGAGCCGTGAAACTGGACGCTTGCTCATTTCAATGTTTCGTTCCTGTTGTAGACACCTACGTGGTCATGGTTGTCGAGCCAACCTTTGACATTTTCACCAGGCGCACGAGAGAAGATTCGAGGCTCCCGAAGGGAGTTTGACTGGGCTGGGGTTGGCGGCGGGTGGTTCGATTGTGCTTGCTCTTGCGACATGATGCTCTGCTGGCATAGGCAGAGTCCTGAAGGGAGCTCCAGGAGCTGGCTTTAGATGGAGAGAGGTTGAAGAGATTGGGACGCACCTTCTACCAATTGAAACAAAATGGTTGAGCTGACGCTTTATTCAAGCAACAGCAAGATGGCACCAGTGGCGTACCAACTCTTCTGCAAGGGGGGGGGGGGGCAAACGTACCTCACTCCTGAGCAGGAATGTATATATATATTGTAATGAAGAGAAAAGAGACAACACCCGATCCTGGGCCAGCTGTTCTTATTCTGACTTCGTTCTTCTCTTCTTTTGTGTAGCTGCCCGCGCGCCGAAGCGCCAGCGTCTTTCTTTGTCACGACACTCGACCATGACTGCGCGCGCGCGTAGCTGGCGGCAAAATTTCAGGTGGGCGGGCTTGCCTGCATTGTGCAGACAAGCCCCCCAGGTCAGCCCGGACTACAATGCATCATGAAACGATGGCCTGGGGAAAGCGTCTCTGGTGAACGGCACTGACTGCCTCGAGCTGGTCGCTATTTTGCACGCCACGATGCCTCTTGTACACGCCACGAGTGCTGTGGACTCAGGCGGCCGGCACTGGCTGCCCCGTTTTGGCCGACGCTCTCGGCCGCGCCGGGATTTGGCCCCAGTATCTGCCAAAGGTAGATCTGGCGGTCGATACACTGGCTGCATCTTGGTGGTCAGCCTTGGCCACGCTGTAACTGGGTGCCAGAGTTTTCCACAAGCCTATCGGAAGGTCGGGACTGGCTGCATCGTTGTGGTCGGTCTCGGCCCTGCAGAGACTTTCTGTGGAAAGCAGCTAAACATGCACCTTACAGTGTGCCTCGGATGGGCCGCGAAATCAGTGACAGACGTTGAACTCCGGGCGAGGGTAGCCGAAAGAGTATCCCAAAAGACGCGCTGGGCACCTTAGCTTGTGTCGAGAATGGGCACGCAACTTCTGAGATGTGTGGCAGAGAACATAATTTACGGCTGGTTTTGGCATTTGCGGCAGGACATTTTGTGAAGCTGTCATCGTATTGGCTGCTGTCTGCATCTTGAGCGACAACTTTCTCCTCATGATCTTGGTCAGTGAGACCAGCAGGGGTTATTTCGGTCTCTACCGGTGCCATGACCGTGAGCGGTTTCGAATATAGGCAATGCTGGTGTCTCCACTTGCCTCAGTAAAAGTAATAGTGGGGCTGGCTTCTCTAACTGAGCTGTATGAGGACAGGCATCAGCCTCTTCCACTGACATAATGGTGTCGCGTACTGGCGCGGCTACTGAGAGAAGCAGCGGCGTGTCGCACCTGCGTCTGACATCATTCGTAGGACAGGCGAAGAAGCTTTCTGGCGCGTGGCTGGAGGGCTCCTAGGAACCTTCGAGGTGTTGCTTCACTTCAACTCGGTGTGCAAATGGGGGTGCGTCGGTGAAGGGCAATGCAGCACAGTCAAGATGATTCTCTGCTTCTGTTTCGTTGGAGCAACGCCCTTCAAGAGGTGCAATTTTGGTAGCGGCCTCTGACCGCAGTGAACTTGCTTCGAATATCGACAAAGTGTCTAACCTCTCGTGTGGTAAGCTGCAGCGCACAGCTGCAGCCTCGAGGTGAAACGCCTCTGGAGCTCGCTCCTCAATACCGGCCAGGTTGGACGGGGTGGTGGTGGAGAGGTGGTAATGATTAGGACCAAAAGCAGCTATGAACTTGCAGCTCCACTCCGCCCATGACTGCTGCTTCCAACCTTGATTCCGGTGCCAAGCCGCTGCACCTTCCCGAAGACGGTCTATGGCCACATACCATTTCTGATTCTCTGCCAAGGCCGCGCGCATTGCTAGCGTGTTGACGGTTGCCTTCCAGCTGTCAGCATGGTTCCCGACACGTGGATTTCCGGTGGTTCGCAGACGGCTGGTGATTGCGGGGTGGCAGGTGGCAGCGCAGAGATCACCGACGCGAAGCAGTCGAGCTGGCGTGAGAGCTCGATGAGAAAAGACCGAAGTTGCCTGCGTTCCTCCGGTGTTCTTGCCTCAAGGCCGTATGAGGTAGCTACATACAACACTGCGTTAATGTCGCACAATGCTGGCAACGTTGTAAAAGCTCGCTCGGCGATCAACGCTGTCAGTTTGTTAGCCTCGACGTGGAGTAGAGCGATGGTACGCCGCAGGTCCTCGGTGCTGTCGGGCGTTCTGCCCGAAGGGTCTGTGATCATGGTCTTTGAGTAAGTAGCAATTGTAGCACTCACCCTGGTGAAGTCGATGAGCAGGGAAGCCTTGACGGCGTTCCGTGGCGGCTCGTATGTTGAAAGAGTATCGCAACGGGAATGTAGGCCATGGGAAACATGAGCGGCATTCTCAAAGGACAGGAGCCAGTGTGGATCCCTGCCGTGAAACGGTGACAGGGTTTCAATCAGGTCATCGCCTAGAACCACAAGGGAGGCCTGGACGCCATCCACAGGTGCTCTGAAGGGTCGCTGAAGTCGCGGATGGGACCCCATCGCTAAGGAAGCGTGAACGGCGTTCCTTGATGGAGAAGCCCGCGCTGCCGACGAACCACGAAGACACGTGCCGGTGGCTTTCTGCAGAGGGTTCACTTATCGGACTGCGCCATTGTAATGAAGAGAAAAAAGACAACACCCTATCCTGGGCCAGCTGTTCGTATTCTGACTTCGTTCTTCTTTTCTCTAGCTACCCGCCGCGGCCGAAGTGCCATCGTCTTTCTTTGTCAAAACAATATATATATATATATATATATATATATATATATATATATATATATATATATATATTGCCACGCGTATGTGCCAGTGGTAGTGAGAACCAAACAACGAGTGTGTTTTTGACCGAGTGCAAAAGACGAAGAAGTCGTTGCAGTCTTTTTCCTACCACCGATCGAGCGTATTTGTTCGAGGTGCTTTGTTTGCTCGTCGATCCCGTGTCGCCACACTGGTGAAGGTGATGGGTAGTCTTCATGCTTGGCACCGTTTCGCGGACTCGACATTTGGCCCCGGAATTGCTACTACCCGTTGACACACCAGTCCATCGTTTCAGCCGCCGTCTGCGATGACTGGCTGCCGAGCATAATCCCTTGTCAGAGACTGCCAGCAATCGCTTGCCGAATTAAGCCACCATGGCTTCTGCAGCTCCATCGCACATGACACTTCAGAATCCTATGATCCGTGACTGCTTTCATGGTGAGATCTATGAAGACGCACAAGACTGGGTGGATCAGTTCGAATGCTGCGCGAAGTACAATGAGTGGGCCACCCCAGAGGACAAGCTCGCGAATGTGTACTTCTATCTGAAAGATAATGCCCAGACGTGGTACATCAACAGGCAAAGAGCTTGGCTACGTGAGACGACTTCCGTAAGCAGCTGATTGACACCTTTACAAGTCTCGACAGAAATCAGAATGCGCAAAGTCTCTTGGAAGCTCGAATTCAAAAACCTAATGAGAGCGTTGCTGTGTTGGTCGAGGACATGACCCGTCTTTTCGGCAGGGCAGATCCTGAAATGCCGGAAGACAGGAAGCTGCGGTGCCTAATGCGAGGCGTAAAGGAGCAACTGTTTGCTGGGCTAGTGAGAAATCGACCAACCACAGTAGCTCAGTTCACGAAAGAAGCCACAGGTATGGAACGGGCCCTACAGCAACGGTACCGCCAACAGAGCCCAGTCAGCGTCCAGCAAATAGTCCAGTTACGACTGCAGCGAGCCTCTGCGAATGCAACAGGCCTCTGCGGGAAGTCATCTGGCAGATTTTGAGGGAGGAGCTTCGGCAGCTTCGTTTACTTCTAGCAACTGAACCAATGCCGGCAATGTACTTTGCCGCTGATGTTGTCCGGGATGAGGTCCGTCAGGCTCTCTCTTCATCCGGCTGTAATGATGTGCGACGACATTTGGCTTATGCTGATGGAGCCCGAGGCCCCATCACCGCGCCTTCGGCACAGCGGACTCCAATGACTGGACCATCACCCTGCAAACACAGCCGCTCTCAGCGCCGACGACTTTCCCGACCACACCAATCACGCCGGCAAGGCGAATGCCGTTTAGCCAGAATTGGAAGCCCACAACGTGGTTCAATAGTGGGTCTCCGCTTGCCTACCAGGGCCGGAAAACCGATTTGTGGTGTACCGCTGACCGTCGAACGGTATGCTTTCATTGTGGCGAAGCTGGGCTCGTTAGCAGAGTTTGCCGTCATCGCGCCGCTCAGTACTCTATGTTTCTTCGCTACCATGATTACCCTATCTACGACGATCGACGCACGTACGACACTCCTACGAACACACCGCCGCAGAATCCAATGAGGCCCGGGTCACGTTCTCAATCTCCTGAACGGGGCACTTCACCAAATCGTCGCAGTTTTGCCGAAGTCACCATAGGCAGGTCCCCTAGCCCGCGACGGAGAAAGTAGACGCAGCGACCTTACGGGGTGGGGTTGCGAATGATCGAACTTCCGAACAGCCCCGATTACAGACTTGTGACAGCTGGAAGCCACCGATGCCGAAGACGACGACAGCAAGGACTAATTCGATGCATAGAACAACTGCCGACGTAACCAACGTTATCAGCGCTGACCTTATCGTTCACATTGACGGCCACCAAGTGATGGCTCCTGTTGACGCCGGCTCCCACTTTATTATAATAAGCTTCAGCTGGCCGACAGACTGAGGAAGGTGAAGATGTCATGGCACGGACCCAATATAAGAACTGCAGGAGGTCAGTTGATGACACCGATTGGAAAGTGCACGACCCGGCTCTTCATCGCTGGTTCCGCCTTTGTCGATACCCTCGTCATTTTTCACGAGTGCTGTAAACAGCTGATATTAGGAACGGATTTGTTGGGCGAATACGGTGCTGTAATTGACCTCCTTGACAGAAGCGTAACGTTCGCTACAAGCTCGGAGACTGCTACAGATGAGGAACACCGTCCACCGCGTTTCCGTATTGCCGTGACGACGCCATACTGCCGCCACGAAGTTGTTTTCTCATATCCGTGCACTGCGACATCTTACGAAACATTACTGGCATCGCTGAAAACATCAACAGCTCGTATTTACTAGCGGCATTTCTATTGCCAGGGCTGTCGTCACTGTTATTGACGAATGCGCTGAACTCTTCTTGACAAATTTCAGCAGAGAACGCCGACATGTAGTTAAAGGCACGCCTATTACCTTTTTCGACGAACTCACTCAAATAGGAGATAGTCATTTAGTCAACTATCCCTACACCGACATCTGTCGACGTAAGTGCAACGTTATCTCCAGTTTACTGAGACCGCCTTCTCGCGCTGATCAACAAGTTTCACAGCTGCTTCTCATCCACATCAAGAGTTAGTCAAATGACACTGACAAAACACCGCATCTTCACGGATTTCGACGCCAGACCCATCTGGCGAAATCATTATCGTGTGCATCCAAAAGAGCGTAAAGCAATTCAAAAACAGGCGAACACAATGCTGGAAGATGGTATTCTTCGGCCATCAAACAGTCCCTGGGCATCACAAGTAATACTCGTCAAAAAGTAAAGGATGGCAGCTTGCGTCTCTACGTCGACTACCGTAAGCTAAATAGGATCACAAAGAAAGGCGTCTATCCTCAGCCGCGTATTAATGATTTATTGGATACTACGAAACGCACAATACTTTTTGTCGATAGACTTGAAAAGTATCTACCGGCAAAATGAAGTGGATGAGAGAGATCGCGAGAAGACCGCCTTCTTTACGCCCGATGGACTTGCGGTTGTCGTCTCATTTTTTGAGAGAACCAGCATCATTTTCAAGCATCCTAACCAGCTAACAAGAGAAATCGCTGAGGCATAGTATATAAAGATCAGGATTAGCAAGTGCGTTAGTGAACCATCCTTCACACTGCATGAAAAAGAATTGAGTTATTTAGGCCAATCTTGTTTATTGCCATGAGTGTGATAACGCTACCTCGGTGCACATCGTGTTCTGCGCATGTTGTGATGCAGGCTGCCAGTATCTCTTTGTATACTTTTCAACCAGTTTTTTTCTAATAAACAACAGTTGTGAGTCAGCGCCGTCATTTCTTTCTCTTTTACTCGTTCCCTGTCCTGTACTTTTTCTGGTGTTGCGCTGTACATTCACCTTGATTTGTACTTTGATTCGTGAAAAGCTCACGCGCAAGAACTGTTATTTTTGCCTGACCCTCAGCCTCATTTCTCGTCTGCTAGTCTACGCCAAAGACAAGAGCTGCCTTTCACTGCTTGCTCCCTCACACCTGACAATCCCCCGCCGCCGCTAACTCCATGCGTGACGTATGTGGAAATCACTGCCATGCAACGTGAATTGGTCTAGTCTAGGTATCCTGTTCCTTCTCAAATCAACTTAGCGACGTGTATTCTACGCTCGCGCTTCCCACCCCTTGCAGCACTCTACGACCCTTGGCGCTCATCTTGCCCTGTAAGTTATTACTGTAGCATCCGAAGACACATCTCAGAATAATGTTGCGATAACCAGCAAAATGAACACCGAGGCTAGGACTTTTATTTACGGACGTCATCTCTTGGTCAGTACTAGTAGCGCCGATTCTCACCACGTTTGCTTTTTTCATCTTCCTCACCCGACGCACCTCAGACCTATCGCTCATAACGCTCCGCTTCCCTTCTCCACTTCGGCGCTCAACATCGCTTCTACGACTGGTCACGTCTGGCCTATTTCACCAAATCTGTGGTGTGTTTTGGGTACACCCGGAAGCGTTCGTAGAACATTAGGGGTGCCTTCCAAATTAAGTACTAAAAACTGAGCAGAAAAACCAGTGGGTTTCATGATGGCAGGGGGTATAAAACTCTGTACCTCAAGCATCAAAAGCAGCTGTTTTAACCATGTACCCAGCACTGTGAACCGCCCGGTCAATCTTATTCAAATGTCACATCGGAATAATTAAACGGTAGCAACAAAACAACATGGTCATAAAGGGTCGACAGGACGTTGGCCACCTTCGAATCCTTGAACAGCCTCTGACCAGGGGAGCTCACACAAGTTTAGCAGGACGCAGTAGAATTATCAAATGGCGTACTCTTTCTTAAGCAGAGTGCTCTACTGAAAAAGATCAGTGAAGATACCACTCGTTAGGTATACAAACACTTGTTTAGACTTGAATACTAAGCGTGTATCAGCGTTTTCTCAGTTACCTTACTGGGCCCAGATTATCACTTTTTTGCTACCGTTTAATTAATGTGCACCTCTGGTCCTTAGTATCATACTCTTGGCTTTAAATCTCGTACATGCTCATACTTTTTCTATGAAAAATTTGTTGGGTCTACGCAAATGTGCTTTTTACTCCTTTTATGTAAGCTCAAATGTTGGAAAGTGGAGCGTATGTATATCATAATTTTACTGCAATTAGTATGACAGTGTCCGTTGATCAGATCCATATTTTGTTACTGCAGTTATACTTAGCAAGCCCTTTACGGAATCTTATAAACTCCGGGTTCGATTGTAGTTGACTCTTCGTGAATTTAGCCACGGGCTGTGAATTGAGCAAAGAAATTGTCACAAGAACAGCCTCAAAAAGGCTGCACAACATTCGCAAAAAAGCATTTACTAAGCTGTTATATGAGTAATTTCAGTTCCTTGAAAATCAATTTACTTAAAAACTGCTACACAAATACAGTGAGAAGAAATTATCAGTCCAGTAGATTTAGGTAATTACAGTTATTACCTTTTTACCAGTGTCTCCATGGTAGTCCGAGTTCAGCTGAGCGCATGTTTGCCACTGCATAATTGACTCTACATGTTGGTTATTGCTAAGTATGTTTCACTTCCACGGAACCTAATAGATTCATCGACATACAAGCTTTTGGTTATTGCGAGGATTACCAAAGTAGCTAAAGTTTTTAAAAAATTCAAAATAAATAAAAAATGAAAGCTCTTTAAGGGAGAAGCGGCTTCTATGAGAGATTCAATGAGAAGAGAAGCTCTAATCCGCATAATGTAAGTGAAATTAACAACTGTATCTCACGTTTTCACTACGGTTTGCTAAACATGCGAGGCAGACATAATACAGATTCACAGACGACTTTAGTTTCTGTATTAGAGTACAATACTTGCCCATTGTGGAATATCCCCGGTAGGCCCAGGATTCACGGACCACCCAGGCTAAAAAGAAAATAAACTGACAATTATACCAAGGCAGAACAAGGTAAAAAGACAACTGTTTAGAGAAAAATTAGAAATAATCAAAAAGACACGTTTCATTAGCAGTTTAGAGCTATCTCACCTATGAAAACGGTTTGCTGTTGGAGAGAAAACTATGCTTTCTATCTCAATCGTACTTGAATAAATTTTGTAGAAGTAAAATAATTGTTAGGACCACATCAGAAATTGCGGCACCGGGCTTCAAGTATTGTAATACGGCAAAAAGAAATAAAACAGACGTGATAAATTATTTTCAAGTATAGAGCTGATTTACCCCTCTCAACTCAAGTAGGAGGAACTGTGTAGGTAATGGCAGAAAACATTAGTACCTCGAACTCCACATGCGGAGTATGCGCAAATTGCTGCCATGCAACCCTCAATACCTTCAACAGTTCCGTGTGTGCGCCCTGTTCCTGCTCTAACCAACGTAGCGCCATTCGAACAAAGTTTGCTTGTCCCATCTTTTCTAGAATTCTGCGCATCTTGGCGCTCATCTCGCCCAGTGAGCTACTATTGTGGACATTGTGGGCACACCTCACAATGTTGTCGCAAATGCCAGCAGAACCAAGGTTGCGGCTACAACTTTAATGAAAGAAATTGACGTTATTTCCTGGTAAATACCAGCTAAGATGCTTGTCACCCCGTCACTCCCTGGTCAGTACCAACAGAGCCGCTTTTTACCTCGAACGGTGTGGCGACGACTTTTATAAAAGGAATTGGACGTCGACTTCTAATTACCACCAGGAGAGCCAATTTTCACTACGTGCGCCCGTCTTCGCTACCCGACGCACCTCAGACCTACCGCTCTGGATGACCCCACTTCCCTTCTCCTCTTATACACTCAACATCGCTTCTACGACCGGTTGGCGCTGGCCCTGACTACCACTAAACAAAAAAAGCTTGTGAAGACTTAAAACGAAAACTGCACCACCTGGACATACGTCAACGTCTCCAGAGGATCCGGCCAATTCGTTGTTAGTATAGGCTGAAGGGGTGCCTATTCAAGCGTTAGTGAACACTGGGGCTATTATTTCTGCTATTCATGCGAATCTGGGTTGTCCTCTGTGTAAGGTTACTACACCTTATAATAACCTTGCCTTTTTTGTGCAAATGATGTAACAATAGAGCCATCACTAAAGTGCACCATTTAAGTTAGTAATTAAGGGATCCACCACCATATTAAGGTCGTAGCATTTAATTTCTTATTGAGATATGCTTATCTTGGCATGAAACTTTTCAGACGAAGCTGCGTCCATTTCTTGTCAGCAACGCGTCGCACATATCTAAGAGACTGATTTACCGATGCGGAATATTCGTCAAGCCACCACCTACGAACTATCAAAAATTCCGTAGTGGCACTTGGTCACGAGCAAGTTCTTACGGTTGCCTCAAACTTCACTGACCATGGTGTTGTTCCCGCCGCTCCATCAGCCGGTTGTATACCTCGAGATATTGAAGTAGCAATTATTTGTTTGTTTCACGAACGGCACCGCCTTCCTTCTATTCAGTGTCACAAATGAGCCCATTATGCTTCTGAAGACGCCGTTGTAATTTGTGGCATTGACGCAAAACCTCTCTTTTGGTGACTGCGAATAAAAGTGCGGTGCAACCACAGTCATCTACAGATGCTACCTCTGCTACAGCTAATGCCAATTCAATCATTCATGACCGAACTCCACCCCTAGCAGAATAACTACTTGGGTTGTTTCCCGAGCATGAATATTCCTTGAACGTTTAATCTACTATTTTACTACAGGCTTCAGCGGCAACTCGTAGCATACACCCCTACGGAGCTTCTATTTTCCGCTGCCGAACTTACCGGAGATTTCCTACCAAGCGTAAAATCATCGACAATTTTGTGACCGACATGCTAAACCAAAATGTGATCCGGCCTTCCACCAAACCTTGGTTGTCACCTGCTCATATTGTACGCAAGATGGTTTGGTAGAATTCTGTATCGAGCACCATTCGCTGAAGAACATGACACGAGAAGATGTATATCAATTTCCTCGCAATGTTGATGCTTTGAATTCATTGCTACAAACATATCTTTTGTCCAGCCTTGACTTACCCTCGGTTTAAAGGCGAATTACATACATGAAGATGACAAGAAAAAAATGGAACGTGCCACACCAAACAGACATTACGAATTTACTGTTCTGTCGTTCGGCCTCTTCAACGCGCCAGAAACCTTAAAGTTCATGATGGACACGGTTGTTAAGAGCATCAAGTGAAAAGATGCTGTCTTAACTTGACGATATCGTCATATCTTCTTCAGCATTGAAGCAACACTTACACCGTCTTGACGAAGTCGCAGCTGCTGGTCCCAGTCTTAGTGCCAATAAGTGCCACTTCGCCACCAAAAAATTATTCTAGTGCTTGGACATCTCGTCAACAGACATGGTATTCAGCCTGATCACGACAAGATTAGCGCTGTTCTTCCCTTTCCGACGCATCAACGCTCCAAAGAGCTCCAAGACTTTCTCAGTCTCGTTTCTTACATTTGGAGCTTTATACGCAACTTCACCACCGTTCCCGCACCACTTCACCACCCACTTTCTTCATGAACATCATA
Organism: Rhipicephalus annulatus; assembly: GCA_013436015.1. NCBI lineage: Eukaryota > Metazoa > Arthropoda > Arachnida > Ixodida > Ixodidae > Rhipicephalus > Rhipicephalus annulatus. Next base: position 130,234 of record WOVY01003138.1, read on the forward strand.
CGTTTGGTACGAAAACTGCCAAACAATTTTTGACACCTTGACGTGTTTTGAACTTGACTTGTTGGTAATCTGGTGACAAGTAAAGCATGCTAAATAGTTTTCCATTACTACCTGTTCTGAACAACTACTGTTATCGCAGCAATGAATAACAGTCTACCTTTAGAACAAGTTAAATGGGGACTTCAGTGTCACGACAAAGCCGTAGTTCATCATGAAAATTTTTTGCAAAAGCAACCCGGTCACTGTGACTCACTCTTGTTACCACGCTGTTTTTCTTTAGTTCATGTAGCTGCTTTACAGCTGCTTCATGCAATGCAAAAGGCACAGGCCTGGCTCTACAAAACACACAGTAAGCTTCTTGGTTTAGGACAATCTGCACTTCATACCTCCTGATAGCGGCTAATGTTGCTGAGATGACCTGCACGTGTCTGTCCCGTTACGAAGCATCTGTATCATCTATACTTGACTAGTACAATGACTGCCAAGTAGGCTGAATTTTTTCAAGTCTTGTGCTATGTATAAGAGCTGTAACTTTCGCTCACCTTCACGCACAATAGCAGCGGTTCCTGCACCTTGACTAAAATAGGTTTTCACCACAACCGTGGTAAATTCCCATATATCATGCGGGAAACATGGCAGATACGTCTCTTCAGAGACCGCACTCACCGCTGCAGCAGTGTTGAATTGCATAGAAATGCTATTTGCTTCTGTGATCCTGGTAACTATGTAGCCCTTTTTCTCGATTTGCCTGACGAATTGTGGCACGCATGCTTCGTGTGCTCATCTTCCCTGGATGACTGCAACCCAATATGCGTTCGCTTTTGTAGAGTCTCACTTGGGCACTATTTGTGCAAGTGACGTACTTGAGAGCACCGATGGAGTTTATTGTTCTAGTAAAAGCAGTTGCAGAAGCCTTGCGCATTACCACAAAGAATACACTTGCTCTCCTTCTCGTTCTGATGTACCAATTTTTTCTGTTGTTCAGCCGGTTTACTTTGCAATTGAAGGCAATCACACCCGAGTATCCCCCTGCAGCTTGCAGTATTACTGCTTGCTTGGCCGCTAACTGTCACCCCAGAGTCACTTTGCAAGCAGTATGAGAGCTCAGAATTTATTCTATGAAAAAAACGCTTTGAATGCCTTTGCTGTAGATTCCTACCACAAGCCTATCACATATGGCGTCATTGAGAAAGAAGCCAGAATTTCATTTGTGAACCTAGTACTTTTTCTCACTGATACAGTCCTTTACACTTTCATGCTGAAGCTTAGCCCTGCATTCACACGTGCCATTTCAGCGATATATACCATCGGAAAGAATTACTGGTTTCAAAGCAAAATCTTGACTTCACCAAAATTTTTATCCATGAGAGCGATGGTAAAACGAAATTCTCCAGTACCTCGTACACCTCCTGCCCGATCACTGTACAATGTATTCAGTGTCTTCTCCAGAGCTGTCTGATTTGCACTGACAAAATGCTCGAAACGATCTAAGTAGGAATCATACGTCTCAACCACCTTTAGCTTATCCAAAATCAACATGGCTGTGGCTAAAGCGCAGTAAAAATGCAGTTATTGTATTCTAACCTTCTCGACATTTCAGCACCTGTTGCTGCGTTCCAAGCCCACACCCCTTGCCACTTCTAAGACGCCGTACGCGTCACCTGCAGGCATCCGCTGTTTCAGATGAATGGTTGGTGCAATATTCAGGCAAGACCTCTAACAACTTGCTCGTTGCAGGAACGCCTCCCATAGGTGCCGCCTCTCGGTGGGTAGTCAACGCACGGCAGGCCCAAGCGAAGAAGCCTAATTCTCCATCGCCATTCTAACTACTTGGCAGCAGCACACAGGTCCACAACACCAGATTGTGTTGGCACATCAATACATTCCAGCTTTATATGCTCCAGTTACTTTGACGTGACGAAGTTCTGAGAAGTAGCACACGCTGGCCAGAGTTATAATCATTCTGCTAGGCTAGAACAAAAGGCCACAATGTTTTGAAAGTACAGTCCTCGAATTATTAGTACGCAGCTGGCACAAGTACTAGCTGCACAGCAACTTAGGGGCCTTGAAAGTCGTCAATGCTCAGATTTCATATGGCGGGTTTACGCTAAAGGAGTGTGCAATTGGCACGAAATACAAGGATAGTATTGCACAAAGACGGGTTCTAAAACCTAAAGGTGTAGAAATATTTCAATTTAAGTACATCACCGAAAAGTTGTTACAATTATCAGCATTTCTACATTACTTCGGAAATTTGAGGCTGATTCCCAAGCTGCACGAGAGTCTATGCTATCGTCTCGCCAAGGGAACGAATGGTTCTGTTACCGGCACTTCTCGGGTGCTACAGTGATGGTAGAAACAGCATGACACAACTCTCTGAGACACAAGTACATCGACGGCCATCAAAATTAGTAAGCCGATAAAGTCTATTAAACAATAGTGTATATGTTGCGCACCGATCTTCCTGACCAGACTTTGTGTCTACAAACGCGTACAAGCTTACTCCACACATTGACGTCATCGAAGGTTAGTTAGTAGACCAGCGGGGGCTTAGCCAGCAGGAGTCGCTATGTGCCACAATTACGTACTTCGGTTATTTGCAGTACTGAACGTATATTTAGAACATGTTTTAAAACTGCAGCAATCAATGCACAAGCAAAAAGTTGTGCGATTGTATTATTGATTCAAATATTTCAAGTAGTCATTCTCTTCTTTATATCCTGGCTCGAAGCTCTCGAATAACGAGTAACTTACTGCCTTCTTTTGTTGATGGAAAGATCAGAACTTGTGATCTGTCCCTCTTCAGGGCTCTTAAAGGAAGCATTGTTTTAACGCTATCTGAGGCGTCCCTTTTATTTCATCCTTGTGGCACCACCTAGTCGAATACGTTTGTATGAAAAATGGCCTATTCTAAAAGCATACTCTTCTAAACCATTTTCTTTGTCTAAGAATCGTGCGTCTGGTAGCTACTTTTCACGAACTACAATTTACAATAATGTGTATTGTCATAAAACACCACACATTATGTTAGGATAAATCACTTGCCTCTTGAATTTTTCGGGGGCGCCCACGCTGTAAAGAGAATATAATTGCAATTGCAGTTTTAAAATACATCGCGAAACTCAATCCTCAAGCAAGTTTTTAACGAATGTAGATAGCAAGACACTCGTGTTATTTAGCGTGAACAATATTCAAGAATTGTCACTATGAACATCTAAGCAACGCGTAGCTTTACACTGAAAGTTCTAGAATGATTGAAATCCAAATGAGGCAATACGAGGTTTTTTTTTTCAAATATACTGTTAGTAATTGTTTTTTCGCTTAGCCTTTTTGCATTGTATACACTGAGGAGGTTTCGTCTTGCAGTACAGACACTTTATATATGAGAAATATTCGTACATTCGACCGCCTGCCCTATTTCCTCCCGTCTTGTACTTTCCCCAAGCTGCCAGAGCACCAGAACTCTGGTGTTGCTCTTTTGTCGTCACAGTCCACCATCACGGCGAGCGCAAGGAGCTACCAACAGTTTTGCAGGTACGTGATGCCAACAACATTACGGTGTATGTTCCCATTTATTCTTCAACGTTTCTGAGAGTCCACTAGAAGTGACTTTGATGGGCGACACTGGCTTTATAAGAATGTTTGGTAGCGGCCGCGCTGCGACGTCATGGGAGATGTAAAACGCTTTTCTTGTCAACTTTGGCTTCTCAGTGGTTGCAATAGCGGGCGCTGCATGGCCTCCAAATAGTTCAATTGAATTCATAAATTGCATTTTTATCATTTCTTGCTGTTTGGAGTCGTATTGTTCTTTTTTTGCTTTCAGTCATCACTGAGACAAGGCAGGTGCCTGCTGACACGTTGCACATAGAGATCTCAGATAGACATAGTCCTCCCAATTTTGTCGCCCTCATTCGGGTTGACGTGACCCTATGCTCGATGAGGGAATGACTGCGCTTGAAACCACCAATAAATTAGCTCAGCGCGCGACACGCGTTACTCACTCCCGTCGTGAAAATGCACTGTTGGTTAAATAAAAGTCCAGTCCACTATCGCCTGCTGCCTAGCTCCAGTAATTATTTGTTGGCAGAGTAAAGTTTGCGGTCAATAAGGTGCAAGGCGCAGTTGTAGTCTCAATGTGGTGACCCCACTGAACTTTTGAGTTGGTAGAGGTATAGTATAAATAAATGGTAGTTCTAACCTGGTAGTCCATCCAACCAAATGTAGCTAAAGACTGGGTGCTGCAATCCACCTCGGGCTGCTGCCACGTATTCGAGGTGATCTGTGGCTTCTCATAATTTTGACTCGTTTGTCAGGGCCCCACGATGACCTAGAACTTTTCCGTTCACCACCCAGTTAAGGGTACTGCTCTGGAAGTGGCGGAGCTACGGTTCTTTCCTATTGCCAGTCATTGCGGGGTGACTGGCAAAACAAAAAAGACGGCCTTGCCGGAGCGAAAAAGGCCTTTGTCCTACGAAACCTGCAAGAGGTCCCCATGGTACCTTCTACAGTTCTCGAGTAAGCTTGCTTCAAAATAACACGAGCCCACCGTGGTGGTTTAGAGGCTAAGGTACTCGGCTACTGACCCGCAGGTCGCGAGGTCAAATCCCGGCTGCTGCAGCTGCATTTCCGTTGGAGGCGGGAATGTTGTAGGCCGATGTGCTCAGATTTGGGTACACGTTAAAGAACCCCACGTGGACTGAATTTCCGGAGCCTTCCACTAAAGCGTCTCTCATAATCATATGGTGGTTTTGGGACGTTAAACCCCACATATCAATCAATCAATCAAAATACATGAGTTGGTCAAGCCCAACACGGTGCTGGTTCCACACTGTAGCGTCATCGTCATCGCCATGCTTCATTATATTCATTCACTCACCAACACGCCTCGCGTCTTGGTCAAATGATGCGAAAGTGCGGGAAGAGTTCACCCACCTGGTGGTTCGGAACACTGGCAGCCGCAACGCTTTGTTTCAGCCGTCGCAAGAACGTGTTGAGCTTGTCTGGGCCACTTCGACCACCTTTACGACGTCGTTTCACGTATCTCTGTCACTCAACACCGAATGCCCGGAAGGCGGTGTCAAAAATGAATCTTCGCACGGAGCTGAACAAAAGGACGGTATAACTCTGATGCGCTGTTGGGGAGAGAAAATACTCACTGCCCATCATGTGGTGGTATGGTTGTCTATGGGAACTTAAGCAGCACCTCAAGTGACTCGGGTGTCGATCGTCTCACGGGTGAGAGGATGTCACAACGGGAAGCACCTATTCTGTCGCCGAGCAACAGGATGCTGCGCGCTATCTAGACGAGTCCACGTACACTTTCCACTGTGCCTCCGCGATCCTTGAGGTGTAGCTGCAAGTGCTTTATTGCTTCATGAAGTAGATGGGTGCTGGTCTTCGCGATAACAAAAAAACATTGATGTTGTTCGATAGGCAGAAAAAGTTGGAAATCTGCCAACAAAGGGATACAGGGGGATTCATTCAGTTTGAAGGTTCAGGCTTTATAGGCTGTGCCATTGCACCGCAAAGATACATGGCCGCCCGTACGCTGGGCTGGCGGTCATTTTTGTCGTTTACGCCGCTTTACTTCTCATCCCGGTCGCCATGATTAAAAAACAATGACAGCCACCAAAGCCCGCAAGGAATCTTCCTAATTTGAGTTTTCATGTAAACCTGAGCCCGTGCAATGCTCTTGCCAGGATAGCGGAGTAGTGAACATGAAGACGTTGGATCCAGAGCATATGCGTGATCAAAGAGCACTTCGTGCATTTTTGTTGCTTTCTTTGAATCACCATGTTTTTTTCTTTTTTCCTACTGAGTCAGCATCTGCACAAGTCTACTAACCTATCAAGATTACTGCAGATCACGCCTTAGTGGTGGGTACAGAGATTACTTTAAATTATTCTGCTTGTACTCTTCGTTGATTATGATGGTTTTATCGGAAGGCCATGCTCTTCATGATATTCTTGACCATCATTGTTAGTAAAACAACCTGTTTATCTGCATGGATGTACGTGTGCTCGCCTTTCGTTCTCCTCAAGTCGTGAAGACGAGCACTGAACGAGGAAGAAACAGAACCCAAAAAAGGCAAAGAGTGATGCGAGCCAGAAAATCATTTGCATCAACGAGCGTGTGTACCACTACTTTTATGGCACTGCTTCGAAAAGTTCCAACGGCTGCCTACCTGGCGTAAACTATGCGCAAATGCAACAACACAATATAATTTGAGCTTTGTTTAGGTGTTGTTTCTTACTGCCACGTTTTCATAAATATATCCAACATTCATCATAGCATTTTCTAGGACAGGTCCAGTGTTATGCTACGGGTTTGAATCTTATTTTCATTAGCCATGTTGTGCTACGTTTCTAAGACGCTTATAAAAGAATACGCGATGAATTGAAATACTTGCCCGAAGCGGACCAAAAGTGCGACGGTAGGTTTCACGGAACTGAAAAGAATGCAGTACAACAACCACGTGTCAAGCATAAGCGTAGCAACTAATTGCTTCTGCACGTTAAAGTAACAGTTTACCAGTGTCTCGTGAATTGTGTATGAGATTTTCAGAGAACAGGGAAACATGGTATTCAGTAGAAGTCATCAGAATAAGCACTCTAGGAGCAGACGTGTTAAGATGAAGAGACATATTTCAGGACATAAAATAAAAAGAGCGGTAATTACTTTCTCAACACTGAAATTAGGTGGTTCTGATAAAGGGGGGAGTATGAGTTCTTCTGGCAAAAAGGTCAGTCCTACATTCAAATTGTGAAAGTGTTCTCCAGTAATAATTGCGCTCCAAGTAAGTTCACCCAACTTCCTGGAAAAAAAAACGAAACACGGAAAAGCACAACTGCCAGTTCCATCTGAAAGGTCATGAGTTCTCAACCAATATTTCGTAAGTGTGCGGGGTTGCTTGCCACTATGGAAACCGTTGCGCCCATAAACGTTTTTGAATGTAGAAAATAAATAACCCTTTTTTGTAACTTTCGATTGGTTTGTACACAATACTCGAAATTCCCAGTTTAACAATAAAAAAAAGAAAAACATTGTGCCACTAGGAACAGCGCATAAAGCCCACTTTCATGAAAACACAGCATTCAACTTACACTGCACGTCGTAGTATGTTTAACCCTTGAGCAAGTGCTTAAAAATTTGAAGCACACTTTCTACAGTCCAAAAAGTGCTCTGTCTGTTCAGGCGCGGTACACGCATCTTCATTTTTGTGTGAGTGTGCAGATTGTGAAAGCTGACAGGGGACACGTGTGTGTGTGTGGGAGCCATCTTACTAACTCGACTACGACAACACGACGTCCGAATCTGACGGAGGCGCGTTACCACGCACGTCGCTCTGCCACCACATGGTTCCTGAGAGTGAGGATGTCAAGATTGCCGAGTGTATGAACGAAAGAGCATCTTCTAACGACGGATTCATTTTTAAAATTTATCCGTGAACAAGGGTAGACCTTGCAGCTGGAGGTTCCTGCGAAGAACAAATTGCAAGTTCTTGGTACCAGTATAAAATTTTTACTGGAAAATATGTGCTGGTTTTTCTCGCCTTAAGCAGGAAATTCGCTTTCGAAAGTCGTCTCCAACCTATTTTATCTTCTGTAGAATGGCAATGTCGCGTCTTGTATTGGTCGCGCAATGAGAAAATTGCGTGTTCATGCCGTTAGTACTGAGTTTCTGGAGCGATTTGTTCGGTTTGAGCAAGGCTGGGTACCTCCTCACCGTGATGCGGGCCTCAAGCGCACGGGTAAAGAAAAAGCTAAAGGAATAAAATCACATTCTCACTCTAAACCATAAGCAAAATTATTAAATTAAAGCAGCAGCAATTTTGTATGTTCAAAGTATTTGCCACATACTTAGAAACATGATGAAAAGCTACCGACTACAAATGATGTTTTCAGCAGAAAAAAAAGTAGGAGGCGTGTGTTTTGGGCAAAATATTATATGAGTCAAAGAGCGCTAGGGACAATAAAAGGCAATAACATTTTACTGTTTGAAGCTTGCACTAAAATGTGCTATATAGCATTCGTAGCACATGTAACCATCGTGCCTTAGGGCAGGGAGGGTGATGCTGCAACGCAAAACTAAGGGGACACTTATCCAGTCTGATAGCTCACGCAAACACACATCTGGCTAGGCATTGTCAGGAACATGGGTGCAAACCTCAGTCTTGCAAAGCTGGCTTCTTATTTTAACAACCGAATCAAAAAGCGAGGGCATTGCTAAATGTCAGTTGATCACAAAACTTGAAGAAATGTGCGTCGGCTACAGTTTGGTTTTCATTACAAAAAGTTCATTCCGTTGATACGACACAGTTTTATTTCTCCTACTTTCCGCTGATAGTCTGTTGCTGTGAGCGCTCTAATCCCATTCATTATCACAATAAATGATAATCATATGCGAGAATAATTTTTAACAAAACCGCATATATGACGTTCGCTACTTAAGCAGATTATTTACAAAAATAAACCAGTACTTACATTGCGCTTGTTTAATATACCTTTCCATTCATTCTTCCTTGTGTCACGCAAATTGGCTAAAATATCAATTGATTTTATCTAGGCGAGCTATCAAGTTATCAATGTTTCGGCAAGTTGTTAGGACATAACTGAAAATGCGAACAGCACCACCTAGTAGTACTTGTAGCGTAACTTCGGAACTACTAAAATGAACAGCAAAGGGTGCTTACTTTCAACTAGTATTGTTATAACAATTGTTTTGTTTTATTACTATCGTTTTTTAAGTCAACGGTTTGCGTTTTGGAATGGGAATCCTTTCATTCAAAAAAGTGGTGTGTGCAAAGATACTTTTTTGGCAGCATGGTGCATGGTCAATTTTTGATTGTGCAGATGCCGACTTTGACGTTGTCACCAGTATTCTCGCTTCGTTTAAAGATAATTTGCATTTACTGAAACTTACACACAAGTCACCGTCTGGCAATTAAATTTGGTTCACAGAGCAAACATTGAGTTTTCAGAGCAATCATTTTTGCTGGCTGTTCACATCGAGAAGGGAAAATTTATTTTCACCTTTACACTCAGCTCATTCGAATTCGGTGGACATGGTCATCATTAATGTTTGCCTTGTTATAGCTCGTAGGAGGTAATGCCCACACTCGGCGAACTGCAGTTTCAAAGTCTGAGCGGCTCTTAGGCACTGGTTACCCGAGCACCCCCATTTCATTTTTTCGGAACGCTTTTGAACTAATTCAAGTATCAAGGAGAGAAATGTCAACCTTAAAATGTGTCAGTCGTTAAGAGCTGTGTTGCAGTCACTTTTACGCACAACGTTTCGTGTAGGCTGTTAGAAACCTAAAAACGCATTGGCATCACTGTTGTCTTTAATACACTGGAAAAAGCTATCAAGTTTCGGAAGCTGGTGAGTCATCCAGCTGCAAATGAAACATGGTACATGCTTGTTCATTGTAAAACTGGTGTCATGTGGCTTCTTCCGCTATCCCGCGGTAATAATACATAAGGCAAACCGTGAAATGCTTGAATGATCATTTAAGAGGGCGTAATAATAAGATGCACGTAGTGTTGTAAGGAAAACCACAAACTTCACTGCCAGGACTGCGGCTGCATTGCCCTCTTTGAGCGTTTCTAGGTAGTAGACAAGGGCACCTCGCAGGCCACGTGTGAGGTAACTCAGGCCCGCCACATAAGTAAGATTGTCGGTACCTGTGCACCATTCCCATCCCTCCAGCTTTAGCGAAAGGAGGTATACGCCCCCAGATCCCCACCTCGTCCAAGAAGAAGTGGGCATCGACGTACGTTAGGGAGCTGCGTACCACGATTCGGGACGTTGCTCTTGTGATTCCTGCTGACCGACACCCCCACCCCCTCTGTCTTCGTCAGCCAGGACCTGCATGACTGCAGTCACGTCTTTGTTCGGCCGTGACCAAATACAGCCACCACTCACACCAGCCTATATTGGCCCATTCCGCGTGCTCCATCGTACACCTAAGACGTTTACGCTGTACATCAATGGCCGTGAAGACGTCGTGGCTCCTGGTCGACTGAAAGCTGCGTAGTATTGCCGCTCTTGGCGGCCGCGTGGTTTCAATCTTCATTCTTAATGGGCCGCACCCAAGCATGTCCACTGGGCGACTCCTCTGCTGACTCCTACGGCTCTCGCTTTACGGGAGGGGGGGGAGCCCTGTAAGCGCCCCAGAATGCGACGCTCGTCAAAGGAGAAGTTGGCATTGGGCCTCACAGCGTGTGCAGCGCGATAATAAAAAAACAGTTCGAAAACTTAGCGCCGTCAAGGCTCGATCTTCTTTGTGTTAGCTCCGACAGAGGTTCGTATCTCGATTATTTTTAAGATGTGTATTGGCTTTCAAGTGAATCAACTAGTGGCAAGTGTTTTGTGGGCATTGTATTGCAGTGGTTGTTAACTGCACCCTTCTACGTATGCCAATTTTTTCACCAATATATGTACACCACTAGGCTAGAGAATAATTGTTAAATGTCAGCCATCTTCCCTGTCTTCGTTTTTTTGCTTCTGTAATTATTCTGCAACTACTACTAATTTGTTCTGTTCGTATAGTCCGCTGGCTATCGGTTTCAACTAGACTGGTTAGACCATCTATGCTTTAAATGCAGTTTATTGAGCGCAGTTTCTTTTGGAATATTTAGCAGCTGATGTTCGAGCGTTCGTGTTACCCCGATGATCACAACAAGAAAATTGCGGTATGAAATTCACATATTGGCACTGTTGTCTTTTAGAAAAAAAATGCTGATTTCTGACTATACATGAGTGCTGCATTAGGTAACACTATAGGTTGTGCTTAAAACTCTAAAATAGTCAACGTTCCTGGTAAGCATAGCATGTACATCAAGCTACAAAACCTCTGAAAAGTGCAAAAAGGTAACAAAGACAAAAGATAACATATGTAGAATAGAAAATTACTTGCTGACTTCTGCACATCAAATGGATTCTCGAAGGTTGTAGAATGTGGCAATAATAGGTTTTCACATAGTAATGTACGAGGATTTTAATTTAGCTAGTAGTTCACCTGCTTTATTGTGGAAAACTTGAAACTGATATTTGTTACCCCTGCGAGGCTTTGAATAAAATAGTGCATTGATTGCTGCCTGGGAATTTCTTGTTTCCGTTTTCATACCCTTTGACATTTATAGGCATAACAGTTAGCCAGGCAGAATAAAAAGTTTCGTCACGCTTTATTTTCTGTGTTCGGTAAGAAATCTGCAATAAGCAGATCTGACATACAAATTTGTTCAATCAACAAATATGAAACTTTCCATTGCAATAAACACTTACCTCAGTAAAAGCTCGACTATATCTTCCATGAATGGCCGGACGCCCAACCGGACGCGCAGCCGGACGCCGATCCTGAAATAATAATCGCATAACCAATGAGAATGTAAAATGCATAAATTTGTCTGCAGCTAACTACATCAATAAATTATGAGGAGATGGACAGCACAGACAGGTGCACAGTTACTACTGCCGATCGCTGTATTATTTTAAAGCAAACTCAAAACAATTTTGGGTTCCTTGAATAGGAAGTATACTTTGTAAATTTCGCAAGACATTACCTCGAATGTAAAACAATAAAAAGAAAAAGACCCCACTATTTGCTTCCTAAAAAACAATTGTGAAAACATTTCGCGAGAAAAAATGATGAAACCAAAATTAGTAAGCCGATAAAGTCTATTAAACAATAGTGTATATGTTGCGCACCGATCTTCCTGACCAGACTTTGTGTCTACAAACGCGTACAAGCTTACTCCACACATTGACGTCATCGAAGGTTAGTTAGTAGACCAGCGGGGGCTTAGCCAGCAGGAGTCGCTATGTGCCACAATTACGTACTTCGGTTATTTGCAGTACTGAACGTATATTTAGAACATGTTTTAAAACTGCAGCAATCAATGCACAAGCAAAAAGTTGTGCGATTGTATTATTGATTCAAATATTTCAAGTAGTCATTCTCTTCTTTATATCCTGGCTCGAAGCTCTCGAATAACGAGTAACTTACTGCCTTCTTTTGTTGATGGAAAGATCAGAACTTGTGATCTGTCCCTCTTCAGGGCTCTTAAAGGAAGCATTGTTTTAACGCTATCTGAGGCGTCCCTTTTATTTCATCCTTGTGGCACCACCTAGTCGAATACGTTTGTATGAAAAATGGCCTATTCTAAAAGCATACTCTTCTAAACCATTTTCTTTGTCTAAGAATCGTGCGTCTGGTAGCTACTTTTCACGAACTACAATTTACAATAATGTGTATTGTCATAAAACACCACACATTATGTTAGGATAAATCACTTGCCTCTTGAATTTTTCGGGGGCGCCCACGCTGTAAAGAGAATATAATTGCAATTGCAGTTTTAAAATACATCGCGAAACTCAATCCTCAAGCAAGTTTTTAACGAATGTAGATAGCAAGACACTCGTGTTATTTAGCGTGAACAATATTCAAGAATTGTCACTATGAACATCTAAGCAACGCGTAGCTTTACACTGAAAGTTCTAGAATGATTGAAATCCAAATGAGGCAATACGAGGTTTTTTTTTTCAAATATACTGTTAGTAATTGTTTTTTCGCTTAGCCTTTTTGCATTGTATACACTGAGGAGGTTTCGTCTTGCAGTACAGACACTTTATATATGAGAAATATTCGTACATTCGACCGCCTGCCCTATTTCCTCCCGTCTTGTACTTTCCCCAAGCTGCCAGAGCACCAGAACTCTGGTGTTGCTCTTTTGTCGTCACAGTCCACCATCACGGCGAGCGCAAGGAGCTACCAACAGTTTTGCAGGTACGTGATGCCAACAACATTACGGTGTATGTTCCCATTTATTCTTCAACGTTTCTGAGAGTCCACTAGAAGTGACTTTGATGGGCGACACTGGCTTTATAAGAATGTTTGGTAGCGGCCGCGCTGCGACGTCATGGGAGATGTAAAACGCTTTTCTTGTCAACTTTGGCTTCTCAGTGGTTGCAATAGCGGGCGCTGCATGGCCTCCAAATAGTTCAATTGAATTCATAAATTGCATTTTTATCATTTCTTGCTGTTTGGAGTCGTATTGTTCTTTTTTTGCTTTCAGTCATCACTGAGACAAGGCAGGTGCCTGCTGACACGTTGCACATAGAGATCTCAGATAGACATAGTCCTCCCAATTTTGTCGCCCTCATTCGGGTTGACGTGACCCTATGCTCGATGAGGGAATGACTGCGCTTGAAACCACCAATAAATTAGCTCAGCGCGCGACACGCGTTACTCACTCCCGTCGTGAAAATGCACTGTTGGTTAAATAAAAGTCCAGTCCACTATCGCCTGCTGCCTAGCTCCAGTAATTATTTGTTGGCAGAGTAAAGTTTGCGGTCAATAAGGTGCAAGGCGCAGTTGTAGTCTCAATGTGGTGACCCCACTGAACTTTTGAGTTGGTAGAGGTATAGTATAAATAAATGGTAGTTCTAACCTGGTAGTCCATCCAACCAAATGTAGCTAAAGACTGGGTGCTGCAATCCACCTCGGGCTGCTGCCACGTATTCGAGGTGATCTGTGGCTTCTCATAATTTTGACTCGTTTGTCAGGGCCCCACGATGACCTAGAACTTTTCCGTTCACCACCCAGTTAAGGGTACTGCTCTGGAAGTGGCGGAGCTACGGTTCTTTCCTATTGCCAGTCATTGCGGGGTGACTGGCAAAACAAAAAAGACGGCCTTGCCGGAGCGAAAAAGGCCTTTGTCCTACGAAACCTGCAAGAGGTCCCCATGGTACCTTCTACAGTTCTCGAGTAAGCTTGCTTCAAAATAACACGAGCCCACCGTGGTGGTTTAGAGGCTAAGGTACTCGGCTACTGACCCGCAGGTCGCGAGGTCAAATCCCGGCTGCTGCAGCTGCATTTCCGTTGGAGGCGGGAATGTTGTAGGCCGATGTGCTCAGATTTGGGTACACGTTAAAGAACCCCACGTGGACTGAATTTCCGGAGCCTTCCACTAAAGCGTCTCTCATAATCATATGGTGGTTTTGGGACGTTAAACCCCACATATCAATCAATCAATCAAAATACATGAGTTGGTCAAGCCCAACACGGTGCTGGTTCCACACTGTAGCGTCATCGTCATCGCCATGCTTCATTATATTCATTCACTCACCAACACGCCTCGCGTCTTGGTCAAATGATGCGAAAGTGCGGGAAGAGTTCACCCACCTGGTGGTTCGGAACACTGGCAGCCGCAACGCTTTGTTTCAGCCGTCGCAAGAACGTGTTGAGCTTGTCTGGGCCACTTCGACCACCTTTACGACGTCGTTTCACGTATCTCTGTCACTCAACACCGAATGCCCGGAAGGCGGTGTCAAAAATGAATCTTCGCACGGAGCTGAACAAAAGGACGGTATAACTCTGATGCGCTGTTGGGGAGAGAAAATACTCACTGCCCATCATGTGGTGGTATGGTTGTCTATGGGAACTTAAGCAGCACCTCAAGTGACTCGGGTGTCGATCGTCTCACGGGTGAGAGGATGTCACAACGGGAAGCACCTATTCTGTCGCCGAGCAACAGGATGCTGCGCGCTATCTAGACGAGTCCACGTACACTTTCCACTGTGCCTCCGCGATCCTTGAGGTGTAGCTGCAAGTGCTTTATTGCTTCATGAAGTAGATGGGTGCTGGTCTTCGCGATAACAAAAAAACATTGATGTTGTTCGATAGGCAGAAAAAGTTGGAAATCTGCCAACAAAGGGATACAGGGGGATTCATTCAGTTTGAAGGTTCAGGCTTTATAGGCTGTGCCATTGCACCGCAAAGATACATGGCCGCCCGTACGCTGGGCTGGCGGTCATTTTTGTCGTTTACGCCGCTTTACTTCTCATCCCGGTCGCCATGATTAAAAAACAATGACAGCCACCAAAGCCCGCAAGGAATCTTCCTAATTTGAGTTTTCATGTAAACCTGAGCCCGTGCAATGCTCTTGCCAGGATAGCGGAGTAGTGAACATGAAGACGTTGGATCCAGAGCATATGCGTGATCAAAGAGCACTTCGTGCATTTTTGTTGCTTTCTTTGAATCACCATGTTTTTTTTTCTTTTTTCCTACTGAGTCAGCATCTGCACAAGTCTACTAACCTATCAAGATTACTGCAGATCACGCCTTAGTGGTGGGTACAGAGATTACTTTAAATTATTCTGCTTGTACTCTTCGTTGATTATGATGGTTTTATCGGAAGGCCATGCTCTTCATGATATTCTTGACCATCATTGTTAGTAAAACAACCTGTTTATCTGCATGGATGTACGTGTGCTCGCCTTTCGTTCTCCTCAAGTCGTGAAGACGAGCACTGAACGAGGAAGAAACAGAACCCAAAAAAGGCAACGAGTGATGCGAGCCAGAAAATCATTTGCATCAACGAGCGTGTGTACCACTACTTTTATGGCACTGCTTCGAAAAGTTCCAACGGCTGCCTACCTGGCGTAAACTATGCGCAAATGCAACAACACAATATAATTTGAGCTTTGTTTAGGTGTTGTTTCTTACTGCCACGTTTTCATAAATATATCCAACATTCATCATAGCATTTTCTAGGACAGGTCCAGTGTTATGCTACGGGTTTGAATCTTATTTTCATTAGCCATGTTGTGCTACGTTTCTAAGACGCTTATAAAAGAATACGCGATGAATTGAAATACTTGCCCGAAGCGGACCAAAAGTGCGACGGTAGGTTTCACGGAACTGAAAAGAATGCAGTACAACAACCACGTGTCAAGCATAAGCGTAGCAACTAATTGCTTCTGCACGTTAAAGTAACAGTTTACCAGTGTCTCGTGAATTGTGTATGAGATTTTCAGAGAACAGGGAAACATGGTATTCAGTAGAAGTCATCAGAATAAGCACTCTAGGAGCAGACGTGTTAAGATGAAGAGACATATTTCAGGACATAAAATAAAAAGAGCGGTAATTACTTTCTCAACACTGAAATTAGGTGGTTCTGATAAAGGGGGGAGTATGAGTTCTTCTGGCAAAAAGGTCAGTCCTACATTCAAATTGTGAAAGTGTTCTCCAGTAATAATTGCGCTCCAAGTAAGTTCACCCAACTTCCTGGAAAAAAAACGAAACACGGAAAAGCACAACTGCCAGTTCCATCTGAAAGGTCATGAGTTCTCAACCAATATTTCGTAAGTGTGCGGGGTTGCTTGCCACTATGGAAACCGTTGCGCCCATAAACGTTTTTGAATGTAGAAAATAAATAACCCTTTTTTGTAACTTTCGATTGGTTTGTACACAATACTCGAAATTCCCAGTTTAACAATAAAAAAAAGAAAAACATTGTGCCACTAGGAACAGCGCATAAAGCCCACTTTCATGAAAACACAGCATTCAACTTACACTGCACGTCGTAGTATGTTTAACCCTTGAGCAAGTGCTTAAAAATTTGAAGCACACTTTCTACAGTCCAAAAAGTGCTCTGTCTGTTCAGGCGCGGTACACGCATCTTCATTTTTGTGTGAGTGTGCAGATTGTGAAAGCTTACAGGGGACACGTGTGTGTGTGTGGGAGCCATCTTACTAACTCGACTACGACAACACGACGTCCGAATCTGACGGAGGCGCGTTACCACGCACGTCGCTCTGCCACCACATGGTTCCTGAGAGTGAGGATGTCAAGATTGCCGAGTGTATGAACGAAAGAGCATCTTCTAACGACGGATTCATTTTTAAAATTTATCCGTGAACAAGGGTAGACCTTGCAGCTGGAGGTTCCTGCGAAGAACAAATTGCAAGTTCTTGGTACCAGTATAAAATTTTTACTGGAAAATATGTGCTGGTTTTTCTCGCCTTAAGCAGGAAATTCGCTTTCGAAAGTCGTCTCCAACCTATTTTATCTTCTGTAGAATGGCAATGTCGCGTCTTGTATTGGTCGCGCAATGAGAAAATTGCGTGTTCATGCCGTTAGTACTGAGTTTCTGGAGCGATTTGTTCGGTTGAGCAAGGCTGGGTACCTCCTCACCGTGATGCGGGCCTCAAGCGCACGGGTAAAGAAAAAGCTAAAGGAATAAAATCACATTCTCACTCTAAACCATAAGCAAAATTATTAAATTAAAGCAGCAGCAATTTTGTATGTTCAAAGTATTTGCCACATACTTAGAAACATGATGAAAAGCTACCGACTACAAATGATGTTTTCAGCAGAAAAAAAAGTAGGAGGCGTGTGTTTTGGGCAAAAATATTATATGAGTCAAAGAGCGCTAGGGACAATAAAAGGCAATAACATTTTACTGTTTGAAGCTTGCACTAAAATGTGCTATATAGCATTCGTAGCACATGTAACCATCGTGCCTTAGGGCAGGGAGGGTGATGCTGCAACGCAAAACTAAGGGGACACTTATCCAGTCTGATAGCTCACGCAAACACACATCTGGCTAGGCATTGTCAGGAACATGGGTGCAAACCTCAGTCTTGCAAAGCTGGCTTCTTATTTTAACAACCGAATCAAAAAGCGAGGGCATTGCTAAATGTCAGTTGATCACAAAACTTGAAGAAATGTGCGTCGGCTACAGTTTGGTTTTCATTACAAAAAAGTTCATTCCGTTGATACGACACAGTTTTATTTCTCCTACTTTCCGCTGATAGTCTGTTGCTGTGAGCGCTCTAATCCCATTCATTATCACAATAAATGATAATCATATGCGAGAATAATTTTTTAACAAAACCGCATATATGACGTTCGCTACTTAAGCAGATTATTTACAAAAATAAACCAGTACTTACATTGCGCTTGTTTAATATACCTTTCCATTCATTCTTCCTTGTGTCACGCAAATTGGCTAAAATATCAATTGATTTTATCTAGGCGAGCTATCAAGTTATCAATGTTTCGGCAAGTTGTTAGGACATAACTGAAAATGCGAACAGCACCACCTAGTAGTACTTGTAGCGTAACTTCGGAACTACTAAAAATGAACAGCAAAGGGTGCTTACTTTCAACTAGTATTGTTATAACAATTGTTTTGTTTTATTACTATCGTTTTTTAAGTCAACGGTTGCGTTTTGGAATGGGAATCCTTTCATTCAAAAAAGTGGTGTGTGCAAAGATACTTTTTTGGCAGCATGGTGCATGGTCAATTTTTGATTGTGCAGATGCCGACTTTGACGTTGTCACCAGTATTCTCGCTTCGTTTAAAGATAATTTGCATTTACTGAAACTTACACACAAGTCACCGTCTGGCAATTAAATTTGGTTCACAGAGCAAACATTGAGTTTTCAGAGCAATCATTTTTGCTGGCTGTTCACATCGAGAAGGGAAAATTTATTTTCACCTTTACACTCAGCTCATTCGAATTCGGTGGACATGGTCATCATTAATGTTTGCCTTGTTATAGCTCGTAGGAGGTAATGCCCACACTCGGCGAACTGCAGTTTCAAAGTCTGAGCGGCTCTTAGGCACTGGTTACCCGAGCACCCCCATTTTCATTTTTTCGGAACGCTTTTGAACTAATTCAAGTATCAAGGAGAGAAATGTCAACCTTAAAATGTGTCAGTCGTTAAGAGCTGTGTTGCAGTCACTTTTACGCACAACGTTTCGTGTAGGCTGTTAGAAACCTAAAAACGCATTGGCATCACTGTTGTCTTTAATACACTGGAAAAAGCTATCAAAGTTTCGGAAGCTGGTGAGTCATCCAGCTGCAAATGAAACATGGTACATGCTTTGTTCATTGTAAAACTGGTGTCATGTGGCTTCTTCCGCTATCCCGCGGTAATAAATACATAAGGCAAACCGTGAAATGCTTGAATGATCATTTAAGAGGGCGTAATAATAAGATGCACGTAGTGTTGTAAGAAAACCACAAACTTCACTGCCAGGACTGCGGCTGCATTGCCCTCTTTGAGCGTTTCTAGGTAGTAGACAAGGGCACCTCGCAGGCCACGTGTGAGGTAACTCAGGCCCGCCACATAAGTAAGATTGTCGGTACCTGTGCACCATTCCCATCCCTCCAGCTTTAGCGAAAGGAGGTATAGCGCCCCCAGAATGCGACGCTCGTCAAAGAAGAAGTGGGCATTGGGCCGCGCGGTGGGTGCAGCGCGATCATAAAAAAAGTATTTCCAAAACTGAACGCTGTCCGGGTGGATCTTCCTCGTGTTAGCTCCGACAGTTAATGGTGACCCGATAAAAAACACTCAGCCCTGATCGTCCCGCATAGGTCTCGCCGTCTGTACCACCAATTTTACAGGTCCTGACGCCCAAGAAGACGCCAGACAAAGCGATGCTGCAGTGGCTGCAATTCATCATGTCAACCTGCCACCGTTTTTGCCCAACAGCCGCAGCACGTGGTTTCTGCAGGTTGAGGCGCACTTCCGTCTACGGCAAATCATTAGCCAACAGACTAGGTACTGGCATCTGTTGTCCTGCCTGCCTCCGGACGTAGCCGACCACTTAGCTGATATTTTAGCGTCGCCGCACCCTGGCCATCCCTACGACACGTTGAAGGTAGCTATAAATTCCCGCAAGTCTGAGTCCTAACGCAGCAGACTCTAACAGCTCATCACGGCTACAGAGCTTGGTGACCGTCGCCCATCACAGCTCCTGCGACGCATGCGCCAGCTTCTTGGCGGCCCCTCCGCCCCTCAAGTTAAGAAAATGTTACGTGAGTAGTTCCTCCAGCGCTTACCGCAGAGCATGGTCCCGGTCCTTGTAGCTGCAGGGGATGTCCCAGTAGACACACTCGCTGAAATGGCGGACCAAGTGACGGACTACTCGTGGGCACATAGCCTCAACGCCGTTACCACATCCCCACCGGCCACCGCTGCAGACCCGCCACTCGCGAGCGTCAAGAACCGTTTTGACGCCATTGTCAGGCGCCTCAATGACTTTGTACGTGCGCATCATGGACCATCACCCAGGTTACAAATACACAGTCGCTCCCCGATCCCCCAAGTTTTTCGGAACTTCAGCCAACTGACGCGCCGCGGGACGTCTCATCCTCAACCGTGTGCTGGTACCACCGTCGATTAGGTCCTTCTGCTCTCAAGTGCACTCGACAGTGCTCTTGATCGGGGAAATTTGACGACCAGCCGCTAACGGCGGCAAGTGGTACTTGTCGAAAATCATCCCGCCTTTTCTATGTTTCTGATAACGTCACTGGCGCTTGCTTCTTAGTGGACACAGGAGCCCAGGTTAGCGTCATACCGGCCACGTGTGCAGATCGCCGTCGCAACGAACAGACCTGCCCACTCCAAGCGATCATCAATTCCGCCATTCGATTATACGGCCAACACTTTATTACACTTGACTTGGACTAGGCCGTAGATTCCGCTGGATTTTATTCTCGCTGTCTTCTCGCAAGCTGTTCTTAGAGCTGACTTCCTCAGTTTTTTCAACCTTCCTGTGGACATGCATACTCATCGCCTCATTGATCTCAACATCCACCTCTTCATCAACGGTGTACTCTGTACTTTCTCGCCAACGGGACTGTGAGCTTTCACACCTGCTTCGCCGTATGCAAAAATACTCACCGACTTTCCCACCACCATGAAGCTGCACACCAGAGAGTCACCGGTGAAGCATTCCATCACACACCACATTGTGACCACTGGACCTCCCGCTTTTACACGACCCCGTTGACTATCTGGAGAACGCCTCACCATCGCCCGCCGTGTGTTTGAGCACATGCTTGAACTCAACATTGTGCGGGCTTCCTCCAGCAACTGGCCGTGGCTACTCTACATGGTGCCGAAGAAAGATCCTGGTGACTGGAGACCAAGTGGGGATTACCGCGCTCTTAATTCCCACACCTTACGCGACCGCTATTCTCTTCCTCACATACAGCATTTCACGTCAAATTTGGCTGCCTGCACAAACTTCTCTTAGATTGACTGAGTGAAGGCTTACTATCAGATTTCTGTAGAACCCGCCGATATTCCGAACATGGCTATCACCACCCCATTTGCTCTGTTTGAATATGTGAGGATGCCTTTTAGATTGCGCAAATCTTCTCAGACCTTTCAGCGCACTATCAACGAGGTCACGCGAGGTCTCTATTTCGTATTTGCCTACCATGAAACCTCCTTGTAGCAAGTTCATCCGGCCCTGAGCATGAAGCCCACCTGTGCACCCTGTTCCATCGCCTGGATGATTACGGCCTCATAATTATTCCCAATATATGCCTCTTCGGTGTCGCTACAATACAGTTCCTAGGCCACCTTGTCACTCCAAAGGGTATCCAACCACTCCCCAGTAAAGTGAAAGCTATTCAAGACTTTCCACCCCTGACTTCACTAAAGAGACTCCGAGAATTTCTGGGCCTACTAAATTTTCATCGCTGCTTTCTTTCAAAGTGTGCCACATTTTAAAGCACTTGACCGACCTATTGGCTGAAAAGAAAGACCCAGCTGCGCCGCTGGAGTGGACCGAGGACGCTGCATCTTCCTTCGCCACTACCAGTAAGGCTCTGGCAGACGTTCCCATGCTCATACATCCCGTCCCTAATGCCCCGATTCGTCTCATCACCGATGCATCTAGCGTGGAAGTTGTCGCCGTTCTCGAGCAGCATGTATTTGATTGGCAGCTCTTGGTTTTTTCTCGAAATACTGTAGCCACCGGAGGCAAAATACAGTACATTTGCCCGAGTACTCCTCGCGGCATACCTCGTCATCAAAAAATTTTGTCATATATTCTAGAGCCGGGATTTTCGCGTCGTTACAGACCACAAGTGCCTGACGTTTGCCTTCCATTGCAATCGCGGCCATTATACTGCATTGGAGATCCGTCAACTATGCTTAATTTCCGAGTTTACTTTGGATCTCAGACACGTACATGGGCAGGAAAATGCTGCTGCTGATGCGATATCCTGCATCGATGCCTTGTCGACCCAGCCACCACTAGACATGGAAGTGCTAGCACCTGCCAAAAGCAACGATCCTGAACTGCATCTTCTTCATTCTTCATCCACGTCTCTATCGTTCACTGAGTGCGCGTTTTCAGTTTCTACCTCAATAATAACGCGCAAAATGTCTACTGGTGTCCCTGGGCCCTTCGTGCCGTCAGCTCTTTGTCGTGCAATTTCTGATCAGTTGCACATGAGTCAACCTAGTATTCATGCGACCAAGAAGCCTGTAACATCTCCTTTCCTTAGGCCAAGCACCAATGCTGATGTCCGACGCTGGGCGCAAACCTGCCTTGAGTGCCAGCGTGTAAAAGTTCACCGTCACACAATCATGGTAACATCCCCCTTTCGGCATCCAGATGCAAGGTTGTCCCACGTCCATCTTGACATCGTAAGCCCTCTTCCGTCATCGCAAGGAGCCTGTTACCTGCTGACATGTGTGGATCGCTTCACCAGGTGGCCGCAAGCGTTTCTAATTTCCGACATTACTGCACAAAGTGATGGTGGTGGTGGTGGTGGTGTTGCAGCAGGTGGAGTTAGCCTGGCCTGTATGGCCGGCAATTGTTCCGCCTGAGCATCTCCTCGCAGCCCAGTGTCCAGGAAGACCAACAAAGTTAGTTGCACGTTCCTCCTAGTTGCCGCGGGTCCTTCAGAAAATATGGCGTCATCAACTGTCCGGTGCCTATGAAAGCCTTTTCGCAAGGTGCAGATCATCACTGCTCTTTGCACATCAATCTGTGGGCAAAGCCAAATGAAATGTTCAATATCCTCGATGTCACCAAACAAGGCACAAAACGGCGAAGCGTATCTGCCGGTCTTGATTCACCAGGCCAGGGTGCATGCGGAGCCGTTTTTTATGCGATACAACAGCGTCGCTTGTTCACGAGAAAGTCCATGAATTACACATGCTTTGTGTGGAAACGTGTAGATCGCCTTGAAATGATTGCGTATCACATCTTTGTTGTTCTGGTAAGTCTTGGGAGTTCTTACTTTAGGAACAGGTGTACGTGCTTCGCATGCAAGGGCATCAGTCTTTTTATTGCCTTCAATGCCAACGTTGATGGGATCAACTAGAACTTTATAATAAAACTCTTGCTATTTAGGCGTTTGAGTAGTGCCAGATATTGCTTTGTGAACGTTTCTTGAGGTAGGCCACGATGCAGTCTTTGTAGCGCTGATTACTGCACAAACAGTTGCCAAGGCTTTCACAAATGGTTTGGTGTCGCGCTTTGGATGCCCTTTCGGCGTCACCACTGATCGCGGTCATCGATTTCAATCGGCCCTTTTCACTCCACTTGCCAGTATCCTGAGCATTCGACACATCCACGCAGCTGCCTACCATCCTTACGCCTATGGCATGGTCGAACGGCTTCATCGAAAATGAAAGCTGCAATCTCTTCTCACCAGCCAAGGGAGCATTCGCTCGACCACCTCCCCTTCGTACTTCTGGGCATCTGATCAGAATTGAAAGTGGATCTCGGCTGCTGATCAGCCGAAGTAGTCTATGGCATTTCCCTGCGACTTACAGGAGAATTCTTTGAGCCATCATCCCCACCTTCCACTCACGATGCCTCGACGTACGTTAGGGAGCTGCGTACCACGATTCGGGACGTTGCTCTTGTGATTCCTGCTGACCGACACCCCCACCCCCTCTGTCTTCGTCAGCCAGGACCTGCATGACTGCAGTCACGTCTTTGTTCGGCGTGACCAAATACAGCCACCACTCACACCAGCCTATATTGGCCCATTCCGCGTGCTCCATCGTACACCTAAGACGTTTACGCTGTACATCAATGGCCGTGAAGACGTCGTGGCTCCTGGTCGACTGAAAGCTGCGTATATTGCCGCTCTTGCGGCCGCGTGGTTTCAATCTTCATTCTTAATGGCCGCACCCAAGCATGTCCACTGGGCGACTCCTCTGCTGACTCCTACGGCTCTCGCTTTACGGGAGGGGGGGAGCCCTGTAGCGCCCCAGAATGCGACGCTCGTCAAAGGAGAAGTTGGCATTGGGCCTCACAGCGTGTGCAGCGCGATAATAAAAAAACAGTTCGAAAACTTAGCGCCGTCAAGGCTCGATCTTCTTTGTGTTAGCTCCGACAGAGGTTTCGTATCTCGATTATTTTTAAGATGTGTATTGGCTTTCAAGTGAATCAACTAGTGGCAAGTGTTTTGTTGGCATTGTATTGCAGTGGTTGTTAACTGCACCCTTCTACGTATGCCAATTTTTTCACCAATATATGTACACCACTATGCTAGAGAATAATTGTTAAATGTCAGCCATCTTCCCTGTCTTCGTTTTTTTTGCTTCTGTAATTATTCTGCAACTACTACTAATTTGTTCTGTTCGTATAGTCCGCTGGCTATCGGTTTCAACTAGACTGGTTAGACCATCTATGCTTTAAATGCAGTTTATTGAGCGCAGTTTTCCTTTGGAATATTTAGCAGCTGATGTTCGAGCGTTCGTGTTACCCCGATGATCACAACAAGAAAATTGCGGTATGAAATTCACATATTGGCACTGTTGTCTTTTAGAAAAAAATGCTGATTTCTGGACTATACATGAGTGCTGCATTAGGTAACACTATAGGTTGTGCTTAAAACTCTAAAATAGTCAACGTTCCTGGTAAGCATAGCATGTACATCAAGCTACAAAACCTCTGAAAAAGTGCAAAAGGTAACAAAGACAAAAGATAACATATGTAGAATAGAAAATTACTTGCTGACTTCTGCACATCAAATGGATTCTCGAAGGTTGTAGAATGTGGCAATAATAGGTTTTCACATAGTAATGTACGAGGATTTTAATTTAGCTAGTAGTTCACCTGCTTTATTGTGGAAAACTTGAAACTGATATTTGTTACCCTGCGAGGCTTTGAATAAAATAGTGCATTGATTGCTGCCTGGGAATTTCTTGTTTCCGTTTTCATACCCTTTGACATTTATAGGCATAACAGTTAGCCAGGCAGAATAAAAAGTTTTCGTCACGCTTTATTTTCTGTGTTCGGTAAGAAATCTGCAATAAGCAGATCTGACATACAAATTTGTTCAATCAACAAATATGAAACTTTCCATTGCAATAAAACACTTACCTCAGTAAAAGCTCGACTATATCTTCCATGAATGGCCGGACGCCCAACCGGACGCGCAGCCGGACGCCGATCCTGAAATAATAATCGCATAACCAATGAGAATGTAAAATGCATAAATTTGTCTGCAGCTAACTACATCAATAAATTATGAGGAGATGGACAGCACAGACAGGTGCACAGTTACTACTGCCGATCGCTGTATTATTTTAAAGCAAACTCAAAACAATTTTGGGTTCCTTGAATAGGAAGTATACTTTTGTAAATTTCGCAAGACATTACCTCGAATGTAAAACAATAAAAAGAAAAAGACCCCACTATTTGCTTCCTAAAAAACAATTGTGAAAACATTTCGCGAGAAAAAATGATGAAACCTCTTGTGGTAATAAACGTGTCCAGAATATCCTTCTAAGCAAAAGTTATAACGATAGGCATGAACATTTTAGTTAAATATTTATATGGTTGATAACTACAATTTCATGACTATTTTTTAAAGAAAACCTTTTGTTAAATATACAATTGTGGTGGCGACATGATTCTTTTGCCTCAGAAAGGGTGCATGGCATTCAGAAAGGAGTCACCAAAGTTTGCATATGTTAGAAAAGTGTTCCTTTTTTTGACGGAAGGTATGTTCGGAAAGAACACTTCTTATAATCCGTGTTCTGTGGTGCAGTCACAGGATCACGTGCATTTGGGGTGATTTTCAAATGCTGTCCACTAAGCATAAAATCTCACCTCTTCGTAGAAGCACTACTCAGTAACTCTGTGATAGTTTGCTATGAAAGTTGAAAAACCACATTTCTTTCGTCTTTGTATTTCATTTCCCTTTAAGTGATTGTCAAAAAATTGTAACAGGTCTGGAGTTCAAAATATGGCATAAAAGCTACCATAGATAGATAAGTTACACACTCCGAATCTTAGAAGAGCTTGATGCTGAAGTGAACAATGAAACAATGTTACCCTTGGTTGTGCTACTGTACTCTGAGTGAATTATATGCGACCTGACTGATTGATGTGTGGCTTTTAACGTCCCAAAACCACCATATATTATTTAAACACGCCATATTGCAGGGCTGCAGCAATTTCGACCACCATAGGTTCTTTAACATGCACTAAAGCTTGAGCACACTGGCTTATAGCATTTTCGTCTTCATAAAAAATGCAGCCGCCGCAGCCGGAGTTTAATCCTTTCACCTACGGGTCAGCAGCTGAGCACCTTAGCTACTAGGCCACCAAGGCGGGCCATGATGTGTAAGTGTGACGAGGGGTGCCTGAGATTCTACGTCTCTTATTTCTCAGTTGTGACATCCACATAGCTTCCGTCAAACTGTTTAGCGTGGGAATACAAAAAGCTAACAGGGAATACTGGAGGACTTAAAACGGTCCTTCAGGAGTCAATCTTAACCAAAGCATCTGTGAAGAAATCTAAACCACTCTCACAACCTACAAATTGAAATATACTTGGATTTCCAGCGCACGTAACAAATACAAACACAGAGTTTTCAATTATGACTCATCACGACTTCCCTAGTTCCGAAATATCAGACCATTAAGTGAACATTGGATATACACGTATGAGCTCCTTCAATATTCTAAATTTGAGTATAGGAGCGCTTGCGATTTATAGCCACAATCGGTGGTTTGCAACATGCGACGTCTTTTTTTTTCTCGCTACGTGCACTTCACGTTTTGTTCATGATACTAGCCGGTCATAGCCTCGCCAGTGTCACTTTCTTCTTTTTTATAGAAATGAAGGTGAATGTAGTGTTTCCGCTAATTATCTCGTTATATTGTAAGGCGTGCATGCAAGCACCACTTACCATGTTGCTTCACTTTGAAAAGAACACTAACTCTTTTGAATACCAATGTTGTAGGTAAAAAAAGGCTCCTAAAACAACTGAAATAGAAGAGTGCTGATGCTATTACGATTTTTAATAGCGGTCCCAAATGTTCGCGGCACTAAAGCGCTTTGCATATGCATGCTTTGTGTCAGGCAGGAACGAAGAAGTTTTAAATAGGGCCTGCGGCGCTTATTACACTCCCCTTATTCTAGAGTAAATCAAGTGAATACTTGCAGTCTTTTCCTTTGTTAGGCAAATAATTATTAAGAAATGAGCTATAATAACGGTTGAAAAAGAAAATGGGTTGTTGTTAGAAGTATAATGTTAATGTGAAGATATAAGGGTGGACAAAAGTTAACTTGCCACCTGAAGGATTCAGACATTTGACCTTATAATAACGTATGCGATGCATACTACGAGCTTTGACAGCTCTTCCATATTGTAGAACCAAGGAAGGAGTGAATGTTACAGGGCAACACAAGGGTGAGTTTGAGTTTTCGCGTCAATGCCTGTGTGTCACTATGGCTTGCCTGTAGCACTGCTGAAAGTTTATAATCAGAGAAAGAGACAAAAGGACGGCTAAACAGATACAGTTAAAGTAAAGGCAGGATATATACACCGTGGAATGTGTGCGGAGAGGAAAACTGCCACTGCTCGCGCTAACAGGAGTGGGAAGTTGAGCGATGAGCTGTAGGGGGGTGCACGTGTGAGTGTAGAGCAAGGCGACAGAAACCAATTACGCTGAGAAATCAAGCATTGGTGCTTCGGCTTTAGCGATCACGTCAGCTTAATTTGATAAAGAATGTAAAACAATGAATAGCAATGTTTAACTCCACTAAAGCTTGATAAATGACGGTGTTTATGGCTAAGTTTCTCATTAGATTGCATTCTGTGGGCCACGCTCCTGATCAGTTCCATTGTGGATTGCTGGGAATCGCTTGTTAGTTTGGAATCTCTGGTAACAATGACACACTTGTATTGGCTTCACACTCAAAGACAAAATTCGCTCCCTTACGGCGGATTTTCATTGCAGCTTTTGGCTTTTTTATGCATCAAGTGCAATTGTTCTATCTAGTATCAGAGCAACACCAGTACTAGGGTACCTTCGTCACTGAGATTTGAACGTAAATTAATTTTGTTGCTTACAAACGCGGGTTTCTCCTTACTCTTGATTCCTCAACGTGTAGGCTAGTGAACCAAGCTCCGCTTTGTTATTTTTGCTCCTTCATTCTCTCTTGACAAGAGAGAAGTGAAGCTTTTATCTTACAAATATATTAAGACTGCGTGACACAAAACGCCTCAGAAGCGTCATAAGGCGATGTAGCACATGGTCGCCATGCATTTGCATCAGTGCTCAGTGCTATTGTGGTAGTTAACAGCTCGCAGCACAGCCCTGCATTGTTGGAAAATGCGAAATAATTTAGAGATAACCTTGCCACAGTAGATTTTGAAGAAATGCAGTGGTAACCACCACATGCAGTTTTACAAGTACCCGTTAAGTATTTCCTGGCTTTTCTGGGTGTTTCATACTCCGCGCTTGAATAGCATATCGCTCCTATAGCAAGTGATGCACGTACTTGATCTACACGGTGGTGTTACTAAGAATACATTTTTCGAGTTTTCTATCATCCTCACTTTCTCTTTAAAGCATATATAGAAATCCTCTGTGCCTCAATGAGATTTATCACTTTCAAATAAATATTCACAAACGTGTTGTAATTTACGGGATTAAAGCAATCTAGTTAGCAATTTAAACTCTCAATACGCTACAGCAGTAGAGACTTTTGTTTCTAGTTGATTTGTCTTTACTAAAACTCAAATAGCACGAAAATGATGCATTGTGAGTGCCCCATAAGTATACAATAAAATACGTCATGTACTGGGTGATTGACTTGAATGTAAACATTCGACAGAAGTCGGTCTGGTTGGGCATAGATTTGCGAGATGATTAAGACTCCAACCAAAAGTTTTGAAGAAACCCGATGTTTCGAAACCGACTTGGTTGCTTCTTCAGTGGTGTCTGCGGGACTACGTGGCAGCGGCGTCTTCAGAGCACTCGCGGGGCGAATAATGAACTTACCCTCTCTCTCTCGTTTTGCCGTGGAGTGCAGTCCATGTGTATACACTGGGGGAAGGCCTCCCAGAGAGCGGTTTATGTTATGTGCTCTCCTCTGTATGTGCCACGCCTCGAGAAATAACCTTCTCCTCCAGTTCGGCTCACTTTCGAAGATAGCCGTTGCTTCAAAATTTATCCGGTGATTTCGAAGCAACAGCCATGCTTGAGAGCGAACCGAACTGGAAGATCAGACGTTGGATCGCCGGATTAATTTCGAAGCAACGGCAATCCTTGAAATCGAGCCGAACTGGTGAAGAAGGTTATTACTCGTGTCGTGACACATACAGAGGAAAGCCCTCAACATCAACCGCTCTCTTTGAACCGTTCCCCAGCTTATACACATCTACTGCGCTCCAGGGGAAAACGAGAGAGAGAGAAATGGGGGTCATTATCTGCTCAATGAGTGCTTTGAAGACGCCGCTAATACGTAGTCTCGCAGTCATCCCTGAGGAAAGAGCCAAGTCGGTTTTAAAACGTCGGGTTTCTTCAAAACTTTTGGTTGCAGCCTAAATCATCTCCCAATCATGTCCTATGTATGGACACCAGATTTATGTAGTTGTAAAATCAAATTTTATAAGTTAACCTAAAATTTTCTGTTACCACGTTAGATCGTGCAATCGTTGTGAGAGTAGCAAGTAGTAACAACGAATAAGTTACAGCACACAAAAGGTCTAAAACAGTCGTTTTCATTGTGATACACAGCTTTTCATGTCACATCAGTGGTGGTTGTCTAACTGTTTGACGCTTTGAACGTACATCATAAAAGATTGCCGAAGTAATATTCGCCGCACCAAAGTTATTTTCGCCAGGTAGAGTGGAGTAATGTACAATTTACTGCAGTCTACCTTAACTTTAAAAAAAATTCTGAACCATTGGACTAAATTTTGTCATTTAAAAATAAATAGTATTAAGAACTTTGAATTTAAAAAGTATAATAACAAAACTGTAAATGGTTGAGTGAAAACAAACTTAATAACAATGAGGTCCGATATTTGAGGAAATAAATATGAACAATAAACTTTATTTTAGAAATAGGAATACCATTTCGCCCTACAATGTAATTGCCTTTGAAACTTTAAAACTTTTCTACGGCGTCAGTAAACCTCCCGTCACTGTGGCCAATGGACAAAGCTTGAAACGAAAGCAAATTTTGCACACTCAGAGCCGGTCCAACGAGACAACAAACGGCTCCTCAAGTATTTTTCTGCATAGCAGAATATCTGTTGCAGGCAATTAGGTAGTATTCTGTTGTCTCATGTACTCCGCAAAAAAAAAGAGTGCGGGGAAGCTGCCAGGGAAGCTCTGTGTATATAAAAATTTAGATGTGGAGCCCAACAATGTAGTCTAGTCGTTGCAACTTGCAATTTGCTTGCTCTACATATTTTGGTGTTCGAACAGTGTCTTAGGTGCTGAAGCTGTATGGTGGGCAATACAAATGGCGCAGGAAAGTTTTATGTAGTATCTTTATAATTATTTTAGCACCTACTATGAATTTGGATGCCTGCAATGCATGAGGAACCCAGTCATTGAGAGAAGACTTGGCCAGCACCTCCACTATTTTGTTCTAAAAAATGTCTTTATAACCTGAAATCGAGACCTATGCAATGAACCTTGCATGTGTTGCAATTAGGATTATTAGTAGACTCGGTACGTGGATTTTATTTCCTGAGAAGAAAAAACGCACCGACAAAACATTTGTCAGAATTACTGTAGAAGTTGTTGAATCTGGAAATTCATGGAATTCTAGATGGATCACAAATACTCTTGGTACAAAGGTGGGTGCAAAGTTTAAAGGCGAATGGCGAATGACCAATCTAGAGTGAGCGAGAAAATACAAGTCACACTTCTTTTCTCACTTTGGGATACCTCAGTCGCAATGACTGTCATTACTGGCATGCATGCCAGGTGTTCACTGCAAATGAAGTTTAAAAATCGCAAGCATCGTCATTTTCTAGCTCCCCCATGCCCCATGCACATTGTGCAACAATTAACTCAAATTCATTACGTGTTATCTCACCATTGGAGACACAACACATATTAGCATCGCGATATTGGCAGGTTTCTCGACTACAATGAGTAACAAGAAATGTGAAACTGTCACTAGACCTGCAGCTCTGGTTCGCAGCTGCATTTAGAGGTATGACAGCCACAGAGCCCTGTCGTCTTATTTTAGGACGCCAAAATTCTTCATTCGTGCGGGCGACGTGCTAGTGCTTTGAAAGACCGTTTTTGAAAAATGTTGTTAAGCTTCTTATAAATTACACGTAAAAATATGACAGGTACTTGTATAATACCTAATGCATAACACATCAGCAAATATTCGGTTTCACCAAGCGACGTATTTCACAACTTTCGCGATATTGCCTTCCATTTGACCGAGTCTCGAAGAAGATCACGAAAAAACCACTGCTTAGGTTTTCGCGGATGTATTGCGGATACATTATACACCTCTTCCAAATCTGAGTCATCTCTGTCACAATCAGCAGCAAAAAAATTTTGTGTTCTTTTTATGAGATATCAACGCAAAGAGTTAGCATTAGAATATTTGATTTCCATACACGAAGTAGAGAAATTGTTTTTAACCGTACATTTTCAATGTAACTATCGTAAGATATCTCATCATTGATAGAATAGTGCATGCATACTTACTTTTCTCCTCTTAGGGCTGATTGAGTCTTCCACAAATAATGTCAAAAATATTACCACGAAGTAGAATAGATAACAGCCAAACTTCGTGTTCATATTGGAACCGATAATTCTGCTTAAAGAGACATATAGAAAGTCTCCTCATGAGATATGCTCAGTCTAATTAGAAAGTTGCACTGAGGAATTTATTCAAAACATCTGCAGCAGCTTGATACGGCATACAAGGAAGGCCACTGATGACTTTCATTATGACAGATAGTTTCTTTCTTGTTTTTCTTTGCTTTAAGCGAATGTCTGGCGGAAAATGGGCGTGCATATCTGAAACGTAATTAGTATTTTGCGCGTCTACCTATCAGTCACTCTATGTAGACTCTAATAGCTTGTAAGCGAAATGCGTAAGACTTTAACCGAATCGGCATAGACTAAGCCGCATAACTATTTATGCTAATGAGCGAGTGTTTTTCACAAGCATTTCGCATGTATTTTTAACGCAAACTGCCTCATGTAAATTCTCTTCCGTGGTCGGTCGCAATTGCGATTGTAAAAATATAGAGAAATTTCACAGGTGCTTTCTTCACTTCGTCGCTGCTTACAACTCACTCGGGTAGCTGAATGTTTCACGCTTACATTACAATATTATTTGTATTAAGTATTAAAAATAATGTTAAACGCACTTTTTAACGTCTTTCGCAGATGGTCTGTAAACGCCGCAAGTGTGTTGTCCCGGCTCCCGAGAGCGTAATAAAACATAGAATGATGCTGGCGGTTATCGTACCTGCATCCTTCGAATAACGCATCTGACGATCTACCAACTCAGCGACCGCAGTAGCCACCCGCTTATTGAATAAATAATTGATACGTGGGGTTTAACGTCTCAAAACCACCACACGATTATGAGAGATGCCGTAGTGGAGGCTTGAAACCTTGACCACCTCGGGTTTTTAGTGTGCACCCGAATCTGAGCACACGTGCGTACAGTATTTTCGCTTACATTTAAAACGCAGCCGCCGAGGTCGGGATTATATTTCACCAGGTCCGGGTCAGCAGCCGAGTACCTTACCCATTAGACCACAACGACGTGGCGGCCTTCCACTTATAGAATAACGTATCAGCTTCGCCGTCAAGGCAGCGTCACCGGCAGCCACTTATGTTAGTGCGAAAAAGCCCGAAGTTCACCTGTTGACGTCAGGTAACACGTGGTATTATTAGGAGCTGGGAGCTAAACAACTGGTACGAGAGTTGTGTTCAGGCACACTTCACGCCTTGCGGTTGTATGCGAAGGATTAGTGGTCAGAGAGGGGTATAATGTACGGGAGTGTTAATGAGAGCATTGCGTTGTGCACAGCTTCTTGGTGGAACTTCTACATGCCTAGGCCTTTCTTGGTTCAGGAGATTGAAAGAATTGGCTTATTTTAGCTACACTAAAGTGAATGGAGTGGTTGCAGAATGACAGCCGACTCAGTAAGAAACCGCCGGTAGTAGTTGGTAAGCCCGAAGAATTCAACAACCTTCTTCGTATATGGCAATAGTCGGAATCATAGCATAGCTTTCATTCAAGTGGCCGGTGCAGATAACTCGCAAAGATCCTCACAATGACCAAAGAAGTCTAGTGCTCAAAATCTGAACTCGCTCTTCACTACATTGCCAAATAGTTTTCATCTGCTGACTTGCATGAAGACCTCACTTTTGTGAAGTTTTGCATTTTTCTAAGGCGCTAAATATGAGGATGTTCTCTCTGATTGACAGGCAGCTGGCAAAATGACAAAAATCTGGCGAAAACAACTTTGCAAATTTTTTCAGGTGCGTCGAAGACGAAATGACATACACAAATATCCAAAGGTGCTGAAATGTGTTATGATCGCGATCTCTACTAGGTTTGAAGGTTTGACATTTACATGATGTTAGGCCTTCTCGAAGTTAATTTTGCGTAATGTGGTGCTTGGGTGCAGCGACCAATGAAGCCCTGTCTGTGCGGTATCTCATTGCCGTCCTGCGCCGTCACTTTTTGAGATTGCAGTAGTCTGCACATGCTTCCCAGTCACCTGAGTTTAGGGACCATATGTAGCAGTGATGCCCAGGCAAGATATGAGGGATGTTCGATTGCAATTGTGTTTGCTGGAATTCTTGGTGTGCAGCCTTGTAATGGTCAGGAACGAAACAACCAGCGTGCGTAGGCACCAGCGTTAGCACTTTCGCATCGTTATGATTAAAATTTGGCGTATGCCATGTTCGAGAGGGAGATCATGGCAGAGATCAGGAAATTATTCCAGACGCCAGACCATAGAGGGGAGACTTTGGCATGACCTCGCAAGAAACGCCAAGATTGTAAATTTGATTTTTCACTTTGATCTGTGAGGTGGTTTTTACAATCAATGCGGTGGCAGCCTCAGAGCTCGACCAAAAATATAAATTGCCAAGTAATTGTGCCTATTGACCAGTGTCTACTTGTGAACGAAAACTACGATGGGGCGATTTGGTGGACACTAGGTAGTGAATCTCTGACTTGACTCGAAAACGAAGAGGACAATCTTGTGGCTGAGCTGTTCAGAACACGCTGCTTTCGCTGCCTCAAGGTGTACCTGTGCTTTATTCGCTTTGTACCGCGACACTGCAAGAGGTGCTGAATCTCAACCCTGCCTCATGCTCCACACTCCCACTGGGAGCCGTTCATCCAGTTCAAACCAATTGTCACCAATTGCAACTCCTGTGCATCGTTTCAGTCGATGGTTGCGAGGCCTCGCACCAGAGCTCACTCTCTCGCCGGAACATCCCAGGCACCACTCACCTTGACCAATGGCCAACATAAACCCCCAACTGAGCCCCAAGGCAGATTTCCGATGCACCCATTTCAGGATACCATCTATCAACCACTCGTTCCTGACCGCTTTAATGGTGGCGCCCCTGAAGACACTGACGACTTGCTTGACCACTACGAGCGTGTTACCAAGATAAATCAGGGACCGGAACAGGAAAAGCTTTCTCGAGCCTATTTTGTGCCTTGAGGATGGTGCTCGTACTTGGTATGAGAATAGAAAAACCCATCTATCAACTTGGCCTGACTTTTGACAGCAGTTCATCGATACCTTCGCCAATGTCGATCGACGCGACCATGCACAGCAGTTGTTGAAGCTAGGTTCAAAAGCCTAATAAAACTGTTGCAATATTCGTCGAAGACATGGCTCGTCTCTTTCGTCGAGCTAACCCGCACATGATGGAAAATACTAACTTGAGTTACCTCATGCGCGGTGTGAAAGAACAGCTTTTAACCAGGCTACTGTGCAACCCTCCAAGTACCGTGGTTGACTTTATTAAGGAAGCTACGGCTATCGAGTGGACCCTTCATCAACGCTGCAGGCAATATGACCACATGTCGAGCAATGTCCAAAATAATACTATTGCTAAGATGTC
This sequence comes from Rhipicephalus annulatus, assembly GCA_013436015.1. NCBI lineage: Eukaryota > Metazoa > Arthropoda > Arachnida > Ixodida > Ixodidae > Rhipicephalus > Rhipicephalus annulatus. The sequence continues at coordinate 165,183 of WOVY01003138.1, forward strand.
TGAGAGTCAGAGCACTTTGCTAGACATGATTAGGGAGATAGTTCGCGAAGAACTGCAGAAGTTCCGGACTCCGGTTGCTGAAACGCCCATTATTTAGTTCGTTGAAGTAGTGCGCGACGAAATTTGCATAGCGTTGTCTAGGGCTGGTCTTGATGCTGAGAAGCGTCCCATGAGCTACGCGGACGCTCTCCGACGTCCACCAGCCGCTACGCAGACGCCGTACCGCCAGGCACTAATGGCCCCCTTGCAAGAGCAGACACTACAGCAACCACCCATGCCACAGCCATACAACCAGCTATCCACAGCCACGCCACGGGCATAGACTCCTGTGGAGACGCTCACACGTCCACAGACACGAAGAACAGATGCATGGCACACAGTCGACAGGTGTCCACCTTGCTTTCACTGCGGAGGTGTAGGCCATATCGCCTGTCATTGCTGGCATCGAGGCGATTCATACCGTCCTGTTATACCTTGGTTTGATGGTCGACGTGCCAACGACGATTACACTCCACGCCGCGACGACACCTCCTTCTACAGAGCCCGCTTTTACTTTGAGGACGGCCGTACCACTGCAGAGGAAGCAATGCTTACCAACCCGTCTGGTCTGGCACACCGATCCCGCTCTCCATGTCCCGCGCGTTCTCCTCTGTCGCACTGCCGCACCTATGCGGACCATAATAAAAGAAGGTCATCAAGCCCGCACCGGAGACACTGAGGGCAGAAACCTCCAGCGGCAAGGTTGCAGGCCATGAGGATGACGAAAAAAGCCCCACTGCACAACGTCGTACAGTCGATAAGCCGTGAAAGCAATAAAATTGTTACTGTAGACTTGTGTATTCTTGACAGCCAGCAAGTGACAGCTTTAGTCGACAGCGGTGCCGACTTTTTTAATAACAGTCAGAACCTCACCGACACCCTCAGAAAAGTAAAGACGCCGTGGACGGGCACTCTTATAAGAACGGCAGGGAGCCAGTTATTGATGCCCTCTGGAAGATGTACAGCAAGAATTGACATCAGAGGTTCTCCTTTCACTGCATCGTTCATCGTTATCGCCGCATGCTCCAGAGATGTAATCCTTGGCATGAATTTTTCACGAGAATACGGCGCCGTCATTGACATCTCAAAGAGATTGATTACTTTCTGTAGCAGTACGGGCTTACCCGATTTTCGAGAGGTGCGAGCAAAGCAACTGCGTCTTACTGATGACGACGTGGTCCTCCCTCCTAGGTCGTGCATACTTACTTCTGTGGCCTCAACTGTCCAGTTTCGCGCCGAAAGAATTGCAGAATAAATAAGCTGACTTCGCTTCACCCACGGTATTTCTGTTGCACAAAGTATCGTAACAGTTTGTACTGGACGCACGGACCTACTGCTAACCTATTTTAGCGCTGAGCACCGGAACCTCCCAAAAGGCACGGCTGTCGCTTACTTCGACGATGTCATAGATACCGAAGGCTGCTTGGCGGTTGTCGTCGAGGCGCTAGAACTCGATTAGGCGCCTGTTCTAGACCTTAGCCTTACTTTGCCGGAAGACGAGTGATGCAGACTCCTTGAGCGATCGGCCAAATACATAGATTGCTTCTCGACAACATCAACAGTTGGCCGCATGCCTCTAACCAAGCATCGGATAATTACCTAAGAAATGGGGAGACCTAATCATCTGAACCTTTATCACGTTGCTCCAAAAAACGCGAAGCGATACAACAGAAGGTAGACAGAATGCTTAAAGATGATGCCATTCAGCCTTCACATAGCTCCTGGGCGTCGCCTGTGGTCCACGTCAGGAAAAACGACGGAAACCTGCGTTTCTGTGTGGATTACCGGAAGCTAAATTAGGTGAACAAAAAAGATGTCTATCCACTACCTCGTATAGATGACTCTCTCGACAGACTTCGACATGCTCGGTACTTCTCTTCAATGGACTTGCGCAGTAGATATTCGCAAATTGAACTGGACCCGAGAGACCGCGAGAAGACCGCTTTCGTGGCACCAGATGGGTTATACGAGTTTAAGGTCTTGCCCTTCAGTTTGTGGTCAGCACCTGCTACCTTTCAAAGACCCAAGAATACCATGCTTACCAGGTTGAAGCTGAAACCTTGTTAGTATATCTGGACGATGTCATAGTGTTCTCGTCAACGTTTGACGAGCACCTTGAAAGGCTTGAAATGGTCTTACGAGCCACATGGTCCGCGGGCTTGACGTCGAAGTTTGAGAAGTGCCACTTTTGCTACGAAGAGCTGCAATTTTTTGGTCACGTCGTTAGCCATTGAGGTGTTCGTCGCGATCTCGAGAAAATCTCAGCCGTCGCACAGTTCCCTGTGCCAACCGGTAAAAAGGCGTTCGGACGCTTTTCTGGCCTCTGTGCATAATATCGACGCTTTATCGCGCAATTGGCACGCATAGCATCACTGTTAACTCGCCTCACGAGCGAGTACGTCACTTTTGAGTGGAAGAACGAAGAGGAAGCTGCTTTTAACGATCTTCGTCAGCGACTACAAACACCTCCAGTCCTTGCCCACTTTGACGAGAGAGCCCCTACGATGCTTCAGACCGACGCTAGCGATGTCGTTCTGGGAGCTGTGCTTGTGCAGCAGCAAGAGAGCGCAGAAAGGATAATCGCTTACGCAAGCAGAACGTTAACACGCACTGAGGCTAATTACTCAACGACCGAGAAGGAATGTATCGCCGAGTTATGGGCGGTTTCGTCCGTATTTATAAGGCCACCCCTTGAAAGTAATTAGCGACCACCACTCACTGTGTTGGTTAACAGGTCTTAAAGACACTACAGGGCAGTTAGCACTATGGAGTCTCGGGCTGCAAGAGTTCGACATGGTAGTCATACATAAGTTAGGCAAGCGACATATGGATGCTGAATTTTTGTCTCGTTCACCCATTGAGTGGGCAGCCTTACCCGAGGATGAGAAAACGACATTTTTCGGTATCCTCGATACGACCACCATTGCGCAGCAACAACGCGACAACGCTGAACTGCTTGGCTTAATTAACTACTTGGATGGCAGGACTAAGAAGGCACCGAGAGTTTTCGCAAGACTGCTGTCATCGTTTTGTTTACGGGACGGAGTACTCTACAAAAGAAACTTGTCAACGGGATCCGCCTATCTGCTCGTCATCCCAGCAGCCCTTCGCACTGAAGTACTGCAAGCATGCCACAATGAGGTGACCTCTGGGCCTTTGGGTTAAATGAGGACGTTGACCAGAGTACAGCAGTAGTATTACTGGCCGAGACTAACCACAGCTGTGAAGCACCATGTTCATACCTGTGTTGACTGCCAGCGCGCAAGTCACCACCAAATAAGCCAGCTGGCCTCCTGCAACCCGTGAAGGTCCCAACACCTCCATTCTACCAGATCGGCGTGGAAATTTCGGGCCCACTACCTACTTCCACTATAAAGACCTCGAGCATAATAATGAGTGGTGCAAAACATGGCAGATCAAAAAATGTGTACAAATGCATACTAATCACATTTACTCGCAAACGTGGTAGCCTTATTAGCCAATACATATTTGAAAATAGCATGGCAGAACGCACAGATCATTACAAATACCTAGGAATAAACTTCTACACTTTTGTGGCCCAACTTCTATCTGTACCAACACATCAAGATCATTAGGTTTTCTGCGCCGACATCTATACAGAGCTTCCTTCGATGTATGCAAACTGGCTTATCTTGCTCTAATCCGTGTTCAACTGGTGTTCGCATCCTCTGTTAGGTCACCATATTAACAATACCTCATAGATAAATTAGAATGTATACAGAACAGATCTAGTCGATTCATTGCGCGTAATCATAGCTATCAGTCCACCGTAACACAGATTAAACATAGCCTTGCACTCGAGCCACTAAAAATTCGCCGCGACTTCTCACTGTTATCACTATTTCATAAACTCATCCACACCAGCATGATGTCATCTGTTTACCTTAATCTAGCACATCGAACTTCGAGCAGACTACATAACACCTTTAGCTTATCACGCATGTACGGCAATACTAACGCTTTCAACCAGTCGGCTTTTCCACGGGCTAAATGTTTGTGAAATGATTTGTCAGATGATCTTGCGCCAGTACAAGACCACACAAAGCTCTATCATACTCTTAAAAATACTTATGCACAAAAAAATGCTCTATCACATCTTCGCAATTGCCTGTGCTTATGACTGTTGCCGATGTTTTTGTACTATTCTTAGGTTGGAGTTACTTTCAGAATACCTTTTTGTATTTCACCTTCACATACTTTAACTCAGTTTTTTAGTATGTATTTCTTACATGTTCATAAGTTGAACTGCAATTCCTATTATATTCAATATTTGCCTATATATGTGTAGATATATATGTATATATATTTTTCTAACCTATTATCTGTACCGCCACTCTTACACAATGCCCCTTGAGGGCTCTGTAAGGTACTGTAAATACTGCAGGGAACCACTAGGTTATCGTCGCGACGGATTATTTGACCCGTTATGCCGAGACAAAGGCTATTCAGGGAGGTGCAGCAGCGGAGGTGGAAAAGATTTTTCATCGAGAATATTGTACTGGGGCATGGTGCACCAGCCGTAATGATCACAGACAGAGGAACCGAATTTACAGCAGCTCTTTTGGATCACGTCCTGATGCTTAGTGAAACAACACATCGTAAGACTGCCGCGTACCACCCACAATTAAACGGGTGGACAGAGCGTCTAAACAAAACCATTGAAGACATGCGTTCGATGTACGTAGATGTTGAACACAAAAATTGGGATGCAATCTTGACATACAAAACGTCTGCGTACAACACAGCCAAACAAGAAATAATCTGCATGACCCCATTCAGCCTGGTTCATGGGCGAGAGGTACGAACTATGTTAGATGTGACGCTACCGCACGAAGGTGAAGACATCGACCCAGAAGCCGACACGTTTACGGAACGCGCGGAAGAAGCTAGGCAACTTGCACGTTTACGGATCCGCCAGCAGCAAGAGAACGATGCAGACCGCTACAATGCTCACCGGAAAACAGTCGTCTATCAAACTGGTGACAAAGTTGGGGTTTGGACACCCGTACGTAAACAAGGACTTTTTGAAAAACTCTTAAGAAGATACTTTGGGCCATACCGAGTGCTGCAACAAGTGAGTGACGTCACTTACGAAGTTGTTCCCGAAAGTTCGTGTAGTACGAAGCGTCGCCAGCACTATCCTGAACACGTTCACGTAGTGCGCATGTAGACTGACGTCCGCGAGTGATCGCACGAGACTTTCCTTGAAAAATCTGCATAATTGACTTCGCATCGGGTCGATGCTCTTTGAGAAAGAGGCAAATGACCAGTGTTTACATGTAAACGAAAACGAGGACGAGGGGATTCAGTGGACACTAAGTTGTGAGCCTCTGGCTTGACTCGAAAACGAAGAGGACAACCTTGCGGCTCAGCTGCTCAGAACACGCTGCTTTCGCTGTATCAAGGCGTACCTGTGCTTTGTTCGCGTTGTACGACGCCAATATATTTCAAACAAGCAAGTCGACTCTTAGGATATTCGCTTCAAACGTTTTAGGTTTTAAAAATGTCAAGCGCAGTATACTTCTCTTGGTTGGTCGGTATGGCGGAACCATAAGCTCTCGTGATATGTTGTGATTAGGCTTCCTCTGTGGTCCTGCAGCATCCGACTAAAAACGCACACTTAGGCATCTATGTCAATGAGCTACGGGATCTAGATGGCGCCGTCTACGACGTGGAATAGGCGGCTGTATATATAGTTAGAAGCACTCGACTCTGCCAGTGTGCGGTCGTTGCATTCTCCGAATCAGAGAAGGCCAACGTCGAAAAACGAGTACGTGTTGCTTATCGTCTTGGTTGTGATACCAGAAAGCATTGAGAACAAGAGTAGTCAATGTGTCATTACTCGAGCGTCCGATCAGAAGTTCAAGGCCAGAGGGTTCACTTTGCGAATGAGGTATTCATACCTTTAGTAGGTTGTCGTCGACTGGCGCATATAAAGAAAAAATAACGTGGTTTCTAGATCGCGCATTGGCACTGGTCACCGTAATTCTTTTTTTAGTTGTCCATCTTTTTCATTGAGCTGAGGATTTTGTCGACAACTTATTAAAAAGTATGCGAGAATGCTGGGGCAGTCATCGCAGGAAGAGTACTCAAAATGGATGTGTTCAAGGCTGAAGATCATTCCCCAATCGTATTTCTCATGCGTCGCTGAAGCTCCGGAGACTTTCTTTCACTGAGTTCCTGCTTGTTGAGCAGCTGCTGTATTCTACGCTGCCCCGAATCTGTCATTCGCTGCATGAGCTGCATTTTAATGCTGTGGTGAGAGTTGTCAGGAGGCGGATAGTGCAGATTGTGTTTTGCCATAGGAATGGCTGCTGATGCTATAACACCGATGATATAGTCGTAACCTGCTGTTCGCTATGCTTCTTGGCGTACCTGCAAAAATGAGCCAATGCTAAAAACTAGGCAATTCAAGCCCTTTTTCGAAATCTGTGGCATCTTGACAGCAGCGAAAACAGTGCCAGTTACACTCCTGTTCGGTGTTGCACTGCTTCTAGGCACGGTGTCCATGACCAGCAGGCGCACATGACCTAATCATGAAACGGTGGTAGTCGTAAAATCTCCGTACATAGGTGAAGGGACGAGCATATGGAACGCTGCCATTAGACGTCTGGGTGATCACTTATGAAACAAATTGAGGTGTTTGTTCTCCTACGTATTTTGTTTGACAGACGTTTGCCAAACCATGATTACAAAGACAGAAAACCTTCCAGGAAGACACTGAAAAACTAAAGGTGTCCAGAAATAATAGAAACAAAATATGTTCAACAATTTGAATGAACATCATTAGTTGCTTCAAAGAGGCTCCTCGAACCAGACAGACTTTTGCTTGTCGAAAGCACCTCGTTATCCTATGCTTGTTGCACTTATACTACGTCTACACTGTGTCGCTGACGTGGATTGTAATCTTTAGAAGAAACTAGAAGGACAGTGCGAATGGCCGTTTGGCAATCAAAGTGAATAAATAAGTTGTCAAATTATTATAAACACCCAAAGGTTTAAATAATAATTGAGGCAGAGACATACCGTGGCGCCACCATGCGGAGGCAGCCCTGTGATGTGCGTAGGTGGATTGCTCCACCGCCCTCCCACGCTCGGCCTACCGCCTGATCTCTTCTGAATTATTTTGAACGCAATCTGTCAAATACTGCTGGACCTTCTTTCCTGACTTTACTAAGTGCTAAATCATTGCCCCGGAAAAGTGTCGCTTCTCATTATGCCATACCGTCAGCGTCGTCTGCTATGGCCACCGAAAAGTAAAGTACAGGGGCCGAGTGCGCTGCTTCTGTAAAAAGTAACGAGTCATTTCGTGTCAAAAGAAACATCAAATAAGTATTACCTGAAAGAAACTTAACTTCACTGTTAGAAATGCGCGCAACCACTCTATTTCATTCATTGGAGGTTGGCATCTAAAAACGTGTCGCAGTGATGACAAGCATGCGCAATTTACATTTTGCTTAGCGCACATGGCCTTACAAAGCACAGTGCAAGTAAATTTCTCGCTTTGTGGGAAGCAGCCTAGAATTCTCAGAGCCGTGATATTTCTGTTATGATTGCGGGTAAACGTGAGAATGACGAACGCACATGCATCGTTCAGTGTTGTAAGTTTTCTCCACAGCACGTAACTAATATTTATCGCGCTAAATTTCTATGGTGGCCACACGTAGCGCCTTCAATTGCCATCAATCCACACATGAGTTAAAACGAAATATAAATGATTGGTTTAGTCCCTAAGCAACTACCAAGAGGAATTTCATGATGAAAAATTGTGATCAGCCTGCCGTGTCATTTTGAGCCCTTAATTGAGCTTGCAGCGAAATCTTGTGTACGATGGTCTTAACGGCAATTTCATGTTTGAGTGAAATCTCCAGTGTCCAGTTTTTTTTTTAACAGCTTCACTAATAAGCTGTGTAATGTTCCGCTGCAGCTACTAGAAGAGGAACCACCTTAGAAAGCTAACTACGTTTTCGCCTGTAGGTCAAAACAATATGGAGAGGAAAGGACAGTGGCTATAGGCCCAATCAATTTCATACTCCTCGGCAAGCATCTGCTATATCTAAGGAGAGTAGTTGTTGAGGTTCGCAATTGGTGCCCCTCGATGACCCTAGTGCTCGATGGCAGCGTGAAGAAAGAGCCGTAGTTAGGTGAAGCGATGCTTTATTGCAACACACAGGCGTCTGCCCGGGTCCAAGCCCGAACCTGCACTCTCCCGTTTCACATTAAAACACCCTATTTTCAACCCTCGGTCAAACAGACGATGTCCAAACAAGCCAATCACACGTGGGTACTCATAACCACCACCGACTGCATGAACACTTTCATGTTGGACACGGTATTAGAAACAAGCACGTCACCATATACAACACGCGAAGAAATAGGTTCTTCGCGCATCACACTCCCTCTAATTTCAGGCCGTACACATTTACGTCAGCTGACCTTCGTCGGTAGCCGTTCTCAGACTCGAGCTCTATCTGCTCTCTCATTAAACGTCGCTTCGTAGAAGTCTCCTTAAGCGCAGTGAGTACACCGTAAGGCTGTGTGCGCTGACAAGGTGTGCATGCGACAGCGAGGAACCCCGTCATTCAAACTACAATCGGTGATAACGTATCTCAGGGTGGCTCGCCCACATGCCGTAACTGTGTCTCGGTCGGCTCAGTGGTCGCATCCGTGTGCCATTCTCAAACGACACACGTGCATGCCAAGAATGATTTAAGACCAGACGACCACGCGTCTGCTTCTTGAAAGACGCGCTTCCGGGTAAAGTTTCCCCTTTTTCATCCCTAACTATGGCGACTTTGACGACTATGGCTGTTATCCTAGTCAAAGATGGATTCTTGTTGTTCCCATGTGCGGGTCATATGCGTTCACCTCGCGGAACCAGTCAGCATCGTTAAACGGCGGGCACATCAGTTGTGCTATCACAGTCACATCAGGCACATCAGTTGTGCTACACGCAATATGCCGCTAAGGAATGCCTCATACTATCTGGCCCATCCTACAGACGTAATCTTTAGGTGAGGAATCATGTAAGCTGAAGTCCCGGACAGATGCAGGGGCTTTGCCAGAAATTTGATTTATGAGGGGGTGCCACCTTGATTAGAATTGGGCCCAGACAGGCAGATGTGGTAAACCATCATTTTGCGTGCTATTCTTTGTACGCAACGCCTCTAGGGGTGCCACTGAAAGCCACGTAGCGGTGGCCGTTGGAACTGCTGTTCGCCGCGTAGCAGACGCCTTTTTTCACTTCAAGCATGACGGAAGTTCGCGCATTCGTGCATGCGATTTGCCGCTTGTGCGCGTCTCAGACAATTACTTTTGTGGCGATAATTTGCGCAAAAATGTCACACTTTGTAATTGTAGACTTGTGTCCGACGTTACAGCTGTGTGGGACGACAATGTCACCATACGCGTCAAGTGTTTGCCTAGACAAGCGTCAACAAGCTTCCCTACAAAGCGGAGCTCATCGTAAGTATAGCGCTTTTTTATGACGTGCCGATCACTATTGCATGCATGTGTGTACGCAAGAACCAACGATTTTTCTCGACACAATTGCTTTGTTCGCGTGCCACGTGTTTATATAGTAGATTTTTGGGGAGTTCTGTAGCACCAGTGCATGGATTTCACAGGTGTGGCCACGCCAAGTGTCAGCGTTAGAAAGACTTTGAAACCAGCACGATGAACTAGTGAAATAATATCTCGGCAGCTTGCGTTAGTGGCATGGAACTGAGTCACTGTGGAGCTCGTGGTCACCTAGATATTCATAGTAGCTTGACTACGTATTTGCTGGGTGTGTCCAGATAACAACTTTGGTGCATCTTCGTCGACTCTTTTTATATTGGCGAAAAAACTTATTTTCTTCTCTTGACGAATACATTTAGCTCTTCGACAGCAATTTCTTCAGGAAAAAATATTCGTCAGTATGAGATGCATCCGGAGACTTTACGACAATCTGTTTGAAGCGGCCGAAACAGTTCTGGCACAAAATGTCTGTTTTCCTGATGGATGAGGCTTCTTCTGGTCTGCGCGTTCGGGAGGATTGGCGTCTAGCCACGCCAGATACACTGGCGCTGGCGCACGCCAGCTATTCGTCTTCGCTGTGCAGTCGTCGTCTGACACTGCGCTGCCGCCACTTAGTAGAACCTTTGACTGGGGTTCGCAGGTGGGTAACGCCAGAAAGAAGGAAAGCGCAAACGCTACTTACAGGCACAGAAGAAGCGGGAAGCTTATCTCATCAGATCCCGAAGTAGTTGCCTGGAAATCGGTGGTTCAGCGTACGAAGAATGAAAACAAGAAGGCTAATAATGCTCAACAGTCGGGAAAGCTAAGAATAATGAGCTGAACCGTTGCTAACCATACGTATATTCTGCCATGGCCGAGCTAAGCCACAGAAAATTTTTTAGTGATTTGCGTAAAATCAAATAATAGTTTGCTCTTCAAAACCAACTGTTCCTGTTCTTTTGTCAATCTATTAATCAGAACAACATATTCACGACCTAAAACTAATGACAATAGAAATTATTGCTTCTTGCTCGCTCATTGTTGTGGTATTCAATTTGCGTCAACTCGGCTACATTTCGGGCTTCATAACTCTTACATCACAAAGTTATTGCAACATGTTTTTACAGATTAATTTAGAACCAGTGGTTGGCTTTAATTCAGAACAGTTTAAAGAAAAACGGAGATTGTTTTTTAATGACTTTCAAAAAATAGCATTTTTACAGACTTGTCCTAAGTTGAACATTTTAGTTAACGTTTAAAGTCACTAAGCAATTTTGTTTAATAAATTTGTTAACCTAACGTTTGGTAGTGTTGTCATAATTTTTTGTAGCATCTCATCAAATTTCCGTGTCCGCGAAATCTCGTATCCGCGAAAAAGCTGGTTGCGGCTCAGTGGAGACTAAAATTTTTTAAAGAAGGTGAAATTTTTTTGTCGAGACCAAACCTGCTTTTGTGGTCTTGGGGATTCGGAGAACAAAATATATTTTTTCAGCGAAATTACAAGATGTCGACGGACATGCACCGACGTTCTTATCTGAAAACACCCTGCTAGGTTTTTGCAAGCTATTTTTGCGAAAATTTCTGTGTGTTGCCTAAAAGTCCTGTTGCACTAAAAAACAAGCAAGAGTTGTGCAACGCTGCTATCACACATTTACTTTTACCTACCAGCGCCTACCGACACATCGATCCGTGCAATAGCGTGCATGCTCGCGGGAACATTGCTCGCCCGGGCCCACCAGTGTTTCCAAGCCGGGACGGCAGATGGCGTTGTCGGCGCTTCGCGCATCGCCTATAGAGCATAACAGAAAAATGGAGGGGGGGGGGGGTGCTTCGTGTGCCACCACCTGCTTATGATAGTAGTGAATGGAAACCCATATAGTTAGGTAGACACATGAATACGGATAGCCTGAAGAGAGGGTGGAAGTGTCACAGACTGTGGCTAGGTTACCCAGACGCGACAAGTAAGCTTTAGCAAAGACTGGAGCGGCACATGTATGATGCATAAAAGAAGCACTAACCGAACACGCAGAATCATCTGGCCACAAAATGGACCGGAATAAGGTAAAGCTACCGAAAATAAAGGAAAAAGTACTAGACTTTTGAACTATACCTTGACTCCCTGACAATTCATACAACAGCACACATTCTGGAATATAATGATGGCAAATTTCTCTACATGTACACACCTACGTACTATTTTGAAACATCCACCATCGAACTGTTTTTTTTTTGAGCGAGGCTGCCGTATGGAAACTGAAACGTTCAACCTTTATGTGAACATAACGTTCATGGTCTGTGCTCGTTATAACCGCATGGGCTCGAAATAACAACCACAATCACAGAGAAAGAGAGAGAAGACAGTGGCACAGCAAGTGGTTAAAGATGACGCATAACTCCACATGCTCAAAATATATATTTGCAATTCGAATAATTATGGTCGTGCTGCGAGAGACATTATTTTGCAACCGGAAAAGAAATAATGGACTAATAATGGCGAGGATACCAAGCTACACTCGCACTTGAAGATCGAAAAATTCGTATAGTATTGAAATCTTTTTAATGTAAGGGTAATAATGCTTCATCAAGTCGTGTAAGAACAGTATGCCTCAAGGCTGGCATGTTGAGTAAAGAATCAAGTGACATCTAGCGACATTCTTCATATTCCTGTGTGAATCAAAAAAACATTACTCAACACCCACAAACATAGAAAAACTCAGACGGTAAAAGAGGCACACAGAACTGCACCAACTCTTTGCAGCTGCATCAAAGGACAAAATGGGCACTTGAACTTTTCACGTGATGTATTCAACAAGTGCTCATATGAAAATTCGTTGAACTCCTTGTAACAGACAAGAGACTCATATAGTAAGATTTATGCTGCCAGTTCTGCCCTCATCGGCAAAAGTTTTTTAACGAGTTACCCTAAGTACCCTTTCTCCAACTTTTTCAGTTACAATACCAACCGGCCCTCTGCGTGGCTAACTTTTCTGCTTTCTCTCTGTTTATACTTTTAACTCGTTCTTTTTATCAATTGCCATTCATGTTGTCTAAGAATACTGGCAGAGAAAGACGTTGACTATAAGAATTTAAAGCTCTTATACAAGAAGGAAATTCGGGACAAGTGAACCTTGGTATGTGCATTACTGCTACAATAAACGCTCGCTATTTCGAGCTCGGTTAATAAGGACCTGGTACCAACACAGCCTGGTGCATCAATATAGGGGGATACTCACAATAATTCCACCAAGTTGGCATCTATAATAGTTAATTCAGAATGGAAGTTCCTTGGCTCTCATTGTTGTTCGTATACATCGGCTGTTTCAAAATTTGTTACAAAACCAAGAAAAAACCAAATTTACTCTAAATGCAAAGCTACGGTGGAGCCATGCTTCTCGTACATATCAGAATTCTTACGATGCGCTACAGCTCTTGGACAAGCCGGAAACGGCGCTCAAGGAGAATGGCCAGATGAGGTACAAGCAATAGCAAAAAACTGAAGGCTTTTGCTTTCAATCCCGTTAACTCTTCGGTATAATTGAACATGTTTAGTAGGATCGACTACGTCATTTAAGGACATTAGCGCTCACTGCTCACATAAAACCAAATCGCCGCTTGGTTATTGGGAATCCCTGACTGATCAATTGATCACGCTCGACGTAAGAGCTTCATGATAATATTTCACAGTATGATCCACCACACACATTTAGTAACGCTAGCTTGGTGGTGGCAAGTCTAGATGTAGCTTCTTTCGCTTCCATTCGCATAAGTTTGTGACATGGGCGTTCATTTTAGTGCCAGACCACTGGTTCTGGCTGCACATAATTTGACAAATTTATACTCTATGCGAGCTAGAAAAAATGAGGCCTCACTGTGCTTTCCTCTTTGTTTTTTGTTTTTTACATAATACTCCATGCTCCTTCCTACTAATTGCTTCCTTCTTCAGTGTGTGGTTTTTCCGCCGAGTGCTGCGAACAATGAATGGCAGGCCACACATCGATTAGTACGTGGAACAATGACAACCTTGCGTTCTTTTACATGAGGCTAGCAAATGGAGCATCGTGAAAACAAGGTGATCGCGACAAAATTTTGAAGAGATGAATATTGCATGAAAAATGACTCTTCGTCGATAATATCCTGAAATATGAAAACTTCTTGAAAAGTGGCTTATACAAATATAAGCGTGGCCAGCGCAGCTTCAGGGTTCACAGTATTTTATTACACGTATTTGTGCAGAGTTTGTATTTGGGGATGTTGAGTTAGAGGCAGGCGCGATATATAAAAAAAAGAAAAAATAAAGCATCGAGATAAGGGGTGCCTCAACAACTTGATACGCAGCTGTGCAAACTAGTCGGGGTCGGGAAGCCTTCGTCAAGCCTTCGTGTGCATTGGTGATAATGTAAGCCTTGTTTTCCAATATAATGTTTTGTGGGCTCGCTCTGTGTAATTAAATGACTCATGTAGCAGAGAAATAAGGCCTCGTTTACCCACGTTCGACTTTATTGACTATTGCCAGCTTTCATGTCATTTTATGAAAACATTATTCACATTGACAAAATTACTCGACAAGAAAAAAAGAACGTGAGGCCTGCACGGAATATGCAGCACAGAAACAATGACAGTTAAAAGACACGTCTTTCAAAACCTTTTATAAACACTGCTTTCGAAGCGGCTAAACCTACCACTTTATACTACCCACTACGGCATAAATTATTTTAGGGGTTAAGTGGGTAAAGACGTGCGTTGGTAGTCGCCTGTATGTAAGAATGGATGTATGTAGTAAGCACCTCACAGCATATCAATGAAGTGAGTGATGAAGAGTGAGGCGAAGCTTCTTAAGGTTTTATCGGCAAATCGTCAATCATCCACTGGCTGCGCCCAACTATCGTCTGCCTGTCTGTCTGTTTGACGTACGTATGGACTGCTGCACGGACGGACGAACGCATATAAGGATGCACAGATGGACGCGTGGGCAGCCAGATGGATGGACGGATGAATAGACGGAGGGATATACAACGAAAGAACGCGTTGACGAGCGCAAGATGAGAGCACGGACGGACGAACGCAAAGAAGGACGCGCGAACGGACGTATTGGCAGCCGGATGGAAAAACGGACAAATGCATGGACTAATAGACTGAAAAATGGACGAACGAACGACCACACGGACGGACAGATGAATGTAGGGACGGACGCTTGGACAGACGGAAGCAAGAACAAATGGATGGAAGTCAGCAAGAAGGGACAGTTGGACGCTTCGCCTCACTCATCATCACTCGCTCCGTGGATACGCTGCGATTTTTTGTACAGCACGGAGACATTCAATATGCTTCCTCATTCTTCAGAAAAGCGCGGTTCTCGCTACACAATTGGAAAGAATTTCGTGAAGTTTTTTATGCTGCAGGTGATGATGATAAAAAATTATGCGTAGCGCTATTGTAAAGGGTTGCAATGTTGGTTGATTTACTCATCATGCAATTTTAATTGTGGAAGGCCGGACTGTTCTTTAACTCGTCTTACGTTCATTATTGCACACTATAACGCAAAGCCTCTGCCGACCTGATGCTTTTATATTGTCAATTTGCAACGAAAATTGAAGCGGGTAGATAGTTGGTGAAATACTGAGCTAACACGCAGAGCACCCGACTTCAAAAACTAATGCGCCTCAGGTGGTCTTAATTTGCGTTAAACACACACACGCACATATATATATATTTATATATAAATATATATATATATATATATATATATTGTAACGGGGTTTATTTGCAGAGCAGAACGCAGAAAGCGAAGGAGTCAGCAGCGTCCGGCGAAGCGCAGCAAGCACGAGCTTATGCTGATGGCGATGCCCCTGAGGTGCCGAGAAATGCCGCTGAAGGTCCCCTTCTTTACTACAATATAAATATATATATATATATATATATATATATATATATATATATATATATATATATATATATATATATATATATATATGGAGACAGAGAGAGGCATGGTGGTTGAGTGGCCGTAGCGTTGCATATTGTCAACAAGTTGATCCTCTGTGAGCGCTCACAACGTGGTTTACTTCGACGTTTCGGGCTAGAAGAGTCCGGCCTTTATCAGGAATCAGGATCAGGTCTTTTCTATCTGAAACGCCGAAATAAACCACGTTGGGACCGCTCACGAGGGATCTACTTGACTATATATATATATATATATTGTTGAGACGTTTATATATATATATATATATATATATATATATATATATATATATATATATATATATATATATATATATATATATATATATATATATATATATATATATATATATATTGTACCGGAACACAGTGACGCCAGCTCTGTGCCAGCGTGAAGGAAGACGTTGACGTCCGTGTGGCTCGTGTTTGCCGGGTTCCAACCTGTACCAGATTGTTGCGGTTAACGCTTCTTGATTATTAACCAGTGTTTTTACGTGAACTCGCTCGTTGCATTTGGTGGAAACGTGCTGGGTAACATCCAAGAGCTCCGCAGCCGTAAGCTACCATCTGATTCCGCAATGACCGAGCGCTTCAACCCCCCATAAGCCTCTACCACGTCGCCGCCTGTCATGTGCCTTGGCGTACTTCGTCTGCGTTACCCACCAGTCTACAACGGCACTGAAGACACGATGTTGAGGACTGACTGGCAAAGTACAAGCGTGCCAGCGCGACTAACCAGTGGGAAGACCCTGCGAAGCTGACTCACATCATCTTCTATCTGACAGATTTGGCCAACCTATGGTTCACCAAACACCAAGCCGACATCCCCACCTGGTCGGTTTTCAAGGAGACCATGACCTCGTTTTTCGGTCGTCCAGCTATGCGCAAGCTTCACGCCGAACTTGGCCTGTGGGGATGATTTCATCGAAAAGGTGAGAGCTTCACGAGCTACAATGAGGATGTGATCGGTCTCTATAGGTGAGCGGATGCGAGGATGATGTAGGCTGACAGAATAAAGAATATAATTAAAAGCATTAATGACGACGTTTTCATATGCTGGTGGCCCAAGACCCACAGACCGTCACGGCCATGATTCAGCTGTGTCAAATTTTGATCAGCTGCTCAAACAGGGAATTTCTACACATCATGCTAATAGACAAACGGCAAATATTTCGGCTTTGGAGTGGAAAAGAAGTGGCACCGACTACATCGTATTGATGCCTCGAATTCAGCAGTACATCCGCGAAGAAGTTGTACGACAGCTCTTTCTTGTGAGCACCATCGACGAGACCCCCTCAGCACTGGACCACTCACTTCGCCGTTCTATTCAGACGCAAGGTCCGAGGCTCTCCCTTCGCCCACGTCCCCAATATCAGGTACTGCACCGCTGACTTAAGCAGAAGCCGTCCACCGACCTCCTGCCCAACCGCCGCTCTATTCATACAGTCCAGCCACCAAATACTTAAGGTCACCTGTTTCAGTTTATCCTGTAAATCAACCCTTCTCGCCACCTCGAGCATCACTTAATCTTGGCGTACTCCTGATCACCGGCCAGTCGGCTACAACTGTGGTATTCCAGGGCATGTCGCCCGCTACTGTCGTCACCGTAGATTCTATATTAATTAGGCTCAGCATTCCGGCAACGTTCTTCGGCAACCAGAATCACATGTTACACCTGATGCACCTGACCACCGCTCACATCAACCAGACTTCAGCCCACGTGGATCTCCTTCACCCCGTCTTCGGTCTCCCTCTCCCATGCTTCACCGTTCCAACCACGCCCAGGAGGAAAACTAACAGTCGCAGTTCCCGAGGCAAGAACTGCGCCACCAATGAAATTTTCAAGGCCTCATCATTCGCCCCTAACGAGATATCCGTGTTTGTGGACGGTTTCGCCTCAACTGCTCTTGTCGACACATGTGCCGCTATTTGTGTAATGAATGAAGTTTGCGCCGCAAACTGAACAATGCGACGACTCCACTAGTTGATATTTCCTTACGCAGAGCGAGTTTGCAGCACGTCCAGCCTTCTGCCACATGCACTGCTCGTGT
Source organism: Rhipicephalus annulatus (assembly GCA_013436015.1). NCBI lineage: Eukaryota > Metazoa > Arthropoda > Arachnida > Ixodida > Ixodidae > Rhipicephalus > Rhipicephalus annulatus. The sequence goes on from WOVY01003138.1 coordinate 182,750, forward strand.
TGTGATTCAAGAGGTGCTGTACAGCGTTGATATTGTCGTCCTTCCGCATGTGCCTCATGAAATCAACCTGGGATGGAACTTTCCGCTAATCATGCGATTGTCGACTACACCCTTGCACAAATCGTTTTGCTTCCGTTCAGCACGACATTCACAGATCTCCCTTGCTTGCCTAAAAAGGTGACCATCGCCACTGACATTATCATATCTACTTTTTCGACCGCCCTGGTCTCTATTTTTCGCAACTCCGTCCCTGATTCAACTGCCCTCTTTACCCCGTCGCAAGATTGCACTCGTCGCCGGAACCTTGTCGTCCCGTTTACCGTCAGAACGCTTGCCGATGGTTCTGGCGTCGTGTACGTGTGCAATCTGTTCCCTTGTCCCGCTACCTTATTACATGGCGAATGTATTGGTCATCTTGATGCTTATGATGCCATCTTTCCTTTTGATGCCCCTTTTGATAGGACGCCGATGTCCGTGGATGCTGTCACGGCTGCCACCACACCCTCACTACCTGACAAAGACGTTTTACCGCGCAGCCTGGACACCGGGCTTACGCAAGACCAGCGCAATCAGCTCATTCAACTACTTAACCGTTTCCGCGCCTTCTTCGACCACGGACAACCTCCCTTGGAACGGACGTCAGTTGTCGCTAACAATATCGACACCAGTCATCATAATCCACTTCGTCAGCGCCCCTACCGTGTCTCGCAGGCTGAGCATGACGTCCTCACTCAACACGTGAGGACGTCATGAGTTGCTCAAACGTGGTGTCATTCAACACTCGCACAGTCCTTGGGCTTCGCCAGTGGTCCTCGTGCGGAAAAAGATGGCTCCATTAGGTTTTGCGTGGATTATCGGCGACTAAACAAGATCACACGTAAGGATGTTTATCCCCTGCCACGCATTGATGACGCCCTGGATTGCCTTCTAGGTGCGCAGTTTTTCTCTTCACTGGATCTGCGCTCTAGATATTGGCAAGTGCCAATGGCCGAACCAGACCGTCCAAAAACGGCGTTTGTGACCCCTGATGGCTTATAACAATTTATTGTAATGCCCTTCGGTCTTTGCAATGAGCCGGTGACTTTTGAAAGGATGATGGAAAATGTCCTCAGGAGACTTGAATGGCATATCTGTCCTTGCTATTTAGATGACATAGTTGTCTTCTTTTTAAATTTTGAAACTCATCTTTCCCGTGTGGAACAAGTTCTCCAGTGCCTTACAGCAGCCGGGTTACAACTGAACTTCAAAAAATGTCAATTTGGCGCCCGCAAACTCACAACTTTTGGCCATGTCATCTCGAAAGAAGGAATATCGCTGGACCCTGCCAAACTGCGTGCCGTTGCCGAGTACCACAAGCCTACCACCCTAAAGGAGCTCCATGGCTTTGTAGGCTTGTGCATGTATTTTTGGCGTTTCATCCACAATTTTGCTTCTATAATCGCCCCCCTAACTCAAATTCTTTCCAGTAGCGCGGACCTCTCGGGCTGGAATTTCTATTGCGATGTCGCATTCACGACGCTGCTCCGGCTACTCACGTCTCCACCAGTTCTCCGCCACTTCAATCCCAATGCACCTACTGAAGTTCACACGGATGCTAGCGGTGTCGGCCTCGGTGCCATTCTCGCTCAGCGCAAGGACGGCTGCGAAGAGTACGTTGTCAATTATGCCAGCCGTACCCTAACAAAGGCAGAGTCCAACTATTCCGTTACGGAAAAGGAGGGCTTGGCTATCATTTGGGCTATAGGAAAGTTTCGCACTTACCTTTACGGACGCCAGTTTGATGTTGTCACAGTGCACCATGCCTTATGCTAGCAAGCGTCCATCAAAGACTCTACTGGCCATCTCACTCGTTGGGCTTTACGCCTTCAGGAATACGACATCCGTGTTTATCGCTCAGGACGCAGACATTCAGACATCGATGCCCTATCCCGTTTTCCGCTGCCTCCTGATCTTGCCTGCTTACCAACTGCCATCTGCGACTCTTCATCGCTGAGCATCAACGACATGCCAGCCGAGCAGCGCAAGAATCCCTGGATTAATTGATTGATTGATATGTGGGGTTTAAAGTCCCAAAACCACCATATGATTATGAGAGACGCCGTAGTGGAGGGCTCCGGAAATTTTGACCACCTGGGGTTCTTTAACGTGCACCCAAATCTGAGCACACGGGCCTACACCATTTCCGCCTCCATCGGAAATGCAGCCGCCGCAGCCGGGATTCGAACCCGCGACCTGCGGGTCAGCAGCCGAGTACCTTAGCCACTAGACCACCGCGGCGGGGCACCCTGGATTAATTCTATGCTCGGATTTCTCTCTCACAGTTCGGTAGAATCGACTTCACAGTCCCTCGCTCGTCAAGCAAGACAGTTTGCTGTCCGTGAAGGCTTTTTAAATCGCCGCAATTACGAGACAGGTGGCCATAGGTGGCTCCTTGTCATCCCCCGTCATTTACGCTCGGACATCTGCGCTGCCTTTCACGATGACCCCCAGTGTGGCCACGCTGAAGTATTCAAGAACTACTCTCGCCTTCGTCTAAGATACTATTGGCGCGGCATGTATCGGCACGTTCGCCAGTACGTTCTGTCATGTGCCATGTGTCAACGCCACAAGATGCCTTCTCACAGCACTACTGGCCCTTTGCAACCCTTAACCTGTCCAGCGAGACCATTCGACCACGTCGGAATAGATATTTATGGTCCTCTACCCAACACTTCTCGAGGCAGCCGGTGGATTATCGTCACCGTCGATCATTTCGCACGCTACGCTGAGACGTCTGCGCTTCCTGCTAGCACTGCGAAAGACATTGCGTCCTTTTTTCTTCACCATCTGATTTTGTGGCATGGTGCACCTCGTGAATTACTGACTGACCATGGACGCGTGTTTCTCTCGAACGCCGCCGACGTGCTTCTCGAGGAATGTCGCACTGTCTACCGGAAAACCTCGGCATATCATCCTCAAACCACTGGCATGAGAGAACGCTTTAATCGCACCCTTGGAGGTATGCTTGTCATGTACGCGTCTGACGACCACACTAATTTAGACCAAGTGCTCCCTTTTGTAACGTACGCGTACAACTCTGCGTACAAACAACCACCGGCTTCTCTCCTTTCTTCCTCCTGTAAGGACGTGAACCATCATGCTGCATGGACACGATTCTCCCGTACAGACCTGACGTTTCCGAAGCCACGCCCGTTTCCGAAGCAGCTGCTTATGCCGAAGAGTGTCGTCAACTCGCTCGCTTGTTTACCGCGCAAGACCAATGGCGCCAGAAAACTGACCACGATGCCTCTGCATCTAGTGCCCACAATAACCAAGGAATGTTGGTTTGGCTCTGGGTCCCGTCTACCCCTCCCGCTCTTTCCCCAAAGCTTTTGTCGAAATACCATGGCCCCTACCGTGTGGTGCGACAAACATCTCCAGTTAACTATAAAGTTGAGCCCATTAATCCACCTTCGGACCAACGCTTCCGTAGGCGTAAAACGGTTCACGTATCACGCCTCCAACCATGCTATGACCCCCCTGTCGTGTCATTTCCTTAGATCGCCAGGTTGGCTCTTTTCTGCGCGGGGAGTAATTCAACGGAATCATAGTAGTGCCAGCTCTGTGCCAGCGTGAAAGAAGACGTTGACGTCCGTGTGGCTCGTGCTTGCCGGGTTCCTGCCTGTACCAGCTTGTTGCGGCTAACGCTTCTTGATTAATTACAAGCGTTTTTACGTGAACTCGCTCGTTGTAATTTATAAAACATTCTCTAAAAGCAATTTCCTGGCTCGTGAACGCATGGACTGCCCACTCCTCAGCCCTGGCGTTCATCGCTAAGCCGCCAAAGCGGACATCCTTCGACATAATAACGGCGAGATATTTATAGATGTCACTAACACTTGCAATTTTCATATTGCGAGCGCCACATAGTCTAAGGCAGAGTGGCTTTGTATTGGGAAGACAACATCCGGCGACTAACGACCCAGTGGCTGTGCCACCTCGTCTTCATTACACCTGTACCGAAAGGGCACATATGTGTTCTGAAAAAAGGAAACGGCCTCTAGATAGGATGGAAGCACGCGAACGCCGCAAAAAACTTTGGACTGCATGAAGATCGCCAGTTGACGTGCAACCAGCAAGAAGCGAGGTCGTCGGTGTCACGAGTCTCGTGTAGGCGGCGAGTATGAAGTGACCCGCGCAACGTATTCAGACGGCTGCAATACCAAGAACTCTCGTCGTCTATTAAGCTCGCGAGATATTCAGCGGCACCCGTCAACTCCCCTACGTGTACCAATAACCGACCTAGTCCATATGGAACTTCTTATTGTGACATTTTATACTGTTATTTTATTTAAACCTGCTTTTTATTGGGTGTAGTTGTGTGTGCTGCGACGCAAGCAGGCGGTCAGAAGCGCACGCATGATCGTTTTTCCGTAACCATTTCCGTGTATATTTTTCATTTCCGTCATGGTATTCTATAACATTCCGCGTTGTGGTTACTTGTACCTGCTCTAGCGCATTTCAGAGTTCCAGAACATAGTTTGTATCTGTTCCTTTTCATTCGCGTATTGGTGTTTTTTTCCTCTGTTATTTTTCTATGCTCCTCCTCATTGCCTTTGTTTTAATCAAAAACTTTTTTGTCAGTAATGAAATGTCCATGTCTGCTATATGACTGCGTCGGTCAGACCCATACATCGCTATTTGTGCAACCCCGCACGGGTCGACAGACCTGCTAAAAATTTTGAGATGTACCACTTCGAGGCCTTTAAGGCGTCGCAGGCCGAAGCGTAAAGTGGAATGCCGATAGTTATGGGGCGAAAACAAACGACGCGACAGAGACAAGAAGGACACGAAAGACAGTTTTCTTCTTCTCTGTGTGTCCTCGTTTTGTTTTCGCGCTGTAACAATCGTCATGCCATACCAACTAGCCCAAGCTGCCACACGTAAAATGGAAGCCTGTGAGTTGGAAGCTCCGATTGTAAAGTGGAAGCCTGCGATTCTCGAGGCCTCACTCGAAATGTGTGACATCTGGCGTCCACGACAGGACAGGCCGACCACGTGGTGATGTCAGGTAGACTGGCTTAACTGTCAGTGTGAAGTATATAGCTGTCCTTTTATTGCGTTTTTGGTCAGCAACTGTTGGTAGCAACAGACAACACAGAGTTTGGCAGGCTTATTGAACAGGGCAAAACATTTGCTTTTGTAGGCAAGGAGCTGTACAATTTTGTCGAAACAGAAGACAAAGACTTGAATACGAGCGCGATGTGGAACACATTAGGCACGAGCAATATTTAGAATTATTGATGGAACAGGAGAGAGACAAACACAGGCTTAGAATTCAAAGAGAGTGTCAAGAATGACAAGATAAAGAAAAGAGGAAGAGAAAGAAGTTGTATTAAATAGGTAATTCAACATGACGGAATGAGGAAGAAGAAGAGGAAAAAAGAAGAGGGCACGAGGCTAGTGAGGAACGTAAGAGCCGGGAAGTGGCGTTTGAGGGGCGAAGGGCTGTGGAAGTTCGGACAGGCTCTCGCTCTAGGCTCCCGCCTGAGGACCTGACTCGGCGAGCAGCGCAAGGAAGTGCCGCTGCCCCTCGACGGCAATGGTTTTCGCCCGAGCACCTGACTCGGTAGAGCAGCGCATGGAGCAACCACTGATCCTGGATGGCAGTTTCCTGCCCGAGCACCTGACTCGGCGGGCAGCTCACAGAGAAACCGCTGATCCTGGGCTGCAGTTTTCCGCCCGAGCACCGACATCGGCGAGCAGCCCCGGAACCATCACCGATCCTGGGCTGCAGTTTCCCGCCCGAGCACCGACCTCGGCGAGCAGCCCCGGAACCACCGCCGACCCTGGTCTGCAGTGTATCCCGCCCGAGCACCTGCCTCGGCGAGAAACCACTGGAGCTACCGCTGCAGTGGTTCTTGAATATCACCACCTTTGAGCATCGATAAGGTGGATCATCACGTCTGTGAGAGACTCCCAGCGGACCAGAGGCCACGCCACAACTGTAAGCGCGAGACTTAGAGAACGCGTACGGAATCGGACGTTGAAACGCGCGTCATTAAGACATCTCCTTTTCTGTGTTTTTCATCGTGTGCGTGTTTGTGTTGTTGTTTCGTCTTTGTGATTGTCATGGTAATGAAGTGATAGTTTTCGTTTGGTACCATCAGCCTCTATGGTTCATTTCGCAACTGCCGACGAGCGAACCAGGCCTCAGCATATACGCGTGACAACGGCGAGCCTGCCAGGATCCATGTAACTTTGTCACACGCCTAGGTCTGTCGGGAGCCGTGAGATAAATCTGGAACGCTTGACGGCAGCCGGTAGTGCTGCGGGATTATCGGCTGAGGCGATAATGACGCTCTATCAAGAGGAACAGAAAACATTACGTGAAGAGCGTGCAGAGGCAGGAGAGGCCGCGAAAGAAGATGAAGAGCGAGCGAAAGCCGCTGAAAAGAGAGCGAAATCCGCTGAAAAAAGAGCGACAGCCGCTGACGAGTGAACTTAATAAAAACTTAATGCTGGCAAAGGAGCTCACTGAAAAAAAAAATGCAGTTGCGCGTAAGCACTAGTGTGGAAGTACCAGATAGGTCAGAGATGGTACCCCAGCCACCAAAAGTGAGCCCGCGTAAGTTAATCGCACGTTTTCACGAAAGGCGAGATGACCTCGACGCTTATATACAGTGGTTCGAGAGAATAGCGATAGGAAAAGGCTGGCAGAGGAGCGATTAGGCGACTGGATTGAGCATATACCTTGCGGGAAAGGCAATGGCTGTTTTTAGCCGTATGCCAGCAGCGGATGTGCTATATTACGACAAGGTAAAAAGGGCTCTGCTCCAACGCTTCAGATTAACTGCCGAGGGTTCCTGAGAAAAATTCCTGAGCTCGAACCCACAGGAAAATGAGACAGGCCAGCAGTTCGCTGCTCAAATCTCCAATTACTTCGATCGGTGGTTGTAGATGGCTAACATAGAGAGATCATTCGAGAATCTAAGAAATAGCATGATTGCAGAACAATTCCTTGCATCATGTCACAATGGAGTGGCAATATTCCTGAAGGAGCGGAACTTGAAGACGGTGGCTGAGCTATTCGACCACGCCGACCGCTATTCGGAAGCTCAAGGTCAAAGGAATCTAGGAAAAGCCCAAGTTGAGAGAGGTTTGGAGAAGAAAGAGCAAACCGGAGCACAGTCAAATGCTACCTCTATGACAAGATTGGGCATAGAGCAGCAAATTGTGCCACGGGTCGCACTTACAGTTCATCGTCGAAATGCGATCGGTGCGGAAAGCGTGGGCACACAACAGAAACCTGACGTGATCGGTCAGGAAAAAAACGGCTTGCATGGTTGCAGATGAAAGCTCTGCTGATGCTGACCGGGAAAAGCAACGTGACAAGGAGGACATGGATAAGACAAGTGCTGTTACGACTTCTGTCAAGGCAGGAGAAGCCGAAGATGCTATGCCAGTGGTCGTGCGGATGTTGCTCGGACGTAAAGTTTCGGTACTTCGAGACACGGGCTCCAACATTGTACTTGTAAGGGAATCCATGGTGCCAGAAACGGATATCACGGGTACAGCAAAACCGGTTCGGTTGGCTGATGGAACAGTACGGCGGATGCCAGTTGCTAGGGTACTGATTTTGTCGCCGTATTACTGCGGTTGGATTGAAGCCCGATGTGTCAAAGACCCTCTTTACGACGTAATTCTCGCTGTTATTCTAGGGGTAAGAGAAGTTGACGATCCGGATCCCCTCTAGAGATTGCCTACTACATTGTTCGCCGAGGGTACGGAGTTCGAACCTCATAATGTTATGGATAAGCGTGACGAGAGATGTGTTGATCAGCATACCAGGGAAGATTCCGCCTATGCCGTGGAGAAAGCTACGAGGAACAAGAGGGAAAAGGAAAAGGACGGCACCAAGGAGAACAACTCAGTAGCAGCCATGGACATAACTGCAGCAGAAATGGGGAGAATGCAGGAAGCAGACAGTACGCTGCGACGGTGTTTTGAGATTCAGGGCAAATGGATCTATTGTAAGAGGAGTCGGGTCGTGCACAAGTTTGAGAAGCTTTCAGGGCTGCTGTACAGATTAGTCAAGACCCATGAGGGAGGAGAAAAGAGACTGTTAGCAGTGCCGGTGAGTTTACGAAGGGCTGTTCTAGACTTGGCACATGACACTATTATGGCTGAGCATCAGGGAGTAAGAAAGACAACTAGCAGGGTCGCTGAAGAGTTTTTTTGGCCGTGCATGCAAAGCGACATTGAAAGGTTTGTGCGATCTTGCGAAACATGTCAGACAACCACACCAAAAGGTTTGGTCTCAAAGGTACCTTTGATGACTACGCCTATTATTCAACAACTTTTTAAAAGAGTCGCAGTGGACATTGTAGGACCTATAAAACCAGTGTCCCACAGAGGAAACTCGATGCGGACACATACCTAGTATCATTGTTGCATGGATGATGGGGGGTGACAGTGAAGTGTGACTGTGACTCACGAAGATGGATCTGCGTGTTAGTGCAGGCAAGTCTAGTGGTGCCACTGTGGATTTAAGTATGCCGTGCAGGGACGTGGTGTGCCGTGAAGTGAAGTGTTGTGCGGTGAAAGAAGTGCCGTGAAGTGAAGTGGTGTGTCGTGCAGGGACGTGTTGTGTTGTACAGCGAAGTGTATTGTGCTAGTGAGGACGACAGTTTTCTTGGAGCGAAAACTCGAAAAATTTGGGGCCATTGTCAAGAATGACAAGATGAAGAAAAGAGGACGAGAAAGTAGGTAATTTAACATGCTGGATTGAGGAAGAAGAACAGGAAAAAAAGAGGGCGCGAGGTGAGTGAGGAACACGAGAGCAGGGACGTGGCGTTCGAGGGGCCAAGGGCTGCGGAAGTTCGGACTGGCTCTCGCTCCAGGCTCCTGCCCGAGGACCTGACTCGGCGAGCAGAGCAAGGAAGTACCGCTGCCCCTGGACGGCAATGGTTCTCGCCCGAGCACCTGACTCGGCGAGCAGCGCACGGAGCAACCGCAGATCCTGGATGGCAGTTTCCTGCCCGAGCACCTGACTCGGCGGGCAGCTCACAGAGCAACCGCGGATTCTGGGCTGCAGTTTCCCGCCCAAGCACCGACCTCAGCGAGCAGCCCCGGAACCACCACCGATCCTGGGCTGCAGTTTTCCGCCCGAGTACCGACCTTGGCGAGCCCGGAACCATCGCCGATCCTGGGCTGCAGTTTCCCGCCCGAGCACCGACCTCGGCGACCAGGCCCGGAACCACCACCAACCCTGGTCTGCAGTGTATCCCGCCCGAGCACCTGCCTCGGCGAGAAACCACTGGAGCTACCACTGCAGTGGTTCTTCAACATCGTTGCCACCGTTGAGCATTGATAGGGTGTATCATCACGCCTGAGAGGGACTCCCAGCGGACCAGAGGCCACGCCACAACTGTGAGTGCGAGACTTAGAGAACGCCAACGGAAGTGGACGTTGAAACGCGCGTCATTAAGACATCTCCTTTTCTTTGTTTTTCAACGTGTGCGTGTTTGTGTCGTTGTTTCGTCTTTGTGATTGTCATGGCTATAAAGTTATAGTTTTCGTTTGGTATGATCAGCTTCTATGGTTCATTTCGCAACGCCCGACGAGCGAAACAGGCCTCAGCGTATACGCGTGACAGAGAGACAGTACGCTTAGGACTTTGTACGACGTAGTCGCGTCTCAGCTTAGCCGCTAGAACGCCCAGTAGCGTGACCAGCAGTGGCCTGAAGAAGCAGTCGTACTTGAATCATGTTCAGCTATCGCACCAGAAAATTGAAAGTTGATGCCGCATGTTTGAGGCTTCCGATGTAGGGCACGAAAGGGGCAAAAAGGCGGAAGGCTTTAAACCACTCAGAGCCGACCAAAATCATAGTACCGATAAGGCGAACATCGGGTTCACAAGTCAACTTGGTGAGTTACCTTGTGAAAGTCCATTGTGGCCACAGATGCCACTTAATGCCGCAGTGATGGTGATGAGGCCCTATGTCTGGGGAGTCTCGTTGATACAGAAATTCTATCGGTAATTGACTTGGTGTAGCACCCTGTGTGTGCATCGCCATCGTAGCTCACTGTGAAGCTCGCAGTACGATTGGCCCGACTTGCGAGGACCCCTGTACGGACATTGGGACAGAGTCGTGTGCTGACGCACACTATGGTGTGGAATATGTTTGGGCACGTAGCTCTTCCAGGTGCGAGCGGCGCAGCCCTAAAAAAGGACGCTTGCATTATTCAGCAGTCAGTCAAGTTTCAAGCAAGTAAGGGTGTCTGCAAGTTACAGCAAAATCCCGGCTGTATGCAAAACACAGCAGATAAGACAGTTGAGACAAGTTCTGTTCTGCAAATTATGGAAGCGGACATTTCGAACGTGAGCACTCAGCATCGTGCAAAAAGAAAACAATGCCGTCATAGTAGGAGAGAAAGGAAGGGTGCAAAGCAACCCGGAAAAACAAGAATGACCAAATGGCAAACAACACAACAAAAACTTCGTTTGTGTTTTGTCAAATTCGTAAGTCGAGCGCGTCCCCGTGCTCCAAACCACCAGAAGAATAGAGGGGGGAGGCAGGCGATTGTTCCTGGAGCTTGAAGGAGCCAACCCCCCCCCCCCTCTCCACTCCATTCTTTTGTGCGAGGAAGTGAATACACGGAGAAGGAGCCCATTATGGCTGGACGACGCGACGTGGTTGCGAGACTCATTTCCGTAGAACGCGATGTCGACGATGGCTTGCTACCACAGGGCAAACTGGTGGGACACAACCATAGTTTTAGCGACTGTCCTGTGTTTTTTCCCTGGTTTGTGCTAACGGCTCTGAAAGATCAAACACCGCGAGCACTTCTTGTCTCTTTGTCTTCGTTCTGTTCTCGCCCTATAACTATCGTCAAGTCTTACCAATTCGCTTAAACTCCCACACGCGGGTTAAAGTTGGAAGTAACGCTTCGTTATGTGAGCGCCACCAAAATAGAAGTTTTTGAGCAACAGCACTCAAATTTTGTACCTTGTTTTTCAGTTGCTAATTAGTCTAGTGGTGTCCCTTATATACAGCAATTTCGAAAGTTTTGTCTATATTAGTTTTTGTGTGATATCACCCACGATTTGAACCTGTTGTTGTGTTTTAGTTGAAAACAATTTGTTTGACAAACCTTAATTGATTTACGTTTGCAAATAGGTAGGCTTCTTCAAAATACTCTTGTCAGGTTACTTCTGTGTTCGAGGTCTATCACGACCACATAAGTACTAAGTATGACGGGGTGTTCAGGATACCTTCCTTCGTTTCCCAGTGAAACTGCGCTGAAACAGCAATCCAGATTTTTTATTCGTTTTTTATTCTTTGGTTTCAAAACGCCTCAATAAGTGACTTTTCTATACCACTTACAGCGTGCATGTTTGAATATGTGGCATCAAAGAATGCTTACGGGCCTTAGCTTTGAATTGTGTACTATTTATGTGATTTTCTTTTCGTATGTGTGTGGCCATGGTCTATTCCGTTAGATATGACTTTCGTCATAGTGTGACAGTGATGCGCTGTGCGTCTTAGATTCTGTGCGGTGTCATCCAAGTCACTGAATTTGTGCGCGAAAAACAAAGAAAAAAGCATCGGTAGACTACCCGAATGCCCAAAGCTTGAATACCCAATACCCGATACGCAGAAAAATTCTCAAGAAGGGGGCTGTGTCACAAACGACTGCAATTTTCGTATTACCCGCACGCCACAACGTCCAAGGCAGAGTGGCCTTGTATTGGGAAGACAACTTCCGCCGACTAACGACCCAGTGGCGGTGCCACCTCGTCTTCAGTACACCTGTACCGAAAGGGGCACATATGTGATCTAAAAAAGGATATGGCCTCTAGATAACACGGGAGCACGCGAACGCCGCGGAATAGTTTGGACTGCATGGGAATCGCCAGTTGACGTGCAACCAGCAAGAAGCGAGGTCGTTGGTGTCGCGAGGCTCATGTAGGCGGCGAGTGTTAAGTGACCCACGCAACCTATTGAGACGGCTGCAATACCGGGCACTCTCGTCATCTACTAAGCTCGCGAGATCTTCAGCGGCACCCGTCAACTCCCCTACGTGTACCAATAGCTGACCTGGTCTATATGGAACTTCTTATTGTGACATTTTATACTGGTATTTTATTATAACCAGCTTTTGAATAAGTGGTGCGCTGCGACGCCCCTAGACGTTCAGGAGCACGCACATGATCGTTGCTCCGTAATTATTTCCTTGTATATCTTTTTAATTTCCAATATGGTGTTACTTGAATAACATTCAGCGTTGTGGTTACTTGTACGTTCTCCTACATTTTTTTAGAACACTGTCTGTATCTGTTTCTTTTCGTTCACTTATTAGTGTTTTTTTCTGTAATTTCGAAGGAGGCGAAAATGCTGTATGCCCGTGTGTGCAGATTTCGGTGCACGTTAAAGAACCCCAGGAAATCTGAATTGAAGAGCTCTCCACTGGGCGACTAGCATAATCATATGGTAGTTTTGGGACGTTAAACACGACATATCAAATCAAATAAACTTTAATGGAGAACCCTGCATACGCCTCCCTCGATAGCGGTGAACAGAGCGTGGGCCGATAGTGGACCGGTTAGCAGCCAAATGCGTTATCTTTTATAGCCTACAAATAGAACCTTGCAATTTTATCACCGGTTCTCGTATAAGCTCTTCTATAAACTCGAGTGTTCACGTCCTGTGCGCAATCGTAAAATATTGACCGCAACGAAGATGTTGCTTTTCGAGTGAAGCGGCATGTTTTGAGCTGAACGTCGCTAACAGCCTTTGCAGGTGGACATTGAAAAAATGAAAATAAACCACGCGTAGTAATATAGTTTGCATTCCTCCAAATCTGTTTCATTATAGTGGTCTGTAAAGTGACAGCTTCTCGTGGTCGAAAAGCAGTCACTGTGCCTGAGAGACACGCCTTATGAATAACTGCGATGGACGTGTGATAGGTGTTTTGTTTATTAAGGTTGACATTATTGACATTTAAAAGAATAAACGAATAAAAATTTATTTAAGTAGTGAGATGCACAAATATGGACGAATCTTAGTATTGATTTGTAAAACATGTCTCCGTGTCATCCGAAGAATCCGGAAAATATTATATTGACCCCTAATGATGTGCCAGATATTGTACTTGTTTGTTCAAGGCATCTCTGGTATCGGCAGTAGTCATATTGGCATTCTGAAAATAGGTAATGTGTGTAAATATGGCCAACAGAAAGCAAGTGAACGAAGAGATAATGCCAGAAGCATGAGTATGCAACAAGTGCTATTTTATCAAACTGATAAAAAACGTTCAAGTTCATCACAAAAAAACAGCATGGAAATTGAAGGGTGGGGTTGAGGAGCCTTGGATATAATCTGCTACTGTTCACCGTACCAAAGGGCACTTCAAAGCGGAAGGTTGCACAGAGGCAAAGTTTACGTAACCTGTGTTTGTTTTTTTACAGCATATTTTGCTTACAAACAAGAAATCAAACAATCCATTGTGCAAACTATGCGGAATGTTCTTCAATCTTAGGTGAGAATTTGAGTGTGCTATGACTTCAAAGCGCTACAAAAAACCGAACGCGTTAAACAGTGTCAGTAAAGCTTCATGCAACAAAAATCTGCTTTCTTGAAAACGAATGACGATCTTGACATTACACGTTTTACATAGAAGAAAACCACAAACAGGTTGTGTGTGCAGAAGCCGACATTTTGACAAGCTGTCACCTCCTAAAGGCGGCAGCTTACTTTCCTAGCGCTCGAGTGCACATGCTTTGAACCATGAAAAGGGCTGTTTTTGCTACCGTGGGTTTCTTAGCCCATTTCATTGCTTCGTTTATGCTTTTTTTTTACAATGCCTCTCACCGTCACCCCAGGACTTAATTTACTTCGCTCTAGTCTGCCGTAGTGCACGCAGTTGTCTTATTCCTACCGAGGCTCACTCTCGTTACAATATGAGACCACATGATGATTGCTACCATAACTCCGGACATATCAACATCGACTACGACCAACTCGCTGTTAAAAAAAAAAGACTGGGTAGTCAGAATCACTGGCATTTATAGTGGTTGTCTGACATGAAACTCGAACAGGGTCATTTTCGAAAACAAGTTATCGCGCCGGTGCTGCTTTGTGATAGTATACGTCATTTCTATGACTTCGCTTAGGTTTTGGCTCAAGAAGTGATTTTCATTTGATTTTATCAATATTGGGCACATAAAGCACTGCGCCGGCACCAGGACCTGGTTTCTTTGATATGGTTTCCACACTGTCACCCTAATATTCGCAATGACTCCCTTGTCATGTATACTGTCAATCACATGTGGCGTGTACCCTAATACCACGACCCGTGGTATGTTCCACTAGTGGCTCGTGGGAAGTATGTTCTGGTGTACGAGAAAGGGAACTGAAGCCGTTCTTATCACTACCAGTGAGCTGTGTTCGGTATTCAATGGTGGTTTCCTAGGCCTGTTTTTCTACGTACCAGGATGGAAGAGGAGACCACAAGAGCTGTGAAGAGTGGGTGGCTTGACAGAAACTGTAAAAGCGCATTTGGTTTCTTATAGCGTTTTCCGCCCTTAACACAGTGGTAAATAAACTGATAAAAACACCAGCTAGAGCATGGTTCATGCCACGTCTGCCGTGCGTTCGTAATATTGAGGTACTGAGTTTCATCGCGTATCATTCTCTAAATGTTCCCAAGCGTAATTCTGTTGAATTACACCCGTTTGCGGTCAAAAAACAATTGACTTTGTCTAAATGCATTTTTTACAAAACTTTGTCTAGGTTCAGTGATGAGCTTAAATTAGGCAAGAAGTAAGCGTCGCTAAAAGATAACGTTAAGAATATACGCATGTACAAGATGTAGAGTAACTGTTGAAACGACGCGCTTACCATATTTAAAGATGCAAGGGCAGTGGTCTGCATAGCGGTTACCGTTTATTTGATAATCACCGCAAGGTCTTCTCAATGAAGCTAATCACCGACAGAGACCTCGTGAGTTTCTTCGAACACAACAACGTCCGTTTCCGCATTCCGTGCTGTTTTTACAATTCCACCCATATTCTTTGTTCTACAAGCAGTGAAAATCAAGTGTTTTTCAATATTTACCGACTTAGTAATTTAGTGAACAGATGCAATACTCGGTGTGTATTGCCCCGACCGGAAGCATTTATCGAGTCTTTTTGTTAATCACAGTAGAATAGTAAAATCATTTAATTTATCAATAACGTTATTATGTCCCTGAAAGAGCGAAATTCGAAGTACTTCGCAATTATGAAAGCAGATGCATTAGGCCAAATCGGCATTTACCTCTGAGGCTCTGAGAAAGGAACAATGTCATTTTTGTGTATAAATATTCAGGTGGCAGGGCAATATTTTTTTATCCATCTTTAAGGAACTGCACTCAAATAAAAACTTTACACAACAAAACGTAACTTACCGGAGAGAAAACATTTTCACTAAAAGGCCCAGTGGTCGAACTGCATATGTACTAAAGCTGAGCTGACAAATATGCAAAAGTGCGGCTTGCGAATATATGAAACTAATTTACAATATATATTTTCACAATACTTATATTGTAGATTTATACAATGCTTCGGAATTGGCAATTTTCTCATCTAGAAGCCAATGATTGCTTCCAGCTCTTTCTATGGCAGTCGTGGCATGAAGACGGCACTTTCCGCAGGATAGAGCATCGATAAAATGGCTACGGGAACAACCTTAGTGTCACAAATTCAAGTGTGACATTTTGAGCAGTTTTCGAAAGGAACACCGTGAGCCATGGTCCGCACGGCCTCATAATATTATCGTTGTTTGCAAAAGTCAAACCTCAACAATATTGATTATTTCATCTGAGTGCGGCTTTCGTACTCGTTGAACAATTATTGTCGGAATTTCAAACACTCAAGACATAACGCTTAGATGCAAGAAAAAAAATTACTACAAAATCCTAGCATAGCACAATCATTTAAGAGCAACTAACGCAACACTTAGAGGCATCAGCATAAATATAATTGATTCCCATCACATTAAAGGTGTGCTCAACACGAGTGACAACCGCTGTTCGGTGACGTGAAGCTGAAATAGTTGTAAAATTTGTTCAAACTGTGATTGCCGCCAAGTGACGATAAAATAAAGATTTCTTATTGGTCCAATGTTGACACGGTGGCTTTAAAATGCGCTAACAAACCGTCGTTCTTGCTTTTACTGGGTGGACAGAATAGAAGTATTCGCGTGAAAAGATACTGGGACCACGTCATCTTCGGTAATTTTCGTGGAGTTGCGCTGTCCCTCGACGGAAGGTTGCTAGCATTCCCTGATCCGTAATAACAGATAGAGTGCTGAATATGTACGTGAGGTTCCAGTAAGTGTCGAGAATTTGAATGTTCCACAGCTGAGTTGCCGCATCTGCCATAGTGACAAAGAGCCGAGTGCCGTATGACACACCCTCTCTCGTATCTTCAGAGGGTCTCCTTTTCTGGAGCCAAGCGAAAAAACGTTTGCTGTGGCAGATGACGCGACGTGATGACGCGACGTGCCCAAGGATTTCTCACTGCGTTCGCCGACACTATCACAAGACCCTGCGGCTGCAGGCACTGTATTTTGCCCGAAAAAACAAACTTAATTTACGCAAACATTTAAATTTTGATATTTGTATGATGCTTTTAGTATTCACTGGGGACCGAAGCGTGAATAGCAACCCAAATTTAAGCATCTCATAAGCCCACTGCAATCACTGGGTGGCTAGCTTATCAATTTCTAACAGTGTATAGGTTGGTATTTCATGAGCGGGAATACACTAGCGTCTATTTACCTCTATGGTAATCACATCGGGCACTGCTGTATAAAAACAAGGAGCACATATTTTAAAAGCGCCCCGCTGTGATGGTCTAGTGGCTAAGGTACTCGGCTACTGACCTGCAGGCCATGGAATTGATTCCCGGCTTCGGCGGCTGCATTCGCGATGGAGACGAAAATGTTGTAGGCCTTTGTGCTCAGACTTTGGTGCATGTTAGAGAACCCCAAGTGGTTAAAATTTCCGGATCCCTCCACTACGGCGTCTTTCATAAATATATGGTGGATTTGGGACGTTACGTCTCACAAATAAATCAATCAATCATGGGTTTAAAGCTTTATGTTGGCACTCCCAATATTATCTTGGCAGAACCGACAATTGATGGACGACTTTTGCCTATTTATTTTCTTGTTCTACTGAATTTTGTTCACACCACGCAAGTGTTGTGGTTCTGCTACGTGTATATGCACAAGGAGTCAACTAATAGCTTGTGCTACGTGCCAGAGGCATATGCCAAAACTTGTTTTGGGGAGAAGCGGATATTCTGGACTCCACATCATACCAATGCCCACATACCCTTTTAAGTTAGTGTGATGGAGGGCCATTCCATTCAGTGTATCCAACAGTAAAATGTTGGGATGAGGCATGGCTGCCACTCTTTGCACCGCCGCTGCCAAGTCTCGGTGCACTTTGTTTAACGAAATCACTCCACAATTCGATTCAATTGACTTCAATTCATTTATTATTCAAAAAGGGATATCTCAATCAGTTTTGTTATAAAGGCAGCGCCCCATAACTCACACAGAATTTGTAAAAGGGGCCCATGTGTCGTACTCAGTTATACAAACACTAGAGCGCGCAAAAAAGTAATGATGGATAGAAGGCAGCAGAATTCAAACACTTGATATAGTATGAACCGAAGTAAGTGAACTTCGTAACGGGTAAATGACTGGCGTTTTGTTAGGCCTGCTGGAAGTTTGTTCCAAAAACATGATGTTGTCAGCCTGAATGTAAATGATCGATTTTTCGCGCGAGACTTCATAATGGTTAAAGTACGAAAGGCAACTGATTGTATCAGTTCGATTGATTGATTTATGGGTTTTAACGTCCCAAAACCACGATATGATTATGAGAGACGCCGTAGTGGAGGGCTCCGGAAATTTTGACGACCTGGGGTTCTTTAAGGTGCACCGAAATTGAGCACATGGGCCTACAACATTTCCGCCTCCAACGGAAATGCAGCCGATGCAGCCGGGATTCGATCCCGTGACCTGAAAGTCAGGAGTCGAGTACCTTAGCCACTCGACCACCGTGGCGGTGTGACTGATTGTATCAGGTCTGGGGTGTTTTGGTAACAAATTTTTACAGAAGGACGCAGTATAATTTTATGTGTGGTTTTATACAGCAATACAAGAATATTGTAATCAATGCAGCGTTTCACAAATGTCAGGTAATTAGTGTGCAAATGTATTGAATCGGTACGTTTTTGAAAGGAAATAGCTCCAAGTGCTGTAACCTGTGCTGTGATAAGTGGCAATAAAGTGGTGGGGTATGTGAGTCCGTATGCTGTAATGACGTATGTAATGTGTGAATGTATCGATCTGATAAAGTGTGCGAAGGGTGTGCACAGAAAGAATACTAACGCAGTTTATACGATATTACAATTTTCGTATATATATATATATATATATATATATATATATATATATATATATATATATATATATATATATATATATATATTGTCTTGTTTCATGTATGTGTTTATGCCAGTTTAACCGACTGTCGAGATAGACACCGATGTTCATGATGCTTAGGTTTTGTGGCGAGAGGGCCATTCGCGGTTGTATAAGGGCCTTAAAATTGCTCGTGCTTGAGTGGCTAAAACATAGAGGTAATAAAATCACAACCATGCCGTGAAGTTCGTTTGGTGTCAATAGATGACGAAATGCTGTGATAAAAAAAACCGTGGTGGGCATGTATGTCATCAGCACAAGTGCCCAGTTCGTGCACACTCTGGCATCCAAGGGCCGTGAGGCCAGTGCTTTGTTAAGTGTAGCCACCGCAGCGGAGGCCTCTCTGTAGAGGTCGTGCTAATGGATGACCGGGTATGTGATATTGAAGGTACGAACTTCTCTGAAAAAAAGCCAACAACAACTTATCTGTGAAAACTGGTTCCCTACTGACGAACATTGCAGGGTGAAGAAGTATTTGTTGTCAGTAGTGTAATAAAAAGTGTTGTCTTCTCAGCATGTCTGAATGTTTACGCTGAATAAAATGTAGAGTACAGAGACTGCTTCTCTATATCTGTCACACAAAGGTAGACCACCACCAGACGAAAGAATTGAATCTGTTGTGTGTGTACGTCCTGTTTTTAACCTTGTAAGTATTACTTCAGTTTAGCGTGATTTTTAAACTGGCGGCCGATGACCAAGTTGCGGCTTGATAACATGCAGGCTATTACCTGTATGTGTGTCTCATGTGCACAGCCCCTGAACTTTTGTTTTAATACAGGTTTCAGGTCAAGTGCAGGGATTGGTATCGATGTACTGGTAGTGGTTTCGTTGGCGGATTCACCTAGCTGGTCAACCAAAACATTGGCTTGTCTTACCCTGAACTCTGGCACCCAGCAGACAACAATATGCTGTTTGGATGAGTAGACTGTGCATAAAAGTAAGTAAAGCGAGACAAGGACGGGGTTGTTGTGCTTTTTAAGAGTTGTTAGATGCTTTACTGCGCTTAGAGATTATGTGTATAATAATTCCTTCTATAGAATTATTTGTTAAATGTGGTTAACGGCCGCAAGTATTGCGTAAGCTTCACCAGTGAACATACTTGTATCAGGGTGCAGAACGCCGGCTTCCAAAAAAGATGAGCCGACGACTGCGTATAAAACAGAAGTGTTGGATTTTGAGACATCTGTAAAGAACTCACGCATGCGTATTTCTGTGTAGTTCTAGGAAGTATGAATATGTGCAATTGGTGCGTGCTTCGCAACCCCCAATTAAGACAAGTCCCACTCATGCGCCTGCTATTGCCATGGTAGCAGGCATACTTCGGGAGCCATCAAACGGTGTTCGAGTGGCACACCTGTCTCCTATGTTAGGCCTCTCACACGGGTGAGTAAAGCTGTCTCATAGAAGGCCGTTTTACAAACACAGCGGAACTTGACGTGCCAATAATTGTAGAATGTGAAGGGTGTTCTTTGTCTGCGCTCATTTTACGATAGTATTTAAAAGTTATGTCACATCTCTGTAAGTGGAGGGACTGTTCATTCGATTCCATGTACAGGCTTTCCATGGGGCTAGTGCGAGAAGCGCCCGTAGAGAGGTGCCTGCCTAGATAATAAACAGGATCAAGCATTTTAAAAACAGTAGGTGTCGCAGACTGACATGCTATTGACCCATAGTCTAGGCGAGTATGCATGAGGCTTCTATATAAATTTTTCAGACACTTCTTGTCACTTCCCAACGTAGTGTATAACAACACTTTTAGAAAATTCATGTCTGTTATGCACTTGACTATTAATATACTTGATGTGGTGTTCAATATTAGACCTAAGATTTTATAATCAGTATTACCAGCAAGGCGTTGTCCATGCAGTTGAATATCAGGTTCGGAATGAATGCCTCTCTTCTTGGAGAACAAGACACGTGTGCTTTTCTGTGCATTTAGTAGAAATCCGTTTTCTTCTGCCAAATTGGAGACTTTTCCAACGAAGCTGAACCTGTCACTCACGCATCGCCACATTACAAGACTTGAAACCAAGCAGGACGTCGTCAACATATGTGAAGTAAAACATATTTCCAGAGATGGACAATCGCAAAAAGTTCATCGTGCTAATAAAAAGTTCGTAGCTAAGTACACCACCTTGTGGCCCTTCTGTTTTTGTACAATTTTTTGGGAAAGATCGCTGCCCACTCGTGCACGGAATGTCTGATTTGACCAGTAACTTTCTATTATCATAAACACTCTGCCACGCGCGCCAAGGTAGGACACGCCTCTTAATGTTTCAAAGCACCATGTTGTATCATAAGCCTTTTTGAGGCCAAGGAACACAGAGAGAAAATATTGTTTGTGAGCGAAATCAACTCTAATCTGAGCCTTGTTACAAACAAGGTGGTCTGTGGTGGATATATCTTCTCAAAACGCGCCCTGAAATAGATCAAACAAATCGTTTGTTTCCATAAGATAAACAAGTGGGCAGTTTGCCAATTTTTTGAAAAGTTCGCACTAACAGCTTGTTAGTGCAATAGGCCTGTACCTCGAAATTGAAGAAGGGTCCTTGCCCTCTTTCAAACTGAAAATAATAATAGCCTCCTTAGAGAAGTAGGGATAGCGCCAGAAAACCAGATATCTTTTTTCAAGCATAGTAAAGTTCCTTTTGCGTTTCTTTTGGTAGCTTTTTCAACATTTTGTACACCACTCGATCAGAACCTGGGACGGAATTACTGCAAGAGTTTAATAGTCTCTGGAGCTCAGCTATGCAGAAAGTTTAGCTGTATGCTTCGTGTATGGTACATTTGTGTAAATTTCTCCTGAATTTTTATTCTGTTTATTTAGAAAACATCAGTTTAGTGTGACGAGCTGGACACTCGTCCATGTGTGCCGACGAAGTTCGCCTGATCTTCCAAGATGTTATCCTGTGTGCTCACAAGTGGGAGTGTGTGTAATTGTATTCCTGCTACCCTACCAACCATATTCCATACTTAAGTCTGTTGTGTATATGAAGTGATTCCTGATAAAAACTTCTGCCAGCTTTCTTTTCTGGCCTGCCGACGCATTCTTCTGCTTTACCGAAGCAACCACCATGCTTTATTTTGCTGAATGCGCACATTTCAGCACTCAGAGTTCCACCATAGCACACGTCGCTTTCCAGGGTGTCTGTTGGTGGGATGCATTTTGTTGTTGCAGCAATCAAAAAAGCTTTGAAGTAGCTGACATCAGCATTCATGCTTAAAGTGTATATGTTGCGCCAACCTAAACAAGCGATGGTATAAAGCTGTTCTAAGTGGGCTTATGAGATTTTGGGAACCTGTGGCGGGAATTAGGTTATATAGGTGCAGTCGAAACAACGGGAAAAAGGTCACTTTCGTAAGGAGTAGTGATGAATTTTCAGTGAAGTAGAGGCACAATCAATAGAGATACAATGCTTAGGTCTACGGAGAAATATGTATTATTAGCGAGGTTTTACTAGGATGGTTCTTTTCAATTCAGGAGACACGCGCCAGGAGAGAGAAGAAACTGTTCAATCAGTCGACCGCAGGCGGTACAACGAGAGCCGACCCATAGCTTGCTCTGCGCATTGAAGTCTCCAAAGAGAAGAAAATGTTTTGGAAGTTCATTGATTGACAATTGGAAGTTATGTTTTTTGTAGGTGATAGCTCTGAGGTACGTAAAGCGTACAAATGTGATCAGTTTGTCGAAAAGCACAGCTCGAGCAGCCACTGCCTCAAAGGATGTTTGGAGATGAAAGTTTGTGCATGAAATGCCTTGATTCACTATGATGACGACACCTCCAGATGATGTCACCGCATCATCACGGTACTTTCGGAAAATGGTTTATTTACGTAGAAAGCTGTTGTGTTTTGGATTTTCGTGTGCGATCTGTACACACAGCACTTTTTGTGAGAGTTCTTGAAAACGTTTTTGGACATTCCAGGTTCCTGAAAAGGCCCCTGACAATCCACTGTATAATTTGAGTACTCATGGTGAAAGTAAAATAGTGTTGTTTGAACAAGAAGCGAGTGGCTGCTTAGGTGGGGAGTTTGAATTCAAGTAACAAAGCTATAACCGGGCACCGTTATCTGCTTTTTATTTTCTTGACGCACTCCAAAAAGCCACGCTGCTCTTTCGGCACCAAAGGAACCGACGTATTCATTGCCTTCTCGGAGGCACTAGATGCCCACACGTGCGACCTGGTAGTTCGAAATCTGGGCCTCGCCTGGAGAGGCAAGGCCTTGAGAGCTGAGGACCCTGAAGTGTCCGGTCTCAGTTCACAAGTGGCTGGAGTAGTCTGGACTACAGCTGCCTTAGGGCAGGTGCCACAACCACCGGCTCGGTATTCGCGGGCCGAAGAAGTGACCGTGGCTGGTGTGGCTGTGTCCCCTGACGCACCGTATCAGCATATGTTCGGCCATGGAATGGCGAGGTTCTTTTTCTTCGTTCTTTAAAAGAAATGTCTTTTTTACCTTCAGCGTTATTATCTGCTTTTCTTCCGTCTATTATAGACAGGAACGCGAATACGCGGCATGGTGTCCATCACAATTAACGCAGTTTGGCTGTTCTTTGCAGTTCTCAGACAGGGGGCCCAACTCCATAATGTGCACAAATCTGGCTACCACGACAGCTTTTAGAGCCATGGCCATACCTCTGATATTGGAAACAACGATGGGGGTTTCGTAAGTACGGGCTAAGAGGGGTCTTCGTGTACCCTATTTGAATTCTGGCCTTTTACTGGAAGCAAATGTGAGTATTGTTTCGTTGGTGATTCGGTGTTCTGTTTTCTCATGATAATTCTGTGTACATTGGTCGCATTTGGGCTCTTCCACCCCTCCAAAAGTTTGGTCTCGGTCAGATGAAGTAAGTCTGTGCCAAATACCACTTCACGACTTGTTTGTTCATTGATCTGTGTGGTGTTACAATGGTTGGCACGCCACCGAACTTTGAGAGACCATCTAGTTTTTCAAATTGTTCTTTGTCGCGAACTTCGAAGAGGAGGTCTCCACTAGTCATTTTGGTTAACTTGTATCCAGCCCGGAAAGTTTCAGTAGACACGTAGCAACTGCAAAGGAAGATACGGTCCTGGCTTGTTATCCGGTGTTCTGAGAGTGAATGATGTGGAAATAAGGAAATGTTTCTGTTGGCTGTTTAAAAAAATATGTCTATGGTGCGTACTCGCTTCAAGCCAGTGCGATCGGTAATTAATGGTAATTTTCCATGCATGCCGGTCTTATTTTTATTCAGCAGCATTGGCGACCACCCAACATGAAGCAAAATGAGGGGACACAGGTTTGGGAAAACTAAAAACTTGCATACGCCAGTCGCACAACGCCACCATAACCCAATGCGTCATAACCAAGGCAGGCTGTTTGCAGAGGGTTAACCCTCCCCGCCAGCAGAACTGGAAGTAAAAAAAACAAAAAAGCAAAAAGATAAAAGTGACGGCAAAGACGAAGTTGTCGTGAGAGAGAGAGAGGGATAAGAAAAAGCTCATGATGAGACAAGCGCAAAAATATACACACACTCAGAGAGGACACAGACAAGCGCTTACTAGCAACTGAAATTTTTATTTCGAAGCAAACACTAATAAATACATCACACGCATCTACGTCACTCCCAACTTCCCCTGTCATCATCAAAAACGTGATATTACAAAATATGCACGCGCCCACAATCGGAAACAAACACGTACCAAGAACTAAGAAAAAAAACGTAACACAGAGAAAAACACTGGGTTATGTGACGTCCAAAAAAGCGAATTCCGCATCTGTTAGTAGAACTGACGTTTAGCTGACGCAACTGTCCCCTCCTTTCCTTATTCAATACGCTTCCATTATTTCTCTCGTCGTTGGCTTGTTAAGCCTGTCCATTATTCGTGTGTTCTAAAATTTCGGTTGGCATGTGCATTCCTTGCAGTGCATCGCTAAGTGTGAGTAAGGGGCCCCCTTTAGTGAACTCTCATGTTCACGAAGGCGCACATTTATGCACCGACCCATCTGACCAACGTATTCCTTTCCACATGTGAAAGGAGTTTCGTATACAACATCTTTTTTGCACTCAACGTACCTTCTGTCATGCTTTAGGCTGCATTTATTCGATTCTCCAGTTCCTTTCTTGTTAACTAGCCTTTCCCCTGTTGGGCACGGCGGCACTGGCAGTATGCGGTGGTCTTACAATTCGCTGATCTTCTTTACGCAGCTTCTCGGCTTGTTCGGGCGTGCGAATGCCAGTCACCCGGGATCGTTTGTCGGAGGCCTATCTGCGCATGACTACCATTCAAGACAGCACGTGTCTTGCCTGCCGCTACCAACGTCGTTGGCCGGACTATCTCACGGATCGTCTACGTCGTTGCTTACAGCGGAGGATTTCAGCCTGCAGGTGGCGCCATCGTGCATCTGGACTACATATAAGCTACCTCCGTTCCTCAAGCTCAGTGGGCACGGCGGCACTGGCAGTATGCGGTGGTCTTACAATCCGCTGATCTTCTTTACGCTGCTTCTCGGCTTGTTCGGGCGTGCGAATGCCAGTCACCCGGGATCGTTTGTCGGAGGCCTATCTGCGCATGACCACCATTCAAGACAGCACGTGTCTTGCCTGCCGCTACCAACGTCGTTGGATGGACTATCTCACGGATCGTCTACGTCGTTGCTTACAGCGGAGGATGTCAGCCTGCTGGCGGCGCCATCGTGCATCTGGACTACGTATAAGCTACCTCCGTTCCTCAAGCTCAGTGGGCACGGCGGCACTGGCAGTATGCGGTGGTCTTACAATCCGCTGATCTTCTTTACGCAGGTGAGATTACCAAACGAGAAGTGTATCCGTACTAGCGACCCTTTTTTGCTTATGCTGCCGTGCCCACAATTGTGTGTCATGATGTGTACCACCACGTCTGTACTAAAGAAATTGTTGTTACTACTCGGTGGAGATATTGAAACAAACCCTGGCCCGGAATTGACGCGAATCTGTAGGCAGCTAGAAGCAATTGCTAGCGATATTAAGGAAATAAAAGAGACCCGATTGGTCAACATAGAAAGCAAAATGGATACCCTCACGCGTCTGGAACAAAAGATCGAGGCGTACCAGGAACAAGTGGCCTCTATGAGTGCTCAAATCCTGGTTCTAGAGAATAGAATTGATGAATTAGAAAACTACAGCAGGAGATCAAATTTGATTGTTTACGGCATACCTGAGGTTGAAAGAGAGACCAACGAAAGGCTAGAGCACGTAGTGAACAGTGAAATTATTGAGGGCACTCTGGAATTGAATCCGCTTGCAATTGAACGAATTCATCGTTTAGGAAGGCCGGATCCAAACAAGACATGACCTGTAATCTTCAAACTGCTTGACATGAGAGATAAGAGCAGTATACTAAACAACGGTCATAAACCGAAAAATACTAATTTTTCAATTGGGGATGATTTTTCAAAAAAAGTACGAAATGTACGTAAGAAACTGTGGGAAGTGCCAAACCGAATCGCGATAAAAAGGAGAAAGTTGCATTAGCATTTACAAAATTGTACATAAACGACAAAGCCTATGTCTGGGACAGCGGTAAAAATGAACGAGTACCACTACAAAAAAACGACGCCATGAACAGGAGCCACCCAATGACACGGCTCCATGCATTGGCAATAGGGTCATCACACTAGGCAAGAGTAAACACCAAACGAACCATTCCATACCCTTTAACAAACATGGCGCACAAAATAACATAAACATTTGCAAGGAACGACAGCTGCGAATCATCAATTTAAATGCACGAAGTGTCAATAACAAAACAGAACAGTTCGAAATTCTGTTACTTCAACATGACCCTCACATTGCGGTAGTCACTGAAACCTGGTTGCGCAGTGATGTAAGTGACGACCACGCTTTCCCCTCTGGTTACAATATATACCGGAAAGATAGGGAATCTAGGGGGGGCGGGGTTGCCGTATTGATCAAGAGATCAATAGAAGCCGTCTTTGTTGATAATCCTTTTGGGCTTGAGTGCGCATGTCTTAGATTGTCTTGTTGGGGCTTCAGTTTCATTCTTTATGCTCTTTATAGACCGCCGGATGCCGGAATTGATTATGTTGCCAAATTACGGGATCACATGCTCCAGTTCCAAAATAGCAAAATAATACTGATTGGTGACTTCAACTTCCCAGGAGTCAACTGGGAGCGGTTCCAGACAGACTATGAATCCAACAAACAAATACATATTTTGTTTGATATAATGCTTACTCATGACTTGTTCCAATTAGTTAAAGAACCCACTCATGTCAACGCTACATCCAGTTCTGTACTAGATCTTGTATTCGTTCACCGCGACTTAAGAGAGAGTACAGTAACTGTAGAAAAGGGCTTGTCAGATTATCATCTTGTTTGTACTTCTCTGCCATTGGGTCGGTTTGTCAGTACTGATAAATGTTCATCACGCTCTTTCAAGGATTATTCACAAGCTAACGATGAATGTATAATTGAGCATTTGGAATCTTCCCTTGATGATTTTGATGGGGACGACGTATGCGCCCTTTGGAATAAATTTAAAGAAATGTACCAACACTGCGTACAAAATTTTGTGCCAAACAAGCGCAAACGAGTCTATAAACACACGCCTTGGGTAACCCGGAAGATAATTCACCTTAAGCGAAGAATTAAACGCTTAAAATAAGACATGTACAATCGCCCGTTGCAGAAGAGATAAAGAATACTTTGGCACGTGAGGTTCGTGGCTCCAATCACTATTATTTTAAAACATTGTTGCCTAATTTTATTAAAAATGACCCCAGTAAATTTTGGAATTATATTTCTGAAAAAAAGAAGCCGGTGAAGGAAATTGTAGTGGGTGGTTCTGTTATTTCAGACCCGCAGGCAATTGCTCAGCATTTTAACCAGTACTTTCAAAGTGTATTCCCTGATTGTTGCGCATGTATGTTGGCGCATACCGCAGTGTATCGTCCTAGTGATGTTGGCTTTATTTCTTACTCTAGTGTGTTATCTATGCTTTTGAATCTTAATACAAAAAAATCATGTGGTCCCGACAGCATTCCAAACATATTTCTTCGTCGCTATGCTGAGTACCTGGCTAAATTTCTTGTTGTTTTATTTCGTACTTCTTTAATGTATGGCGAGCTCCCCGAAGACTGGAAGATAGCTCTGGTTGTACCTATCTTTAAAAAGGGCGACCGCTTATGTTTTCAAAATTTCCGTCCAATATCACTAACATCTTCTTGTTGCAAACTAATGGAACACATTGTCGCCACTCGCATTCTTGAATACTTAAACGACCATAATATTCTAACAGGTTTCCAGCACGGGTTCAGGAAAGGGTACTCCACCGTCACACAGTTAGTTACAGTATTTCATTCGTTTGCACACACCTTAGACAACACCGGTCAAATAGATGCAATATTTCTAGACTTCAGTAAAGCATTCGATAAGGTACCACATGACAAATTAATTCTGAAGATGCGAAATATTCGCCTCCCCGGAATGCTGGTCACATGGGTTGCAAATTACTTGACAAACCGCAAACAACTGGTCATAGTAGATGGAATAAGGTCCGGCAATCTCGATGTCACTTCGGGAGTTCCACAGGGAAGTGTGCTGGGTTCATTGCTTTTCATACTGTATATAAATGATATTGGTAATGAAATTACAACTGGTGTGCAAATTCGGTTGTTCGCGGGTGATGCAGTCTTGTTTCGGGATGTTTCGTGCTGTGCTGATCAGTGTGAACTTAATACCAATCTTACCAATATACTTGAATGGTGCAAGAACTGGGGAATGGTGCTGAACGCCGACAAAACACTGTATCTTCGCATAACACGAAAGAAAGTTCCGTACGACTATCAATACACACTAGGAACATCGCCATTGAAACAAGTCACCAGTCATAAATACCTCGGTGTCACACTAACAAGCAATCTCTCGTGGAATTTACACATTGACAATATTTGCTCATCTGCCTTTCGTAAACTATGCTTCATAAAACACACTCAGAAATTCCCCTTCTAACGTCAAGCTTCTCAGCTACTTTACTTTTATTAGACCTAAGCACGAATATGCCTGTATAGTCTGGAACCCCTACACTAATCACAACATCCGTAAAATAGAAATAATTCAGAGAAAAGCTGTAAGGGTTATTTACTCTAAATACTCACGTACTGATTCTCCCTCACAAATAATGCTTGCTAACAAAATCCCCAGCCTTCAATCCAGGAGAAAGTGCTTCCGTCTTGATTTCCTTTCTTCACTAAGTAAAGGTGCACTGTCCATTGACCCATCTCCGTTCTTGTCACCGTTACAAACAAGACCTACTAGGCACCACAACCCGAATGCTTTCGCCCCATATTTTGCTGCTACTGACACCTTCAAGTACTCTTTTTTTCCGCGTACGATACAAGAGTGGAATGAATTACCCCCTGTATAATTGCATTGTTTGCTTGTATTGTTTGTATTTTCGCATTTTATCATCTTGTGCCCCCCTGCTTGGACCTAACCATGGTCTGCAGTATGTATTAAATAAAAATAAAAATAAAAATCTTTGATAACTTGTTTTCAGCTGAAAAAACTACCCGCACGCCATACCTCAATGCAACTTTTTTCAAGTTATGTGAATAATTGTGCAGATTCGGGATCACCACTGTCCACTCTCTTTCACCCTCAACTTGTCTCCTCTCTCGGCTTGTGTCAATGATTGCATTTTTTACTTCCCGACGATTCTTCTAACAGACCAAAAGGATACAATCATCTTGGTAAGTGGCTCCCCTCAAGCGCTTGATCTGCGCAGAAACGCTCTTATTCAATGAGTGTACGGACGATTTTATGAGGGCGGCTTTGATGCAAGAAGTTGCAATCCCATTTTTTACTATCTTCGAGTGTGCCGAATGATTGCTCAGCAGTTGTTTTTCCGATCTAGGGTGATACATCCAACACGCGTGAAAAGGAGACAAATTAATTTTCATTTCTAGGTTCAGAAACTGACTGCGTCGTTTCTTTGACACCTCAAAGGTAAACTGTAAGCTACACCCGTTTTTCCTAAAAGCTAACAGTCACTAACGTGCTCATACCCGGATCGTTTTTTACCAAAACAAGGTAGTCATCTACGAATCTAAACAGCTTCAGACCCATACCATCTAGCTCTTTACCTACTGCTGTGTCAAGTTTGCTCAAAAAAACATTGCATAAGATCGGGGCGACACTAGACCCAATGCAAATCCCATCCTTCTGGACGTACACCTCTTCATTCCACCCCACTAGCGTGGACCTCAGATACGTGGCCAAAATCTCTATAAAACCTTCTACAGACAAACCACAGGGGTTACAAAAAGGCACTTCATCATTTTTTTGGTGATGCACTCTTGTACGCTTCGTAGTAAAGGACCATGCGGAACAGAATAATATAAATCGACGACATCAGTACTGAAGGCATCAGAGACCCTGACATCATCTTCCTTTAAATAGTCCACTACTTCCATGGAATCGGAAACCGAAAACGGGTCACAATACGGGAGCGTTTTCAGTTGTTTTTGCAAAAATTCGGACACGAGACGTAGCCAGGTACCCCTTTCCGAGACAATGGTTCGGAACGGAAGGTTCTTCTTGTGTGTTTTCACCGTAAAGAACACTTCCAGCAACAAGCCTTTTTCACCTTTTACTGCTGAAGACAGCCTGCTCACGTTCAAGTCATCTAGTTTCTTAACCGCCCGACGTTTTACAAGGCTGACCTTCTCCTAACTTTGCGGAAATTCTTTTCTATAGCAGCCTGGGCCTTCTCCAAATATAGCTTTTCTGGCAAAATCACAAAGTAACCCTTCTTATCCGAAACCGCAATACGACTACCACTAGCAGATAGGAACTTAATCACAGGTCCCATTTTCTTTGCCATGTGCGGTGAAGTGGCTTTTTGTAACGCCTGTGGTGTGTCTGTAGAAGGTTTTTTGGAGATTTTGGCAATGTATCTGGGGTCCATGCTAGTGGGGTGGAATGAAGAAGTGTACGTCCAAAAGGACGGGATTTGCATTGGGTCTAGTGTCGCCCCAATCTTATACAATGTTTTTTTTAAGCAAACTTGACACAGCAGTAAGTAAAGAGCTAGATGGTATGGATCTGAAGCTGTTTATATTTGTAGATGACTGCCTTGTTTTGATAAAAAACGATCCGGGCATGAGCACGTTAGTGACTGTTTTAAAAGCTTTTAGGAAAAACGTGTGTGGCTTACAGTTTACCTTTGAGGTGCCAAAGTAGTAGTATTTCTTTATTTACAGCAAGCCAGATACAGAGCTCACTGCAGGGGCAAAGGGCTAAAGGCGAACAGCCTGACAAAGGCCCTTGTCCCTCCGCAGTCCGCGACAGTGCAAAGCTTAAACAATATATATATTCAATACATTGCTTTCAAGCAACCTGAAATTGTAAAACACAAAATTCAAACATAAATAGCATAAGTTTACATGACACATTTTAAGAATTAGAGGTCACTCTCATTATAATTCACAACTAAACAATATCAATGAAACAAATTAAAAACAGACATAAGATGCATGTGGATACAATGAATTTCGCGGTATACACTCGTATAATTGACATGAAGTTAATAAACAATTTAAGCATTTGCAGAGGCATGAGACTCTATTACATAGTTTCGATATTGTAGACCGGTGATAATGAATAAGTTCTTTATTTGTTTCTTGAAAGTCGCACTACTAGCCCTAAAATTCAATTGATCTGCAAGGATATTCAAAACCTGAGGTACCTGGTAAGCAATACTTTGTTTTCCATACTGGGTTCTTGTTCTGGGAGCTCGCTTCCTTTGTTCTCGCATACTGTAGTGTGGTCTTTCGGTGCAACTTTCTTCATATAGCTTAGTCTTTTGTATTAACTGAAGTAATTTAAAATGATATAATTGATCAATTCTGAGTATTGAATGTTTAACGAATAGTGGAGCAGTGTGCAAGTCTTGTAGATTGCCCCTGTAATTTTCAAAGCAGCGCAATATTTTCTTTTGTATAGTTATTAACTTATGGTAATTCCCTTGTGATGTCGTTCCCCAGACTAACATCCCATAATTTACTTTAGAATGGAAGAGTGCATAGTACATACTTATTTTTAACCTCAATGGGATTAAGTGCATTGTTCTAAAAAAACAACCAACTATTCGCGCTAATGCGGTGATCAGATGATTTACATGTGTATTCCAGTTTAATTCCTCCTGAAACCATACACCAAGAAACTTTTGTTCCCTAACATGTGCGATGCAATTTCCTTCAAATTTTACAGCTATGTTACTAATAGGTTTGTTTATAGGTCGGAATATCATATAGGTTGTTTTTTTTGCATTCAAGCGCAGTCCATTTTGCCTTAACCAATTTGAAAGATTGCTTAGATAATTATTTACACTGACCTCAAGTGATATTAGATTGTCTGATGTAAAGAAAACATTCGTATCGTCAGCGTACATTATAAGTTCAGGAGAATGAGGTATATCGACAATATCATTTATATAGACAAGGAACAATAATGGCCCCAGTATAGACCCTTGGGGGACTCCTTGGTTTAGCTTTATCTTTGCAGAAATAGTGTTATTCAGTTTTACATATTGATAACGATCTTCTAGGTAACTTTTAAACAGTTGTAGTGCAACTCCACGCACCCCATAGCTGGATAATTTATGAATCAATGATTTGAATTGTATGGAGTCAAATGCCTTTTGAAGATCGAGGAAGAGCCCAAGAGTATATTTTTTGTTTTCCATATTTTCGATTATCTTATCTTTGATATACAGTAGAGCTTGTTCTGTTGATTTATTTTTTTGAAAACCATACTGACTTTTTGTTATTATTTGGTGCTTATCAAAAAAGGATGCAAGTCTATCATAAATAACCCCTTCAAATATTTTCGATATTGTTGGAAGCACGGATATAGGTCGATAGTTCGCTAAATTATTGATATCACCACCTTTATGTACTGCAGTGACTTTTGCTACTTTTAGCTGCTCGGGAAATACACCGTTAGTGAGGGTGAGGTTGATAATATAGGCCAAGACATTAGATATCAATGGTGACACCATTTTTAACTCAACAGAACCTATCTCATCAATCCCTGATGCAACATTGTTTTTAAGTTTTCTAATTTTTCTTTCTACTTCAACCGGATCTGTGGGTGCGAAAAAAATAGAATACGGCAAAGGAGATTTATCAGGAGTTGGAGCATTATCTCGCTGTTCATCCGCTAAAATAAAGGAACCCGCATTTATGAAATGTTCATTCATGACATTGGCCAACCTTTCACCACTGAAAATCTGACCATTAATTGTTAGGTCCTGTGTCCTATTACAACCCTTTTTTCTGTTCGTAAGCCCATTTATGACCTCCCATAGCTTCCTCTGGTCATTGTAAATGCTTTCAAATAATTTTTCATAGTAGTTCTGTTTAGCCTTTCGTATTTCTGAGTTTAAAACGTTTCTATATTTCTTGTACTCAGCTAAGACGTCTGTGTTGCGCGAACGGATGAAATCATGATACAATTTATTCTTTATTTTTATGCGCCGGTAAAGATCACGATTTATCCAGGGCTTTCTGCATTTCTTATTTCTGCCACGTGAGCGCTCCTGAAGTGGAAATGCCGCATCATAGCTAGTACTCAACAACGTCATGAATGTGTTATAAGCATCATCAGGATTTTCTTGTCTATAAACAGTGTTCCAATCTATGTTCTGAACTAGCTGAAAAAAATGTTCCTGAGTTTTGCTGTTTTTAATTCGGTGGAAAGATGTCTCTGTTTTCTGACCAATTTGAGAAGTAACTCGTGCAAGAAAGAAGATGGGCATATGATCACTTATGTCATACGCAAATACCCCGGATTTTATATTCTGTGAACTTAAATTTGAGGCGCATATATCAAGGAGCGTAGCACTTGTTGATGTAATCCTAGTAGGTGAACATATAAAATTTGTACTTCCATATGTAAGTAAGAGCGTTTCAAAATCTTTGGCATAAGGATCATTGGAACAGAGGTCAATGTTTATGTCACCCATAACTATGCAAGGAGTATTCCCACGAACAGTGGATAACACAACATTAAGAAACTCAATAAATTTCTTTTTGTGGCCATATGGTGGCCTATATACACCAATTACTATGAATGGGCCAACACACATTGTAATGCATTCAACATCATCGTTCATAACAGTATACTTATCAAGCAGTTCACTCGAAAGTGTATCCTTAAAATAAATAGCAAGACCTCCACCTTTTTGCTGGTTACGACAGAGAAGTTCATGACTATAGCCTGGAAAGAACGGCGCATCTTCTTTATAAGTAATCCATGTTTCGGAGAAAACTAGCACATCAAATCCGATAGATATAGACCATATAAAATTAGCAATGTCGTCGACCTTTCTTTTTATGCTTCTACAATTTATATGCAATGTTTTAAACAAGCCTTTTCCAGATTGAAATGCCCTATTAAAGTCTTCAACACTGTAATACTTTTGGTTATTTACAAGATCAGTCATAGTGGAATGTTTTTCAATTTGTTATGACATATGTCACATCTAATTTCTAATTTTAGCCAGGCTTGTCTCATCCGCAATGTGTATCGCTCGCGATGCTTCATCTTTGCGTGCAAGGATTTTGCCACCGGATGTCCAGACAAATTTCCATGCGGCTTCTTTCTTTTTTTGTATTGCCGCTGCAAGCAATGCCTTGCCCTTCTGCGTCAAATGCTCATTTACAAAAATGGGCGTTTTTTTGTCGTCCCCAAGCATAGAACTATCGAGCCTCTTCTTTCTACATTTCGCCAGTATGTCGTCACGTTTTGTTTTTTTTACAAAACGAACGATTATTTTCTTCACACCAGGCTTAGGAGTGGGAATCCAGTGGCATGCGTCAATATCAGACAGATCAACTGCCGTGCCGACAGCTTCGCTTATCTTTCTTACAACATCCACTGGATCATTCCCGACCGGTGCACCCTTTATCTCAAGATTGTTTAGGCGCTGATATTGTTCGAGCTCATCGCACTTTTGTGACAGTCTCTTATTTTCCGCTTTCAATTCCCTGTTTTGTCTTATGAGCTCTTGCATTTCAGCTCTCATATTCTTTATATCAGTGGCTACATCTTTCACCTCACTGCAGGTGTCAGAGCAAAAGGCTATGCAGTCTTTACTTTCCCGAATCTCACTTCTGAAATCGCGTTTGAAATTTTCAAATGCCTTCGACAGCTCTTTTAAATCCTTTACATCTGCTGCGTCCTTTTCCGCGTCTTTCCCCGCACTTTTTGCGGAATCCTTTCCCATAACAAAGCGAGAACACTTCAATCAAAGCAAATACACTTCACGCTGTGTTCGGCAGCAGTGCACAGGCACAGGAGCAAACTTAGACGTGAGTAACACCGTTTCTCACCTGCGAAAGCAGAAGATTTGTTACGTTGCGTCCGGTTCGTGCACTGCCGCCGAACTGCGTGGTCCACTCGGCGATGCCTCTTTTTAAGCGTTTTCCAGGTCCAGGTCACGTGAAACGTCCTGGTCACGTGAAACTCCAAACGCAGGCGCAGAACCACGATGACCAAAGTGGTGGCGACGCGACCCGCGTCCGTGTTGCGTCCGGTTCGTACACTGCCGTCAAACTGCGTGGTCCACTCACGTCCAGGTCACGTGAAACTCCGTGACCTGGACGCAAAGGAACGACGCATTCAGTTTCTGGACCTAGAAATAAAAATTAATTTGTCTCCTTTTCACACGTGTTGAATGTATCACCCTAGATCGCAAAAACAATTGCTGAGCTATCATTCGGCACATTCGAAGATAGTAAAGAATGGGATTGCAACTTCTTGCATCAAAGGTGCCCTCATAAAATCGTGCGTACACTCATTGAATGAGAGTGTTTCCGCGCAGATCAAGCACTTGAGCAGAGCCGCTTACCAAGATAATTGTATCCTTTTGGCCTGTGAGAAGAATTGTCGGGAAGTAAAAATTGCAATCATTGGCACAAGCCAAGAGAGGAGACAGGTTGAGGATGAAAGAGAGCGGACAGTGGTGATCCCGTATCTGCACAATATTTCACATAAATTGAAAAAACGTTGCATCGAGGTATGGCGTGCGGGTCGTTTTTTCAGCTGAAAACATGTAATAAAAGATTTGTTTAGCAATGGTAAGGCTAGTTAACAAGAAAGGAACTGGAGAATCGAATAAATGCAGCATAAAGCATGGCAGGAGGTACGTTGAGTGCAAAAAAGATGATGTAGTCGGAACTCCTTTCACATGTGGAAAGGAATACGTTGGTCAGACGGGTCGGTGCCTATATGTGCGCCTTAGTGAACATGAGAGTTCACTAAAGGGGGCCCCTTACTCACACTTAGCGATGCACTGCAAGGAATGCACATGCCAACTGAAATTTTTCGACACACGAATAATTGCAAGGCACAACAAGCGGGCGACGAGAGAAATAATGGAAGCGTATAGAATAAGAAAAGGAGGGGACAGTTGCGTCAGCGAATCGTCAGTTCTACTAAAAGATGCGGAATTGGCTTTTTTGGACGTCACATAACCCAGTGTTTTTCTCTGTGTTACGTTTTACGTTTTTTTCTTAGTTTTCGGTAAGTCTTTGTTTCCGAATGTGGGCGCGTGCATATTTTGTAATATCACGTTTTTGATGATGACAGGGGAAGTTGGGAGTGACGCACCTGCGTGTGATGTATTTATTAGTGTTCACTTCGAAAAAAAATTTCTGTTGCTAGTAAGCGCTTGTCTGTGTCCTCTCTGAGTGTGTGTATATTTTTTGCGCTTGTCTCATCATGAACCATTACCAACACGCCCAACTCGCAGTCATCCATAAGAAAAAGCGCCTGCTGATTTCCTTTTAGTGGGTCAGTCCAGGGGTTCCGTCTACGTGAAGCCAGGGCCAAAGGGGTGTGTTGCCTCTGTTAGGGGCCTTGGAGGTCCAACCACCCGGAGTCGGTTCAACTTCCAGAATCACATTTTTCCTGTACACGGCTCTGCTACGCACGCACGGTAGGTGTGGAAAATGTAGAAACCCTCCGTTACCTCGGGTCCGTGGTGTCGCTACACACCAAATGTCTGTTTGCGCAGACGCCCCTCTGGGGAGAGATGGACACCAAGAAACTTCACGTTACTAACTGGTCGCAAAGTAAAGCTATTGAAATTGAACAATATGGCGGTGATTAGTCAGGTGTTTGCGTAGTGAATAATATATGGTTATCTTGTTGTAGTTTCGAGAAGGTGATTTGTTTGGATGCAGTTAGGAAGCTTTACCAGGTCATCGTTACCTTTTTTTAAAGCTTGGTTTGCGTTTCAGCTGTGAGAAAGATATTGTTATCTTCCGCGTATAAATTGCAGTCTGCATAGATATAATCAGGTAAATTGTTTATGAATGCTAGGAAAAGAAAACGACCTATAATGAAACCCTAAATAATTCCTCTCTTGGTTTTCATTTAGGATTATGTCATACGGTGCACATCTACATACTGTTGCTGGTTTGTGAGTTACGTGCTAATGAGGCCTAATGGTGCACCACGAATACCACACTTGTCAAGTGTTTGTAGCTATAAGCCATAATTTACAAGATAGAAAGCTTTTGTGAGTTCCATAAAGATACGCATACTTTGTTTTGTTTTTTCCCGATGGTAATTAACGCTATCTCAGCCGACTTTTTTCTTATGTACCCATTTTGTTCTTTGACTACATTTTTGCGCAGCACAAAACTTGTCTAGCCAGTTTAATGCCACTTTTACGAAAACCTTAGAAAACGGTGATAATGAGAATATTGGTCGGCAATTTGACATATTCATCTTATCACCTTTTATTTAAATACTGATACAACCTTGAAAATCTTTATTGCGTCAGAAATGATCCCGAGGTAACATTTCATTAAATATATAAGACAGCGGTTCGAAAATGACACTCGAGCAATGTTTCAACAGGGATACAGGGACTAAATCTAGGCTCATTGAAGAAGCATTTTTCAAGGCGAGATATATATTTTTCACTTCATATGGATCGATGGGCTCGTTAAAGAGAGATCTGGAAGGGTTGCTTAGTGCATTCATGCTTCGTTGTGAATCATGTGTGTTATTGACAATTAGGTTGTTGTGCATTGTCGCGGAGTAATGGTTGAAGCTTTCGGAAACAATAAAAAGACCACTCACAATTGTGTTATTCACCAGGATTCC
The DNA here is from genome assembly GCA_013436015.1 of Rhipicephalus annulatus. Taxonomy (NCBI): domain Eukaryota; kingdom Metazoa; phylum Arthropoda; class Arachnida; order Ixodida; family Ixodidae; genus Rhipicephalus; species Rhipicephalus annulatus. Next base: position 220,433 of record WOVY01003138.1, read on the forward strand.
ACTTATAGCATTTGTGTAGCATGTGTTTGGGGCACTGTTTATCACTTTCCACGTAGTTTTTGAGTCGCTGCGAGCTTGTGTATATTACCATAACAATAATTTTTATTTTATTTATTTATTTTTATTTTCAGATTTACTGCCAGCTTTTGAAAAAGGCCTTTGGCAGGAGCGGGCAGAACAAATAAAAGAATGCGAGAACATACGCAAATACGTCCACAAAGCAACCTCAGTAATGAGCAGGAACAAAATAAAAATAAAAATATACATTTACGCAATCAACAAAGTGACAGCAGGTACTATAAACAACTTGTTTGGTACCAAGCCAGACCTACACTGATAGAAACAATTAATAATATACAAGACATGACTGGAAAGAGCAGGAGAAATCTGGATTGTACAAGAGGACACTGTAATTATTAACACCACCAAGGTGCACCACTAAAACAAAGCAGAGTTACAATGTGACACACTCAACAACAACAACAAAAAAAACACCAGAACGACATTATTGTTTCACAATGACATATCAGTTGCAGATGTCGCGATACTAGGAAAGCGGAGTGACGACAAAGATACCGAAAAAATTACAGATAATCTGACAATGCTTTAGCAAAAGAATTTAGTGTATTACAATCAATTACATTGGATGGAAGTCGATTCCATTCACGCGTTGTTCTAGGAAAAAGAGTTTTTGAATGTGTCTGTTTTACAGCTAAAATCCTTTATCTTTTTTGTGTGGTGTGATCGCGTCGAGCGCTTACCAACCCGGTCGATAAAATTACTCTTGTCTATTGCCAGCTTATCATGGCAAAGGGAGTACAAAAACTTGAGCCGTTCACGCTGACGTCTCTTTTGCAATGTATCCAGCTCTGATTCTGCCAAGATTGAAGTTACAGATACTTGCCAGCGATAGCAATTATGAACAAACCTGATGCCCTTCCTTTGAACGAGTTCTAGTTTATCAATGTAGTTTTTTGTGTACGGATCCCATATAACTGATGCATATTCGAGGGAGGGCCTAATGAAAGTTTTGTAATCCAGTAACTTTATTTCTTTGGTTGATTTTCGCAATGACCTTCGAAGGTATCCAAGCTTACCCATGGCTTTATTTGTAATATACAAAATGTGTTCATTTCATCTAAGGTTTGAGGTAATAATTACGCTTAAATATTTGTACCTTTCTACAACGGAAAGAGTGTGATTATCTATGGAATATGGAAAGCTTAGGGGATGCTGTTTACGCGTTATTGGCATGGGTACCGTTTTAGTCTTGTTAACACTCATTTGCCACGTTGAACACCAAGTTTGTATTTTCGCTAAAGAAGAATTCAAAAGAACTTGGTCGCAGCGGCTTTGAACTTCATGATACAGGATGCAGTCATCTGCGAATAGTCTGAAATAGAGTTTGATAATAACACATTCAACGCCCGGTATATCGGTTTGCCTTATCACTTGCAATGATTGTTTTACCATAATAGCAACGCCACCACAACGCGTGTCTCTATCTTTTCGATAAATCTTGTAGCCGGGTGGTGTAACTTCTTCATCGCTTATATCATAATTTAACCACGTTTCGGTGATTATCAGGATGTGAGGGTGATGTGTCATTAAAATACTCTCCAAGTGTTCAAGTTTATTCATGACGCTTGGAAATCAATTTCGCTTAGAAATCATGAATACAGTTTTAGGTTTTTTCTTGAATGTCAAATACTTACTTTCTAAGCTCACATTATACTGTTCTCGCTTCAATTTTATACACGTTGTCCCCACAATTTACCGTCTTCAAAAGGCCCGCAAGGTTTTTGTTAGCCACGGTTTCCGCTTTGTGTTGCTGTTCGAGGCCATGCAAGACGTTTGTCAAGTTTTTACATCTGTTGAATATCTTCAGAAACTGCTTAAATTTATCGTCAGTAGTATCTGCTAAATACACAGATTGCCAATTTTCTGTCGCTAGGGCATTGAAAATGCTGTCGTAATTTTGTGTTATTCGCTTTAGAGGAATGCATGGCTAGTTGCTACATGGAATGGTGGTGAATACAGACATATGATTGATGATTTCAGATGGCGATGTTCCAATAGTGAACTTCATGTCAGATATGTTAGTGGTGATGTCATCTAATATGCTTTGTCTCAAGCTTGTAATGCTTGTTGGCTGTTGAGTTAGATGTTGCAACTCTTGAGTAGTTAACAAGTCTGTCTGCTCATAAATGTCAATTTGATGAATGTCATGTGGGTACCACATAATAACATGATTTAGGTGTTCTTCTTATTGTTGGCATGAAGCCACTCATCTAATTCAGCTAGAAACTCATTTTGATTGTTTTGCGGTGACCCTTAGACCACACCTACTAATGTTCGGTTATTTTTATGTGGTAAAACGGTTTGGGTTGATGTGTTAGGGGATACTTTCATAACAAGTACTTTGCACCATGTGAATTTAAAAGCGATGCCTGTCGCGGTGATCTAGTGGCTAAGGTACTAGGCTGATTATCCGCTGGTCTCGGGATCTAATCAATGCTGTAGCGGCTGCATTTTCGATGGAGGCGGAAATAATGCAGGCCCGTGTGCTCAGATTTGGGTGCACGTTAAAGAACCCCAGGTGGTCGAAATTTCTGGAGCCCTCCACTGCAGCGTTTCTCATAATAATATGGTGGTTTAGGGAGGTTAAACCCTAAATGTCTATTTAAACACTATGTCTGTTCAAAATTTGTATATCACGTCAATGTTCACGTGAAAAGCTACACCCCCATGCGCAGTTTTAACACCTGTGGTACTAAATAAGCTCTGTCTACAACCGAGTTCTAGGTCATAACCGGGGAGTGGGTATGATTTACACGAGTTTAAGACAACCAGGTTTCAGATAAAGAAATAAAATGAAATTTGTGGTGTAGTGTTTCACAAAGATCAACGAGCTCATCATAAAGTTTTCGTATGCTCCTTACGTTGAGATGTAGCAATGACAAACTGGACGACCCAGATAACTGGCTACTAAATACTCGTGCTTCCAAAAGCTCAAATGTCATCTCGTCAGTGTTTTTGTTTGTTATAGCTTCAATTTACTTGATGACGTGTAAATCATCTGGTGATCTGATCTTATGAACTAGACTGGTTGTTGTTTTTCGCGCTTTTATGACAAAGTGATCCGTCCGCAAAAACCGCCACTGCTTGCTTGTCTTCAGCTTGAGCGCTTCAGAAACAAATGACTTGTTTCATGGACTTTGGTGTTCGTTAAAAACACTTGGCTAGAATCATTGCTTTTTTCGACATCTTTCGCAGTTACTCGAGGTTTCTTGACTCTTTTCGGGAAGGTGTTCTTTTTGTCTCTAGAGACGAACCAAACAATATAATTATTTGCTTGAAGGTTATTAGTAGTGGGCACTCTATGATAGGTGTCAATGTCTGCAGGAGCAATAATGCAGTGTACTTTAGCACCGATGTCAACCATCATTCCCACAAGATTTTATTCTGTGGCATTTGTTATTCCGCGTATCTTAAAAAGGTTTCGAAAGTGACCATTGTTTAACTGTGCCATTTGTCTTGTGAGATTAGCATTCGCTTATTTAGGTCCTCGTTGTCTTTGTTCAGAGCGTTGCTACTCAGCGAGAACTTTGTCCCGTTCAGCTTTCACACTTTCATACTCGTTGCTCAAAAACGCGTGGCAATATTGTAATTTTTGAATTTCCTTTTTTAGATAGAGATTTTCCTCCCTGAGAGCAAGTTTAGGGTATTTTTAATCTGTTAACTCTTTTGGGAAAGCTTTTAAAAAGTTGATTTCTTTTGAGAGCTAAGCATTTGATGGCATAGTGAATACCAAGAGTGATCCAAAGTAGCCTTTTTTAGTTGAGTTTAATTGTATTAAATAAGCAGTGGGTACCTGAAATATGACAGAAGACGTCACAGCCTTTTCGGAAGTATCGGCCGAGGCTGGTCTTTGTCCATCGCCCAAATGATGACAGCGTCAGTGTGTTTCCTGCTCAAATAGGCGCTGACAGCACGTAGTGTTTATGGAGTCTTGACACTCTGGAGGGCAGCAGGACATGCCGTAGTGGATGTACAATAGGTAGGCGTAGCAACATTCAACGCTTGTGGGTGTTGTTGTGGCGGCAGTAGCTTGTAGCTGATTTGGGCAGCCTTGAATGGTAATCTGAAATATGACAGAAAGCTGTTTCAGCCTTTTCTGTATTATCAGCTGCAGCTAGGCTAAGCAGATCACTCAAAAAGTTTTAATCAATGAGATCCTGTTTCCGCAATCAGCAATTAGTGTATTATAAATATAGCGAAAACACGAAAAATGTTCTCGGCATATAGAACTGGCTATTATAACCTAATGCAATGCAGTTTCAACTGTGAGATAAACATTAAGCCGCATTAGCGAAGGTCCACAATAAAAGTAGTTCTATTTATTGATCATCATTATGCTATCACGGATTGTTGGTAGGTCATGTAAGATTCAACAAATTTTTCAGTAGAAGATCCCACAACGCAGCTTCGTTAAAACTTGTTGCACAAAAACTGTAGGTTGTGAAAGTAACCAAGAACTTTTACACGTAACTATAGCTACGTTCAAACTAAAAACATACCTGTTTTACAAATACCAAAACAACAAAGCTTTCTATTGACCTTCGTTATTTCTGTATTGGTGGAGCATTGAACAGAGCTTGAGAATGCCTAATTGAGGCCGGTTGTAAATCATCCTGCTTTAATTTTCCTGAACAGCTAGGGGATGGTCAGTTCAAATATTTCTCATAAAAATATGTGAAAAAATGGACGATAAGCTAACATAGTATTCTGAGTCTATCAAGAGAACCTTTATTCCTCGCAGTAAAGCTTACTGATACTGACAGAAAAGAAACACTGAAGTAATATCGTGGAGAAAAATTCAATGCTTGCTGAAATTAAAAACAGTAGGCTTTTGTTTCAAATTGATCGATGGCAAGCAACCGTACAAACGTTACTCTATGTGTGTATCGTATGCCTGGCTGACGTTGTGTTTATGTGAAATTTACCTTAATCAAAATATCCGAAACTAAGCCTAACTAGCGCAGATTTTTACGTCTGCCACTGTTACAGTTTCTATTGCGTGCCTTTAGAGTGCCGTAAAGTATTTTGCCATTTGTTAAAATGCACAAAATAAAGACACTGTCGGCAGACAGACGTAAGAGCGGGGACACAAATTTTGCACATTTTGTGAAACTATTTTAAGCAGCTTTGTATGAAATTGTTCAGTAGCCACTTTTTTAAGGTCGAAAAGGTCTAACGTATTGTAGTTGAATTTGGTATTGCAGAATCATACATATATCATTTACTATACCACTGCGCAAAGGTGTCAGCGTCACGCTTTCAAAGGCAAAAGCTCAAGAAAAACGCCATAAAAAACATAATGCCCTTCTTCCCTTGTTCACAGTTTCGCATATTGTCTTGGTAATAAATAATAATGCAAGAAACCGTGTAGCAAGCCGCGAAACACCTTCGATTGAGCCGCTAGAGTTTGTCGTCGTCCTTCTGTCGACCAAATCCTTCGACACACTTAAGTAATGATGACACTAGCCACGCAACAGCCAGAAACACACTGCATGCTCGTGTCATTACTCCCCCTCTCAAAAAGCGTCGAATCGATGCTTTCAATTGTATAAAGGCGAGAGCAAGTCTTCAGCGTGAGTAATACGGCTTCATCCTTGCCACATGGACGATGTACGGCTGGCCCCACGACGGGAGGACTGTACGCTGGGCTCTGCGATAACTTTGTAGTTTATATCGTTGGGGCGCTGAAGAACTCAGTAATAGCCAAAATAACGTCGCAATAGTTTCTCAGAGTGGCCGCGTTGATGTACGGAACCCCAGAGGCATACATTTTCACCTGGGTGAAAGGTGACTTCGCTGTCCGCATGGGTGTACCTATGCTCATCGTGTCGTTACTGAGAAGGAACGAGCAAGCGAGCAAGTTATCGAGCTTCTCCGGTGTGCTGCACATACAGGTCAGCATTCTCGGTGGTGGCCGTAAAGGAGTCAGGTAAGAGCATGGCGTCTCATATCGTAGTAACTTCGTGGCCGTGAAGCAGGCGGAAAGGTGTTAATCTTGTAGTTCCTTGCACTGCGGTGTTATATGCGATAGTTACAAAAGGCAGGACACTGTGCCAGTTCCTATAATCTACGTCGACATACACGGAAATCATGTCTGTGATGGTCTTATTGAGCCACTCTGTTAATCCCTTAGCTTGTGGATGGGAAGTTGTTGTTTGCCGTTATACGGTGCCGCTGAGTGTCATCACTTCTTGCAGTAGTAGGGCGGTGAAGGCTGAGCCTCTGTCTGTCAGAACCAAGGCCGGTGCACCACGGTGGAAGACGACAGCTTGAATGAAGAAATCCGCGACATCGCTTGCCGTATCGCGCTGTAGTGCTCGTGTTTCACAATAGCGGGTTAAATAGTCGCAATCATTATCCAGCGATTCCGCACTAAAGATTTCGGAAATGAACCTAGTAAGTCAATGCCCACTTGTTGAAACGGTTCTCGGGGTGGCTCCACAAGATGTGAAAGACCACCAGGTCTCATGGGCGGAGTTTTGCGACGCTGACAGTCTCGGCAGGTTTCGGCGTAGTGCTTGACGGTACGGGACAGTTTGGGCAAGCAGTACGTGTGGCGGATGCATGCCCGAGTACGCGTGAACTTTAAATGCCCGGAAGATGGTTCGTCATGTATGTGGTCTTGCATCACAGATGGTACGGCCATTAGGGCGGTTCGAGCGTTGGGATCAAAGCTCCGCTTGTACAGGAGGTTGTCACAAAGAAGATAGGTGAAATCGTGTGCCTGAATGTTCGTGGTGGCTGTTCAAGCTTGTCTTCGAGATAGTCGATGATCAGGTGAAGTTCTGTGTCATCACGATCTTTCTGAGCCAAGTCGGAGGCTGTCGCGGCCATCAGGAATATTTCGTCGCCAGTTTGGTCAGGAGGAATCAACTTGACTGGGGCACGTGATAGACACATCGTTGTGCTTGCGTCCTCACTTTTAAACCACCGTAACGTCAAATTCTTCTAAGCAGAGACTCTATCGAGCTAGGCGGTCTGAAGGGTCTTTGAGGGCTGCAAGCCAGCACAAGCAATGGTAGTCGGCAATTACTTTGAAGAGTCGCCCATAGAAACATGGTCGGAACATGACTATGGCCCACACGACAGCTAGGAATTCCTTTTATGTGGTGGAATAGTTCGTTTTAGCCGATCAAAAGGTAATGGTAGCGTAGGTGATCACTCACTCGATACCTTCCTACTATTGCACAAGGACGGCTCCGAGGCCGACTTTACTTGCATCTGTATGTACTTCCGTGCCGGCATTTTCGTCGAAATGACTCAATATTGGAGAAGTCTCGAGGCGTCGTCGTAGCTCGCAAAAAGCTTCATGTTTTATCACGCCCACACAAAAGCAACGTGGTTTCTCGTCAGTTGGTTGAAGGATTCTGCTATTTTGAAAAAGTTCGGAACGAAGCGACGATAGAACGCACAAAGGCCCAGAAAACGGTGTACGTCATGTTTGTTCGTCGGAGTTGGGAAGACAGCGACAGCCAGTCTTTTCTCGGGGTCCTGGCGAATTCCGTCACTGTTGACAACATGGCCGAGAAACTTAAGCTCCTCGTAGCAGATGTGGCATTTTTCGGGCTTGAGCGACAGGCCAGCTGTTCGTAGCGCCTGAAGTACTGCATGAAGCTGCTCAAAGTGCTGATCGAAAGTCGATGAATAAACAACGACGTCATCTAAATAGACAAGATACAATTGCCACTTGAGACCGGACAAAACTGTGTCCATCATTCGTTGAAAAGTCGAGGGAGCCAAGCAGAGTCCGAAAGGAAGCAGCTTGAATTCGAACAGCCTGTCAGGAGTAGTGGAAGCGGTCTTTTTCTGGTCTCGCTCATCGACCTCAATCCGCCAATCACCACTGCGTAGATGTCATAGATGAAAAATATCGGGTGTACCTAAGGCGGTCGAGGGAGTCGTCGATGTGAGGAAGTGGATAAACGTCTTTCTTTGTCATGGTTTTCAGTTCGCGATAATCAGCACGCGCCGTCTTTCTTTTTCACCAACACAACCGGTGATGTCCATGGGCTTGTAGATAGCTGAAAAATGTCGTTAGCAACCATTTGTTGTACTTGGTCGTGGATGGCGTCTTGTTCGCTGCGGGAAACTCGAAAAGCGTGTTGTCAAAAAGATCTTCCGCTGGGCTCTGTTATATTTCTGTGCTTTGCGACGGGTGTCTGTTTGAATTTCGACGTCTTGGCAAAACAATCACTGAAGGAAAGCAGGAACGAGCGAAGACTCTATTGCTGTAAAATCGACATTGCGCAGTTCACATTAAGCTTATCCGGAGACTGTCGTCGTGAGGACCGCAGGAGAGTTGCGCAAGTGAGAAGCTGGCTAGCGAGTTTCCGATTTCTTCGAAGTAAGCGATGACAAACTGCCTCAAGAAGTCCTGGTATTCGTGACTAAAACTTTTTAGTAGAATTTTTGCAGGCTCTTGTGTCAATTCTATGAGAACACGGGCGACGTATACTTGACGACTCAAGAGCATGGACACATTGCCTTCCACAACTCCGAGAGCCGTTCGGTTGATGTCACTTAGCACGTTAACCAGAACACTGGAACGGGGCGGTACTGTCACTGAATCGTCTGATACACGCCACGCCATCATAAGCGATTCCCAATCCTGAGAATGTTCATTACGTGAAAACGTCACCAGCAATTCTCGCAGATTTATAATAGCCCCATATTCTCGAAGGAAGTTTAATCCCAAGATGACCTGTCTGGAGCATTCCCGCAGTACGGAGAAAGAGATATACAGAACGCAATTTGTGCGTTCCAGTATCCTAGGAGTAACTAATGAATTTAAAAACTGGCGAGTGACAAAACGTGTACTAAAAGGTGTGCCAGCTTCTCTGACGTGAATTCTGGGAAGGAAAGAGAGAGAAAAATATTTCATTGAAGAGCTGAAGATATAAAAGGGGGGAAGAGCGAAGCATTTAGTGTTTTGATGAATACCTCTTTGATGAGACAATGGTTTTCCAAACTTGAAACTGTAGATCTAAGGAAAAATTTACCAGCTCCAGATACGTTGCCCGCAATTTGGTGGGATAGCTATTGCCTTCATCCTTAGAATGAGTGGCATTTACCGAATCTCCAGCGAATAGCCATTTGTAATGTATCGTGGTCGTTCTGTTGACTTAGTCGTCAATTGCTGTAAGTAAAAGTTTTTTGTGAACCTAGTACATTTCGTTGGCACACAGTAATAAAAATTCGTTTAGAACTCCGCTGCTGAGCATCTATTTCAATGCACTTCGGCGCATGATTAAAAACACGCATGGCCAAACGGACAGCACAAGGGAAGGGCGTGTAGACACAGCTTTTTGGTGCCGTTGAGTCCCTCTGAAAAACGAGTCAGGCACTTCAGTAGTAGGATTTGGGATAACGCGAAAGTGAACCATTCTCTACAGTCGTAATTGAATGTTTAGACGGTAAATTGCTCGTTGTATATTAGTGTTTCGCAGCCAAAGCACCGTTTACATGGATATACTAACATTGACGCGTCGTGCTGCATCTCCACCCCAATGGCTAATGTGGATAGACAATGAATTAGCAGACCATTCAGTTAGTAGCGTAGATAATAATGGCGCGAGTGTAAGAAGACAAAGATGCGCTGTAGGCAAAGAAGCATCACATATTCGACAAAGAACATGCGCTAAGATCGCCATGTCATGGCATTGTTGTGTGATTGAGCACCACGGCTAGAAAAGAGGCAAGCGCTAAATATTTCGTGTTGCGCTGTAGGCAACCCCCAACCTTTTCCTTGGGCGAGCGCCAGCGTGAACGTTATATTACACTCAGGTGAGGTTTGTGTGTCGCAAAGCTATTCTGGGATTTTGAGTTTGGATGGGCGCAATGAGCGAGGTCGACACTTTCACTAATGTCGCTACCTCACGGAGTGTTTTGAATTGTTGAAAAAATTCCAATTCTATTGAAAAAACCCCAAGCCTGCGTGGACGTCACAGCACAGTCACTGCGAAAACAAGAGGAACGGCCTTTCGAAGAAATTCTAAAAGCTCTTTGGGCGCAATGGGCACCCAGCACACTTGCTGGGTACCCACTACGTCAATAATAATCATAACTTATGATTAGTAGGCCGATATTCACTATGCTTTCATTCATCATTCTTCATAGAAGCGCACTATCCGCTAAACACTTGCAAGTAGTTTTGCGCCAATTGTTCATGCACTGATTGACGACGATGGGGAATCATGCCTGAAGTGAGTAAGCATCGCTGGTAATAAGTGATCAAGATCAAGCTGTTGTAATAGGTTGAAGCATTGGATGACACACTCATCACGCAATTCGCAATATGTGACGGCTCTTAGTAATTTGCTGTTCTAAAACGTTATATTACTCATAATACCGTGATTCTTTTTCCGTCATCAAGCCTGTACGAGGAGAGTTTGCGAAGTCCTAAACACTTTCGTAGCTCAGGTGATAACAGAAAAAATCAGCGTGGCTGATAGCAAAATACTGGGCTATCCCGCAGTAGATATGGGTTCAATCTTAAGTGTGTGCTCCGTGGTTCTCTATTTATTGATATTTTTTTCTTATTTCACGCCATAGTGGTGACGCACGCCCGCAGCAGTTGTGGGGGCAATTGACAACATAGGTACCGAGCGTGATCCATGTCGTGATTTCATGACAGATTTTGCTGTAAAAATCACCGAACCAGGGTAGCCACAAAAAGCAGTCACACAAGAACTACCGTGACGTCTGGTCGAAACAGAAGAACACGAGCCTTCTCACTTGATGACAACTTATATATCCCGCCATTATTATTGCTATTTTTTCAAGTACACCATAAAGATTTCACGCGAGGTTTTTCCGTAGAAGAACGTCCTGTCTTCATTACTTCGTCGCACTAACTTATGTCTCTTACGAATGTGTTCAAATGTTGTCCTCCAGGCAGCAGGGAAGCAAAGATAATTGGAGTGAGAGATTCGGCCTCTTCATGGTCGAACCTAAGTTGTACACTAGTGAATTCCTAAACTTTGTAGGCCGCCCTGTAGACAAAGCACTGTCATTATGTTTAAGACATTCAGAGCCATTGAGAAGCCCCGGAAGAGATCCAGCGATTTTTTATATGCTTTGATTATGAAGTCTTGATTGATATGTGGGGTTTAGCGTCCCAAAACCACTATATGAGTATGAGAGACGCCGTAGTGGAGGGCTCCGGAAATTTAGACCACCTGGAGTTCTTTAACGTGCACCCAAATCTGAGCACACGGGCCTACAACATTTCCGCCTCCATCGGAAATGCAGCCGCCACAGCTGGGATTCGAACCCGCGCCCTGCGGGTCAGCAGCCGAGTACCTTAGCCACTAGACCACCGCGGCGGGACTTGATTATCAAGTTTAATTGTAGAGACAGTAAGCCGAGGGTTGATAGAACTGAGTAATTCCGGCAATCTGTATTTTTCCGCTTCGATATTGTCAGCCTCAGTTACTGATACCCGTCTTCCCACGACACAAAGGAACAGCGAATACTGTTTGCGGACAATTATGAGGTCTGGTATCCAAGTCCCCTGTGACGTTTCGAAGAGAGCCTGCCTACTCACAGACCATCCATTTTCTTCAAGTCTTTTGGCCACATATCTTGCGACGTTATCATGACACGATACTAGAGACATCATATGCAAGTGATGCATTCGGTGGAACTTCTGCAAGGTGTGGCCAAGGAATTCATCAAGATGACAGCCTGCCCTGCACCACCTTCACCACGTTTTCAGCTTTCTGCGCTTATTTGTACTGTTGAGGCGGCATCGCAGCAGTGTGAAAGGGCACTAGGTCAATGAATTGCTTCCTCTCAGAAATTTTTTCTCTCTCACAGCTACCAAGAGGAACCATTTGCATTGCTGCATCTAGGTAGTGGTTTGCCATCAAATGATTTGCACCCCTCATCTACCCAGAATTTTGAAAATAATTTGCTGTGGTTATTAAAGGGCTAGCACACTTGACGTTTTGTGCTTGGTTCCAAGAAGAACTTGGACAACTTGCGCCTGGTGCAGGTTGTCATCAAAAATACTACAGAAGGTCAACAGACGCCTCCACTCAACCAAATGTAGCAGCTTTTGTAGCACGTATAACCGACTCTAGACGTGTGCTTTCGTGTCTCGTAACAGCGACAACGCCTCTTTACTGTGTTTGGTTGTTCGTAAACCAGTAAGACATAACTTCCCGCTACTGTATGCGAGTTTCCTTGCTGCAGCATTGCCCTCTTGTGGACGTAAAAGTAAAGAGCACAACAGGCGTCAAGGTTTGATACGAAAAGGCCAGGTTACACAATCCTTAATATCAAGTGCTTACGCGCATTCGCTCATGCGCAACTTCTCAGCGTAGAGACTGGTACACTGCTGGTTGCTGGGTCTGCCAATGGCACCGATGCCTGGCAATATCAGCAAATACAGCAACACAAAGAATTTAGTGAATATGACCATAGAAAACTCAAACCACGCCCTCTAGCTTTCCACAAAACACTGATGATGACGGACGCATCATGGTTAATCTATAAGCATTCAGTGTCAAGTGCAGAATATGAAAAAACCTATCTTGCTGCGTTTCGCCTCTATTCACGGAGGTTATACTTTTTTCATTTATACCAAAACAAGACTGCTCGTCGTAGAACTGAGGATAACGTACTTTGCTTATTAAGTGGGTGTACACAACGTTAAACAGAGAAGTTCGGCAACCTACGAAGAAGCAACCAATTATGCTTCTCTTATAATGTAAAGTTTTGATATGCACGATGGCAGGTATAAACGCCCAAAATAGACGGCTACCACAACATCATCACTATATTTTAATGAGGTAGTAGTCTTATTGAACTGCTTCAGTGTGTAGTCTTGCAGGTGAGATTACTAGGAACCATCTGTGTCTGAAACTGCTTCTATGAATGCAGAATTCCCTGTGTGGCGTAGAAGCGTCATCACTTTTCTTTCATGGCCTCTCAGTGAAACCGTGCATTTAGCCGACTGTTGCGATTAGCTACCATTACGACAATGTAATACTACGAAATGGCCTATTGACTATCACAATAGCGCAAATGGGCTGCGGTTGTGAACGCGATCATTTGTTTCCAGCTGCAGGTGTGGGGCGTTAAATTGGGTGATTATTGTGCGTTGCTTTGCGATCATCGCAAATAGAGAATCGTTTTTTATGGTGTGATCAGCTGCGCCTCTGCAATCTATTTACGGATTTTTTACCCCACATTCAAATGAGAACAAGACTGAACAATAGAGAATTGAAATTTCACTTTTGCTTTTTAATAACATAGTGAACGTGTGCGACACGTCAACTACACTATTACCTCTCTGCGACTTCTCATAACTGTCTGTTACGTTTTTTCATCACTAGTGGCATGTGAAGCTTGCCTAAAATTGTTTAAAAGTATTTTCGTTGTTTTTCTCTTGAAGCTGCCCGTAGAAAAAGTAATTTGCAGCTGCGAGTATAACAATATATTTTGCTATTTCTAGCTGCACAACAAACGAAATTTTCTTCCTTCAGCTAATATGAATAACGTGTACTACACAGTCTAGAAAGTTCACGTGTAGGGGATAAAACATGTTGAAGTTCCTTAGAATCGGTCTATCCATATCAATAAATGAAAGCAGTGGTTTATAGGTAATGGCTGGTAATGGTGACGTGCGAAGCTTCGTAAAACAAGAGGCACACATCGCTATTCGTGCCCAGCACACAACATTTCTCTCTGTTTCCCTCTCATAATGCTGTCACTGGACAGTTGAGATCACCTTCTTTGCGATCCCGCCTCCACGCTGGTGCATTGATGATGCATATCACGGAGTTCCAACTACCGCAATACCCTTCATGATACTGTGAATTCGTCAGGAACTCTTGTGGTGATTCTAAACCAGCCGCGAGGCAGTGGCGTTCAGAGCTTTCAGAACAAGCATGTTATATACAAACATTTGAAGATTGAAGTTTACTGAACCACAAGACGTTGTTCTATATTTTTGACATCAAAGATAAACAAAAGAAATGTCAGATTTGGGTTGGCGAGAAAAAGCATCGATACAAACGCAGACTGTCTAGCACCATATGCCAGAAATAGAAGGCAAAAAAGTGGGAGCATTTATGAAGTCAGCTGAACAAGTAAAAGGACAGAGAATATTAGTCTAAAGTGGCGCAAGTATATAAAAATATCATTTAAAAATTGTAGGCACGATTGCACTCTTTGAAGGAAAACAATAAATAGAAGTAAAATAAAGTACGAAAAATTGTCAAAACGATCAAACTTTTTTTTCACTTGTTTTATTCCCTTTTCTTGCTACATGTAGGTAAAAACAAGAAGAACCTGTCCTTTGGCGAAAAAAGATGCATTTCCTGCAATAAGAAATTAAAATTATTCAGCATGTGTGAGAGAAAACCTTTTACCATTTAGAGACCTTAGTTTGTCTGGCAAAGAGAAACCTTTCAACAAGCACATTGTCTAGTAGATTGAGATTCAGTTGCGCTCTTTAAAGGACCACTCACCAAACAGCGTTTAAAGATAAGGCGGTGACTTTCTCCTCTCCTTCATACACAAGATGCATCTTCCTTGCCCCTCAGTTCCTGAATGTACGTGAACAATGTCAGCTCTAAGCGCTAAAGGCTATCAGGACATCGCGCTTCTCGACTAAAAGCTGTTATCGCCGCTTGCGCACTTGTACACTAACAAATTGAACTTTGGTCGAATAATTGTGCACAATAATCATGCGAGACAACAAAGCATCAATGGGTGGCTGCATCGCAAAGCAGTGCAGGAGACAAATCACATGTGATATTTTGCGTATGTCAACGAATCGAGAACATGTACGCTGTACACGTCACAGGAACTACTGTCTGCTTCACAGTAGTGAGCTGAGAAGGACGAGATATATCAGCAAAAAATATTGCGCCTTTTTTCTTGTACTTGGGGAGCCTGGTGAGTGGCCTTTTAAGCATGCCATGCAGATAAATTGACTTATTTTCTTAATTTGAGCTCCCAAAATGCTCAAAATGCTTCGAAACAAACATAATACTGGTTGCCAAGTATTAAGACAGAGTTTATAAAATAAAGACAAAGTATGTGCAGTATATTGAAGATAGGCAGTATGAAGTATTGCCTTTTTTATGTTTGAGTAAATTATGCTTCGACTGCAAGGTGCCAGTATCCCACACAAAAAGTTTATAGACAAACGCGGCCCTAAAATGAGTTTTACACAATATACTGAAGAGAGGAACGGCGTTCGGGAGCAAACTAAATGCCACAATGAGTTAGAAAGTTATGCTTCTTCAGTTTCGTGAGCAATAAGATATAAATTTGTCCAGCAATGGACGTAACCAGGCTGACGATTATGCTGACAGTTTTCTGTGTATAGAACGGTGTAATGTGGCATCACTTTTTATTCGGGCCGTAGGTGAGTCTAACCTAGGCGTATTGTTATTGAGCAGCTTTCTTTTTGCTTCACACCACTAAATCAGAGTATGAAAGCTTGACCTCAAAAACAGACCTAATACTGATATCAAAACCCATTTATTTTGCGCGCACCAAATAATCAGCAATTCTGTCGTTGAACCAAAACTACATGCAAATGTGATCCTGTCAGGCACCTGAAAAAAAAAAACAATACCTTTTGTAGACAACCAGAAACGCCAAAAACATATTACCCCTCTAAATACTTTGCAATATGGACAATAACCTCCTGTATTCGGCACGCACTTCTTTCTCTCGGCTGCATCTTCCTGGCCCTGCACAGCTACGCTAACGCCTACCTCTCTCGATTTCTTCACTGAGACCTACGTCACATGTTCTCGGTGGTCTCCATGTCAACTTGACCTTATGTTCTTGGCACACAACACTCATGCTCAAGGCACGCTCAGCTTTCTCGAAATCGTCTCCGCGACCGTGGCAACCTGTACTGGGCAAATGCTTTCCACTTTCCACGCACGTACCTACGTTTGGCTTACGGCCTTTGCATTCAACTCCTTCCCTATGAATTAGACCACCTGCGCTCTTCACCTTCTTTGCTCGGACGTGCTGTAACAGTAGTGCCGGCGGTGACGTCTGTATTTACGCTACAGTACCGGCTTCAGTTTCATCGCAACCGAGAGCCTCTCATGGCACGTTGAAGAGCATATCATAAGTACCACACATTGGCATATTACAACGAGGCTGTGCAGTACATGTCTTTTCTGTAGCCATCGCACAGTAATCGTAGTGCTCAATAGACTTACATATAGAACTGGTTGGTGCAGGTACCTTATGGGTTGCCTTATCTGATGTTTTTTTCTTTTTTCGAAGCAGTCTCGAATCGATCCTTGGCTCTGTGGTAGACAATGCTACTACCACTCAAGATGTCTGGGGTCATCATTTTCTTTGAAACAAGTTGGATGGACACATACAAAAATACGTGCTCATTGTCTGCGCGACGCTGTGGTTGTCTGAAAGGGTTAAGTCACCAACTCACTCAGATTGCAGCAATAACGCGGTTTCTGATGCCAGCTCAAGCCAACAATTTTACTCTTTGCGTCCTCAATGATTTTGTCCTCAAAGACAACGCTGACATATTGAATTGGTCGTGTGGGTTCTGCAACGCTGTCATTTTATAACGTCCAGTCTGTTGTCACTATATTGGAAGGATTTGAATTGAAAGACAATACATACGCGCTGTTCTGCGCGTATGTATTGCATCGCATGTGTGTTCCATTTATGTATGTTATGTATAACTTCGAGTTGCTGGTCACAATAATACCGACAAATTATCTCGAGACCTGTACGGTACTTCTTTTTTGCAAATAATTGTTTGTACTTCCACCCTGTAACGGCCCACTTCTGGGCTAACAGTATAAATAAATGAATGAATGAAAGACTGCGAATGAAAAACTGAAATTTTGAACAAAAATTTCAGGTGCACTTTGCACTCGCTGCATGTCATTTTACTGTTATATACTTTGTAAATATCATGTATTTGTAATTAGAAGCAGTATGAGTCCTGTTTTTTCGGAACACCAGGCAGACTTGATAAAGTAAGTACCTTGAGCATCAAATACTCCATTTTTCTCCATAATAAAACTTGCCTGAAATGGACCAGAGCACGTTTTTTCGGCACTTCAAGGGGATCTAGGCTGGAATAAAGATTGTACCGATGTTAATAATAAAGAATACACAAGCGCATATCACAAATCTTTCAGTTTAACACCTGCAAAGTTAAAGCAGTCCTTGTAAGTGTGTCCTAGCCAATGTGACACCAACAATAATTCATATGGGTAGCTGAACTAGGTATACATTTATTAACGCTTTGAAATACATTTATTTAGTAACTGAAGATTACCAACAGATATGTACACACAATGTCTTTATTGTAGCATTTCGTGAAATAATTTATGTGATAAATAGCAACGACTGATACATACAATTTGACGCTGGTGATTGCGTCGTGGTTTGGCTACTGACGCTATCGACGCAATGTTAGCTTAATCATGTTTGAGTCCTGTAAGCGGTGCTTCAGTGAGGTGGTTGTTTATTGCCTTAGTAATAGAATATATTCACTGGTTTGATGATGTTAGGTAGTTTATTTATTTATATATTTTGCTTGTACGCTTTTAGCGTTGAGTCCGTGACGTGTTTATTATAGCTCGAACACAGGTGAAATGGTCAGCAATCCGAATCGAAGCAATCACGAGCACCAACAATGGTCCTCTTCCTCGTTTTTGCTGGCTCTGCTATTTGCACCCTACCCAGTGTGCAAATCACTTTCCCGTGAAAAAGGAGCCATCCTGCCGACCTAGGGCACAGGTACGATTGGTGGGTCATAGTGCAGCTTCAGTCGGTCGACGTGAACACTCTCACGGCTGCGACAGCTGCGGTCTGGGAAGACTAGTGGTGCCCTGTGGCTCGACAATATGGTTTAAAGGGAATGCTTGACGCAGGACGCGGGAGGCGCCTCCATACTTAGGCAGCAGCCTTGAAGAAAGGCCAGGAGCTGAGGAGGCAACGCGAAGCCACACCGATGTTCTAGGCGAATATGACTGGGGATGCAGGTTGGCGTCATGGCGGTCTTTTTGGTGTGCTTGGTCGGTTGACGAAAGTGCTAGCTGCCTGCATTCTTCCGTATAGGCAGCAACTTCAGAGAGCGTTGCGGACTCTGCTGTATCCAGGCGATAAACCAAGATAGTATCCGTAAATGAGGAGTGTTCACGACCATGTAGAAGAAAGAAAGGAGAAAATCTTGTCTTAGACTGAGTGGCGCTGTTGTAAGCATACGTCACAAATGCAGTATGCGGTCCCAGTTGGTGTGGTCAGCAGATACATACATGGACAGCATGTCACCTATTGTGCAATTAAAGCCTTCAGTCATGCAATGAGTTTGGGGGTGGTACGCATTCGTCGTTTGATGAACAATGCACTTTTGCAGGAGGGCTCATACTGCTTTTGAGAGGAACGTTTGTGTGGGGTCGCTGAGTAGCTTGCGAGGCGTGCCCTGGTGAAGAACAAGTTTGTGAAGTATAAATAAGCTGACTTCACGTGATGAAGCTTCGTACAGTGAGGCAGTCTCAGCTTACCATGTCAAGTGAACAATAGAGACAACCACCCAGCGACTCCTCTAAGGTGTGTACGGAAGGGGGCTGTACACAGCTGATGAATGGTCGTGAGGTCGTGACGAATAGGGCAATGGCAAGAGCTTTCCAGTGACTGCATGAGGTGAACTTTTCCGGCGTTGACATTTTGAGCCTGAACGCACGTATTGGTGAACAAATTGGTACATTCCACACCAGTAGTACCACAGTCTAAGGCATATATTCATCTTTATTACACTGGCATGGCCACATAGGGGGTCTGCATAGAACAAGGCGCAGATATGAGCACGTAGATTGTGAGAAATCACCAAAAAACACGACCGTCAGTGAGGGAGGTGCGGTGGTAAATTCACACTTAGTGAAATGGTGAGCTGTGCGCCGTAACTAGAGACCGGCGGTACTTGATGATGACTTGCATTGTAACTTTATTAAAGACACTATCCAAGAATCTTGACACTTCTCAGCTTACATGTTATCGTGTGTGAGCGACGCAAACTTGTAGGTTCAAACAGGTGCATTTGCACAATCATGGTAAAGCAGAGATTGAGGGAGAGCGTCGGCGTCTGAATCCCTATGCCCTGACCTGTAGACGACGTGGATGTAATTTTCAAAGGGCTAGCCGACCTCGTGGATATTTAGAGACAACAACCAGCAGAGGGCGTGGTGATCAGTCACAAAATATAAACAAGCTTCGTGCGTTGGCGCTCGGATCGACTGCGCAGATAAGTGTTTTTGCATGTTTCGAGCTTGTCTTTATACTTATAAGGCAACGGTTGAAATCTTCGTAGCACTTCTTTTATGGTACGGCTTTTTCGGGGGCCAGTCACAAGGTATTTATTAGTTAGTGCGGGTGTGTGTGTTTGAATTTGTTGTTGTTTTTTCTTTTGCCGCCCCGTGGGGGAGGTGCGCGTACATTGAACACGCGAATTTTTGTAAGAGAGCTTAGACTTTCTTTTTTTCGTAGTGCAGGGCTCGATTTTAGTATATATAGAGTATAGGGATAATTGGTGTCAGAAAGACATGGTTAAAAAGACTGTAAAGTGTTCAGGATGTGAAGTAGGTTGGAAAGTTGACCCAAGCGTAGGAGCGGATGGAGAAGAGGCTGACGTGAAGCGTAGGCAATGTGAGGTCGAGGAAAAAATGGAGAGAATGATGGTTGCTCAGAGTGAACTGCTGATGAGAATCGCCGAGCTCGATACTGCGTCGGCGACAGAGCAAGAGAAAACGAGTGCAATAGGAAAAAGACTGAAGTCCGCCGAGGAAACACTAGCGAAGCTGAACAAAGAAGCGGCCTATGAAGGGAACAGTAGGGAACCGGCAAACAGAACGGTGGAGAAGAAAGAGCAAGCAAGTTTGGAAAAAACAGGTTCAGCCGGTTCAATTGTCGCGAGGCCCATCTTCAGCGAGGTAGTGGTGGGGCTGGGAGGGGACAAAGCAGCCGGCGTCACAGGTGCGAGTAGCCCCCAGGTGCAGGACGATCCAGCTGAAAAGTTACAGCATGTGATAATCGCCGGGGACTCGAATTTAAATCGATGCACAGAAGCCATCAAAGAGAAAATAAGAGGTGACAAGAGGGTTGTAATAGGGGCGTTTTCACGACGCAAGCTTAAAGCAGTCATGAGGCAAGCGAGCACAAAACTCAAAGCTACAGCTGATAGACGAACCCTCGTGATAATTTCAGGCGGTTTAAACGATGCCCCAAATCAAGATACAGCAGGACTAGAAACCACTCTGGCGAAAGGCGTCGATGACATGCGTGCCACGTCTCCTAAGGTACAGGTAGTGATATGCACGATACCGGAGGTACCGGTGCGTGATAGCAACCTGCAATGAGCGGTTGTCAGCACAAGCCAATAGATATGGCGGTTGAGTCGAGAGAAAGGCTTTGGGGTGGTAGAAATGAACAGAGAGGTGCATAGGTGGGGTGGTTTTCAACGAGACAGAATTCACTTCGATGGGCGGCTAGGTCATGAGGTGGGTTGGCGACTTGCAGGACGCGCAGTAGCTTTTTTGGGGGGCAAGCGAGCCCTTCGGGGTGCAGGATAGCTAGTAATAAGAAAAACAACCAGGGAGACTCTTCGACAGGTGGTATGGACAAATACAATTCCAAAGTGGCACCAATATCTACGATAGGTAGAGTCCGGGGCATAAATAGACGTAGCCATGAGCGCCGAGCTAATTCAGGCATAGGGTATATTAACATGCAGGGTGGTAGGAACAGGCAGAAGTGGGAAGAGATAGAAGAACAGCTAAGGGAAAAGAGACTGACGGTACATGGTTTTGTAGAAACACATCTCAGGGACATGGAACTACCTCCGAACAATCTGGACTACGTATGGGAATATTGTAATAGAACAGAAAGCAGCAGAAAGGGGGGTTGTATTGGGGCATTCATTCATAGAAGTACAGACTGGCAAAGGGTCAAGCAGGGGTGCAATGAACATTTATGGTTGAAAGGGAAAGTGGCAGGTCAAATGACACTCCTTGGTTTTGTGTACTTGTGGGCGGGAGCAAAGGCCAGAGAGGAAAACCAGGCAATGGTAGAACGTATATCAAAGAACATTCAGGAGTTAGGAAGAGAGTGCGAGATAATTATTCAAGGAGACATGAATGCGCACATAGAAGATACAGATGGGTATACTGACCTGACAGGCAAAATGATTATGGATATGTGTGTAAGGCTTGATTTGATCATTTGCAGCAGTACCGAGAAGTGTGAAGGGCAAATGACATGGGAGGTAAGAAGACTGCAGTCAACGATAGATTATGCACTGATGTCACATAGGATGTATGATAAGCTCAGAGAAATGCACATAGATGAAGGTGGCTTCAGAAGTCTGGGTAGTGATCACAAACGTATTAAGCTAAGTTTTGGAAGAGCAGTGAAAGTGAGAAGGAGACAAGATGAGCAACTACAAGAAATTTTTTATCCAGAAAAGCAAATTCAAATAGCCACTAAACAAATTGACAAAGTTGTCACGGAGGATAATAAGACAGTGTGGACATACACGAATCTAATTAGACTCTTTGAGCTAGGGCTTGCAAAGACGCGTGACAAGGCACCCCGAAAAAGAAGACACAAACCCAAAAGTTGGTTGAATGAGGAAGTTAGGAGAGCCATAGCAAAACGTCAGGAAGCCTCTAGGGAACACATACATGCGAAGCAGCGGGGTGAACCGACAGATGATGTTGAAAGAAAATAAGAATTCTTTCTAAGCTGTAGAAAGGATGCATCCCTTCTGATCAATGAAAATATTAGAAGAAAGGGAGCTCAGTGGCTGGAAGAAGTACATAAAAAAGATAGAAAGGCAGCTGCGAATTTTTGGAACCATCTAAACTCCCTAAGAAATGAGACGAGTCTAGAGCAGAGTTTTATAACTACAGCCCAAGGTGCTAGGCTAGAAGGGGACGAAGCTATTGAATATTGCCACAAGGCAGTAGTGGGATTGGGGCATAAAGCGGTAGAGGGTCCCTGGCTGAAAGAAAAGACTACGAAGTGGATAGAGACTTGTTCCAGCCCGCCAGTGCGCCAGGCAGTGTCATCGCGTGTAATCGTTGTAAATATCTGTAAATATACGTTTCCTTGTAAGGTTATTGGTGGAGGTGTGGGTACGCTTACCTGGCTTTTCCGGCAAACCAACATGGAACTTCGGAGTGGTCGCCACCTTGATTTTCCTGCAATGGCTCAACAGGCCCACCCACAAGAGAAACAGCAGCCGCAGCTGCAGCAGCAGCAGCACCAGCAGCACTAGCAGCACCAGCACCAGCAGCACCGGCACCAGCAGCAGCAGCATCAGCTGCCTCCTCTGATTTTCCTGCCTCCACGAGACCCCGAAACCTTGTCGGGCACAGGCAAGGACAAGGTGAATGTTGAAGATTGGGTCGCTTTGTACGAGCGCGTGAGCGAATACTATAGGTGGGACCCTACGTTGATGCTGGCCAACGTTGTATATTAATTGCGGGATACGGCGCTCACCTGGTATGAGACGCATGTGTCGGAGTTGACCAGCTGGGACGTTTGCAAACTGAAGCTTCTCGAGTTATTCAGCAGGCCGTTTGGGCGACAGCAGGCCGCGAGAAAAGACCTGGAATGTCGCGTGCAGACATAGACAGAATCATATGTATCTTATATACAGGACGTATTGGGCCTCTGTCGAAAGCTGGACGAGAACATGAGCGAAACTGACAAAATCGCTCACATATTAAAGGGAATCGCCGATGACCCCTTCAATCTGTTGATCGTTAAAGATCGCGCCACCGTCGACGCGGTTGTGAAGGAGTGTCAGGCCTTCGAGCTCGCCAAGAACCGTCGCATAACCCGCCTGTTTGCGCGTCTGCCTAATACGGCAGCCACTTCGACCTGCGAAGACAGCCCCAAGTCCACGCAAGCTACATCGTTCGAAAATGTCACCCGAATCGTACGCCGCGAACTCGAAGCAATGGCTACTGCAGACATTGCCTCTGACGGTCCTCAAGACAATGCATCCACCGTCTCCCTCATCCAAGCCATCGTTCGCCAAGAAATAGCAAACCTCAGCATCACACCTGTTTGCGCTGTTCGCACCACCGAGAGCTCGGCTTCTGTTAACCAGATTCCGGTTTACCCATCACGCTACCCATCCCGCTACCGGAACCCTGCTGAATGGAGAACGTCGGATGATAGACCGATCTGCTTTCACTGCTCCCGCGCCGGCCACATTGCACGCTACTGTCGCAATCGTTGGTCATCCAATTCATATTGGAACACTAAGACATGGCGTCGCTTTGATGCAGTTCTCGCTGCTTTTCTACTCCGTACGATCCACAGCCTGCTCCTACTAACGTTCAGGGCCGAAGGTTCAGCTGGTCACCATCACCCCAAGGCCGCCGATCTCTCTCGCCGATGATTTCTTGATCCAGGTCCCCTGCACGACCTGGGCCCTCAACCTCGGGAAACTAGACCATGCAGCTCCCGGAGGTGACGCTGCATTAACGACCAATTCTGCAAATTCTCTGTTGACGACTCCTACGCGCCGCAATATTTTGGACCTTTTGGTGGATGACGTTGCCGTTACAGCCCTCATAGACACTGGTGCACAAATTTCAGTCATGAGCGCGGCTCTCTGTATGAAAATGCGAAAAGTGATCACGCCTCCTATTAGGTGTGCAGTAATGCTTGCCGATGGGAGCACACCTGCCGTTCTCGGCATGTGTACCTCTCGCGTGTGTACTGCTGGGCGCCAGACCGTCGTATTGTTCACCGTGCTTGAGCAGTGCCCACAGGACGTTATTCTTGGCCTCGACTTTCTCTCTGCGCAATCCGCCCTTATCGACTGCTCGACGGGTCTTCTTCAGTTGGAACTGCCTTTTGACGCCGCTGTTGCCCGTGATGCTCAAAGTCGCCTTTGTGCCACCGAGTTCCTGCATCTTCCGGCCCAGGCCGCGACTTACGTGCAGCTCCTGTGTGATCCGCCTGTGCGCGATGGTGAATATGTCGTTTCACCTATTACCGACGTTGTGCTAAAGAACTCCATTGCTGTCCTGCACACCGTGGTGAGAGTATGCCACAACCAGACCCATGTGTCTCTTTTGAACTTTGGTTTCTCCACGCATGTGCTGCCTGCTGGTATTAAACTAGGCGTCATGTCGTCGTTGCAAGAGTATGATATTTCTAAACTGTCGGCTCAGCAACCTACTCCGCACGTCAACTTGCTAACTGCGCCCAACCTGTCAGGCATTGACATTGCCAAAATGATAGCGCCAGATCTTTCGCCCTCCGAAGCACAAGACCTCCACCGTCTGTTGACATCCTATGCGGACATAATCGATCTTGACAACCGCCTTTTAGGCCAGACATCAGTTGTGACCCATCACATCAACACCGGCGATGCCAACCCAATTCATCGCCACCCTTACCGCGTCTCCGCTGCAGAACGCTCTGTCATCCAGAAAGAGGTCGAGAAAATGCTCACCAAAGGCGTCGTCGAACACTCATCTTGTCCGTGGGTATCCCCGGTCGTGCTTGTCAAGAAGAGAGACAACACATGGCGGTTTTGCGTCGACTATAGACATCTCAACAAGGTCACTAAGAAGGACGTTTACCCTTTACGAAGAATTGATGACGCCCTTGACTGCCTTCATGGCGCAAAGTTTTTCGCGTCCATTGACCTTCGATCTGGTTATTGGCAGATCGCTTTTGACCCACGGGACCGAGAAAAAACAGCATTTGTAACCCCCGATGGGTTATACCAATTTAAAGTAATGCCGTTTGGGCTTTGTAATGCGCCGGCAACCTTTGAGCGCATGATGGATTCCCTTCTGCGCGGCTTCAAATGGTCCACTTGCTTATGCTACTTAGATGATATAAATGTTTTTTCACCGACGTTCGCAAGCCATCTAGAGCGACTGTCCAGTATTCTCCAAGTATTCCGCAACGCTGGTCTCCAGCTGAACTCCTCCAAATGCCGTTTCGGCCGTTCCGAAATAACTGTACTTGGTCACCTCGTTAACGCATCTGGGGTACAGCCCGATCCGGACGAAATTCGCGCATTGACTATATTTCCCGTGCCCTCTTCTCATAAGGATGTCCGGATCTTCCTTGGTTTGTGCTCCTATTTTCGCCGCTTCATCCGAAATTTCACCGATATTGCGCGGACCCTCACCGAGCTTCTTAAAAAAGACGTCCCATTTACTTAGAATTCGCCTCAGAGTGCTGCATTTTCGGCGCTCATTGCAGCCCTCACAACAACGCCAATATTAGCCCACATCGATCAGACTGCCCCGACGGAAGTTCGTACGGACGCGAGTGGCCACGGAATTGGTGCTGTTTTAGCTCAGCGTCAGCATGGGCGTGACTGTGTCATCGCCTACGCCAGCCGCCTTTTATCCCCTGCCGAGAGGAACTATTCCATCACCGAAAGAGAGTGTCTTGCTCTTGTTTGGGCTGTCGCTAAATTTCGCCCGTACCCCTTCGGCCGCAGTTTTACTGTTGTGACTGATCATCATGCACTCTGCTGGCTTTCCTCGCTAAAGGATCCCACGGGACGTCCCGGTCGTTGGTCTCTCCGCCTCCAAGAATACACCTTCTCGGTCATGTATAAATCTGGTCACCTCCATCAAGACGCCGACTGCCTGTAACGGTATGCAGTGGATCCACCAGACGCCACAGAGAGAGCTACGGAGGCTTGCGTCTTATCAATATCAGACTTTCTTGATATCGCTTCTGAGCAACGCCGCGACCCGGATTTACTTCCCATCATAGAAAGCCTGAGTTCCGCTACACCACCCACTTCTCTGATTTTGTATTTCCTTCATGAAGGTGTTCTCTACCGCCACAACATGCGCCCTAACGGTCCTGACCACCTTTTCGTCGTGCCTTCCCATTTGCGTGTAGATGTTCTCCGACAGCTTCACGATGAACCTGCCGCTGGTCACCTGGAAGTCACCCGCACTTATGATCGCATCCGGCGCCGTTTTTTTCTAGCCACGCCCATATCGCTCTGTGCAAAAGTATGTCGCCAGCTGCGACCTTTGTCAACGTCGAAAATGACCAAAATCGCTTCCAGCTGGCCTTCCTAACCCTATTGAGATCCCTGCTGAACCACTCTACCGCGTAGGGCTCGACCTTCTCGGGCCAGTTCCCACTTCTGTATCCGGGAACAAATGGGTTGCCGTAGCGACCGACTACGCGACGCGTTACGCGATCACCCGCGCTCTTCCAACCAGCTGCGCTACCGATGTCGCCGACTTTCTGCTACAAGACATCATATTGCATCACGGCGCTCCTCGACAGCTCGTTAGTGACCAAGGCCGATACTTTTTATCTCGCGTCGTCCAGGATATCGTACGTTCGTGTTCCAGAAACCACAGGTTCACAACGGCATACCATTCACAAACTAATGGACTTACAGAGCGCCTGAATCGCACTATCACGAACATGTTGTCAATGTATGTTTCACAAGACCACCGTGACTGGGACGCAACGTTACCCTACGTCAACTTCGCTTACAACTCCTCCAGACATGAAACCGCAGGCTATTCCCCGTTCTACCTTCTTATGGACGGGAACCCTCTCTGCCTCTTGATACACTCCTTCCCGCTGGTTCAAGCTGCCCTGTCACATACGTCCGCGATGCCATAGAGTGAGCCGACGCAGCACGACAGATTGCCCGAGAACGACTCATGCTTTCTAAAGCCTCTCAAAAAGTTCTATACGATCGTCACCACCACGAAGTTTTGTATGCACCAGGTTCTCTCGTACGCTTGTGGACCCCATGTCGTCACAGCGGCCTCTCAGAAAAACTTTTATTTCGCTATGACGGACCATACAAAGTCCTTCGCAAGATCACCAACCTCACCTACGAGATACAGTGAGTCGTCGACGAAGCGCACTCAATGCCACCACCATCTACTGTTGTGCACGTCGTAAGACTGAAGCCTTATGTGTAACCCAACAGTCCCCTTTCGTGACAAGCGCCGGGTCGGCGCTTTGACGCCGCGGGGTAGTGCCACAAGGCAGTAGTGAGATTGGGCATAAAGCGGTAGAGGGTCCCTGGCTGAAAGAAAAGACTACGAAGTGGATAGAGACTGGTTCCAGCCCGCCAGTGCGCCAGGCTTTGTCATCGCGTGTAATCGTTGTAAATATCTGTGAATATACGTTTCCTTGTAAGATTATATAGAAACAAGGGTGACAGAAAAACTTTAACAAAGAAGTGCTTTATGCACCACAATAGAAAAGGACAAATAAAGTGGTGCAATGGCTCCATTTTCACAACGAGAGTAGGAAAGGGCTGAGAAAAGGGTTCCTAGTAGTACATCAACAAGCCCAGATGGCATTCCAATAATGCTGATAAAGACATTAGGTCCGAAGTCTAAGCAGGCTTTGAGAGAGGCAGTGAGCAAAATAATAAGCGATGGTGAAGTCCCCGACGGATGGAAACTTAGCAGGATGACCATGATCTCTAAAGGAAAGGGGGACAAAGCTGACATAAAAAACTACCGTCCTATAACAGTGATATCAGTGGTCTACAGGCTGGCAATGCAGATTGTAAAGGAAAGACTGCAGGTATGGATAGAGGATGAGGGGGTGCTGGGGGAACTGCAGAGTGGGTTTCGGAAACACAGGAGGTTGGAAGACAATCTGTTCTCACTGACGCAAGGCATCGAAATAGCAGAAAAGGAACACAAGCCCCTATGGCTAGCATTTTTGGATATCGAGAGAGCGTACGATAGCGTGGTTCAAAAGGAATTGTGGGAAATACTGGACACACTAGGCGTAGAACATGTAGTCACTACTCTTTTAAAGGATATCTATAAAGGTAACAAGGTAGTTATAAAGTTAGAAAAACAGGTATCCAAGCCTGCAGAGGCAAAACGAGGCTTAGGCAGGGGTTTCCTCTGTCACCCTTATTATTCATTATGTACCTACAAGGACTAGAGGCCAAATTAGAGGGAAGTGGACTGGGCTTCAACCTCTCTTTGGTCAAACAAGTAAACCTCATTGATGAGGCACTACCAGCATTAATGTACGCAGATCATATAGTGCTAATGGCCAAGAACAAGGAAGATTTGCAGAGATTGATGGACATCGTCGGTAATGAGGGAGATAGGTTAGATTTTAGATTCAGTAAGGAAAATCAGCAGTCATGATTTTCAATGACAACGAAGGTAGTGAGCTTAGAATACAGGAGGTCACGCTAGAGATAACACAAAATTACAAATATCTGGGCGTATGGATAAGCAATGGGACCGAGTACCTGGGGCAACACGAAATATACGTGACGACTATAGGTAACAGGAATGCAGCAGTGATGAAAAGTAGGGCACTGTGGAATTACAATAGGCATGATGTTGTGAGAGTAATATAGAAAGGGGTCATGGTTTCTGGGCTGACGTTCGGCAATGCGGTCTTGTGCATGAGATCAGAAGTTCAAGCAAGATTAGAAATTAGGCAACGTGGAATTGGTAGGCTTGTTTAGGAGCTCACGGGAATACACCAAATCAGGGAGTACAAGGTGATATGGGATGCACATCTAATAAGGGCAGGGAAGCTAGCAGCAAGATAAAATTTGAGAAGCGATTGAGAAAAATGGGGCAGAAGCGTTGGACTAGGAAGGTTTTCAGCTACTTGTACATGAGAAATGTCGATACAAAATGGAGGAAGCAAACCAGGAAAATGACTGGTAAATACTTAGAAAACAGCAGGGGGCCAAACCAAAAAGAACTATCAGTTAAGAAGAAAGTGAAGGAAACGGAAACTGGCATGTGAAGAATGGGCATGATTAAGAAGTCCGCCCTAGAGATCTATCGAACATTTAAGCAGGAAATTGCCAAGGAAATGATCTATGATAATACTCGGGGTAGTTCTGTACTGTTTGAGGCCAGGACGGGAGTACTGCGAACCAAGACATATCGGGCCAAATACGAAGGGGTAGACACAGTATACAGTGCGTGTGTAGTGGAAGAAGAAACTGCCGAACACTTGATAATGTTCTGTAAAGGGCTTCATTCTATAGTTCAGGCTGATGGCGCAGATATTTTCAAAGCACTGGGGTTTAGGGACCGGGAGGGCAAAAAAGACATTAAGCGGTTTGACTTAACTAGAAGTAGTTATTCTGATTGCTGGCTAAAGTCAAGTAACGAATGAAAATTAAACTCTTCATTGCAAAGTACGAATCCTCAAACTCAATGTTTAACGGAAAAAAACTTAGTTTTTGGTTGAATAAGTATTAAGGCTTGGTGGCGCTAGCCACCGCCCGATCTAAAGGGTAAAGCCATATCCATCCATCCATCCAAATGAAACGTTCGACCATATATGTAACATCTATACTTAGCGATTGCCCAAATGATGGCTAGACATTCTTCCTCCTTGATTGAATAATTTTCTTCAGCTCTGGTCACAGTGCGACTCACGTAAGAAACAACGTACTCGTCGAAGCTAGAATTTCGTTGTGCAAGCATAGTGCCAAAACTGACTCCACTAGCGTTCGTGTGCATTCCTGTGGGGACGTCGGGGTCTAAGTGATTGATTGAGTGATATGTGGGGTTTAACGTCCTAAAACCACTATATGATCATGAGAGACGCCGTAGCGAAGGGCTCCGGAAATTTCGACCACATGGTTCTACTAACGTGTGCCCAAATCTGAGCACACGGGCCTAAAACATTTACGCCTCCATCAGAAATGCAGCAGCCACAGCCACGATTCGATCCCGTGGCCTGCGGGTAGGCAGCCGGGTGCTTTTGCTTTTAGGCCACTGCAGCGGGGCTGGGATGAAGTGACGGAGAATTGGTGGCGATGTCAGAAGATGACGTAACATCTCCAATGTGCCTTCATAGGCGGACGACTATGTCAAGATACTTTGGCTCTCAGCAACTAGATGTGTTAAAGGGGCCATTATGCATCCGAAATTTTGAATGAATCGTCGAAAATACGAGCATGGACCTATAACGCTCTGAAGTTCCTTGAGTGTTGACAGCTTAGGAAACTACCTGATAGCGCGGATCTTGCCTGGGTTGGATGTAATGTTCTCCTTGCTGACAACGTACCCTAAGATAGTGAGCTTCCATGCGGCGAAGTGACATTTCTTCAAATTTAGTTCTTGCCCAGCTCGTGAGAGGAATTCCAAGACACTATCGAGGCGCTAGAGATGGGTATCGATGTTTTTCGAAAAAACCACGACGTCTTCTAGATAGCAGAGGCACGTATGCCCCTTGAGACCTTGAATTGTGTCACTGTTACGTTGCTTTGAGTCCTATTGCAACGTGCAAGTTCTTAGTGAATGGACATCCGAGAAGTGGCCCCAGACACTCACGAAAATACGGGACCGTGTATACACTACACTTTAAATACACACGAAAAAACAAGTATACCTAACATGGAGAGATTATGTAAACAATCTTTCATTGTTTCCTTGCGCTACCGAAGTCCGAACCAAACAGTCCATCATATTAACATGGACACAAGACACGAGTCCGTTCTCACTACAGTTCGTTGGTACTTCTCGAGTTTGATAAAGTTCTCCGCATGGTAGACCAGGTGGCTACTTGAAAGGTAGGCGCCGCCACCATGCCCGCGTCGCGGCCGTACACCTCCACTGGCACTCGTGCCTGTAGCCCGACAGCTCCACGTTCCTCGCCCAAAAGACCAGGCGGCTACTTGAAGGGTAGGCACCACCGCCGCCCACGTCCCGGCTGGACACCACCGCTGGAAGTCTTCCCCGTAGCCCGACAGCTCCGCGTGTCCTCTTGCACAGGATGCTTTGTAGCCACAGCACGTTCGCGACGCACGGGCGTGGCAGGTGATACGTGGCAGGTAGCCAGGGATCAGCAATTAGCCGGCTCGTGTCTGGAACCGTAACGCACGAGTAGCGAGCCCCGTCTTTCTCGTTTCTTCTCTCATACCTTGGCCGCCGTACTCTACCGTTCTTTTCTCTTTTTAGGGGGTGTTCAGACTAGCGCTCGTGCCACCTTCGTCATTGTCTACTGCCAACTCTTGTAATGGCGCGCACTTTGAACTTTCACGCACGTCACTTGTCACATCAGCCCCCCCCCCCTCCTTCATTGAGATTTTTTTAAAAAAACTGCCGACACGTGCGCAGTCTGTAAGTCACTACCCTGCACGTGTCCTCTGTAATGTTGAAGTGTCCAGGTCCAATATTTACTAAATACATATGAACACCTGCAAATACACTGACCGAATTGGAGCGTCAAGCACCCAATATCACAGTGCATTGAAGTCTTACCTCTTGACTCAAAATCTACTCATGAAGTCCGCACCGGTATTCTCCGAACATTTTATATGCTGAATGCTGAATGAGTATTCTTGCAATGCAAGGCTCCTCCTCAAGACCTACTGTTCACGTGTTTGGCTCTGGGTAAGTACAGTATAGGTTGGTGATCTGGCATTGCTGAATCCACCTCGTCTTCAGCCATCACTACGAACAACGCTGTCGGTGTACACTTTTCAGGTTCGCAATCCTCGTATCGCTTTAACATGTTGATGTTGAATAACTCGGTCCCAGGTCCCAAGTCCAACCAGTAGTCATAACTGCCCTTTTTCCCTGTGAGCTTAAAAGGTCCTTTCTATTGCCTGATTAATTTATTTCTGTCTAGTGAATAGGATAAAGACCCGGTCTCCTACTTCAAGCTCACGTTTGGTGCTTCACCGATCATAGTTTTGCTTCTGCGATTTTTGTGCTCGTGTCATGTTCTCATCAGTCAACTGCAGAGTTTCTTCAAAACAATCTCAGAGATCCAATACATATCCGTAAGTTGTCTTCACCTCCTCACCGATGTGCTCTCCTGTCCATAATTCCTTCAACAAACTAAGTGATCCTTAGACGTCACGCCCATAAAGAAGTTCAAAAGGACAAAATGTTATACTGGTCTGAGGCACTTAGCGATCTGCAAAAAGGAGCGGGGCAAGCAAGTGATCCTGGGTTTTTGGTTCCTCTTGCAGAGCTTACGCAATATCTCTTTGAACGTACCGTTCAATCGTTCCACCAACCAGTTACAACATAGGATTGTAAGGTGTACAACTGAGGTGCTTATTGGCCAGTGTGTCGTTTTCATCAGTTCGGAAGTAAAACATAATGCTTGATCAAATAGAATTTCATGCGGGAATCCTACGCGTGAAGACATCTACAGCAGGCCCTTTGTTACCGTCGACGAATCGATTGCTGGCAGGGCCACCGCGTCTGGGCAACGCGGGTTGAAGTCTACCATGGTCAATATGTTGCGGTTTTCCTTTCTCGACACAGGTTTCAAATGACCAATAATATCGATTGCCACTCACATGAAAGGGGTGTTAACGTCATTACGCCCAGGGGCGCCTTGCCCACTTTACCTTTCAGATAGGTTCTATCGCAAGTGTCACAGAACCACACATATCTCTTTGCTTCTTCCTGAACTCCTGGCCAAAAGAAGGGTCTTAGCACTCGGTCAATTGTCCTCTTGATGCCTTGATGACCCGCCATCAGACTTTTCTGAGCTAGCCGCAGTACTTGACTGCGCAGTTTGCGAGAAACAACCATCGCTGTACAATCTCACCAGAGGATCACCACTAATATATAAATCTCCTTTTTGCATAACAAATATACAGTGTCACTCCCCTCCCAAAAAACACCTGTCCTACTTTGTTTCTACATTGGTCCGGGCTCTTGTTTCTTGCTTGCGCAATCTTCAGGACTTCATAGCGGTTGTTTTCATCGAGTCCAACGAAGTACATGAATTCTTGACTACACTGAGCATTGGTTCCTCGAGACGATCTCCTTTTATCACCTCTAATCGGTCCTTTACGCTTTTAGACTTCGCCTTCTGTTCCGACAGTCCCTCGCTCCACCTGTTGTGGGGACCATTGAGATCACGGGATCCTGGTACATTTCCCACGACAATATCATACAATGAGGAAGTCAAAGCATTTTACGCTAACCATGTCGGAAAATTAAGGCGAAAGTGTCTCCCATTTTGCTTCTGTAAGTTTTATTCTGCTCTCATTGGCTAGAAACACTCCTGTCAGCACTTCATTGGGCACGAGGGAACGTCGTACAACCATCGTATTACTTCCTGTGTCCCGGAGAACGGAGGCAGGATTACCAAATGAGAGGCTCTGGAAACTGGCATCTGACAATTCGTTCTCGTTTGTTGCATGTTTACTGTCCCTGACACATTCTTCGCGGCCCCACAGCCCAATGCGTAATGATTGTCTTTCGAGTTCTCTTCGAACAATATACATGAAGTCTTTTTTCACGTGGCAGGTTTTTTGGTGCAAACTTGGATATTGTGTCCCGCCCTACGACAATGACCACAGTAAGGTTGGTTCATCCGACATGACAATCTGAGGCTTTATGGCCAAATTCGTCGCAGACAAAACGTTGTATTGATGTTTTCGAGGCCATGTTTCCAATTCTAAATGGCATGTCGTTTTCCGCTTTTTTCGCGAAAAACAAGGAGATTCGACTGTCGCTGTGCCTCTCAAAACTGACAGGCCAATTCAGCCATTTCTGCAAGTTTGCAGCCATTCTTTTCACGCAAAAACAGCGCCACTCAATCATGACACTCACTGATGAACGGTTCAGCTACTATTAGGTCACGAACTGACGCGTATTTCTTGTCTACTTTAGCGATGTCCACTCATCGGTAAAAAAACGCATTACCAGTGCACCGTACTGCCTGCTGGTTTCTTCCTCTTGCGGCTTTTTGTGGCGAAAGTTCTCACAGTAGCATTCCGCTGTGAAGCGAAGTCGCTGCAATAGAGCCAGTTTCGCGTTCTCATAATCAAGCGCATCTTCAGGGGATAGGCGACAAATATTTTCAGCGCTTCTCCACTTAGGCACAAACTGAGAGCCGTGGCCAATTTTTCTCTAGGCCACTCTTGCCCCGTGAAAACATTCCCAAGACTTTTCAAATATGCACCTAGATCATCCTTGTTTTATTGAAATCCTGGTATAAAATTACGAGGATTGACGTTAGTACACACCCTTGGTGGTCAACATATGTCTGCCCCGACAGGCTCTCTGGCGGCTTCAGTCTGAGTCAGGAGGAGGTCCAATTAAATCGTTTTTTGGGCATGCTCCTCGACCTGTAATTGTAAGTGCATTTGCTTTTCTTCGCCTCTATTTCCGCCGCCCTTTCCAGGCACGCTTGTGCTTCACGTTTCTTGATCCGTAAGCGGAGCTCCATCTGTTCCTTCTTTGCGTCAATTTCTGCGGCCCTTTACTCACGCGCTCGAGCTTCTCGCTCCCCAATCGACGTTTTCTATTCCCTACCTTCCACACCCATGCGCAGGGCCAACACAATTAAATCTGCCAAGCTCATCTTTTCCTGACTAGTCGTCAACCTGGTTCTAGTGATGCGAATGACCTTGTCCTGCCGCAGCGGACGCCAGTGTTACGTTGCTTTGAGTCTTATTGCAACGTGCAAGTTCTTAGTGAATGGACGTCCAAGAAGTCGCCCCAGGCACTCACAAAAATACGGGGCCGTGTATACACTACACTTTATATACACACGAAAAAACAAGTACACATAACATAGAGAGATTATGTAAACAATCCTTCACTGCCTCCTTGCGCGACCCAAGTCCTAACCTAACAGTCCCTCATGTTAACATGGACACAAGACAGGAGTCCGGTCTGACCACAGTTCGTTGGTAGTTCTGGAGCTGGATAACGTTGTCCGCATGGTAGACCAGGCGGCTAATTGAAGGGTAGGCACAACCACCGGCCGCGTCACGGCCGGGCACCTCCACTTGAACTCGTGCCCGTAGCCCGACAGCTCCGCGCGACCTCTGGCACAGGATGCCTTGAAGCCGAAGCACGTCAGTGACGCACGACGGTGGCAGGTAGTACCCGGCAGGTAGCCCGGGATCAGCTGTTACCAGGCTAGGGTCCGGAACCCAACAGCCGAGTTGCGACTCCCTTCTTCCTCGTTTCTTCTTT
The DNA here is from genome assembly GCA_013436015.1 of Rhipicephalus annulatus. Lineage (NCBI taxonomy): Eukaryota > Metazoa > Arthropoda > Arachnida > Ixodida > Ixodidae > Rhipicephalus > Rhipicephalus annulatus. The sequence goes on from WOVY01003138.1 coordinate 255,469, forward strand.
CGTACCTTCGCCGCCACGCTCCACCCTCCTTTTTCTCTTTTTTTTTGGTTTTCAGCCCAGCGCTCGTGCCACCTTCGTCGTTGTCTACTTCCAACACTTGTTATAGCACGCACTTTGAACTTTCACGCACGTCACTTATCACAGTCGTTCATAAGACGCTTCAATGTGGCCTTCATCGTGCAAAGGCCAAATGGCATACCGTTGAACTTGTACAACCCGTCACGAGTTAAGAACGCACTTTTGGGGTGGCCGCCTTTATCCATTGGTACCTGTCACTACCCCGACCGAAGATTCAGTGAAGAAAAGAACTCCGTTCCTTGCAGACAGTCGAGCACGTCATCTATTTTGGGGAGCGATGAGACATCTCTGCGAGTGATGTTGCTAAGGCACCTATATTCAACACAGAAGCGGATGCTACCATCCTTTTTGTCCACAAGCATCATCGAGGATTCCCAAAGACTGTGGAGTGCCTGTAAGACTCCCCGACTAAGCATGTCAGTCACCTGGTCATCAATAACCTGAGGTTCAGCTTGAGAGACGTGGCATGAATGCTAGTTCAGGGTTGCATGGCTGCCGGTGTCTATACGATGAATGTTTGAAGTTTTTCTGCCTAAACTGGTTTGCTTGTGATCAAAAGACACTCGAAATTAGCTGAGAGCATCAAGAGTTGTGTCCCCTGAGCACTTGGAAGGTCCGAAGCAATGCGTGGAAGGGAAAAGCTTGGGGTAGAAGTGGTATCGAGATTAACGCTGGCGATATGAAGGCTTCTGTGCAACCAGGTAGTAAGTTAGGGCAGACTGAATCAATCTCTTCAAGTCGGCCTATACATTCTCCGCGGAACATAGTGGTAGGGAGCGAAAGCAGGTTCGAGACATAAATGGTTGCGCCAGAGTTTTCGGTCGAGATAAAAGCAAATGTGAGAAGAAATTGCTTACGGGAAGAGAATTTTGCTGATGGCGTCAACAAGGCAGTAGAGAAATCATACCCACGGGAATGCAGCACAATAACAGACTACATAGGTGGGATGTCTATGTCCTCGGCGATGACGATACGAGAAAAAGATGAATTGGCAGGAGCGATGTCCGAGTTTGCTGGCAATTCTAGATCAGCACGGGCACAATCGACAACGGCTTGATACGTGGAAAGAAAATCCAAGCCCAATATAACGGCATGCGAGAAGTGCGGAAAAACGATGATATTAACCACGTACGAAACGTCCCGAATTAGTGAATGAGGTATGCACGTCATGGGAAGTTGTATGCGATGTGCGGTCGATGTAAGGAGAAAAACACCTGAAAGCGGAGTTGTCATCTTTTTTTAACTTGCGACGCATTGATTCGATTAACACAGACACATCATCTCCAGTATCGACTAAGTCAGACACGGCAACACCTTCAATATAAGACTGTAATTTCGATTGCAGGTTGGGAGTGCAGACTTGTAGGTTTTGACAGCGGCGCAGTTCTTGCCTTGGGAACTGCGATGGTTATTTTTCCGTGTGAACGGGTGGATGATGACGAAGAATTGGCGATAGCGAGTGTCGGTCCGGGGAGTTTGTTGAAGACGAGTTGGCGGTGTGGCGGTTCGACGATAAGGTGTTTGAAGAAGCGTGGGTGGGCCTTGGTAGATTTGGCTCTGTGTGCTCGTAGCTGTAACGGGCGTCAGCGGCAGTTGGACGAGGAATGTGGTGGTGGCAGAAGCGCTCGACATGCCCGAGTCGACCACAGTAATAGCATATTGGTTGGTTGTCCAGTGTGCGCCAAGGATCATTGGGAAGTGTAGCAGGATTGCAATAAAGCGGATTGTGAGGCCCTGTGGGAGGATGGGGTAGTTAAAAGACATGTGGGCGTCGAGGATAGTCTGTGCTGTGTGGCAGTGCATGTGAAGGCCTTCTCGCGACGTTGGCATAGGTCGACAGCGCTGATACAGGCGGCGGCTGGTGCGTAGGTGGAAGCGTTTCAGACACTTGTTCCTCAATGGTTTGTCAGAGTGACGAGGGGAGTCTATGACTATTTCTGGGAAGAAAGGGCGCAATAAACATTTATCGGGCAACCTCCTTATGAATGAACTGTTGAATTTAGTGCGTTATTACGACCGAATCCGGAGAGATGGCGCCAAGGGTTAGTGCTGACGTGTTGGCGGTGTAGAAACTGTGAAGTCGCGTGAAAAAGCCCTGTCTTCGCAACTCGTCATACCTCTGGCAGTGCTGAATGACGTCGTTGACGGTTTAGAAGTCTTTGCCACAAGCTTGGGGAAAGCATCGTCGTCGATGCCCTTCATAATCTGCATGACTTTGTAGGCTTCGGATTGAAGCGTCGGCAGAGGCTTACGACGTTCTCAGTATAAAACATGAACATTTGTCTTTTCATTTGGGCACGGTCACGCAAGCGCTGCTCCGCGCTGAGCTTGCGCACTGCCGGTCGGCCAAATACATCCGTCAAAGTCGCTTTGAAAGACATCCAGGTGGTAATCTCAGCGTCATAGTTGTTGAACAAATGTTCTGCGATACCCGTGAGGTAGATGTGAACGCTACCGAGTTTTTCATTATTCTCCCAACGATTGTTGACATTCACTCTTTTGTACGAAGCGCGCCTGTCCTCGACGTCCTGCCCGTTCATGCCGTTGAATAGAACTGGGTCACGATCCCTCGAAATACTGGGACAGAACATAGTGGGGGGTGTGGCAGCATTCGCCTGTGCTGCAAGGCCGTCAGGCATGATGGAGAATGGAGGTAGAGTCTGGCTGCGGAGTTGCAGGGTGTAAAAAGGAACCCAGCACTCTCTACCACTACTTTGTACGCGTTGAGCGTTGAGTCTGTCACGAGTTTATTGAAGAGCAAACACAGCTCAAGCGGTCAGCTATCCGAATTGAAGCATTCACGAGCACCAACAAAGGTCGTCTTCCTCGTTTTTTTTTTGCTGGAACTGCTGATTGCATCCTACTCATTGTACAATGTATTTGTTTAGAATACTCTCAGGGTCATATACAATAGATATGGCCGTAAGAAAAAGTATAGAGAAGAAAAATAACTTAGAACAAGTGATGAAAATAAACAATACAAGCGAAAATAAAAAGTTCTCTTACAATCATTACTTGAAGATGTAAAAAAAGCATAACGAACACAAACGCTACCAGAACAAAAGAAACCAGAATACATGAAACGTTAAGAAAGGTCAAGCATTTCGTGTACAATAAGATATAGACTTGCTACAGGTATGGAGATTGTGCTCAGCTAAAATAAACTAAATAAAAAATGAAAAATGCAATTAGTTATTTTGTATCATTTTTTTAAATTTGTTGGTATCCTTGATAGCAACAACACTTGAAAAAAAGCGGTTTCACTCATCACTCGTGTGTGGTATAAATTAAAGAAGGAAAGAGGAGGAATACACATGGTTAAATTCTGGCCTTGTTCTGTTGTTGAATGCGAAATGAATTGTAATGTGTCCGAAACGAGCTTATGTCGTAAACGATAAAGGTAATACAACCTATAAAAATGACAGAAGCACGAGTGTTTAGTCTTGAGGTTAAAGATGATAACTATAGACGAGAGTTCATTAAACAAATGCTTGCGGCCCTTGTATAGGTAAGTAAAAAAATATTGCAGTAATGTTTAGAAATTTTCTAATAAAAAATTATTTGGTTCTAATTGGGATTCTAAACATTGGCAGCGTAATATAGCTGAAGTGCAATAACAGTTTTGTTGAGAATTTGTTTCAAGGGTTACGGTGCAGCGAAAAATTTAGTCCACTGATCTAGCTTTGCTCAATACGCATTCGGTGTCGTAAGTTCCTTCATTTCATTCTTTAAATGTTTATGGGCGGCTGTAATACCTATTTCAAATAAAAAGTGCAGCCAAGCTTCGACTGAGTTTTGGCTGCACCAAAAGTATGCTTCGTGGTGGTGTCAAAGCAATATATGTTGTCCTTAATCATAATAATTAAACATGCCAAGATGCGTGGTAATTGCTGATAAGTAAAAATAACGCAGTATATTGAGAATCATATATCAATCTGATACTTCTTTCCGTTCGCCATTAAAGCTGACTTGGTCAGCACATTTAGCCGATAACAACTTGCTGTGGTGCATGGCTCTTTTAGATGCAATTAGACGTAATACTGTAATCTAAGATTATTCATAATAAATCAAAATTCGAGTAGTTGGGCTACAATTTTTCTTTTATATTCAAACTCTATATTTCTTGGGTTTGTGGCCCCAATTTTTATTTGAAAAGTGAGCAAAACGTATTAAGAGTGTGACTTTAAAATTACCGCGTTTTATTGAGACGTCATACCCATAAATTAGAAGGAATCGCCAAATCGCAGCTTTTTCCTGTTTGTGTTGATAGTTTTTGTCCTCTAATAATGAAACTCTGCTAAGTCTCCATCTTGCATATAAGCATGTGGCCACCAAGTGCATTCCGTATTCACTTGAATGTTTTGGCTGGCTAGAACTCACGTGGAATTACACGTAGTCTATATTTGGCGGAATGTTTGGGATTGTAAATCCAATAATGACACCTTGTCTTGTCTTGTCACCTAGGATATCTTGGCTCATACCCACATGGGGGATCGGCCACACTGTACCTCCTAATAGATAATTTCTTACAACGCTTGATAAAAAGAAGAAAGAGAAATTAGATAGGAACTATAATAATGTTCATTTAAAAACGTGAAAAAAGTGCAGAAGAATGCGATAAACCAGAATATTTAAAACAAATTAACAAGAATGAGGAAGGGGGACGAAAAATTGGATATATCTGGCAGTACCACTAGCAGCGTATCCTTCCGGTTGCCTGAATGAATTTATGTAGCGCTGACAGAATAGCACTGCGGCCCACACCCAACTGACTGGCTCCAAACGATAATAGGGTGGAAGTATTGACTGGAAATCCGAGCATACCAATCGGTCTTTCAAGAATTATTCGTCGTAGTGAGACGAAGTGGCGGCATGTGAGAAGAAAGTGATCTATTATTTCCGGTTCATTGCAAACTGCACATCTGGTCGTACGTATAATTCTTCTTGGTCTTTATATTAGCGCGCGACGTCTTCTTGGAGCCTCACCGTTTCCTGAAGCAATTTCGAAACTGCCATAAACATAAAGCAATAGAAAACAAAACAACTCCGATTTCTTGAAGTGCTCGTTTCGGCACTCGGTCTCATCTTGACTGCTCATTATATTTACCCATAGAGCAAGTTAGTGTTATTTGAGAGTTTCCATTCTTTACAGAGTATTCAATTCGAGTGCTCATTTCCTTATTGCGTACTTCAAAGAACTCAAGAGACACTTACAATATGACTGTCCTACGTTTTCTTTTTTTGCACACACACTTTTTTCCTCTGTACTCTGACACTGTTGCAACAAAAACTTGTAGTCATCGACATGAGCGACTATTGTGAAATAAGTGAAAGAAGACACGTTATGTTGAAGTTGAGCATTGTGGATTTAAAAAAAAAACATTGAAACTGCTTTTGCCATTGCATCTAGCTGTGAATAGTCATTTTCATGCAAGTTCATTGGTGTTGCTACATTGCCTTGTTTTCTTTCTGATTCTGATGGCATGTACACTGTTCACAGACTCATATAAGACCACCTAGCATTACGTAACACGAATACTTTTGTTGTCACCGGTTGCATTTCAGCTAAAGTTTATGTATTTTACCTGGAACACGTACACCAGAGGTAACATTACCTTTACAGACCAAACTCACCACAACATCACATGGTTTTAAGCAAGTGGGCAAACTGGTCCTCACACAGCAATGAAACCTTTTGCTTTAATTCGTTAGGAATGTACATGTAATTTTACACCCACGAAAAATCTCTCAATGCCGTAGAAATATGTTTTCACCCTGCAGCGCTGTGTGGCCACTTCATACTTCACACCAGGTAGATGTCGTGTATCACTTAAAGTGAGCGAAAATTGGAACACTTACCCAACTCGGACTACCCCCGACAAATGGCAAATGTGAAGGAGATCCCGGCTGAAAAAAGGATAGCCCGACAATGAAGAATAAACAACACTGGCATGTACATTCAAATAAAACTTTACTTAAACATATGCGTTCATTGAGCAGTTAAAACTTATCAGTACTTCGGAAAAATTGAAAGGAATAGGCACACGACATTTAGCCTCACAATGAACAACCTAGAATAGTTTAAAATTTAAATACAGTCACCATATATTTTCTAGTTGATGACGGCTGCTATTTTGCCAGTGCGCTCTACGTCAGACGTAGATGTGGTGCCGTAGACAGCTGTTCTATTTTTACCCCTATTCCCTGCGTTTTAACCTTGCATCACTGCTTGCCCTCACCCCCATCTTCCGTCTCCTCGCTGAAATATTATATTGAGACTCTATGCGAGATCGTTCGAAGTTCGTGACGCAAAGTGACATGAGATGCATCAGATCGTGACCGCATGCTATTTCTAGATATATACACTCAAATGTTCTGAAAAATTCATTCGTTCAATGCAATGTACACAAAAAAGACATATCTCAAAGGCTCTGAAAACACATTTAGGTTAGGAAGCTTACAGTGAAAATTGTATCACAAGTAGTTGGCTTTCGTTGCCTGCTTTTAAACTGTGAAACTATTTATTTTTACATGCCATCATTTGGGTTGCTGAGGGCTGGGGTCGATAAGCCTCTTCTCGGGCTTGGCTAGGATCGCAACACCGTACAATATAACATGGATAGGGCAGTGTGGCGGGCAATACAATAATATATGTCAGTGAAACACAACGTGAGAAGCTCCAATTTGATCACACAGAAAGAAAGAATAATAGATCAGTAAATAAAAAAAATTGTAACATGAGCAACACTGCTACTGGCACGACTTGAGTTAATAGCTCGGGCGTAACATAAATAAGGCAACACTATGTCGCTCTGTTAGAATTCTAAATAATAATATAAAAGAATACACATATGACATATATAAAGATATTAATCAGTGTTTTTTATTTAAGATAACAACTATCTCTCGCAATATATTTCAGTGTTTTCGTAATATATCTCATATTTATTGATTATGGAAAGTTTAGTACTAAACGATAATGCAGAAAACGATGTTTTGAGAATTGAATAAAAATATTCCGTGCTCAGCAGCGAGTCTTGATTTTATATACTGTACGTAGTCTACTCAAAAATAAGCTGGCTTTATTTCTAGCTTTCTGAAACTTTCGTAGTTGACATAAAGGTCATCTTTAAATATTTTATTCTTGTTTTCTGACCTAAGAGCACGGTTAACCACCTCATTGCACTCGTACGCAAGTAGTATTCGACGAAAGCAAGAGTAACTCAATAAGTTTCCTTTTTATATGTGGCGTTTACGTAGGATCGTGAGTGTTTCCTCATAGATAGAGTACTGCCTAAATATTTCTGTATTTCATCTTGTCCCATTAGTGTGTTCTGTCAATCATGATGGTCTGTTGCGTATAAAGGGTGCGGTTGTGTGAAATCCACCTGTTTATTAAAATACTACAGATCCATAGTACGAATGGTGATGATGGATAGAAGCTCTTTGGAAACCAGTGCGCTTCATTTTCTTTTACTAAGTGTAGACCAATTGATTGATGCGCTAGCGCTGCATGGTACAAGTATGAGTTTCTTTGTAGCAGCCAATCATGCTGTGCACGGCCTCCTGCGCGTGGTCGGTATGCGCGCTGCGTGTGCTCTGAGAACGGTTTGGGCATAACCTTGAATGATACTCCCGCTGAGAGTTTTCAAGCAATGCCGCAGCTCTTCCGATGACTAACAGGAACGTAAAACGGCAAGAGTGAACATCGTATGGGTCTTAGGAACTTGGCTCCTAAAAAGGAATGTCACCTATACATCGGTCAATTTAGAATTGCCTTCTGTTCTCTTGAGGCTTTGTTGAATAGTCTTTAGCGCTAAAAATACAGCAAATAAAATTCCTACACGTTCAGGCATTGGTTATTCAGGGGAATGGGCCCTTAAACACAATTTTGAGTCATTATGGAAATATTATGTTGATAAGGTGTATTTACTCACATATTCAACACTGAAAAAAATTTAAGAATCCGTTCATTACGAGCGGAGTTACAAAGATTTGTAACAGACAGGCAGGCAAAGAAATTTATTAATATTCGGATGCGGCGCTCAACCCCCCTGTGGGGACGACACCGGTGGGCTACTTCTACGATGGGACGGGTATGTTATACTGCACGGCTATGTCATGGGCCCTCTGGATGGCCCTAAGCTAGTCTGCTTTGTCGTGGCTTGTGAGGAGACAAGTTCAGTCCGCTTCCATAGAGAGAGACTCGCTGCTCTCGCGCAAAGCAGGACATTGCCACAGCATGTGTTGGAGAGTACTATTGGGATGACCACAACGTGGGCACCCTAGATCTATAACATCCATGTATTTAGAGGAATTTAGAGACGATGCATACGCCTCGATCTGTAAGAGTCGTAGAGTTATGGACTGAGGTCCTAATAGGTGAGGGTGCGGGAGTGGGTATTTCCGCCGCTCCAACTGGTAGTGTTTGCAAATTTCTTTAAAAGGTAGTAACGGTTCTTTGAAAAAACGAGTGACGTTCTCAGCCTTCGAGTGGTTCTCCCCGGCGTAGAACGTGAGACCTCGTCCCCGGGAGTGAGCCAACTCGTTGTCATTAAGGACGGCTCCGTGTACGTGTCGGCCAACGTGTGCCGGGAACCAGATTGTGTTTTTTGCATGTATAATTGGAACCAGAGAGAATGCACGTTGTTTCCCGACAAACTGAGCCCGTAATGAAGGCCCGTGCCGGTGCACGTGCATCCGTGTAAATGGCGGTCCGATCGAGGGCCGCGAGAGCTAGTGCCACAGCGACCTGCTCGGCGTGATCAGCGTTTGAATTTAAATAAAGCCATAGACGACAAATGTTAATCTTTGAGTGTTGTAACCACCGAGACAAAGTGGTCCGTAGAGCCGCACAGCGCTGCGTCTACGTAGGCCATGTTATCTTCCTTAGCAACTGCGGTACTGAGTAGGGCTCGCGCCCGTGCCTGACATCTCCCAACGCAATGTGTGGGATGCATCTTACGGGCTATCAGGGATACTGTAAACTTTGCGTGCATATCTTCAGGTAACTGCCTCTAACATTCTTGGGATATGAGAGATTCGAGCACGAGCTGGGCTAGTATCCGTCGCCCCGCTGCAGTGGAAGACAGCCTTACAATTTGAGATACTTTTTGAGCTTCTACAATTTCATTGAATGTGTTATGAATGCCGAGCTCGTTGAGTTTGACCGTACGGGTGCTGCCCGGTAACCCGAGCACCTGTTAAACGGACCAGCGAATGATCACGTCGAGATTGCGTATGTCTCTTTTTTACCAAAGGTGGGCGAAAGCCATGTAGTTGAGGGGGCTCATGAAGAAAGCGTGGAACAGTCTATGGAGAGTCTCCTCAGATAGTCCGCCAAGCCTGTTTCCTACTTTGTTAATTATTTTGCCATTGCTTCAGCTTTCCTGAAAATATGGAAAATACTGACGTAATTATGGCCGTTGGCCTGAATGACCATGCCTAGTATGCAAACTTGGTCCACCGTGGGGATGGCTGTACCGTCCACCATCATAACGTTGATCCTCGCGTATGCGTCTCTACCCACCCTGTCTTTTGGGTGGTATAGAAATAATTCTGATTTCTCTGCTGATAGTGAAAGACTGGCCTACCATAAGAAGGTTTGTACCATGTTTACCGCGTCTTGCAGTCACTCCACAATATAGCCTTTACTGCCGCTCGTACACCACACGGTGATGTCGTCTGCGTAGAAATCGTGACTGATGTCGTCGATCTGTAAGAGCTGTATTGAAGGAGCGCGCACGGAGAAGTTGAACTGGAATGGTGAGATCACGGCCCCTTGGTGTGCGCCCCTCGGGCCCAGGTTGAACTTCTTCGAGCCCATTGAGCCGAGTTGGATTGTAGCCGTCCTGTCGCGCAGAAACGAGCTAACATAGTTGTAGAAACGCGTATCTAATCCTGCTTCGCGAATCAAGCCGAGTATATGAGAGTGCTTGGCGCGCTCGAATGACTTCGAATGGCCATAGTGTCTTTAGTGATATTATCGATGAGCTTGTAGTTGAGCATCAGCACTATATCCTACGTGGGCAGAGACGGGCTAAAGCCAATTAGGTTGATAGGTAGAATCTGGTGCTCCTCAACGCATTTTGTGACTCGCTTGAGTATTACGTGTTCGGCCACCTTAGCCACGCTGCACGTGAGCGGGATGGTACGAAGTGATACTAGCACTAACAGTTTACCCAGCTTAGAGATAAGTATGACGGTTGCCTCGGGCCATTCAGGCGGAACGTTACCAGTCTCTCACATTCTGTTAATGTGCTCGGTGAGAACTTTTATGTCCTCCTCGGCAAAATTTTTCAGAAGCTTACTCTTTAAGCCATTCGGGCCCGGGATTGAGTGGCAGTTGATTTCTGAGATGACAGCCCGAACCTCGGCGCAAGTGAAGGGGGATGCAGAGGGATCCTCCTCCATATCATCCGGGGCAGGCGGGTAATCATATGGGGAGCTGGGATCGGTCCATAGGTAACGCGTAGCTAGCTCGTCGGTGATTTGAGTGTCGGTCATACCTGAAACTTTGAGGTCGTGTATTGGTCTGTCTATCGTGAATTGTTGAAACACTTTCGATGGTTTGTCACCTAGTAAGTGTTTACACAAATTCCATATGGCCCCGTTTCGCATTTGATAATCAGCCGAGTTGCACATTTCGTCCCACTACTGACGCTCTAGGTTACGACAATGTTCCTCGATTTGACCATTAAGGTCGGCAATCATTATACGATAGTTGCGATTGAGCTTTTGCGTGCGCCATTTCACGTGTCGCGATTTCTTAGCTTCGAGTAGGTGAGCTAGCCGGCTATTCATGCGCTCTGCCTCCAGTTTGGTTTTAATGTCCTCTTTTATTTGTGCAAGGAGTTCTGATAGAGTTTCGTACTGAGTGTGGTCGCGTTTTCTGAGCTCTTGAAAGCAATACCAGTCTGTTATGCAAAACTGCCGCATCTTGTTTGTAGATAGATTTACGATTGTCTGTATATTATAATGGTGACTTCCCAGATTCTCACCCAGGTCAGTCCAGATGGGTTTCCCTACGTGCCTAACCATAGTGAGATCTGGGGGGATATCACGCGTAACCGAGTTACCTACCCGTTTAGCGGAAGTGGGATTGGTTAAGAGCGTGAGTCTATGCGTGTGCATTCGTGCTACCAGGGCTTAACTTTTACCAGAAGAGCCGGGGTACCCAAAGTCGGGATGCGTGGCAATAAATTCTCAAGCGATTATCAACATATCTTCTCCTGCAATATTGTTCGCTCGCTGAATGAGGCCCTGAATTGTAGCTTGTTTGTTTAGGGGTGTACTATATACGTTGAGAATAAAGACTGACTGTTTAAGCATTGAGTTCGGAATAAACTCTATCATACTGTGTTCGTCTTTGAGATCAGGGCGGACCTCATGGCAAACATAGGCGTACTTTTTGAAGATGTGCATCGCTATCCCTCGCCTTCCTGCTCGACGGTCCGCTTCAGTGCGATAGGTACGCAAAACTGGCTCGGTGGTTAGCGTTTCCTGTAAGAGAATTACGGCAGGCCGATTGACACAAGATTGATTGAATTGTTGCAAGGTTGTCTTCGACTTGAGAAACTGAAGCCATTCCACTGCCCAATTAAAAAAATTTCTTGTGTTAGCCATGATCAATGCATAGGGGTTGTCGCACAAACAGTCTAGTGCTGTTCTTCTAGTATTTATAACCACGTGTGAAGTTCATTGAGCCGGAGGGTGTATGGGGTCATATTAGCAGCGCGGTCTGCTACAATGTCTGCGCAGAAGCGGGAAAGTGCCTCCATGAAATAAGGCATAGCAACGGGCTCTTCCGGGGAGTACTCGGTCATGCAACGCTTCGCAGCGTGATTAGCGTTCGACGGGTTAGTGGAAGCGGGTTCAACGACCAGAGCGGCGGGCGTCGGCGTTTCAACAGCGCGTTCATTCGGCTGCTGCATGTTTCTAGTGAGTGATGATGATGATTCTACAGCCATGGCTCGTACCCACTCAGGGGGATCGGCCAAGAATTGATGACATAATTCTGTAAGTTTTTTTTATATTCAATATCGAAACTACCCGCCAGAGAAAAAAAAGACAAGACACCCTAGGCAGAATGAAAGGAGTGCAATAGTTGTTTGTCACTCGTTCAGATCAGACAATAATTTATTACCTTGAATAGTAATTAGCGTGGTTAAACAAGGCTCCTAATTATGTTGCAACATTTTTGCAGGAATAGTAATCACGCAAATAAAAGCTTAATTCCTTAACTTTCAATAAAGTACTTGCAAACTGCTGAGAGAACGTTCTCGTGGCTGAAGCCCAGAACGGAAGCAACATAGGAAAAATTTTTTTATTAAGAAGTTCAGCCTTACGCTAGCGAATGGGAGGACTAAATGTCTTTTTCTGAGCAATTTGTATACGCGACATGATAAAAAATAGTGCTCTATTGTTTCTGATTCTGAACAAAAGTCGCATAGCGATGATATCGCCAGACCAGCCCTATCTGAATAGAAATTTAACGGGTGGACAAGACATCGAAATCTCGTTATTATGGCTTCCAACTGTTTTGTAGGACACCAATAAATTTTCCTCGAAAATTTTTAGTGAGTAAATTTTGGTGTTGACATTTTTGCTTCCATAGCTTCTACACAAAGCGAAAGTTTTCCGTATATTGTGGCAGTTATTGTGGTCACTTCAAGATGGACTGATATCACTGGTTCTTCTAAAGCTGCTCGTGCTTGAGGGTCGTCGATTTCATTTACTTCTGAGTCGCGATGACCAGGTAGCGGTACTAATTTGAGGAGCTGCAGCTGAGGAGGGACTAGCATAAGAGCGTCTTTGAGAAGATCAATTTTGTTGACGCCGTAATCGACGTACACACTGACAAGGAATCTGTGATTGTGATAACGTTATAGGCATTCAAAGATAGCTTTCGAAGCGCTAGAACTATTGCCAACAGTTGAGCTTGAAAAACTGGGGTGAAAGTTGGTAATGCTAATGAAGAATATCAGTCAAGCAAGTGGTAGTGTATACCTACACCTGTCTTTTCATCCATTACTGAAGCATCTGGTGCTATAATATTATTCGTTTCTGCTTGTGCGAGATAATCCTACAGTCAGCTGTTCAAGACCTTGTAGGATTGTTATTTGGGCTGAGAGGAAAAAATGTCATCTAATTCTTTCTTAAGATTCTGATTTGTAACGTGCCCCGCAATCACATCTCGAATTTTATATTTATCCTATCTTGTTGTTTTTGGTCAAAAGAAATCTGACGTGTTCAAAACCATGACCAATGGGCAAGAAAAAAGGTGTCTGGGTCATTCATAAAAGCATATTCAGATCGTCTTGGCACAAAACTATAAAATTTCATAAATGTCTGAACCGTTGGAATACAAAAAGGGCAAGGCAATGTAGGTAATCGTGCTTCCTGATACAGAAACATTGTTTGTTACAAACCTCGGAAGTCCTAGACACAATCTCAAGGCTTCTCGTACAAGCATAACCAGGGGCGTGATTTTGTAAGCAGGGCCACCTGAGAACAATACACACCAACATTCTAGCATTGGTCGCATATACGTTTTATATATCATCACACTTGTGATTCCGCGCAGACCATATTGACGGATGCGCAGTCTACGAAGAATTTCTGAGGTGCCGCAGCACTGCTAGCTCGCGTTCGAGCTCACGAATCTGATCCTTTTTATGCTGTGGCAGAGAGAAAAGTGTCTTTATTCACTAAAGCATCGAGAAGGAGGACGTGGGAGGAACCCCTAGTCGGAGGTCCCTAGGACGACTCCAGTGACGAGTTGGGCCTGCTGTATCGGAGCTCTCAGGACCTCGGGAGGTCCATCACGGAGAGCATCATCCCACAGTTCCTCGTTACGTAAAGGGTGAAGGAAATCAAGTAAGAGAGGAAAGACGTTCGCAGTGCACTCGATCGAGAAACGGAAGCTTGTGGGTGAGTTTCCACGGCCGGGGCAAAGGTCTGCATAGCAATGCGGGTAGAATTTATGAAATGATACTAGACTGGAAAATGTTTTAGTCTGTAGCTGGCGTAACGCTACGGCCTCATCTCGCAAGAAAGACGGCAGTCGGGCGCTCTGAATGCGACGGACATTTCTTCAGTGACGAAGAATATTGTTGGAAGTGAGGAGAGGCTCCCCCCACATCGAAATGGTCTCCTCGCGTTGCTGTGGCAAGTTACTCGACCACGCGCAACTGCGAGTCTCATCTTTACCGGCGACTTGACTGGCACAAATAGACGTTACAATTGGGATCTTGGTAGTGGTAGGCAGGTGCTTCGTCGGCGGAGTCGGGGCTGGTTGCTTAGACGTCGACTGTTGTGTGGCCAAGCCTTCTTGGATATGTTGGTTGTTGTTACACCGGCGTCTGCGGCGGCATCGACATCGAACAACGTAAGGGACTTGATAGCGATTTGGGCATGTGCGGTCGCCCGTTATGTGGGTCTGGCCGCAAGGAGCGCACTTTGGTGTGACACACTCATGGTCGGGTACAGTGAGTTTGATGCCATACTGTTCGCAGACTTTCTCGGATGGGGTAGGGCAGACCTCTTGTCGATGACCGACGCGGCCACAGTTGCGGCAGCTGTTGATCTGTCGCTTGTAGGGCGTGCAAAGCAGCAGGAGCATGCTGCAGCGCATATAGTTGGGGACTTTAAGTTCGTCGAGGAGAAGGATGATGGTGGTTGTATCCTTAATTTTTCGTACCCCCATTATTGACGTGGGGTTGTGTGGTGAGACGAACAGGCGTTGTAGCTATGAGTCTGAAAAGTCAGCGCCGACCCCTTGGACTATGCCTCAGCTGGTGGCGCCAGACGCCACTACATAAACAATTTCTTGCACTTTTGCATAGGCTTCGGCTGTTTGTAGATTCGGCGTGCTGATCAAGCAGATAGTATGTGTGTGGTTGATGCAAACAATATCTTCCTCGTCCGCCGTTGGCGGGAGTCGTGCAGCGAGTAGTAGAGCTTGCAAGAACTTGAGCTTGTTGCCCCTACGTACAATCAGGCCACCTCTGGGGCGAACAATGACACGGTGGTGATTTGTTGGGAGTGGGGAAAGCCGCCTGGCGGCTGCAACCCTCGTCACAGCTCCGGTTCGCAGGGTGCCGATGCGGGTGCCGGCTCCCTTGGCGGCAGTAGTAGTTGAAAAATTTGCTGGACGTCGGGTTGCGCTGGTCCAGCCAGGCGCACTGGCTTCCTCTTCAGTGATTAATTCTCCATTCATCATGCCTTTGGGCATGATGACGGCGCGGTGGCGGGACGTGCCGGCGCAGAGGTCTGTAGCCGTGTTAAGCCTGCTCGAGGATTAGCGAGTGAAGGCGAAATGTTCGTTGAAAAGGGAAAAAAGAGGGGTGACCTGGGCTAAAATTGGTATCTGGGTGTATTCCTGAAGTTAGCAAAAACTTTGGTGATAAAGTTACGAAAGATTGAACTCAGCAGACTAGTAAGGAGTATAGCAGAAGGCAGAATCGATGCGTAGATGTGCGCTCATTTCGACACCCCGTAGTGGTCTATTTGTCACTCGCTGAAATCACCTTCTCTCTTCTCTCGTCCCGACGATAGCGCTGAAAGCCAAGCAGGGAGATATGGAAGGGGCAAACAAAAAAAACGTCACGCGCGCTTTGTCACCTTGAGCACGCTTTCTTTTTTTCTTCGAATACGCGGCTTTCTCTGTGCAGTATGATTGCCTGCGCATGCTTGGACAAGTGACGGCCTCCCGTGGCGATCTCATTAATGACCGAGTGCGCCATGTTTAAATCAGCCGTTTGCTGATAGATAGGCTTACTACGAGTGATATTTAGGCTTATTGCGTGGTTTATTGAGAGAAGAGAAAGCGATTTTCAGCTGACTTTAAAATTTATTGTGAGTTCCAGGCCGCATTATGCGTTACAATATTTGGCTCGTGTGTTGTCAGAACCCTCTTTCACCGATCGGCAGCAAATGGCATTTCATGGAAGGTCTTGCGTCGTGTTATTTGCTGCCATAACAGCCGGGATTGTGCCAACTTTGTGCTCCCTGTTTTCTTGCCTTTTTTTCTGCTTTGAAGTAATGAAATAAAGTGTCCCAGCAATGCAAGAAATCATTTGGCAGTTTTGGCACGTTGAATCTCACATATCAATCAATCAATCAATCAAGTAATGCAAGAACGCGCTAATCATTTTCATGGGACGGAGCACCTTGAGTTATCACCGTGATCATTTGATTTTCTTTACACTTTTTTGTGATTTAGTGATTTTCTTTACACTTTAGAGTGACCTCAAGGATCCCTTCTCTTTCTTTTGTTACCCTTTCTTGCGCGGCCGGCACTACTGCGGCCGCTACAACAACAACAACGACTACTACTACTACTACTGCAACTACTACTACTGCAACTACTACTACCATCAGCATGGCGACGATTACGGTGACGATGGCACAAGTGAAACAAGAGAGCTCCGCTGTCAAAGTTATCAGGCAAAAACCGAATGTATGCACAAAAAGGACAAGGAAGCCGAAGCAACTAAGCAACTACCAATATAATTACGTTAGAGCTAAAGTAGTGGTGGAGTTTTACAGAGACATGTAAATTAGCTGGGACAACCATAACCATAGTGAAAAAGTAGCACTAATCCAGACAACATCCCACCACTATAGAAGAAGTCAAGGAAGATTCGAGAGAATGCAAAGAGGCAAAACTGCTTGTGAGAATCAGCTATTATTAAATCGGTTTAAAAATGTAGCACACATTGTGTTAGATAAACTATCCACCCTTTTAACGAAGCGTCTGCTGAAGGGAAGGGTTTCGGAGTCTCGGAAATTGCCATCATTTTAATTTATAGGACAGGGTAAAAGAAGGACTTGAAGTATTACCGATCCACAAGCTTTCTCTGTCGTATACAGGCCATTTACAAAGGTAATTTTTAACAGAATCAAGGCAACATTAGAAATAAATTAACCAAATGATCAAACAGGATTTAGTACAGGCAACTCCTCAAAAGACCATATTCATACTATCGATAAGCTGATAAAGAAATGCACGGTATACAACCCCTACACAAGGGATTCATACGCTACAACCCCTACACATACCACAAGGTGTTTGACTCGATCGAGACATCAGCAATAATGTAGGCACAATGGCATCAGAACGCCGACATACCCTGCGTAAGCCCACTTAAAAAAAATCAACAGCGGATCCACAGCCACCATAGTTCTTCAGGAAAAACGCGACATAATTTCAACGAAGAAGGATGCAAGGGAGGAAGACACAATCTTTTCAATGCTATTCACCGCATGTGTACAGGACGTTTTCTGGCTCCTAGACTGGTAAGAATTTCGGATAAGAGTTAACGGAGAATGTTTTAGTGACCAGCGTTTTGATGATGACATTGTTTTGATTTGTAATCTAGGGGACAAATTACAGCTCCTGGTACTGAACTGCAGGCGGAAAGCAGGAGAGTAGCTCCGAACATTATATGCATGAAATAAAGTGCAACAGTCTCAGCAGAAAAGAACGCTTAACGGTAGGTAGAAAGACACTAGAACCCTATCGCAAATCCAGTGGTGTTGACCCAGCGCTCTACCTTATTACTAGACCACTGTAGCGCTGATCCTGCGACTCTGGCACGCTACACGAGGCGCGCTGGCATGGCACACTGGGACACCCATTATTGGTCGAAATGCAGCTTTTATATCTCTTTTTAAGGTTTCGTCATGCGCACATCATAATCAGGCTAAAACACGAACACAGCGAACAAAAAAGAAAAAAAGTAGTTGAGCTGGAGCTAACCCACAACCTCAAGACATTCATCATCCTGAGAATAACATGCTGCACACTACAAGACACCTGAACTATTTTCTTTATTAGGCTACAACACAGCAAAAGAAAAATACATTCACTCTCGTCTTTCACTGCAACACATCTGAAAGACGGGAGGGAATGTATTTTTCGTCATCTTGAAACTAATTCAAGTATCTGATATTTTTTTTTTCGTCGCTCAAAAATGCAGTGTTTAGTCTCTTTATGCTTGCGCGAAACTAACAAGTCATTGTTAACATATATTTTATGGGTTCCCTTGCACAACATCCTTCTGGCACGTTTTGCTGCAAAGCTTGTTAGCGTAGTCGCAGATGTGTTGCGGCAATTGCAGTGACTCGCTATATGGGTATTCATAACTATGTAGGAAACTGCGTTCATCTGAACTGCTCACTAAACACCGCAGTGTAGATTTCGTCCCTCGGTCGTTTGAAAATAATTTCTGTCCTCCTAGTTTACGTTCCGCGTACTACAGGCGCAGGACTTCGTTCTAGCCGAAACGACCAATGAGCTTGGGGTCGTACTTTGTGTGCCACAGTAACCGTGAAGATCGTAGATATTCAGTTAAAACGAGTCTAATCACAGTTAAAGTGTAGTTTCGATCATAACTGATCCTTGAGTGGTCATATTTTTTCCTTTGAATACACCTATGCGATGCTAAAAACACCGAGATTGGGCATTGCAGTAGCTAACTGCTGCCGGGGAAAAGGGGCTTTCTGCGGCACGAGCCGGAACGACTCACTGCTGGAGTAGGTTGGTCTTCATTATCAAGGTGATAACACTCTCATACTGTGTTGCGAATTATTAGTTCTGTCGAGGACGTTTATGAAATACAGTGACGAAACTCGATCTCACTTCAAGGAAAGCGCACCCGTGCCAGGGGTGGCATCCATTTGTTGTTAGACACGGCGCATACGTTCCGTGCCTTCTCACCCTCCTACAGAAACACAAATGTCGTTAGGGTCCCCACCCCACGAATTCCTGGTGGTGCCCCTGACCCGCGCGCTCAACAAATGATTGGCTTACCCTACTCGCACGTACATTCATTGCCTAACTAAAATAAAAATATATATGTGTAGCACATAGATGAGAATACGATGTTAATTGGTAAATTTTACGTGCGACATCCTGTGATTTAATAATATTTCTTAAAGAAAACGTGCCAATAACGCCTAGTTTCTTCCTATGTGCTGCGAATGTTTCCAGTGCGCGGCAGAGACTTCACACCGTGACCAGTACCTCCCGCCATGCTTTAAGACATTGGGCTACGCTGTACAGTGTGGTCTGGTGCGTTTCAGCGCACTGGGCGACGATGGCCACGCTGTACAGTTTGTCCCAGTGGCTCTCGGCACGCTGTATCCCACTGGGACACACTGTACAGCGTTTGCAGTTTTACCCAGCACACTGAAACGCATTGGGAGACACTCGACACGCTGTTGTTTTTTTGTAGGGAAGATGTAAATAAAACCAACTAGTGAACTTTCATGTCCCAAAACCACAATGATAATAAGAGAAATGCCTTAGTGGAAGACTCAGGAAATTTGGACGACCTGTCACTCTCCACGTGCACCAAAATCTGAGAAAATTGGCATAAAACATCTTCACTTTTATTGAACCTACAGCTGCAGGCGCTGGGATTGCTTTCCGTGACCAGCGGGTCAGCAGTCGAGCACATCTGCCACGAGACAAATTGTAAAGGAGCATGTCTACTTAGGACAGGTAATAACGGAGAAGCCGACTGACTATATTCAAGTAACTAGAAGAATGAAAATGGGATGAAGCTCATTTTGAAAGCATTTTTATCTCATGACTGGTCAATTGCCACTATCGTTTAAGACAAACGTATACAACAACACCCCACCATGGAGGCCTAAAAGATGGTTCATGCTAAATCGAGGACAACGCAGGAGGCGATGGAAGGGAGAATGATAGATGTAACCTTAGGAGACCAGAAAAGAGCACAGTGGGTTGGAGAACAAACCGGCGTTGAGATCAAGAAGTTGAAATCAAGAAGTTGAGATCAAGAAGTTGAGATCAAGAAGTTGAGATCAAGAAGTTGAGATCAAGAGTTGAGATTAAGAAGAACGAATAAACAAGCGCCGGACACGTAGCGCGTAGGTAGGATAACCGCTGGTCGTTAAGCATAACTTACTGGATTGCCAGAGAATATAAACGCACGAGAGAAAGACAGATAATTACGTGACCAGATTTTAATAAAAAGAGTGCAGGTATAACGTGGCCGCAGAAGACAAGATTGATTGGCGAATCATGAGACAGGCATTTGCCTTGTAGTTTTCGTTATCAGGCTGATGATGATGACGACGACGATGATGACCATGATGATGATGATGGTAATGAAGATGATGATGACGACGATGATGATGATGATGGCAGGTGTAGAACTTTTTACTAGGAACGCCCTTTGGAGATCCAACAATTTTTTTGCACTGTAGGCTGGGGGTTAGCTATAGAAAATGCGCAAGAAAAAATTACTGATAATTTCTTCAGCCCATAATAATGCCATTTCTTCCGTAGTGAGCCTGTGTATAAGTGTAAGCAAGGCAGAAGACATGTTCGGGGCTTTATGAACATAGAGGATTACCTCGTTTACTTTGAAATAAATGACTCACCCTTCTTCGTCCGGGACTTCTACGTGTGGGGCGTGGATGGTGCCGACGCTAGAAATAGCACAGTGTAGCACTCAAAAAAGACAAATTCAAGCAAATACAGATCAACGCAACTCTGTATTTTAATTAACTGCAAAGCTTTTCATAGTGAACATCGGCGACTTTGACCATATCTGTCTGCCTATCAATCTATCAAGGTGCATATCAGCTTTAGCTCTCCTGGCTGTTTCGATATTCTTATCTATACCAATGCTGTTATCACATAATATTACTATAGACGACCAGAAGTGACTAGCCATGACATAAAAATAATAACATGTATGTCATGAGTGTCAATATTCACATGTTGTGGTCTTGTAGCTCTTTTGGTGTTTGGTAGACACGACAATTTGCAAATCTTGTATGGTATGACAATAGTGCTTGGCCAACGTAAGTGATCGACCTTCCCATGTAAATCATCAGGTGCATGTCACGCAAGTGATGGCTGCTCGCCACACTCATGGTGCACACACGGTCGTTTCGCTAGCTTCACTTGTACGAAACTTAGTATTACATGACCTGAAGGGATCACAAATGTCAATTACGCGTCCAGGCATCATAATCGTGACGTGCATAATACATAAAACTTGACTACGTGCTACGCTCATAGAGTGCTGGCGGCGGTAGCGCTAGTTCCACATATACCAAACTTGGTGGTATGTGTCGTCAATGAATAAGAAAGAAGTATGACTGGTGCTAACATGATAATCATTATACGCTTGTTATGTATTACCATGACTGCTCCACACTCATGATGTGCTCGCGCCCACTTCGCTAGCTTCGCGTATACCAAATTAGGTGTAACGTGACATGAATGAATGACGGAGCTGAATGACACATCCAAACACGATAATCATAATATACGTGTCTCTACGACATGACTACATGCTACGTTCACAGCGCGCTCGTGACCGTTTTGCTAGCTTCACATACACTAATTTTGGTATTACGGTCCATGAATGAACGACACACATAAACACCAGGCGTAAACATGTTAGTCATCACATAGAAGTAATGTGCGGCATAATGTACGTTTGCCTCTCAAAGTTGGGCTTAATTTTACATTGACCTATTAACCTTCCTCACTCGTGCTTCGCATTTCAGGGATTTCCTGTGTTCACGGGATCTACCAATTTTTAACCAGCGTTACCTTAAGGTTGAAGTAAAAATTTCAAGGTATGATGCTTTAGAGGGTTAATTTTTTCGACAAGCTTAAACTAGCTGCACGATGTATTGCCGACTGAATTCCAACGTTTATTCATAACAATTGCAAGGCTTTTATTAACGTAAGCTATTATGCCGGACTCTTTATTGAACGTTCGAAAACTTTGTTTGGGCTGACGGAGAGAAAGCATTTTTATGTTATAATTTATGACTGATATAATGTCTCGCGAGTGTTAAACCCTTATTGAAATAGAATCGTACAACCAATCAACTGATATTCTCGCCATATCCTTCAAGGGGCCATTTAAAGATTTGTAAGGTTGTGTTGCACAAGCCACACAATAGTCACAGTAAAATCTTCAAAAATGCTCGCTCCTTTTACTTGCACCTGAAAATTGCGTAAGCAAGAAGGGTCTCAACTAAACAATCTTAAGTTCCTGAAGAAGATCGACAATGCGAACTCTCTTAGGAATCCCAAAAAACATTGCATGCGGTATTTTTCGGGAACTAGGCTGATCATTGGGTCTAGTGATCATATATAGAGAAATGACAAAATTACTCATATCTTCATAAGAGATCAGGGTGATAAAGAAAAATTACAATTGAAAGAGAGCTTGTCATGTTATTTAGGGTCATAGGGAGCATGATGAATTTGGCTAATATTGTAATCATGCCTACTAACTGGTGCACTGTAGAATACCAACTTTTCATAAGGCGTACCACGCATTACGGTTTTGTTTTGCTTACAGATTAATAATGATGTTTTTGTACGCTTACATACTGCTTTGTAGCATAAATACGCCTAAGTGATTTATAAACTTTGTAGAGGAAAACCACCCTATCGGCCAGTGCGCCACCCAAGTTCATAAGAAAAAGGAGTTTCTTTAAAAATTCTGGCCTTCAATTTCATTTTTCGCACTTTTAAAAAACTATGGGAGAGAAAATTGGCGTCTATGGGTTGGACATTAAGAATATTTCACTTTATAAACTTAGATAATCCACTTTTACACTTTCCTATGCTCATAAGTAAATGTATGGCTCAATGAACCACAATTCTATCCAAACATTAACCTCACTAAAATATCTGAGAAATTTACAGAGAGATAAACTTTTTCCCACTGTTTTTCCCAAAGTATTTTAACCTCCAGTTTTTCTATGTAGAACCATCACTTTAAATTCACAAAATTTTCAAAAACCATGTGATATAAAAATATCTATCAACAAACAGTTTTGCACAGTCTTTGAAAAATTGATTTGCTGCACTTTTCAAGCACTGCGCTTTTATTGTAAGGTAGTCCTTCATGGCAGCACTAAATGTTTTACTTTTTAGTACGTAGGCAAAGTTGTAGCGCATTCAGGAATTTTTATACAAAGTTCGATGTTCTCTAACATGTATAAATTATATGTAGAGAATTCTTGGTAAACCTATTTTTCGCATATATATCTTTGCTTGTGTGATGTACATAGGCTACAAAACCAAATCTTCTAATTGACAAAAGGGATAACGTGGCCTCTGTTGGGACGCCATATACACGCCATTGTAGTCCAAAGAAATAAGCAGCAAAGGGCCTACGATTGAGTATCATACTCAGTTTTTTTTTCACTGAAAAATAGAAATAGTTTTAATTCATTTGAGAAAACAATTTTTCCTACACCTACAGGAAGCAACATTTGTATAATTTGATACCCTAGAGAAACATATTTTGTATCAGGTTGAGCGGGTGAATCACGACTTGCAAGGAATACTCTTCTTTTGCGTGATTTTCGTGCCCCTCTGTGCACGTACTTTGTCCCATGTAATGAGCAGCACATTGCTTTTAGCAATGTTCTTTACCCATCATGCGTTGTTCATCTGGCATGCAAGGTGAACCGGGTACAAAAGTTTGCTTTAACTTTATATGAGGTGTAAGTGTTTATATGAGGTGTAAGTTTTAGCATCCAAGATGCTAGAATTTGTCTTGTGATGAAAAAATTACTACCTCAACGAATATAACAGTTGGAGAATATAATTGCTGACCAGTCTGAACAAAACAAGACAAGAATGAAGCAATGTACGACATGCTTGTGTCATGGAAAGTTGTATGCGATGTGT
Organism: Rhipicephalus annulatus; assembly: GCA_013436015.1. Taxonomy (NCBI): domain Eukaryota; kingdom Metazoa; phylum Arthropoda; class Arachnida; order Ixodida; family Ixodidae; genus Rhipicephalus; species Rhipicephalus annulatus. Next base: position 279,260 of record WOVY01003138.1, read on the forward strand.
GGTCGCTGTAAGGAGAGAAACACCAGAAAGCGGATTCTAATCTTTTTTTAACTTGCGACGCATTGATTCGATTAACAAAGACACATTATCTCTAGTATCGACTAAGGCGGACACGGCAACACCTTCAATTTAAGACTGTGATTTTGCTTGCAGGTTGGGAGTGCAGACTTGTAGGTTTTGACAGTGGCGCAGTTCTTGCCTTGGGAACTGCGATGGTTATTTTTTGTGTGTATGGGCGGATGATGACAAAGAATTGGCGATAGCGAACGTCGCCGCAGGGAGTTTGATGAAGACGAGTTGGCGGTGTGGCGGTTTGACAATAAGGTGTTTGAAGGAGCACTGGAGGGCATTGGTTGCTGTGGCTCTGTATGCTCGTAGCTGTAACGGGCGTCAGCGGCAGTTGGACGAGGAATGCGGTGGTGGCAGACGCCCTCGACATGCCCGGGTAGGCCAGAGTAACAGCTTATTGGTCGGTTGTCCAGTGTGCGCCAAGGATCATTGGGAAGGGTAGCAGGATCGGGATAAAGTGGAATGTGAGGCCCTGCTGGAGAATGGGGTAGTTGAAAGACATGTGGGCGTCGAGGAGAGTCTGTGCTGTGTGGCATTGCATGTGAAGGCCTTCTCGCAATGTCGGCATAGGTCGACAGCACTGATACAGGCGGCGGTCGGTGCGTAGGTGGAAGAGTTTCAGACACTTGCTCCTCAATGGTTTGTAAGAGTGACGAGGGGAGTCTATGACTATTTCTGGGAAGAAAGGGCGCAATAAACAGTTAGAGGGCAACCTACTCGTGAATGAACTGTTGACTTTAGTGCGTGATTACCACCGGATGCGGAGAGATGGCACCAAGGGTTAGTGCTGACGTCTTGGTGGTGTTGAAACTGTGACGTCGCGTGGAAATGTGCAGTCTTCGCAACTCGTCATACCTCTGGCACTGCTGAATGACGTCTGTGACGGTTTAAGAAGCTTTTGCATAGAGCATGTGGAATGCATAGTCGTCGATGCCCTTCGTAATCTGTTGACTTTGTAGGCTTCGGATCGAAGCATTGGCAGAGGCTTATGACGTTCTCAATATAAGACGTGAAACTTTCTCCATTCTGCTGGGTGCGGTCACGCAAGCGCTGCTCCGCGCGGAGCTTGCGCACTGCCGGTCGGCCAAATACAACCGTAAAGGTTGCTTTGAAAGACGCCCAGGTGGTAAACTCAGCGTCGTAGTTGTTGAACAAAAGTTGTGCGATACCCTCACGGGTATCGCAGAACATTATACATGTTTTCTAACATGTATAAATCATATTTAGAGAATTCTCGGTAAATGTATTTTTCGCATATATCTCATTGCTTGTGTGAGGTACATAGGCTATAAAACCAAATCTTCTAATTGACGAAAGGGATAACGTGGCCTCTGTTGAGACGCCGTATACACGCCATTGTAGTCCAAAGAAATAAACAGCAAAGGGCCTATGATTGAGTATCATACTCAGTTTTTTACTGAAAAATAGAATTAGTGGTAATTCATTTGAGAAAACAATTTCTTCTGCACCTACAGGAAGCAACATTTGTATAATTTGATACCCTAGAAAAACATATTTTGTATCAGGTTGAGCGGGTGAATCACGACTTGCGTGGAATACATCTCCTTTTCGTGATTTTCGTGCCCCTCTGTGCACGTACTTTGTTCCTTGTAATGAGCAGCACATTGCTTTTAGCAACGTTTTTTACCCATCATGCGTTGTTTATCTGGCATGCAAGGTGAACCGGGTACAAAAGTTTGCTTTAACTTTATATGAGGTGAAAGTGTTTATTTTAGGTGTAAGTTCTAGCATCCAAAATGCTAGAATTTGTCTTATGATGAAAAAATTACTACCTCAACAAATATAACAGTTGGAGAATATAATTGCTGACCAGTCTGAACAAAACAAGACAAGAATAAAGCAATGTACGACATGCTTGTGTCACCTTTGAACGGCTGGTAATGTATTGTTTTGCTTCCCTTCTTGAATAAAATACTTATCCGACCTATTATGTGGGCTTTAACGCCCCAAAACTCATCGTAAGATTATGAGAGACGCCTACTTACCCTACTAGTGCTAGCAACGGGACTTACAGGGCTTAATGAAGGTGGAGACTGAAAAAAAGCAGAGCATGACAGCCTTGACTGAAATCTATCGACCTGTGCATAATCACTAATGTGCCTTTATTATAAAACTATTGTCCTTTATTCTCTAATCATCCTGAATTAAAGACTTACCCTGCTCGAACCACCAAATGGTCTTACGGGGCTTAGATGTGGCGGTGACTGTAAAAAGCATGACAAAAGAATATTGACCTAAATATAGACATATGCAAACAATCCTTGCTCTGTGCTGATTTCAGTTGTAGGGATTTTTGTCGCTCGTCATTTCGAACTCATGGGGTTTAGTGGCGGCCGAGACTGAAAAACACATAGTAAATCATTCTTGCCTAAGTTACACACACACATTCGCATAATCACTACTGTTAAGCCTATTTTAGCAGGTTTGTTCGGTTGGAATCGCCATGATGAGTAAAAAACTTACACTACTTGAACCAGGTCTACGATCTCTGGGGCTTGATGACGAAGGCTGAAAAAAAAAAGCAGTGCGGCCGTATTTACCGATATACGCACGCATTCGTATATATACTAGTGCGCGCTTATTGTAACACATTTGTCTTGTTTTTATGGTACTTCTCAATGAAATACTTACGCTATTCGAACCAGCAACAGGGCTTACTGGGCTTAGTGTAGGTGGCGACTGCAAAAAGCATGATGAAAAAATATTGACTTGGATACGCACACCAGCACGCAAACATTACTGTGCGCGTATATCGGCGGTATAGATTTGTTTGGCTCGTCACATTGAGCGAAAGACTCACCACACCTAGAGCGAAAGACTCACCAAACTTATAGGGCTTAATGGCGGCATAGACTGAAAGAAAGCCAATGCATAGGGATCATACCCAGAATCCCAGACATGGACGTAGCGACATGCTTATTTTAGCAGTAGTGCGGTTTCGATGACCATCAAGATTTGAAGACTTACAACACTTGAACCAGAGCTGGGACTTGTGGGGCTTAAGGGAGGCAGAGACTGAAAAAGAACCAAAGCACGGTAATCTTTACTAAGACATGCGTGCCTGAATAGAATCAACACTTTTTGCTTATTTTAGCCTTCCTGTTTTCTTTTGTTGGTCACCGTGTACAAAATACTTACGCTACTTGATTGGGAACTGGAAGTAATGGGGCTTGATGGCGGGACATACTGAAAAGAAGTGTAAGATATCAGTCTTGGTTGAGATAAACGCATACAAGGGCTCATAGTCACTACCTAATTTAGCATTGACGTTTTATTTTTGCTGGACATCATTATTGAAAGACTTACTCCACTTGGGCCAGCAACGGGACTTGCGGGGCCAAGTTGTGGTGGAGACTGAAAAAGAGAGTAGCGCTGCAGTCTTGACTGAAATACAAGAACACACGTACTATCAGCATCAGATGAAACCCGAACAGAGGCAGACTTTCGCGATGGTACAGTGCCCGCCATCCACTTATTAGCATGGAAAGGCACGCATATATGCGCAGAGTTCCTAAACAGGGTGCGCGCCCCTGTCGATGGTGATAACTGGATGACGTGCACTGTAATATCTCGAAGGCTTGTCACTCTTCAGATTTCACTGGACGCTAATTGTACACTGATATACGCTTATTTTACAGTGGTCATATGTTTTGCCGGATATCAGCAAAAAAGATACTTACCGTGCCTGGTCCTGGCTTTTGACTTCCAGGGCTTAATTGTGGTGGAGACTGAAAAACGTTCAGTGTGTCAATCTTCACAGATATAGATAGCCGAAATAATGAACATTACCTGTTTAATTTAGCCATATTATATGAACTGTAGCCAAGAATGGTGTGGTTAGCAATATTCCGAAAAGGCACATTCCCTCAGAAGGTTGGATCTACAAGAAAACTTCATGTGCGACTATGGTCTGTTATTAACGTATAAAGTGTGGAACCATGTTGGCACCGAACACTCAGTTGACAGTACATTAGGAAAAACCTGGCATACAGCCTATGTACAATACCATAATAATTCCTTTCGAAGTGCACACTCAGATTGCTCCTTTTTTTTGAACGTTTCGCGCTAAATGACCAAAATTGTCTGGTCAATATTCAATGGCACTTTGTGGGTTCCTTAGATCATCATTTCGATTTTCTCGAACACCTAATATGGCCCTTTAGCCTAAATATTTCAATTTGCCTCTCCTGATTGTTTTGCATGGTTGATTTTATTTAGTGATTTCACACAAACGATGTGAAAGTGGTAATAGTTTGTGTTAAACCACCACTACTTGTTGATTTTAAGCACTCATGTTTTGAGTTACTGAGTGAGCAATGGTGATTTCATTTTATGCACTGCGTGTCACATTGAGAGATACCATTGCTCAATAAAAGACAATGTTTTTAGGTCACCACTACGTTTGAGTCTACATGGTGATATGACAACTTTTATCACTGACCAAAAATCTAAATTTTTAGCAGAAAGTTGGAATAAATATCAGAACACACTTACTTCATTTATCAGGCAGCCAAATATTCAAGGATGCATAGCTAAAAATTATTTGTGTTTTTTTTCTGTTCAACCGTCCCATTGAACAAAGCGAGAACTTGGTAACTTTATCAGTAAGACTATTACAAACTATAGAAAATTCACAACCATGTGGACTTGTACCTAAGATTTGGCTGATGTACAGTGGGCACAAACGGTACCATTAAAAACCTTTGTGAAATTGAGATAGCAGAACAACAAAACGAGGGCTGTAGAGCACTCCATTGTCTTTTTAGCCACAAACCATGCTGTCGCTGACATCGCTTTCTCTTCTTTCTGCACTGGGCAAATGTCAACACTCTTACACGGAAAGAGCATTGCTGTAACAGCATGAGACGCAAGTGATGTCCGTAATGCAAGAAAGAGATGTAATCATCTAGAGGCGGAAAAGATCCTAATATGTCCATATAATTGCCTTTAAAAACGTTTTCACAACGTGAACGGAAAAATGGAGTATCATTGAGCTCAACACTACACAACCTAACTGAGCGAGATGCGGTAGAAGTGTTTGTCAGAGGCTTCTTTTTCAATGTCAGCCTTCGCAGAAGAAGACAGGTGGGGGCATTCTCCCAGCTGTCACGTCACTGGTGTACTCGGCGAATACAGCATTTCGGGCACCCTTAATCAAGAAGATCGGAAGTGATTACTTCTTAATATTAGCTCGTTTTTCTTTGCAGCTGCAGATGGCCCGTGATTGATTCTTGTGTGTGTTGTCTACCAACGCTTTGTGAGAGGTCGGGTGCTTGGTACTGAACTGCCGACATATTCCCGTGTGCATATTTTTTTCTGGTACACAGAGAAGCTCGAACGTCCTTCTACCCCCCCTTGTTCCAGTTTCGCTAGCACATTCAGTAGCCCCGCCGCGGTGGTCTAGTGGCTAAGGTACTCGGCTGCTGACCCGCAGGGCGCGGGTTCGAATCCCGGCTGCGGCGGCTGCATTTCCGATGGAGGCGGAAATGTTGTAGGCCCGTGTACTCAGACTTGGGTGCACGTTAAAGAACCCCAGGTGGTCTAAATTTCCGGAGCCCTCCACTACGGCGTCTCTCATAATCATATAGTGGTTTTGGGACGTTAAACCCCACATATCAATCAATCAGCACATCCAGTAAAAAAAAACCTTTGTTCTTTTTCTTTTTCACGGCGCATCGCATTGCCGGCTCAAAAAATTTGTGTTTGCCACAAATCTGTCGACGTTAGACTCAGCGATTGCGCCAAATATGTCACGCACTTATCTCAAAAAGCATTTTTGTGGCTCGGCGAGCTTGTGTTTAGATGTGCCAGATGAATAAGTTTGCTGCTGTGGCTGAATTAGCAGTTCCCATGGCAATTTCACTTGCTTGTTTGTAGAAGTCATCTCCGAAAAAAACTTTGTTGCGTTCACGCAGAAACACACTAAGCAGTACATTTCATCTGTGCTGAGGTTCGTCCTTTTGTTGAGGTTTTTATGCCTGTATAATGTGGTTCGAGTAGCTGAGACACGAGGGTATAGGCTCACTACATTGAGTGACACGAAACTGTCGTCATTGCTGGATGTCACCTTCGACATACGCAGAGCAAAATTGGTGGCATTTCTTACATGTGCGTTTCTCTTCTCCAGTAGTGTTGACAGGGTCCTGTGTAGATGTAGGCACAGCATGCATAGCGTGATGTTCAAATGTGAACTATTGGGCGTAGTGATATCCCCGGTTCGTGGATTTTCGGAGTGTCATAGGATACAGATGGCGCACAGATTCTGCGTATCATATGTGAGTAGAGCGAACTTGCTTCTAAGTGGCCCTTGAAAATCTGAACCAATAAGTTATTTACTAACCGTTGAATCTTGGAGCGGCACCTTTCATGAGTTTCACGTACTCGGAGTTTTTCACTAAGTTCTTTATTCATACAATGTTTGACCAGCTAAAATGATTGGATTATCTTTGTCTGCTAGTAAGATGGTTATTGCTGAGTCTTTTTTCAAAGTATTTATAGTGATGCTTCCTCGAGTTTTGTTAGCTTCTTTCGCGATCGTACCGCTATAGCTTCGTGAGTATTCCCATGGCTTTGGGAATTACGTTGTATCTGGCCTCACTCTCAAGGTGTTCTATGCCATCTACCACAGGCGCAATGACCTGTGAAAGTGGTGGTGGTATTGTATTGAAATATTGTAGTGTAGCAGAGTGCTAGCCTCGTGCACCGATAATAGTCTTGGTGAGGAATTAACAACACTTTTTGTGGTTCAGCTGGATTTCCGAGGCTTTTATCAGTTCTTTAGTGCCACGAGTTTGCTATTTAAAGATGTGTTTTTTTATTTGGTCTGTGGTTGTGGCGACGTTTCTTGCCGTGTTTCTTTCTTGTGTCTAGAGACACTCGTATATAACCGACGTCTGGTACTCTAGTTTCCCAAGCAGGCAGTATAGGGCCGCTTTCTTCTTGCTACAATACTACCAGAAGAAAAAGACCGAGCTTGCACTTCCTCAGTTTCATTCGTTTTCACCTTTGCATCCGAGCAGTGACTAAGTTTTCTAAATAGATGCACATTTTTCTTCCTCTTGATGAAGCATTCGTTATCTTCAGAAGCTTGTGGTGGCAATGAACCGCTTGACGCAGAAGTGTGGCCAAGAGATTACTTCACCTTCAATATCATTCAAGACAGAATATTCCATGAACGAATATGCCGATACCACATTGACTGCTGACAGCATTGTCAAATGGTACTTTAGGGTGACGACTGGGACATGCATGTTCAGGGATTCTATGCTGAAAACGACATCTTTGGATCAGTGCCATAGAATACAGTGCTCGCAGACCCAGTCAGTCGGTGAGTTACAATTCATGTTGTGAAATTTGGAGAAATCACTACATATATTCAAGAAGCTCCATAAAGTTCTTTGCCTTCCCGAGATGCATTTCACGTCGGCTTCACACCTAATGACCCTATTATCACCGCTAAACAAAGACATTAAACAGGAAGCAGTTCTTTGCGTACCACAAGCACTTTTCGCGTGCATCTATCTATTTATCTATCTTTCTATCTATCTATCCATCTATCTATCTATTCCCCTACGTCTGTGAGGTTCCGTGATCATCCCGTTAACATCATGTAAACTAAAATTATTTAGGAGGGCAGAAAGCTTTGACGAATACAACTCACAGCTGACGATGACCATCGTGCACGTCATCAAACGCTTTTCAGCTGACAGTGGCACATGCTCGGTGAAGGGTACGTGCCAGTGATAGGCGGGTATGCGCCACAGGTTATTAGCGCTTCTTATACTTCAGGAACGGCGAGAACGCAAAAGGTTAATTTTCACGCATGACAGTAAAAAAAAAAACTGCCATTGGCGGTGCTGATCCGATGAATGTAAACATAAAATGTGAGGCTCCCAAGAGGGATCAAACCCAGCATTCTGCGCGGCAACCAAGTATTTTACTACGCAGCCAGGCTAGATCTCACAACAGCTTTTCCGATACACTGTAATATTTGTGAAGAATGAATTGGGGATGCTGTGACGGTTATCTAAAGAGTGACGTACAGCAAACAACCAGCTTTTCCACGTCTTCTGGGTTATTCGCAGTTTAAAGAATGTGATATAGCCCTAGCAATGCCGAGTCTAGCAGCGAGGAATCCCAATTCTGCCACAAGGTCCTCTGGAAATCCTCAAAACAAATGTACTGACGACGTATATTTTCACCGTCGTCTCCTTTGTTATAAAATTGGGCACCGAAAGTAAGTTTTGGGCAGCTCTACACACCGTTAGACGACTATTCACTGAAAGTCTACGGCTGCCGAGGCTACAGTGTATTGAATGTACCAGGAGGGACAATGCCGACATCGCGTCTTCTGTCATATTGTGCACAGTTTCACACTTTCTTAGAAAAACCCATATGACTGCTTTCCGCTTGCTGCAGTACAATGCTGCTATCTTGTTCGTCACATCGGCTGCCCAAATAACAATAAATATGCCCCCTTCAAACCTCGATAGTTGTGATGGCAACGCACAATTGAGTCCTTTTTAAAGCTTTAGTTATTGACAGGATGTTTGCTCACCCAACGAAACGAAAAATTATAAAAATACCAAATATTGATCGTATTACTACGATAATGGTGAGCGCGGTCTTTGGTTACCGAGAGTCAGCTTCTCGCCATCTTTTGTATTTTGATGAGTGAACGCTCGGGTGAATATGTTTGTACTGTGAGCTCTTGGATAATATAAGCTACACTAGTGATCTATTCTATGTGATTAGGAAGTCCTTAGGCAATCAGAATGTCCAGTGGCACGACCTACGCCTGGAGGGTGATGCATTTATGGCTGTTGGAGGAAGATAATAAAACACCTATAAGTGTCATACAGTACGACTTAGCACCAAGGTATTTTGACTCAACTAGTAGTCCCTGCGGGTAGGAAGTCGCACACAATTAGCAAAACGCATTAAAAGTTTGAAATGGCAAGGTTTATCTAAACAATCTGCTGTAGAGTCAAGCATCACTGATCATACTGCCGAAGAGATTCACAAGATTTTAGTGTTTCAGTGTTTGTGTTATAAGTTTGAGAGTCCAGAATAATATTTTACACTCAGTTGAATGAATGTGCCGACTTGATCAAGAGTCACGTGGGTTTTCGTTTATATTGCCTATGGCAGAGCATCATTCAGAAACTGCTCTGGTCGTCTACACACAGCTTTGTTTTTTTATAATGGAACTTTTTCATAGAGTTTCTGCAATGAGTTCCGCTGCTTGCTGCCTGCTGTTTTATTCAGGTATTGAGATTGCAGTTACACGTAACTGACGTGCAGCCACAAATCATGCGTCACCCTTTCCGTTGGTACAGTGGTTACGGTGCTGCACTGCTGCCACGCCGTTCGCGTTATCGAATCCTTGCTTTCGCGCTGTGTTTTCAATGAAGGTGAAAATGCATGAACCAGTGTACTAAAATATCAGTGCACGAGAAGGAACACCGCTTGATCAAACTTTGCGCAGAACTCCGCTACAGCATTTCTTCTCATCATATCTTGGTTGGGAACGTTGCACTCCAACAAACTCCTACTATTAACAAATCTTGCATTGTTCACTGCATCTTCATTTGTTTCTATGTGTTGACGTGATCTGTGCAGCATATGCAGAAGACGTTTAGATGGTAGCGTCAAAAGGAATCGCCTGAATCAGCATTTGATACTTGCCAAAGATGAAGTATGACCGCTTTCTGTGGCACTTAAGGGGGAGCCAGGCTGAAGAATGTAAAGCATAAAAATTTCACCAAACAAAAACAAATAATACAGGCAACCTCAAAATACCAAAAATTTGGCTGTTGTTGAGTAAATTACTTAAACATTTGCAGCGGTAATTGTCTTCTATTAAACAACATTCAAGGTTTAGAAACTGTCGGGTGGACCTCTTAGCAAAAAGCGAACGGGGGTTACAGTAATCTAGGCAAACAAGGAGTTATGCATTTTATACAGTATGAAGTGCATCAATAACAAAAGTGAAAAGTATTTTAAAAATAACTTTATGCTAATCATAATTGTAGATACGCTGAAAAAGTGAAATGGAGTTAAGCACACATCAATTCAAAGAAGGAAAAAGGGCACGTGCAACCACCAATGTGATGAGGCATCAAACATTGGCAGAGTTCATACACAAGCAAAAATCAAACACCTAGAAGTTGGCAACGGTACATTAAAAGATGTTCCGAGGAAACAAGCGAAGATATTGAGTGCTATGCGTGCATAGTGTTAATAGAGTCATCCTCAGTTCTTTTGTTCAATGATGAAAACGTGAATGACTTGATATCTGAAAGTAATGGGCTCTAAAGTTAAATGCCAGAAACTACAGTGTTACTTCTACTATAAGTGAGTCCTAACTTGAGGAAACATCCGAATTAATTGTTTTGAGCCTTGTAATACTGCTTTGACAAAGCTTGACAAATTATAACTTAATGGACACTACGACTTGAAAGATAGTTATTTGGTTAGTAAAAAAATATATATTCGAATGAATTACATGAATATATAATTGTTCTCAAATAATTTTTTTCTTTAGGAGTGCCCGTTGCGTTGATATTATTCTGTTGAAGTCCACACTCTTTGCATTGAGCGAGGAAGAACCTAGCGAAGAAATACCACTGTTATGAACAGCCAGGATATAGAAACAAAGCTAACTCTACTATAGTCATATTAGCAAGCTGATAATACTAGTACTTGATTCGTTTGGACATGTACACTGATGATGGTTGTTGAATAAAATAAAGAGCTTTCACCAATAACATGATAGCCACAAGTTACGTACCACGTACTTCGTCTTCAATACTTTCGTCTTGGTCTCCAATACTAGCACAATAAGTGCAAAACCTATATGCACAACTGGGAAAAATTGCGCCAGCAATGGCATGTTGCACACTCACAGGTAGCAAAGAAATTGTGAAAGTTTCCTGCACTCTTTAAGTAACTGAGATATGGGGAAATCAGATAAATATCAAGAGTAGGAACAACCTTACTAGATGTATTCATACCAAAATGAGTGGAGATAAGACGCTGAACTTCTCTGCCTAATGGTAAAATAGGCTTTTACGCTGATGATATCGCACACGGTAGCGAAGTTTGAGTGGGTAGCAACAGGTAATAAAAATGGCAGCATATACACGGGGTGAACGATGGAGAGTGGGGCGAAGCATCCGTCTGTCCATTCGTTCTTGCTCCCGTCCACCCATGCATCCTTCTAAGTGACCGTCCATGCATCCATCCGCCCGTCTCTGCGTGCGTCTGTTCATGCGTCCGCACGTCCATCCGTGCGTCGATCCCTGTGTTCGTACATGCGTCCGCCCCTGCATCCATCTATGCGTCCATCCGTCCGTGCAGCCATCTGCGTGTCCGTCCATGCATCTGTCTGTGTGTCCGTTCGGCCATCTTGTCAACACTCCAAGTATGACCATCTCGCACTTTGCATCATATGTTTCGCATATAGAAACACCGCCGTCCAGCGGACATTCCAAAGACTAAACAAGAGGTGGCACACGCACACTTTCTTGTGGCTTGCGCTTCGTGTCTACTTCCCACCTTTAACCACGTCGAAATTAAGGTATATACTAGTTCACTGTATTCATGGCACTGTGTGCCAACGCTCGCTAAACCTTTCTAAAACAAAAGAGGTTACGCCCAGCGAGTATAGCGTAGCAACCCTTTCTCGTCAGATAGTGCTCAATGTACATGTTAATGGCTGCTAGTGGGGAAAGAGAGAAAGGAGAATTCGGCTTTTAGTTAACGCGCACGCTGCAAATTTTTCATTGTTCTATACCGCAAAGGAGAAATCTCCCACTGACACCACCTTGCAGGTCATAGCGTAAGGCATGTTACGTACTACGACGAGGGACGAACAAGGGCCGCTTTAAGGAGCTTCGAACCTAAAAGGACGCTGGCACTACTCATTCAGCACTAAAATACTGAAAGAAGTTGTCCATATGTTGATACCTTGGACAAAAATCTGCGGTGCGTCTTCGAAGAACTGTTACTGCTCTGCACAGTGATCACGGAAGTGTTACGCATGCAACAAGTACCTCTCATTTTATCAAGAGTGTATGTGGTTCATATCATCCGAAGTGAAACGAGGCTTCTGACACGCAAGACAGAATGAGAACAACAGCCGATAGGCGATGCAGTGTTCGCCCCGCCGTGGTGGTCTAGTGGCTAAGGTACTCGGCTGCTGACCCGCAGGTCGCGGGTTCAATTCCCGGCTGCGGCGGCTGCATTTCCGATGGAGGCGGAAATGTTGTAGGCCCGTGTACTCAGATTTGGGTGCACGTTAAAGAACCCCAGGTGGTGAAAATTTCCTGAGCCCTCCACTACGGCGTCTCTCATAATCAAATGGTGGTTTTGGGACGTTAAACCCCACAAATCAATCAAGCGATGCAGTGCATCCCAACTTAATCTAATCCATGAATTGACCATGCGACGCTTCAATACAGAAGTTCCGAAGGCGGCTCTTTATCTTTCTGCAACAAACGGTGCGTGTGGCGTGCTTAATAGTGTACCTTGTTTCGTGGCGCTTCGTCTCGGGTTTAGAGCCATAAACCACACATTAGTCATCCCCATTCTTTTAAACGCAGATATCTCAAAGCGCCAGGTCATACTTTCACCATCTGTGACAACTCATTGCATATCTATGAACTCAACTCTCATGAGTGGTCGAAGAATTCGGATAATTTTTGCTTACCGTAAACAACCCATGACATTCACCACTCACGCATAGTGAATGATTGTCAAAAGGTGTGCAGTTATAGAAATGTTCATTGGTCATAACCGGTATGTTTTACTGCAAGAGCTGTTATGAGATGACAACAAGGATCGCGTGCACCGAAGCTGTCTGCCAACGCCGCCATTGTCTGTATCTAGTATCGTGCGAAATAAAAAACAAAGCAAATGAAAAACACGCTGGACACGATGGTATTTAATCTCAAGACTGTTGAGTGCCAGTCCTGTATTTGTACCACTGAGCTACGCCGGGGCTTGAAACTTTGTTTGAAACTGGCCTTGGGCTTTGTTTGGGGAAAGTAATCGCAGTAATATGAGTAATCGAACGTTTCACAACAGCAAAAGAACAACCAGGCTTCATACTGTGCGACTTGCGTAACAAGTGGGCCATCGAATACTTCAACCAATTACAAAAGCAACAGCCATAAGTATTGATCTTTATCCACCGCAGCATAACATATTTGCACAAAACTGCAACTGCGTAGCAGCTTTTAGAATTTTCAAAAAAATGACGAAGGATGGCTCAGTGAAGTAGCGCTACTCCCCAGTTTTTTTTGGCTAATTATGTATTGTACCAGGAAGCGTGCGTGCCAGTACTTATATGTTGATTTCGTGTGGTCACGGCTAGAAGATTTGAGTATGACTTTATTTGTGTCCCAACGCTTTCTTTCTTTTTACAGCCGCCGCCGCTGGCGGTTGTAACTTGTCAAAGTTACCTCAGGCAGGCTTGACCTAGCACAAATAACACCGTGGGGCTCGAGACTGGCACTCATTCTACCACTCAACTACACCGGTGCTTGTGACTTGTTTTCAAACTTGCCTTAGGCAGGCTTGATATCAGGAAAGCAATCACAATAATACGACTTATGAAGAGTTTTAAAACAGCGAAAGAACGACCAGTCATCGCACAATGGGAATACCCTAACGAGGGGGCCGTCCAATGCTTCGAACCATTAAAAAGCTTGTTCTTGGTCTCCTGTTATTTGTGGCGCATAACCAGTTCAGCCATAGTTCCTCATCGTCGTCAGCCACTGCATGAACAATTAGCACAAAGTGTCTCGAAAGTTTTTAGCGGCTATCATGCTTCTCAAGAGAATAACGAATATAGCATAGTGAATGCCCGCCTACTATTCAAACAAATTTATTCTTAATGATCTAGTGGGTATCAATCAAGTGTGCTTGCAGTAGTTACCAAATTAGTATTTCAAAAAATCTCTGGAAGGCCGCTTTTCTAGCTTTCGCTGTGACGGTGCAGCGCCTTTCGCGCTGGCCTGGCATTTTTCATTGCCTACGATTTCATACACCCCCGACATTCTTCGATCGAAACAAGAGAGTAAATCATAAAAGTAAACATTAGAATGGTAGTTGAAACTAATAGAATAAATGAGAATATTACAATAGATTAAGGCGGAATTCCTCCCCCCCCCCAAATTCAAGATCTAATGTCTCATAATTTTTAATAAAAATTTTATATTACATTGTACACGCGAAAACAAAAATTATAATTGCCACACGCGCTTCTGTGAATAATGAAAAGGCAGGTGGCATTGTCTGTGATTACTTCGGCTGGTCATTTGAGACGAAATTACCAGATTTTACTACTATTCCTGAAGCTGAGTTAATGAATAATATTTTGGCGCTTTGAAAACTGTCTTGAAGCAAAATGAGCGCAATAATCATGACTGATTCTTTTTTGTTGTGTACAGCTCTTACAGCTTCAGGACAATCAGTAGCCCTCGTGACTATGCGCGCAATATTACTACCACAACTGAAACTTTCCAAGTTAGTATGGATCGCAAGTTACTGTGACATACAGGTAAATAAACTGGCCGATTAGTTAGCCCGACCTTCACTTAATGAACCTGTAACTTCAGTACTACCAAAAATAGAATACAAAGCATTGATCATATGTAGAAAATTACCAATGTGTACAGGTTTGATGAAGAGAGTTACTAAAGGTACAGACTATCAGCACATGAGATTTTTTTTAGAAAACCTCAGTGGAGTCAATCTAGAAATTTCGAAGTTATTTCGATCAACATTCAACGCTGTGCCCCAATTAAACCATCAATTACATAGATATTGTCTTACAATATATCCCCTGTAATCTCTTACCAATGTCTTGTAATTACCAATCTCATGTAAGAGTTAATAATTTTTTAGGAAAAGAGTTCGAGGTATTTCGTTTCTGCTGAGAAGTTTTTAAGTTTAACAGCAAAGTGAGTGAGTGAAACAACTTTACTGACGAGCCGGCTTAAAGGGGGAGGGGTAGGGGGATTAAAGCGAGACACTAGCGTGTTTGGATGTCCCGGAGCAGCAGCCTACTCGCGTCAAACCCGTGGGGGCGCCAATTTTGGCCGCTGGCGTTCCAGGATGCTAACGTACTGGACCACGTCTCTTTGGTTGCCTGGCTCTCGGCTGATGATTTTACTGCTTATGGCAGTTGGCATTACTTCTTGGTTACCCGGCGGTGATGCACAGTCCCAGATGAAGTGTCTCTGGGTGGCTCGCGCCTTCTTGGAGTGTTGGCATACATCAGTGGTGTAAACCTCCGTGCAAACGTGCTTTGCCCATACGGGGGTCGATATGGCTTGTACTTGCAACTGCCGTAGTGTGGCTGCTTCTCTGCGTTGTAGGTCTCGGTGAGGCGGTGGGTAGAGGCGTCTGCTCGTTCTGTACCACTGCAGAACGTCGGCGTAGGTTGTGATAAAATACTCTCCGTCTTCGGCATCGGGTCGTTGCGGCTCCGAGGAATGCGTTGACAGAGACCCGCGGCTAGTTAGCGCGTGTGCCTCCGTATTTGCCTCCTCATTGCGTTTCGGGCGCACGTCCAACTCCCCGGCGTGCGCAGGAAACCACTTGACGGTAACGTTGGTTTCCGGTCTTGCTATAGTTGAACATACTCTTGCAGTGGTTCCTTGGACGTTGTTTGTAGCAAAGTTGAATATTGCCGTCTTCGATTCGCTGAGGACGTGTGGCAATGCGGGATCGCTAGTGTCAGTGCGATTGCAAACTCCTCGGCTTGCGTGGGCGACTTCCACCGTATGCTTCCTGACGTTGTGAATACTCCAGTTTCTGCTGCGATGACTGCTGCTGCGTACGTGTTTGGCCGGGGGGGGGGGGATACTTCGCCACGTCCACGTAGTACGCGCGCGGATCATTGGCGTGACCTTTTGTGAGGGCCGTGGCTCTCGCCGTTCTTCTTTCTTGGTGTACTTGCGGATGCATCTGCTTCGGTAAGGTTGGGACCCTCAGTCTTTGGAGAACGTCCTAGGGTAGCTGCTTGGCTACATCCGCAGTCGTCGCTGGCCCGTTGATTCCGATGCGTTGTAGCATCGTTCTTCCCGTCCTGGTCTGGGACAGGCGGTGATACTGCGCCGTTCGGTGGGCTTCTGCGATTTCTTCCAGCATGTTGTGAACGCCCAACGCGAGCATACGCTCCGTGTTGGTGTGGGGGTATAAGCCCAGGGCCGTCTTGTACGCCTTTATGATCATCGCTTCAATCTTGATCTTCTCCACCGCTTCCCAATTGTGGAAACAACCAAAGTTAATTGTGGAACTACCAATGTTGGAAAGTGGCGGAGAAGATCAAGATTTAACAGCAAAAAAATTGCGAAGTTTCGGTGCCTCCACCATGGGTCATTGCCAAAAAAAGGAGTTTGTTGGAGTTTGTAACTTAGTCACTAATATGAACTGATTCCAACATAACGTCTGATTTGTGATATACTTGAAAATGCTAGTGATATAATTGTCAATTTGAAACAACTCAAGATATATATCGATCGTTATTGGCTGAGTTAAACTCAATCGTCTGGTCAGCCCGATGTTTTAGTCTTTCGATATTGTATTATCACTTCTTTTGTTGATTCTCTTTTGTGTAACACTTCCCAATGTGTAAATAGGCTACTACAAGATTTCTTGGCCTATCCCTTCGAGTAAGTATGTGGCAAAGTTGACAGCTAACAAACAATAAAAAAGAATTTCTCCCAATAAAGAAAATAAATGGTTATTTATGACGAAGTGGGAACACAGCAAGCGCACTTGTAAAATTCGCAAAAATACTGTTGAACAAAGGCACTGAAAGACTGCTCTGCCGACTTCCGCTGTGGCTGCCCCGCACGTTCCGTGCAGACATGATGGTTTCCTTATCTGTGAATTTGATATTGCCTTGATTATTACGGCGTTATGGTATCGAATTTAGCATAAAAAAGACGAGGATGACAACTAGGCTCCTTTGCCTGGTGGTTGTCGATTATTTCCAATCATACAAAATGCAGCGCAGCATATCAATGTGTCATCTACCACACAATCCACTCCGTGCTCATCATTATAATCTATATCCTCATCAGCGTCGTCGCCATTGTCATGATGGTGAGGGCTGATGATATATGATGGTACAGCACCTACCTGCGTATGCTCAGCGTGATGACAAATAGAGAATGTGTGGGCTGCAACGCATTTCATTGTCTTGAGTGGCATCATCATCAATAAGAGATATAGTGGATACCTTGCTTCGGGCGTCCCACGATGGCAGAAAGAAAGCTTTTGGTCTATAACGGGCTTCTTCTTGATCATTACCATCGTCATCATCATCGCCACTAATGGGTATGGTGCAAGAAGCCAATTCCAGCGCCGAACGAGAGGCCTAGGTTATACGTAGCTACGCCTCTAGATATCATCCTCATCGTTACTTAGCAATTAGCATACCACAGCTCTGCACCACATCTGTTACACCTCGCATTGCCAAGGAGACATCGAAAGCAGCCAACGTGAGAGGCCCGCCCATATACGGAGACAGCCTGCGCAGCCACACTGCCAAGCTTGCCTGGAGTACCACGAGCAGAGTACGAGCGACAAAACATCCGTGATCCAACCGGGAGTGCCGCGACAAGGGCTGCACGTGAGTTTGTGGAGCTGGGTTTTGAACATTCTCGCCATTTTTGACAGGATGGAGCTTCGGCTCTAATTGATCTACGCCAAGAAAAGTCGTATAGCGTTTGTTCAAAAGCCCAGGTTAGAGCTCTAAGATAGACCAGCTTCGCTGTTTCTTGAGCAATACACAACAAGAAAAGAATTTTTGTTTGCTTTTATTGAAGCCTGAAGTCTAATTTCTTCTGCATTCAAGGCAACTGTTATGTAGTAGTTTTGGTCCAAATCACAAATCGCATAGCTTGTTTATACAAGAAATGCTTACCTGAACTCCACCTAAGGTGACAGTTTCAAGGGTAGGAGGACTTGAAGGCTGAAAAGTTAACAGTGCATATTTCAAATTGTGAATGCATATTTGCGCAGCTGTCTATTGTTTCCCAAATTCATATTTTTCAGCTATACGTGGTGCAGCTGCTCATTGCAGGACAAAAAAAGTGTTCGTCAAGAAAAAGTGTTCGTCAAGAAGAATAACTACGTTTGTATTTTAATGGCACTAAATATTATCATCAGCCCTCAAGATTATGCTACAAAGTCTGCACAAGCTATCTCAGATCGCTAAATTATCACTTAAAGTGACGAGCTCAAATTTCCATTCAATGCAGTAAACCTCTTTAATCTCATTTCTGAACGCGTAAAAATTTCGTAGCAATTTCAGTTGCTGATGGCTTTGCAGCAACTAATAATCAGGGCGATATTGACAAGAAATTCGATCAAGTATTACATTTGACGAGTTAGTAGTACCAAATATCGAGATGATACGTCGTAATAGTACAATGAAGAGTGCAACACAGAATAGTACAGATATACGCAAATGTGAGGTTTTTCTAGTACACACAATTGGCCTTTTCATCGCTTCATGGTTGCGGAATTCAGCATCTAATATAATATAGTATTCTAAATGAGATTGAATTGTACTGGGCAATCACCCATGATAGTAACTACCTCACACATTAATAAAGAAGTTTGCCAGGCCAATAAACACCTTTTCACATAACATTGGTATGCAAAGCCCAGGCAAACGCAATAATATGTACCTTTGTAATTTTATTTGCACATGCTGCTACTTCCGTTTACTTTTTGTGAAGTCAGCTGCAGAAGCTCAAGAATTCTTAGGAACCGAGAAGAAAATGGGGATTCATCATGTGTAGTAAAGCTCCTTCAAAATTTTAAGACACTTCACTGCAGTTTAGCGCCTTTTGTTGCCTATTCAAATGACCCAGAATAGCACTTCTTTCACTCACATTTTATTGCCAATGTAAGACATCAAACACTGACTTGACCACCAGAACACGGCAACCGACTACCCAAAACGTATATTTCAACTCGATAAATCACAAAATAGAATATTTGTGCAATTTCACATGTGCTGGTTATATCCGTATTAGCAGAATGGGGCATCGTGCAGTCACTCAAAAGCTGAAGAGACGTAAGTTCAATCTTGTTTTCCTGTGCATGGTTAGAACATTCAGCATGCATGGGTTCTTGGCAAATACTGGTCCGCGAGTTGGGTTTCGAGGCAGTTCTTTTTTCTTCAGCACACGTCGTGAAAGCTACCCATTAACGCAAAAAAGAAAAAGGTTACTGGATATTAGAACTGTGACCCATTTTATGTTAGCTTTTTTGCTAGAAAATCGTAGAGAACCATGGCAGAGGAAGCGGAAGACGTTCCCGGTGTCTTGTTTTTGGGTTGTTTTGTCCCGTCACCCTTTAAGCAACAGTAATTGCAGCATGCTATTGTCTCAACAGTAAAAATCGTAGGATGGCAATACCAATTATTTCCCTTCTATTGTCGTGTGTTCAATTTTCACACTGTTCAACGTAAACATTGCGTAATAGGTTTCTTCGACATGAAAGAAAAGATATTTAGTTAGATATGAAACGCTCACCTTATTTCCACCAAAGAAGACAGTGTCAAGACTTGGGGGACTGGAAGGCTGGACAAAACAATAGCATTGCACCAAACAGATGAACACACGTGTACACTTAGTCTCTGTGGTTTATGCTGAATAAGGATCTCTAAATAAAGTGCTGGTATTTGTGAAGCTTGCAAATATAAACCGAAGCAAATATTGTAGGTAAATTTGACGCGTAAACACTGGAAAATGTAGAAGAGGTTGGCAATTTGCAAGCAAGACACGCTAAATAATTTATTTGTAACGCCAGTAAATATTTTTTAGCCTTTTAACGGTACCTCTAAACTCTGAAGCTAATATTGTGTCATGAGCTCAGTAACTTACCATGAAGTGTCTACCATATTCCTCTAAGAGGGCAGAATGATCGTTTTAAATGACCACTTTAAACTAAGTGCTCTGCAGGGAAGGTTTCAAATGCACTCTCTAGGACTTACAATAGCTTGTTACAATTTAGTTGTTGAAGGCTGTGTCGCAAGTGATAGCCAAGACAATATTGTCGCAAGCTCTTGATGTGGACGAGGACAGCATTAGTTGTGTTAAGGTCAAAACTATTCGCCTGGCTGAGCCCGTAGTTGGCAAAGAGAAGTAGCATTGCCCAATCAAATCAAGCCCCTTCATTGATAGTGGTGATTCAAGGGCGAGCCTCAGAAGGATCGCTTATGATTTCTTGTTGTCAATGTCGGCGTACAGCCACGGCCACGTCAGCCTATAGCGCGCGAGCAGCCGGCCTTGCAGTACGGCACGACACATCGCCGCTATTGCGAGTTGTGCCGTCGCGAGTACATAAGTACCCGCGGTTTCGCGAACGTGTGGTGTACTTATTTAACTGAAGATCCATGATCTCACACTGCACTTTTACATCTATTTCACAAGATGTGTATTATTGCGTCTCGACTGATAATACTCTCCTGCACAAATGACGCACTCATTGTGACCGTTTAATATTGAGGTCATCTAGATTTTTTCACGCACCTGAAGGAATTCACATGTCTTCATAAAATGGCATGCCTAAAAAAGTCACAAAACGTGCGTCATTCATGCTGCCGCATTTTTTCAGTCGAAAGTCGCCTCTTCTTACGAAATGGGTGTTGCTTACGAAATACCTGTTTTACCATAAAACATTGCTTGATTGAAAATACTGTTCAGTTCAAAGATTTGATGTGAGGCGCCTTGAGTCGGTGTTTTAGTTTCTGCTGAAATTTGTAGAGGCTTTTTAAAATGAAATGGCTTTTTAAATGAAAGGCTTTTTAACCCCCTTTTTAGTTGTGTAGGTTGCCTATTTCTCCTGTGAGGTCATCATTATCATAAACATCATTACAACCAGCATGACATTGTGTGCTCAATGCAGGTCAAAAGAGTCCCCCATTTTCCACCAGTTAACTTGGTTCAGTGCTTGCTTCTGCCACTTTATTCGCAACTACAGAGAACGCTCCGTGTAGTGGCAAAACTGGCAAAAAAACATATGGCTGTGCCAAATAGGTTCAACGCGGCAATTTCGCGTGGCTCTGCGCTAGTGTTTCTTGATTGTGGCATCGTTTCACGCTATTCCACTGAAGGTAAAAGGTGCTGGAGGCATCAGCATAAAGCAGAAATAGCAGAAGCAGCAGAAATAGTTGCGCTGTGCGTCCAAACATTGAGCCTCTACTGTGAACCACAACTGATCTACTTCAAGTTGAAGGACCAGACTACCAAACCTGACGTTGGACAAAACAGCTGCTAATGTGTAGCAGGCGAAAGGTGCTATCACTTTTACTACATCCAAGGCCTAACAGTGTTCTTGGTAACTACGCGGCCACTCGTGCTCCTGATTGCATGAATTTCATTGAGTTTCACTGTCGTGTCAAAGTCTGAGTTCACATGCCATTCAGTTCGTTTCAGAACCAAGCTAAGCCTGGACCATGATATATTGAGAAAAAGAAAATTGTAGTTTCGATGGTAATAGGAGTGCTCCTTTCTTTTCGTTCAGCGATACAACGCGGTAAAAAATCTCTTTTAAAGGTTGAACGTGCTTGCTTCTGAACACAAGCTTGTTGGTGTTAGCATTAGTTGATATTCAAATCACATAGATTAACGCACATTACGCACGCTACTAATGCACAGATATGTGTTTATGAACAACCATACACGCAGGCTGCGCACGCGCGTTCTCCCATTCACCCAATTACATTCTGTTGCAATCTACTATGTGATCCCTAATGACCAGCGGTTATCTTGCATTCGTGCTACGTACCCTGCCCATTCCCGTTTCTTCTTCTTGATTTCGACTTTGACGTCCTAATACCGTTTTTACTGATGCTCTCTTTTTGTTCCTTATGCTTAAATCTATTATTTTCCTTTCTATTGCTCATCCCTTCACCCTTTATTTACATATTATGTTGAACCGTCTTTGTAATCCTCCAGGATTCTGCTTCGCAGGTATGTACCGCTAAGACGCAGCTGTTCAATACCTTGCTCTTGGGGTGTAGTAGTAATCTAACATTCATGACTTCAAAATGCTTACCAGATGTGTTCCACCCCACTCTTATTAATCCAGTTACTTCAATCTCATAGTTTGGCCTCGCCATTGCTACCTGCCCTAAGTACACATACTATTTTACAGCTTCAAGTGAACTGTTACTTCTCTCGAAGCGCTTGTTCTACATCCCTTTCATTTTCTGTAGTATGAATTCTACACCTACCTTTCTCTTCTCTTTGTCTAACTGAGTAATCATCACTTGCAGTTTGTCCCCTGAGTTACTCAGCAATGCAATGTCATCGGTGAAGTGCAGGTTGCTAAAATACAGACCATTATCTTTTATCCCAAACTCCTTTCATTAAAAGCCTCTGCATGCACGCCGTAAATAGCAGTGGAAAAATCGTACCGATTTGTATCCCACTATTCCTTTTTGGTATTCTGTCAATTTCTCTAGGGAGCACTCTGGTGACAGGTAATTCGCAGTAGATATCTTCCAGGATGTTTATGTAAGCTTCGTTCACGCCCTCATTTCGGAGTGTCTGCATGATGGCAGATATCTCTTCTGAACTAAATGTCTCCTCGCAATTTCGAAAGGCTACACATAGTAGTTGACTGCAACAAGAGCATTTCTCTGTCACCTGATTCGTAGTAAGAATTTGGGTGATTGTAGAGTAGCGTGTATGAAAAAGCGCCTAATCCTTTCGATGAATGAATTGTAATAGTGTCCTAAAATCAGTTATGAATTAGCTTTGTGAATAGGTTGTATTCGATGAGGCACAACCTGAATGCTCTGTAATTCTTCAAGGCTTGTCGTGCTCTTTTGAGATAATGTTAGTGTTCTTCTAAGATTCATGTACCATCCCTGTCAAGCAACACTTCGTAAAAAGAGCAGTTTTTCTAACACAATATGCTTTACGTCTTCCAGCAGGTCTCAAGCTACTTCAGCGTCTCTATTACTTTTCCCTTTTTGCATTCTCTTCAAAGCTTTCCCGACTTCTTTCACTACTGCTGTTAAGGCCTCTGGTGTACTGGTAGTTTTCACACTCTGGTTGTCGTTGCCCCGGCTATTTTACAGATCTTTGTGAAACTTCTTCCTTACTTAACTATTCGCTACTTAGGCTATCCTAGCCTTATTAATGGTTACTTTGCCTACGTCGTCCCTCAATGCAGACATTTGGTTTCCGTCAATCCCTAGTTCCCTCCATTTTATAGAGCATGTTCAGTTCTCTCCATGTTATACCTTCTTACATTAGATACCGTATGCTTATTTATCAAATTCAAAAACTCTGCTAGTTCTATTTAGCCTGTTCGACTTTTGGTTTTATGTTGCGACATTTCTTCACAAGAATTTTTTTATCCTTGGAAAGCTTGCTACAGTCCTGTCTTGTTCCCGTGCCTCAAACTTCGACTGCAGGCTCCGTAATTACACACTTAATATTACCATTCATTGCATCGACGCAAAGGTCTTTTTCTTTATAAGAGTGGAATATCTGCTCCGAAACATGCCTCTAATTTTGTGTACGTTCCTTCACAGTGCTAGCGCAATCATTTGCGTCTTGCGTATCAGTTTCTGTCCTTCTATATTAAGGTTTTGGTGAACTCGAGCCCTTACCATTCTGTAGCCACTGTCTCCTACATGATTGATTTGTGGGGTTTGACGTCCCAAAACCACCATATGATTATGAGAGACGCCGTAGTGGAGGGCTCCGGAAATTTTTACCACCTGGGGTTCTTTAACGTGCACCCAAATCTGAGCACACGGGCCTACGACATTTCCGCCTCCATCGGAAATGCAGCCGCCGCAGCCGGGTTTTGAACCCGCGACCTGCGGGTCAGCAGCCGAGTACCTTAGCCACTAGACCACCGCGGCGGGGCACTGTCTCCTACATTGCCAAGCACTTCACATCTCCACGATGCATCCGTTTGCCCTCATTATAAAGTCAAATTCGTTCCTACTTACCCCATTAGGGCTCCTCCATGTCCCTATATGATTCACTCAATTTCGGCAGATGGTTATAAAGATCCGCTAATTACATTGTTCTGCAAACTCTACTACTTACTCTCCTCTGTAATTTCCAGTGCCGGTACCATACCACTGTCTGATCTGCAGCCTGCTTCTTCCTTACCTTGGCTTTAAAGAAGGTCATCAGTATGGTATGCTGTGCTTTTATCTTAGTCAATACCAATTGCACGTCTTCATAGAAGTTTAGGCCAATATACCCATGAGATAATGGTATAGAGATGCAACAAAATCAGTGCGATAATCAAGGCCTTTTTCATACCAATGAGTTTAAACGCGAACCCTTTTTTGCGCGAGGTAAAATTTCTGGCGCCTGAAAAAAAACACCTCGACGCCGTTACCTAGCAATAAATAAACCACAGGTGCGCACCAATGCTGTTCAACTTCAACGATGCCTGCTTGTGCTGACCAGCGGACGTTACGGGAAACATGAACATACACGAAGACAGCGGAAGCATCTACCACGCCGAGCTTGCCCGGTGGAGCACCAGCCGAGTTAGACCTAAAAAAGGCACACATCTAACAAGGAGTGTGACGAAAATGTATACAAAAGAGTTTCTGGCGCTGGGGTTGAGACAATGTTGCCAGCTCTGTGATCTGCTGTGGTTCCACCCTAATGTATAAACGACAAGATAATAGATAAAGCATCTCTAAGTAATATCTTGATCAAAACCCAGAAAAGACCAGGTTCACTGCTGGGACCAGGTTCACTGCTCATTTATTGTTACTAAGTGCAAGTAAATATTATTCTCACATGGCCTTACGTTCCAATTTTCTGAGTTCAAAAGACAGATATTACTCAATAGGTTTGTTTTACGTCAAAGATTGTATACTTGTATAGACATTGAACGCTTACCGGAATTCCATATAAGAAGACACTTTGAAGACTAGGAGGACTTCCAGGCTAGAAAAAGGTATGCATGACACTCAAAAAATAGACACATGCAGATAACTTGAGCGTAATCAGTAAATCAACTTTTTAAAACTAGGACTTAACATTTGAGCAGATACCAACACTCTGCCAAAGTCACACTTTACGGGTAAACTGAACTGCTCATCACTAAAAGAACAAAGAAAGGCTTGCATTTACAAGCGAGAAATACCATCTACCTGAGGCCTCTGCATGGCAAAACAATCATTTTGTCTGTAGAGCTAAAAATTGTGTATTTTAGAAAAATCTCTTCGAGCCTTAGTACTAAACCGTTTTAAAATTAGTCTTCACTTCGGCGACTGAAGACTCCGCAGAGGCTTTAACCATAAGCATAATAACAAGAAATTGGCTTACGTTGAATATCCATCCAGCTGAAGTGTCACGTTAGCTTGATGCATCGTATATTAAAAAGTGCGAGCCAGATGAGCCGCAAAAGGCACTGAGGCATCGGGCAGAAGCATCACGCTTGTTTGCCCCTTTTGCCTCTTCGTTGTTCAAAACTATTCATCTAATATATGTCAATATAGTGTTAAAATTATTGCCTTGGTCTTTTTTATGGGTGGTGGAAATGAAAATTCTGCCATTCAGACGTGGCATAAGTGCCGGAAGCACCAAAGTTAATTTTCGTCTAGCGCCAATAGATTGTCTTATACACGTAAATCCAAGTAGATAAGATGAAGAGCTGAATTTATGTCTTAATACGATAGCCATTCGTCAACATAAGTGACTTTCACTGAAAGAAAAACAGGTAATTGTAAAAGCAAATTTTTTTTGTTAGGCACTAAATCAATCACAACTAACAGACAATGCCAGGAGGAGTATAGAGGATGTTATTTGAAGAAATCGCAATGTACATGTAATGACAAGAACGCGGATCAAAAAACTTTCCACCGATAGGATTTGAACCTGGAGCCTTTAAATAAGGAGTTCGATGTCTGCAACTGAGGTGCTGTTGACGTTATCTTTTCAGTCATTTTAGAGGGTTTATATCTGCATTTAAATGTGGTAGCATCAGTCAGCGCCGCCTGTTGCTAATGTGGCAAGTGTGAAACGTTTTTACTGCGAAAGAAACGATATGGACACTCTCAGCTAGATTTAGCCACCAGCATCGCTTTCAATCACCCTTATATGTCTAGGCATTCATAAATTGAAAACGCAAGAAAAATAATCGCGAAAAACACTCCAGCGCGCGGAATTGAACGTGGGACGCCAGAGTCAGGAGTGCGAGGGCTTAACCACTGAGCAACTGCTGGGCACCTCTTGCCCTTCCAAACTTCAACCTATTAATATCTACCACTTACCGCTCATGCCGGACATCTCAGGGGCGGGGAAACGGGACTATCGTGTTTTCAGCATTACCAGCGAGATTGCGCATTGAGCGCACATTGTCACATCATACGGTGGCGCGCGCACTTATCTCGCACGCGTACTTTCCTCCGCTTAGCGGAGGGGAGAGACGCTCCCACACGCGCCCTTAAATTGTGGTTAAGAGAACCGTACTACTTGGCTGGATTAGGGATTTGCGTGGAAAGACTCTGTTGTAGTTACTGGGCGCACAAAGGTCACTGCAATCATTGGAGTCTCCGATTCCGAAAAGCGCGTGCTTTTGAGACCGAGTAGCGAAGTAACGACTTAGAGGCTTATTTGCGTGCATCTGTGCATGTGAGTACGTTTTGTGAATCATTTGTGCCTGAGAAACACGGTACACGTTCTGATCTGCATGCCATTCTGTGCGTGGCCTTCAAATTTGTTGTTAACGCGTTCATTGCTTCGCCTTTGCCGCAATGCTGTGGCTTTGTGTGTGTGTGTGTGTGTGTGTGTGTGTGTGTGTGTGTGTGTGTGTGTGTGTGTGTGTGTGTGTGTGTGTGTGTGTGTGTAACGGCTTTATTTAGTGTGCCTAATTTTTTTTGAAGTTTGCTGCAAAGGATGCTCAATTTGTAAGAGAATAAAATTAAATCATGGTTCACTATTCGGTGCAAACATTCTTAGCATTCCTAGCGGTGATATTGCACTATAGCGCTATCTTGTGCCTCTTTCTTTGGCTTGCATTAGCCCTTGTTTTGCACTCATTTCATTACGAAAGTAAGTCGTCGCACACTGACTTGATCAGCATGCCACCACTGGCTCCCCATAACTTATTTTTGAGCTCACACAATCACAAAAGCAAATTGTTGGCACAATGTTACTACTGCTGGCGCAAGCCACAGCAACGCAATAAGGCTTCTTCAACTTTTTAAATGTGCAGAGACATTAGGTCACACTTTATTTGTTTAACTGTATAACATCACTCGTGCATGTTTTATGCGTTAATACTGCTGAATGACCTTTTCATTAGAGCCATTTCTCATTCTTTTTCAGCTCACTTGGTAACGGTTATTCATATATATTTTAATCAATCCAAGCAAAAAAATAAGTTGTTAGTAGAACTGTGACCAATCTTGTATTAGGGTTGGTACTAAAATATTGTGCAGGACAGTGACAGAAGATGGTTCACAGGTCTTTTTTTGCTGCTTGGCCTACATCTTGTGCATTTAAGACAGCGGCATGCAGTTGTATTTGCATAAATAGTATTTTTAAATGTATCTTGGTGATGGTAAAGCTATTTTGTTCTATTGTGTTCTGTTTATTTTTCACTATATGAACTGTGGATGTTGTGTAATAGGTTTCAATTACGCCAAGCATCACATTTTGGTTAGAGAAAAACACTTACCGGAACTCCACCAAAGTAGACACTTTCTAGGCTTGGGGGACTGGAAGGCTGAAAAATATATATCATTTCGCTGAAGAAATGCATTGATTGATGGATATGTGGGGTTTAACGTCCCAAAACCACCATATGATTATGAGAGACGCCGTAGTAGAGGGCTACAGAAATTACGACCACCTGGGGCTCTTTAACGTGCACCCAAATCTGAGTACACGGGCCTACAACAATTTCGCCTCCATTGGAAATGCAGCCGCCGCAGCCGGGATTCGAACCCGCGACCTGCGGGTCAGCAGCCGAGTACCTTAGCCACGAGACCACCACGGCGGGGCCTTAAGAAATGCATACACACATGAACATAACATTGGTTGTCTATGGAAGGATAACAAAGCACTTCAAATGAAGCGGTTGAAATTGAGCAGCTTTAAGTATTCTGCCGAATTGGCATTTTATGGTTGAAGTATTTGCATCTACGAGCTAGCATAGGTCAAATGGTTTGCAATTTAAAAGAAAGACGCATCAAAAGTTGTATTGCTAAGGCGGTACCTTTTTCGGGTTTTCAGAAAATATTACTCAGTACTGAGGCTAGCTTATTGAGTGTCATAAGGCGGGTAATATATAATTAAAGTCTACTGTAGCTTGCACAGTCCACAAAACTGTCACTGTTATGTGACCAGCTGGAATACGGGTGCCATGTAGGTAAGGTTTCAAAGCATTGTTTTAATTTGCAGCTGCCGATGACTCTGCAGCTAGTGAGTAATATGAAAATATTGCTCCATATCCGGCTTGAGACACTTTAGGTGTCTTTTGTTTGCATTGTTTGATGCCTTATTCTCTCTATGGCGTATCACAATGACCCACGAAATTGCCTTGATTGTATGATTCACACCTTAGTACCAGCAACGTTTTTTTCTAATGTTCCTGTTCAATTTGCATCATGTCAATTGTAGGCGTATTATGATCGGGTTTTCTTTTTGCATACGAAAATTGCATATTTTGCTTCAAAACAGAACACTTACCGCACTTCCACCAAAATGTACAGTGCTGAGACGTGGGGGACTGCCAGGCTGAAAAAGAGATGCACTTGCAATGAAGAAATTGATACACACATGACCATAATTTCTGTTGTTAGTGACAATCAGGCATCTGAAAATGAAAGGCTTCCATGAGTGCAGCTTCCAATATTCCTCCAAAGCCACAATTTTTTAGAAAATTATGCGCATATACGCACTGCAATATCTAATTGTCTTTGCTAATTGAAAGCAAGATGTGCTGAAGTTTTTATTTATAGCTCTTTTCTATATTTTCTAAGTTTTTCGGACAGTATTGTTTAACAACGAGGTTGACTTCGTGCCATTATGCCAGTGTTGTATCATGCGAATTATGCATATTCTTCTCAAACAGCTATATGGCCACTTTTAGGAGACTAGCTCACATTTGGGTGTTATGCATATAAGGTTACAAAGCCTTGTTTTTTTTATTTACTGGAGCTTCTTACAGATTCCTTCAGCTCGCGGTTCTGCAGCTAGTAATAAGGATGGGACTATAGTAACGTGGTCATGAGTTGGACGGAGGCAGCTATCAGCGTAATTAAAACGAAGCTATTTATTTGGTCGAACCTGTATGCGGCAATTAATAGGAGCAAAGCTAAAGCCTTTCACATTATACAGTGAGTGCGGTGAAGACAACGTTGGCCCATGAATAAAAGAATCTGTGGTGGTGCGCGTCTGCATTTAAACGTGCAACATGAAACACTCCAGTTTTATTACTGGTGCTCACGTAGGCCCTCAAGCAAACTTCACCGTGGTGCACGCTAAAGAACCCCAGGTTATGACAATGTCCGGAGCTTTCTATTACGGCGTCTCTCATACTCATATGGTGATTTTGAGACATTAAACCCCACATATCCCACCCTTTCACCACTCGAGTTAATAAGGTACGCCTAGCACAATGAGTTCAAACAGCTGGGTAGCTTCCCAAGCATGGCAGGGTTACCTAAAAGGTGCGTTGTTCACTGTACTTGATGAAGCATGAATACATTAAAATGAGACAACGCGTGTCACAACAACACCACTTAAGAAGCATTACTCCGATAGATTTCCAGTACAAAAAAAAAGCCGAAATATTATGTATAGGGTTGGAAGGAACAGTAGGGAAGTAATTAAAGATTAGAGGCTTCACGTTCCTTAACAGACTTTAAAAGACGTGAGGCGCTCCAATTGTACGACTTCGGGGAGTGCCCAGCGCTCCTTATAGTCCGTCATGCGATTAGGCACAACCTGGCCGTCGAGGGTGCCGAGACGTCTAATCACCTTGTATGGCACGAAGTATCGCAGAAACAACCAAAGCATATCCACGAAGTGAATGATGATGAGTGGGGCAAACCATCCGTCAGTTCGCCCGCGCTTTTGTCCATCCGTTCGTTCTTGCCCCGTCCATCCATGCGTCCATCCGTGTGACTGTCCGTGCACCCATCATCATCATCATCATCATCATCATCATCATCATCATCATCATCATCAGCCTGACTACGTCCACTGCAGGACAAAGGCCTCTCCCATGTTCCGCCAGTTAACCCGGTCCTGTGCTTGCTGCTGCCAATTTATACCCGCTAACTTCTTAATCTCATCTGCCCACCTAATTTTCTGTCTCCCCCTAACCCGCTTCCCTTCTCTGGGAATCCAGTCAGTTACCCTCAATGACCAGCGGTTATCCTGTCTACGCGCTACATGCCCTGCCCATGTCCATTTCTTCTTCTTGATTTCCCATGCTTGCGTCCATCTGTATATCTGTCCGTGCGTTCTTTCGTTAGTCTGTAGGTCCTTGCGTCACACTGTCCTTGCAAGCGTCCGTCCGTGCGTTTGTCCGTGCATACGTTTATCCTTCAATGCATCCGTTCATGTGTCCGTCCGTCCGTGCCTTTGCTCGTTCATCTGATCGTCCTTTCATCCGTGCATCTGTCTCTTTGACCCTTCGTCTATTCATCTGCTCATCCATCTTCCGGTTGTCTGTCTGTCCGTCCGCGTATTCATCCGCCAGTTCGTCCATCTAGTGAACACTCCAAGTACCACAGTTTCACATCTTTTCATCATATATTTATCATATAGAAGTACCGCCATAGAGCGAACATTCCAAATACTAAACAAGAGGTGGCTACCTACTACTTCGGCTACTACTGGTTGACAGATATGGGGAGTTTAGAGTCCCAAAACCACCATATGAATATAAAAGACACCGTAGTAGAGGGCTTCAGAAATGTCGACCACCTCGGGTTCTTTAGAGTGCACCCGAATCTGAGCACACGGACCTACAACGTTTCCGCCTACATCGAAAATTCAACCGCCGCAGCTCTAATTCGATCCCGCATTCTGCGAGTCAGAAGCCGAGTACCTTAGCCACTAGAGCACTGCGGCGTGGCTACAATTACTGCTTCTACTACTACTACTACTACTACATACATTGCGGCACACGACCCACGACTTAAGAAGCTTGGACTATAAAAGCTTTTGACTTAGTCAACGTCGGCTTATCAGGGCTCAAAGATATAAACTCGGTTACTAGCCCGATATTCTACATGACATTGTTGAAGTTTGTATATATTTCTGTTTCTTTGTTTTACTTGTTTATGGAAGGTTCAAGGACAGGTAGTAATCCCTTGGTTGCTTCTTTGGATGTCTCTCTGGATCGCCCACGTTGTATCAGCAGCAAAATGCCTAAATAATTTAATGATTGTGACATCTATAGCTCCATTACAAAGAAAAAAAGTCTCAATGAAGAACTTTGTTATCTAGGTGGCACAATGTTTTGCAGAGTTGTTTCGGTATAGCGAGCCGGGCAGTGGGCAGCTACATTGATGCACATTTCAAAGCACGTTGACATATGGAGAGGCCATAAGGCCATAGCAAGTCAATGCCGATATGCTGGAAAGGTCTACAAGAGTGATCGGCTGGCCTAAATACTGCTGACCTTGTGGACGTTGTGGATTCAGGAAGGTCAGTTCTCGGCAAAGAAGGGCTACATAAATTGTCAGGTGCGTTGATGTTCCGTTTCTACCCGACTATTGTTTGCTTGAGAACAATCATGGCTACCTCCGTCATCTTCATCTTTTGGTTTTGAAACAAAGCGAACCAAGGATTTTCTGTCTCTGTCTAGAACTCCAGTAAAAGTTTTAACCACGTACGACCTCGGCAACTCAGCAAGTTGAAAACCCCGCGCTTTTGCTTTGCAGTCCATCACCCAGACTTCCATGCCCGGTTCAAGTGCTCGCAATGAAAAATCTCTGTGATGATGGCGGAAGTTCCTACGCTGCCACTGTGGGACGGTCCTATCAGGGGTTGTGAATTGCTTGAGGCTCACCGCATGAGGCAGAAGACTAGTGGGACGGACAGGCATCGTTGTGCGTAGCCGCCTGCCGATTAGATGTTCTGCAGGACTTTTTACAAGTAGCCCAGCAGTGTTCCTGTATGCGAGGAGAGAAATATACGGCTCTTTCACATTTGTAATGACATTTTTATTGTCGGGACCATCCTTTCTGCTTCTTTATTCGTCTGGGGGTACCTGGGGCTAGACCTTACAGCGCAAAAACCAGAGTTACGAGGAAACAACTTGTATTCCTGCGATACGAATTGTGCTCTGTTATCACACATAACTTTTGGTATGCCATGTCTTGAAAAAAAAAAAACCTTGGAGGTGCGGAATGACAGTGGCAGACGTTGTAGATAATAACAAAGCAATCTCTGGGTGTAAATAAATATAATAAACGACTTTCTAACACAATTTTTGTTCAATATGGCACATATTCAGGCACATATTGGTTTCACATAATGGAATAAGGCACATATTGGTTTCAGAAAGCATCGATCTAAGGAAATTGCATAATTAGAACAAAAAGAGTACCTATTATCTGAATTTGAAAACAACCGTGCTGTTCTCGGTATGTTTGTTGATTTTAGTAAAGCCTTGGACAACACCCAGCATTCCACTTTCTTTGAAAAGTTGCAGTGCTATGGAATTAGTGGTCATGCCCTAGACCTAGTTAAAAGTTACCCTAAATATCGCAAACAGGTGATTGAAATAGATAAAAAATTCTCAGAGCTGAAGCTTATTTCTAAGGGTGTACCTCAGCGAAGCATCCTTGAACCCCTTCATTTTATAGCCTATCTAAATTATTTAACTCGTATTTATCCAGATGCTAAATACGTCTTACATGCCGATGATGTCAGCATGTTTGTTTCAGCTGAAAAAAAATATCACGCTTGAGGAAAAAATGAACCATTTTCTTGTGAAACTAGAGCTCTGGTCATGCTGTGATAATATAAACATAAACACTAGTAAAAGAAAGGCGGTACTATTCCGGCCTAAAAATAAGCGTATTAATGAAAACATACACCTCAAGTGTGGTGATACTTATATTGAGCTTGTTGATAGTATAAAAATTATTGGAGTTACATTTTCAAGAAATATGCTTTGGATGAACACATTTACAGTGTGCTCAGTCAGTTATCCCGGGTGGTGGGTATGGTGTACAGTGGCAAAACTGTTCTACCATACAAGGTAAAACTCTTACTTTATAAATCACTTTTCTATTCACATCTTTCTTATTCTTTCTTGGTATGGGGACTACAACTTTCACGAACTTGCAAAAACTGTACCTGATGCAAAAGAAGTATATTAGAATCATTTTTACCTTCCCGTATGATGCTCACACAAGCTAATTGTTTTAACAGGCTGGAATACTACCCTTACATCGTCTCTACAATTTTAAGTTAGCATTGGCAATCAGGCGTGAATTGAAAGAAAGTCGACATTTTTTGTATGACCTCCCAAAACTGCAGCCAAATATTACATTGTTTGAAACACGAAATAAAAAAAACATGGCAAATAAAAACTTCGAGAACAAACTGCTCCACAGATAAGTTATTTTACATAGTTCCTACGTTACTTGATAAATATGTGAAAGCTGGCATAGATTTTTCACATTGTACATAGATTCAGTTGCACGATATACACATGTTTAGTTTTTAAGATTTCTTTGCAGCTGCTGTATTATCATGGCTGCTATTTTTTTGGAATTTAGGCGTGATTTTTATATCTATATTCTTTTTTTATTTATTTATCTATTTGGTGTTTTTGTGATTGTTGTTGACTTCACACTGCTGATTGTTTGCCGCTGCTGTCGTGCTAAAAGATAGCGGCGGGCCTTCGTCAAGCTGCCTCTTTTGGAAAGCAGCTTTTACCTGCAGCTGTCCTTCATCAATTTATTGATGAAAAATAAACATTATAATTATTAATATTATCAGCGCCTAGTTTTTGCTGAAGAGGCTGTGGAGTCGTTGTCGGGATAATTGGTTCTGACTTTTGGTGTCTGTGCTCGTCTGCACTGATGTATTTTGGCCCTGAATATTAAATGAAAAAAATGTTCCGTCTCTGGGCATCGAACCGTTAACACGTCGCTCTGCAGTGCGTGACTCAGAACCAATAACGCTTAAAGCGTACGTTTTCTAGCGTACTAATGTCAAGCTATTTATATACTCATTTTAGTGGTAGTGGTCTCAGAGCTCAAAAACATCAGCGTGTTTTTGTTTGTCACCACTAGCGAGATGGCGCTACTGGCGCGAAAGCTCGGCTGTGTAGAGGTGGTGGCCCCGCGGTTTGCGAGGCATGCGTGCCTCTCTTGGACGTGGTCGCTCACATGCGCGCTTGACACACCTGAAGATGGTGGCAGCGGCAACAGTTTTTACGTCTTGTGCTTCTTCCCAAGTTTGAGCTAGAAGGGAGCACGAAAGTTTAAGAATGCACAAGGGTTTGTGGCAGAAGCACGCTGCTCGCACTTGAGCAACTAACAACTGCGGCAGCTTACTCGTCCTCGTGCGGCGTATAGTTGTGCGTTCGTGTCATGCGTCTTGTGTTGTGTAAAAACAGCGCCCTTAAAATGTCCAGCTAGGAGAGTGATAAACCCGCGCTCGTGCATTTTATGCTAATTCCGTGTTATTTTTTTAAGAGAGAGGTGTGCCCTGCAAATTTCGAGCTGCTTGCTGTTTTTTTTGCGTGACATAACAATTCTTCCTTTACCAGCAGTTCCTTCGTCAGCGGGGGGAAACAATGCACAATGGAGCTCAACTACTTTTGTGAGTGCATTATTCATATTTGTGGTGTACCAGTTTTATGACAAAGGGATCAACGGTGTTTGTATTACCATCTATTTATTTTGGTCATTTTTCTGGACGTTTGAGTGACTACATCGCTCTTCTTGAAAGCCCTTCAAATTTTTTCTGGTCTTTCTGGTGAACTTGACATTAATAACTGCGTTCCAGGTGATGGTCGTTCCCGTTCGTGTGGCACACTACGAATACATCCTGAGTGACAAATCATGCTCCCCTTTCAGCGTGTAAAGCTCGTTGCCCCATGGGGTCGAGTAAGTGTAGCTCTACAGCATATAAACCGCTTTATGGCCCTTCGACGACCATTTCAACTCTTACAACTTTCCGTGTGGCTTCTGTCTTCGCAGGACTAAGGGAAGGAATGATAGCCTGCAGCAGACATTTTCGTTGAAGCGCGGTGTTAGCTTTTTCGCACCTTGCGGGATGGTTACGATTATTTTGCTGATGGGTGTTGTCTGTCAGATTGGAATTCAGATTCCAACAATGTTTTTCATACTTAGGTTCTATAACGTTTTCGTTTCATTCTTGTCTATTATGGTGGTATCTATTACGCGCAACTGCAATTTTAACGCACTTATCAGCTGTGCAACGTCACTGAGAGTAAATAAACGAAAGCATATATTGCGATATGGTGGTTTTTGGACGTAAAACCCGACAAAATTGTTATTAGGCATCTATCATCAGGGATCTGATGATCGTCGGGGCAAGTCATAATTTTAAGACGCAGCCATTGAGCCTACCAGATTTAGAAGCAGTGCTCTCGTAAGTTCTTGATAAACTCAATATTTGCGTTGTGCGCGCAATCTTAACGAAAATTTATACAACAATCGCAAAACAACAATCGCGAAAATATCACCGCATGACCTGAGCGGCGCGTTTGTAAGTGTCTTCGAATCAAAGTCGAATGCATCAAATTATACACACGTGGTAGTATCCATATTTGGCTATATTCAATGAAAATGTCTCAGTAGCATTTAAGTTTTTTCTTGTCTTTCGTATCTCGTTTGCTTTGTACGAACGGCTGATGTCATTTACCGCTTTGTTTAGTCATCAAAGATGGCGTAGTTTGCTAGGATAGAGCACTCACCGGAAGATAGCTGGAAGGATGTGGTAAGCGATGTCGAACACGTGGTGGCTAAAAAGAAAAAAAAAGTGTGAAGAAAGTGATCCTGAAATCACTCTTTAAATAAAAACAGGACTTTGGAGAATAAGATATACACCCTAATACATACTTATACCTGCCAAAATTAAGAAAGCTTCGCACTTGGGGACTTTAGCTTCAAATGGAAACAACTATGGAGCAGGGCATCTGTTTTTGCTCTATTTCTAAATGTCTTTTTCTGTGGAGTTTTATATGTTGTCAAACTTATCTATTTTTATTCTTTATATATTTCTTTTTTTTTGCTCTTTCTATGTTGCTTTCTCATTTTTTTCATTTCGCGCGTGCTTCTCTTTTATCTAATGGTAAACATTGTTTTAAACTGCTTTGCATATACCATCGTCAAGATGCTCAAAAAACAAAAGGAAAACACTACTTTCCTGGTTCAGATGCATGCCATTCACACTTCCTACGTGGCACTCGTGGTAGTCTTTTTATTGAAGGTAACCGGCACGTATTAACTGCAAGGGTTGGGGTTAATGTTCTGATGCATTACGTTGCTGATCCTTATATGCTGGTAATTTTCATTGCTTTGCCCCCACCGTGGTGGTCTAGTGGAGAAAGTATTTGGCTGCTGACCAGCAGGTCACAGGATTGAATCCCGGCTACGGTGGCTGTATTTTTGAAGGAGGCGAAATTCTGTAGGCCCGTGTGCTCAGGTATGGGTGCACGCTAAAGAATTTCAGGTGGTCAAAATTTCCGAAGCCCTCCACTATGGCGTCACTCATACTTATACGGCGGCATTGGGACGTTAAACGCAACATATGAACCAAATCATGTTTGTTTGCTTGTTCATGAGCACCACCAAATTAGACCTCTTTATAAAAAAAAAACACTCTCCAAAATAGGTTTCGTTGAACTTGTCATTTATAGCAAAGAGTATTCCTGCGCCTGAGTATGCGCTCTGCCATTTCCGCAGACTTTTCACCATTAGTTTCACCATTATAAAAAGTTTAAAAGTTCACCATTATAAAGTTTCACCATTATAAAAAGTTTCACTATTATAAAAACTACGGTTAGGTATTCGTTAAAGCTTTCTCCATACATCTGGTCACGACCATTGAAACGTATTTTGTGATACGCTAATTTCAATTACTGCATGCAACCACAGCCACCATGTAGCGTGCTCTAATGTGGTGCGAGTGTACAAGTAAGGCTTTATTTAAGGATTTCACGGCGAATTGTAATCTTCTTGCAAAAGGGCTTAAAAATATGCAATTGACGGTGTGCATAACTTTGCACAACGTTATTTTTTATGTCAAACATGTGCGGTATGCACGCTGCGTTTTTCTGCGCATTATAGACTTTTTGCTTGCTACGCCACCTCAGCAACCAGTAATTTGCGGGGAGCTGCGCGAGTCTGTTTCCCGTTATGGTCTAGCGAGCAAGCAAGAGAAGAGCTGGGTGAAGAAGCAATCACGTGCTTGGCGAGGTGGTGGTAATCTTTAAACCGAGTATCTTCGTAGTGTTCTAAAAGTTTCATTACCATTAAATTGAAAAAAACTTGTTCTTTCATTTTTCACAGTATAATTCAGATATCGTTCAATTATTTGACCCCAGTTTTACTCTTCAAAGCCTTCTTTTACGTTAATATTGATAAGGAACTTTCGTTGAAGTGGTGTAGAGAAAAATGAAGTTAGTGTGTTCTGTACCAGGCCTGCTAGTAGCTCCACAGTTTCGTTTTATTACTGCCGAACGATTCAAACGCCTGTTAATATAAAAAATCGAAGAAACGTCGCTCCTACAATCTGAAGAATTTCGGCACTTGCAAATCACATGGAACACCGCAAAATGCCTTTCCCGTCAATGTGAGGTGACCCTCACAAGCTTTTGCGGTAGAGTTCCTCGTTTAAATTTTTATCTCAACAATTCAGGATTTTCATTAACTGACCCATGTGCAGTTCGTAATGAACCAGAAACAATAGAACACTTTCTTCTCACATGCCACCGTTTCGCCTCACTGCGCCAAATAATTCTTGAAAGACCGATTGGTATGCTCGGATTGCCATTCAATGCATCCACCCTATTATCGTTTGGAGCCAGTCAGCTGGGTGTGGGCCGCAGTGCTATTCTGTCAGCGCTACATAAATTCATTCAGGCAACCGGAAGGCTACGCTGCTAGCAGTACTGCCTGATATATTCAATTCTTTGTCCCCCTTCCTCGTTCTTGTTAATTTGTTTTGTATATTCTGGTTTATCGAATTCTTCTGCACTTTTTCACGTTTTTTAAAGGATCAGTATTTATGTGCTTATCTAATTTCTCTTTTTTAGCAAGCGTTGTAAAAATATCTATTATAATGTACAGTGTGGCCAATCCCCCATGTCGGTATGAACCAAGATCTCCTAGGCGACAAGACACCACAAGACTACTGCAACCATCGATAATCCCGCCTGTACAATAAACATCTCTCACCCGTAACATAATTGGTGGACAGTGCTGGGTAACGCCTTGAAGAACCGGACAAGTACGGCGGAAGACACGCCCCTGGAGCTTCGCCGAGCCGCCGCCTCGAAGGACTTCCGCTGCTACAAGTCATCATGACCCTGACGGCGAAATCCAACCAGCTGGAATTAACACCTGTGGACACCTTTACAGGAAACCGCGCATGTTTTCTGGTAAACCTCGAGAGGACGTTGATCAATGGTTCAAGCACTATCGGCGGGTGAGTCTGTATAACCACTGGGACACTACCAGCCAGCGCAACTACGTTTCACTTTTTCTTGAGGGAACCGCGTTGATGCGGTACGAGAATCTGGAGGAGAATTTAACTACGTGAGCAAATTTTGTGGACGAAATCAAGAAGTGTTTGGAGATTCGAGCACGATAAAGAAGCGTGCTGAGCAGACCCTGAGCCAACGTGCTCAAGTCTCTGGGGAGACATGTACGATGTATATTGAAGAAGTTTTCAAGCTTTGCAAGAGTGTGGACCAACTAATGACTTATGAGGATAAGGTCGGGGCTCTCCTTAAGGGTATTGCAAAGAATATCTGTCACTACCTTCTAGGAAAGGATGACTTGCAGTCAGCCAATGACATCATCCGACATTGCCGAACATTTGAGGCCCTTAAAGCTCGGCGCATTTCGGCAAAGCTTGGTAGACTCCCTAACGTCACAACGGTCGCAAGCATCGACCTAGTCCCTCCACCGAGCGATCTGGCATCAACAATACGAGAAATAGTGCGCGAAGAACTTGATCGGTTGGACGCTGCTGCGCCGTCGATGGCACATGGCCACGGTTCTTATACGCCATGTGGCCCCCCGCCTGAGTCCATCAACGCCGCGGGTTTCGTCGACTCAAGGACACCGGTAAAGTTGCGTCGTCCTGCCTATATGTCTGATCCGCGAAACGACCCCGTGCAAAGGTCAGCCCCTGATAGGGCAGCGTGGCAAGATTATCCCGCTGACCATCTTCAGCAGCGAGTGGGGCGTGAAGCACCTGTGTGCATTTACTGCGGCGTTCATGGACATATAGCCCGCTCCTGCTCAGAGCGGCATCGGTCACCTTTACCGCAGTATCAACGACCCCCGGCATTCTCATGGCGCACAAGCACTCGGACAGACTATCGCTGGCCACCCAACGGTTAAAACCAAACCGACTTCTAAAAGACCTTCCGCAGCGATTCGCCCGCTTCTGTGCGGAGTGTGACGCCACCAGCCTCTTCCAGCCAGCATCGGTCACAGTCACCAGGTCGTCACTTCTCCTTCGCCTGGAAACTAGACGCCATGGCCGATGGAGGTGAGGTCGCTGGACAATTTACACTGCGTACAGATATGCCTCCGCCAGGTTCTATGCTACAAAATAGGGTCAGTGTTCTTATAGATGGTGTTCCCAAGTCCGCGTTAGTCGACACAGGAGCAACTGTTTCCGTCATGAGAAGAAATTTGAAGACTTGTCTTGGCAAGAAAGTGTTGTTCTCTTGGGAAAGCCAGACAACGTTTCGTGCAGTGAGTGGAGAACTGTTGCGCCCACTGGGAGTTTGTACTGCAACTGTTAGTTTCGGCGCTAAATTGTTTAAGGCAGATTTCGCAGTTCTTATTTCTACTCATGATGTTCTCCTGGTGATACACTTTCTGAAAGAATGTGGAGCCACTGTGGATGGCGCAGCTAGTGAAGTTTTACTGTCTGGTTTTTGTAAGGAGCCAACGCGTTGCCGAAAGGCTATCGCAGTCGTTGATGACATAGCTTTACCGGCCCAATCGATAATTCAAGTGCCTGTGGATGTTTGTGGTATCACAGAAGATAACGTTGACGTTATAGTTCACCCAATCCAGCTGAATTGTGCGAAGAAGAATGTGGTTGTGCCACACTGCGTGATTTCTGCAAGTAGTGGCAAAGGTTTGGTATGAGTGGTTGACTCCTCTATCGAGCCAATTGTACTGCCTGGTGGATTGAGGCTGGCTGCGTTTGAGTACGACGTCAGGAGGAACGTTAACATTGCGATGTTAAGTAACGACATGAAAATCGAAAATGCGCCTGATGTGGCTTGTCCTAGTGATGACACAGTAATGGATACGGTGAATAAGTCGCTATCACCAGAGAAGAGACAAGCGTTAGTTTGGATCCTCTCCAACCAAGCATCCGTTTTTGATTTCGCACTCAATAGCCGTAGAATTTCTGCACTACCTTCACGCACTCATCATGTGATTGAAACTGATTCCGCCCCCATCATTCGTCCGAGACCATACAGAGTATATCCGTCGGAGCGCAAAGTTATTGCTAAGCAGGTGGAAGAAATGCTGTCTTAGAAAGTTATACAAGAGTCGTTTGGCCCCTGGTAAGCACCAGTTATACTTGAAAAAAAGAAGGATGGGTCTTGAAGATTCTGTGTAGATTGCCGGCGGCTCAACTCAGTTACAAAAAAGACGTATATCCACTGCCCCGCACCAACGACGTTATCGATTGTTTGCACTCTGCTTCGTACTTTTCTTCCATAGATTTAACATCGGGTATTGGCAAATCTCTATGCACTCTGCCGATAAAGAAAAAAAACGGCTTTTATAACTCTAGATGGTTTACTTGAAATTAACGTCTTGCTATTTGGTCTATGTAACGCTCCAGCTACGTTTGAGCACTTTTTGGACACAGGTCTCCATGGCTTCAAAAGGGAAGTATGCCTCTGCTATCTTGATGACGTAATCTTTGGCCGCACGTTTGAAGAACACAATCGTCCAGTTGATGTCGTTTTCACGTGCCTTAAAAAAGCAGCACTTACCTTGAATTTCATAATGTGCCATTTTGGTGATTGTGAAACTATAGTTCTTGGCCATCTCGTAGACAAACACGGCGTTCGACTTGATCCGCACAAAATTACTGTGGTCAGCACTTTCCATCAACTACGCTTACTACGAGAACTCCGAAGCTTCCTGAGCCTGTGTTCGTATTTCCGGCGCTTTGTGTCTAGCTTTGCCGATTTTGCTGAGCCTCTTACTCACCTGCTCAACAAAGACGTACCCTTCAAGTGGACGAAAGAGTGCGAGTCATCAATTTTGCAGCTGAAGGTTCTACTCACTTCTGGGCCTATTCTAGGTCGTTTTGACGCATCAGCCTCAGCTGAAATTCACAGTGACGCAAGCGGAATCGGTATCGGCTCAGTGTTAGTTCAGCGTCACGGCGCCGCCGAACATGTCATTGCCTACGCGAGCCGTTCTTTGAGTAAAGCTTAGCGCAATTACACTGCTACAGAGCAAGCATGTCTGGCAGCTGTCTTCGCTGTGCACAAGTTTCGCCCGTACATCTACGGCCGCCGATTCTCCATCGTCCCAGACCGCAACTCACTTTGTTGGCTCACTGGTCTACGAGATCCCACCGATCGTCTCGCACGATGGGCGCTCCGTTTGCAAGAATATGACTTTGATGTTTGCTTCAAAAGTGGCCGTCGTCACGCGGACGCTGACTACCTATCTCGACTTCCCCTTCCCACGACTGAATGCTATGCCGACAATTTAGACGACTGTCTGGCCGCTCTTGACTCACGTTTTCCAGATTTGGAAGCTTTCCGTAGAAAACAACGTCAAGACCGTAGTCTGGCCTCATTTTTTTCATCTGACGTCGATAAGCCGCATCATAGCCCAATCGTCATGCAGTATGGCATTCTTTACAAGCAAAATTTCGCTGCAAAGGTGGCCCGCCTACTTTTGGTTGTCCCCAAATTATTGCGGCCCAATGTGCTGCAAGCTATGCACGACGATCCAACAACTTGGCATATGGGGTTCGCCAAGACCTATCACCTCACACTGAAACGTTTCTAGTGGTCCCGCATGCGTCAGGCTACAGCTAAATACGTGACCAGCTGTGATCATTGTCAATTGTAGAAGAGTCCAACAAGTGCACCGCCAGAATTTCTCCATCCCATACCACCTCCATGTGTTCCCTTTGAGTTCATCGGTATTGACTTGATAGGATCTTTTTCGCAATCTATCACTGGGAACCGCTGGATTATAGTCTGTGTAGACCACCTAATTCGGTTTGCTGAAAACGCAGCGATCTCTGCCGCAACATCCGATCCTGTTTGTGACTTCCTGCTACGCTATATCATCCTCCGGCATGGGTCCCCCAGTGCCATCAAGAGCGACAGTCCCCGGCAGTCTGTAGCCGACGTCATGGAAGAGTTGATTCGCTGGTCTGCTTCCCAGCTTCGTCACGCCACTTCATACCATCCACAGACCAACGGTTTGACTGAGCGTGTCAGCAAGACGCTCATTAACATACTGGCTATGTACGTTGATTCCAAGCATAAAAACTGGGACGAAGTTTTACCGTTTATGACCTAAGCCTACAAAACTGCGCTACAAGAGACCACCGGCTTTAGCCCGTTTTACTTTCTCTACATCCGTGAGCCACGTACTACCCTCTACACAATTCTCCCGTTTTCAGAGCAAGCAAACTCATTCCTTGCAGAGACACTCTGTCGTGCAGAGAAGGCACGGCGCATGGCGCGTCTCCGGACTTTCGCAGCCCAAGACCATTCAAAGGCTCGCTACGATCAGCGACATCGATAAGCGAAGGTTTTATGGTGTGGCTGTGGACTCCAAATCGCAAGAGTGGTTTGTATCAAAAGTTTCTGGCCCGCTATACAGGCCCCTTTGTCGTTTTGTCGTGCCTTAGTGACGTTTAGTATGTGATATCACGCCTCAAATCTTTTGGCTATCACTCCAGGAAAGCTGATGTCATACATGTCACCAGGTTGAAGCCATACCACGCGCGACACTACCTCGCCCAGTGCGCATGGTCTGCAATGGGAGAAAGGATACGGGACTTTCGTTAAAGTGGGGTAGAGGAAAAAGAAGTGAATGTGTTCTGCGCTAGGCCTGACTGCTGCAAC
This sequence comes from Rhipicephalus annulatus, assembly GCA_013436015.1. Classification (NCBI taxonomy): domain Eukaryota; kingdom Metazoa; phylum Arthropoda; class Arachnida; order Ixodida; family Ixodidae; genus Rhipicephalus; species Rhipicephalus annulatus. The sequence continues at coordinate 322,694 of WOVY01003138.1, forward strand.
CATCTATCATCCCGCCTGTACAATAAACATCTCTCACCCGTAACAATACAATAGGTACACAAGAAAGTGAGCGTGATCACGCCACCTGATACCTCTGAGTGGACCACTAGCTACACACTCAAGGTGCTATACGAACTTACGATGTACACACTACCGTGTGAACCCAACATGTACGCTTAAGCGTACATCATTTGAGCCCTTTGGAGTATTTGTAACATACGTTGCACTGAAAATGAGTAAAAAACAAAAACATAAGCCACAAGGCAGAAGGCAACTTGCATGTGCATCACACGCGCCATACAGCGCTCGTTCTGCGATAATGCTGAGCGTAGCTCTGTCTATTTTATCGCCTATCTTTCAAGGTGCAAAATTGCAGTAGGTACTTTTCTTTTAAATGCGAAGAATTTCTCAACTTCGCTGTCTTTGAGCGTATCTGTCTATCTATCTATCTATCTATCTATGTATCCATCTATCTTTCTATCTATATCTATCTATCTATTTATCTATCTTGCTATCTGTCTGTCTGTCTGTCTGTCTGTTTGTCGGTCTGTCTGTCTGTCTTTCGGTTTGCCTGTCTGGCCGCCTACGAGCTTTCCTAGCCATCTAGATAAGAATTTCAGTACCAACTTTGGTATGGCATAACATCATGGTATGACGAGCATATTGACTAGTCATAACATGAAAATCATAAAATGTATGTTATGATTGTCATAATTTATATTTTATGGTCTTGCTGCTCTTGCAGTGGTTTCTTCACATGGTACATTGCTAAACTGCTATGGTACGACATGACTGCATAGCTAACGTAAGTGGCAGACCCTAAGTTAACACCGTGACATGCATGTCATGATTCTCATGATATGGGTATTCATGACTACACGCTACCCTCATGGTGCGCGTGCAGTCATTTCACTAGCTTCACATATGCCAAATTTGGTATTACAAGACGTGAATAGATGACGAAGGTACATGACCGGTGCAAACGTTGTAATCATGAGAAGCGTGTCCTGTAAGAACGGAACATCATGCCACACTCATGATACGCTTGCGGCCATTTTGCTAGCTTCACATGTACTAAATCTGGTATCATGTGACGTGAATAGATGACAAAGGTAAATGAAACGTCCAAACAAGATAATCATGATACGCGTAATATGTGAACCATGAATACATGCTACGCCCCCCTATCAGAAAAATTACCATGATTGATAATGAAAAATACAATGGGCCCAGTGGAAATAATAGTACATATAGTGGAAATTATGATGGATTAGGCAGGACGTAGTGGAAATTATGGGGGATATGCCTGCACATACTGGGTGGCATGGTGTACAGAAGATGTGTAAAGTGGGAAGGATGATGTGATGTAGCGGGTCAATATTGGGCAATGAGGGAAGCTCTGCCCACAATCGCGATAACGCCGGTAAGTACAAAGCAGGTGGCGGGTGATGTTTATTATGGTTAGCCACATGGTGTACCAAGCTGAGAAGCTCTTCCCACCATTGCGACAATTCTGGGAAGCACTAAGCAGTTGGTGGGTGGCGCTTATTATGGCAGGCCACATAATGTACCAAGCTGAGAACCTCTGCCCATCATTGCGATAATGCTGGGAAGCAGCAAGCAGATGATGGGTGGGCTTATATTTGCGGGCAATATAATTAGCGAACCAAGCTGGGAACTATACACTACAAGTTCTACCACTATGATTTCCGCCAAACGTTATGCCTATTGACCGAGCCCGTACAATTCTGTTACCCGCTCTTCTCGGTTTCACAATACACGATTTCGACCAGTATGAATGACGATACAGCCCAGACATTGCATTAATTACCCTAAATGAAACATTTTTTATTGTGTGCGGTGTCTGCACAAGAAGCAACAAACATCGATGAGATGCGATTCAAGCACTTCCATAGAATTCTTTGAAAGTGCTGATTTGGAAGTGCTGTCTTTACCGACAGCTGCTGCTCGCACTCGCAGGCACTTCTCTGGGTCTTATGCAAGAACACAGACTTGGCAATTTGTATGCTTGCTGAACCAATATGATAATATAATGTTTCCGGCGCACTGAAGTCGTTTTGGTCAAGCCATTATGTAGCTGTTACTAACGATCGATAGAGCTACAGCAGTGCGCTGGCACGACTGCACTCTACGATGCGCGAAAAACATCCCAGAATCAAAACAATTAGGTAGGCGTATCTATGGATTGAGCCTAGAGACGTCATAAAGTCTGAGGAGATGTCGCCTTTTGAATGAGCGAGAAACAGATATTAAACTTCTCAGACCCCGCCGGTAAACTGTACCTGCTCCCTAGCCGATGTCGCCTTTTGGAACGAGCGAGAAACGAATAATAAACTTGGCAGACCCCTCCGATAAGTATACCTGCTCCCCAGCCCACTTGTTTTTTTTTCGTGTGGTTGTGAATTGTACAAAAACAAAGCGTTGGTGCCATTATCACAATGACAATCGTTACGGGGTGCAGTTCCTTGTGTTTCATAAATGGGCAAATTTTAAAAGCACGTGCAGATCTCGTCTATGCCGTGTACGCGATGAACTAAACTGAATTTAACTGTCAATTAGTATGTGAACTAGCTACTGAACAAGTACGTGTCACCATGTTGGTATTGCGTTGTGAATTTTACAGAGGACTTTAAAAAAAGATTTACCTCTTACTTCATATGGAATTCGTTTTTTGCGTTGTGATAGTTCTGTGCAAAATTTCGATGTTATATTTTTACTTGGTCTTCATTCGGTTTGGCGTAGTATGCTATTGTACAGACACTGTGATGTGAGAGTTCTGTCCGTTAATGAGTGTTTCGTGGAAGCTGTTATAAAAGTGCGAGATGTGTATAAGACTACCGACTGTGTTGAAGATGTAATATCTTTGTTTGACGCGTTATCACGCATGAAACACGTGTGATACTGATTGTCATATTGGCTTGACCTGTGGTCAAGAAGGCAATAAAGAAAAAAAAATGGTATGGCGTTGTCGTTAGGGCCCTCGATTGATAAACCGCAGGCTGCACGTTCGAATCTCCGTGGCAGCCTCTTTTTAACGGGTGTTTTAAATCATTTTTATATACGATTTTTTCTTTTCTTGTGGCAACTCGTCACGGTGATTCTGTTCTGACGCCATTTCGCACTCAAGCGTTTCCGGCATTGCAGCATCCACCTACACCATGATGGAAGTTTTGCAGCATTCACCCACTACACTAATCATCTCTAATGGTAGCTGGTGGTTTACACCATGCCCACCAATAATTTTTAACAGGGTCATAGCGTGCTCGCGGGCGTCTCGCTAGCTCTACATATATCAAATTTGGTATCAGGTGACGTGATTAGAGGACGAAGGTTAATGACATGTCTGAACATGGTGATCATGGTATGTGTGTCATCTAAACATAACCACATGCTACATTCACAGCGTGCTCACGGCCGTTTCACTAGCTCCACATCTACAAATTATGATATCAGGTTACGTGAATAGACGACGAAGGTAAAATACACGTCAAAACGTTATAATCAATGCATGGAAGCCATGTACGGCTAGATATACTCCCACTTCGAAACGTTGTGCTCATTTTAAGGTGACATGTATTACCTTCCCCATTCGTGCTTCGCTGTGGTACGTGGGATGTGCCACTTTTTTTAATACAGCAGATTTTAGGCGCTTTAAACGTTTGCCCTGAGTGATAATCCCAGGTGTACAGCTTTTGGTCGCAAGGGCTATACTCACTGCTTGAACTGTTTGCCGTGAATTGAGTGCTTCTTACAGTGGTTAGGAGCATGCCTAGCGAATGCTGTGTGCCTTCAATGTTGCGTTGCAGAACGTTAGCAGATGCCCAAGCTTTCTTTGCACCCTATATGCACAATGCTAGATATGAACACAAAAAGTGCACTATTGAGCATGTGTTTACAATTCAGAGTGTTGGCGGGTGCTGAATGCTGACGAAGCTGTATGAAATTACAAAATGCTGAACACGTCCGAGAAAAGATTCCTAAATTGGCCGCATTGTATGGATGTGAGATAGCGCATCATAAGTGAAGCACAAAAATAAAGACGCACAAACTCACTCTCTGGCGTTTCAGAAACAGATCAGAGGGCGTGAGTTTCGTACTTCAGTTTTACAAACGCACACTCTGGCACATGTGTTTTTTGTGTTTCTCCTTGATATTGAGCTGCTGCTACGCGTTTGTGTTCCACCCAGTTAAGTTACGCTAAGCCGGTTGAAATTGACAAAGTTTTTCGTCTCTTTTTAAGAACTCCAAACCAGGGGTTCTCAAGCGTGCTTGTGCCAGGGATCCCCCCGTAGCTACTAGAAGGGCCAAGATATCTTCCTTCTCACGGCGAGCTTTTTTATTTTTATTTTCAGCAAATTCAAGAGGGTGGGTATAACAACGGTCCTTTTTTTCAAATCTTTCGACATTTTGCGCAAGCCAGTGGCATTAATCTTCAAATAGTTAATAGTGCTTGATGGTAATTTAAGGCGCCTGATATTTGAGCAACCACATGTCCCAGTTTTCGGAGTCTGGTTGGCTATAAACTGCCGGCATGATTTATTGTGTGGCCCACGCGTTCCTGTTACCCACAAAAATGCGCCTATTGACGCTCGGGCGTTTAAAATGCAGGTTCGCCAGATCAATAACACTTGGGGATCGCGATCAAAGTGGCTTGGGTGGGTGAGGGTGAAACCAGAAAAATTTATCAGTTGCTCGCGTAATCCCGAGATAAGGTACTGTGGAATCCGTCTTGAGAACCCGTGCTCTACGCCACCCAAGACCTAAAATTAGCAATGCGTCGTTGAAAAGAGTAAATGTGAGAAAAAGAATGTCGCACCGTTCAAAATTACCTCTTGCACGGAGTTGGCCACGTTCATTTTTCAATTATAAAATAAGAAAATGCGCATCCTTTGTAGTCTATAGGAAATTGCAAACAATATTAAGTTCTGCACTGGCAGAGTTTCAAGCGCACTTGCTATAATGTTTGTCTCTAAAGCTCCTTACAGTGTAGCCAAATTACCTTGCACTGGTGTTTGTCAACCGACAAAAGAAATCATCAAAAGTTTCTTGAAAAAGAAAAAAAAACTGTGTGGCCTCAGTCATCTATATGCATTTTGTGCAGAAAAAGATTACAGTTTTGGCGTTACGAAATTCCTTGTATCATAAGTTTTCTGCACAGTAGCCTCTTTTGTCATGTGTTCTCTTTTTCTTTTTCTTAGATTTGTACGAATATCTAACTTGAAACACAAAAGAAAATGCGCGCTAGATAAAGACATGTGTTTAGTCTCGTGCTCAGTGTAATTTTTCTGCTCGTTATCAATATTGCGTTGAGTGGCAGCTCCTTTGATTATAAAGAATGTCGTAGTTGGCATGCAGATAATGATAATATTGTTGTCTGAATGACAATTTTATGTGTACTTACTAGAGATAGTGCTGCTGGACGCTGAAAAGATCATAAAACGACACGGCAATCAATAATGTACACGAGCGCATGCTCTCAACTGTTGTTTCACTTTAACAAGCTTTTATGAAACAAGACAGTAATGCTTCTGAAGTAATCAGTATTATGCAACAGCCACAATTTATGGGCAGGCTTCATCAAGCTGCTCAGTACATATGCTGGGACGGAATATTGTATAAGTGCTAATGCCGTAACTACTTTCTCGATATCCGACACTCTTAACAGATATTCGTGTATAATAAAAATAATAAGCAATGCGAACGATAACATAAAATATCTGCGATGCAACTTTTCTTCTAATCCTTTCATTTTACAGCTGCTCCTTTACAAGGGTAAACTAAAGCAACCAAGAAAAGTGCTCAGGGGAACTAAAGACGAGGAGCACAAACATTGATTTCGAATTGTCATTTACTGAAGCGACACGCAGATAAACACGTGGCGCAGCTTATTCCAACAATATTCATTTCAGCACGAGGCTGATGAAACTTCCAAAACCCATAGGCAGAAAATCTACGCAGAGGCCAATTGCCGATATGAATCTGGTTCTTTTTTTTCAAAACTGCTATGGTTTTGACCCAGTGTGTCAGGTAGATGTTTGTGCCTTGAATGACACATGATAAAAGAAGTCAGCGCTCGTATTCATGGCCTTTTTTTTTTCGTCAGGTGAGCCCTTTCAGTGCTGAAGTTTTAAAGTTGTTGAATACCAGCTATTGCACTGCTCGACCTCTTTTTCACAGAAAGCTTTCGCCTGAAGTAAACGTCAATGTGCAGCATTTATTTAGAACCACTTCTATTTAGCACCTTATTGTATGAACCTCTACTGTTGAGCAAGCTGAAAATAACTCTGCAGATATAATTCTTGGCAACTGGCGCATAACTGCAATGATAGCCTGAATGAAATAATACTTATAGCTGCTATCGTGAACTAAGTTTTCAGGTCTATGTATGTATTAAAAGTGCCTCAGTGGCTACCACTGCAGGTTTTTTTTTTTGCCAAAATTCCCTTGAACCAGCTCAGTTGTTTATCTCTACGCCTTCAAAGAATGCATTTTCCAAATCGTATTCAAATTCGCTCCCTTGTATGGTGACGCCGACTGTATGTCATGGTTTGATAAGCCCTTGAGACACTGAAGCTGGCGTCTTGTTGATATCAGACTTTCCTGACATAGCTTATCAGAAACACCATGATTCGGCTTTACGTCTCATGAGAAATAGTCTAAGTTCTGCTACGTCAAGCGGTTCCTTATACTTGTACTTCCTTCTAAACAAGGTTCTCTACCATCACAACATGTGCCTTAGCAGCCCTGCCCACTTTCTCACCGTGCATTCCCACTTGGCATGCACGTTCTACGCCAGCTTCATAATGAACCTACAGCTGCTGAAGTGGAAATAGCCCGCACGTATGACCTCGTCCGGGGCCATTTTTTTGGCCACGCCTCTGTCGCTATGTCAAAAGTACATCGCCAGTTGTGATATTTCTGAACGTCACAAATGGCCGACAACTCTACCAGCTGGCCTCCTTTGTCTTATTGTGATCCCTGCAAAACAATTACACTGCATGGTGCTCAGTGTTCTCGGGCCAATACTTCTGCATCTGAAAACAAGTGGCTTGCTATAGCAACCGACTACATGACATATTACGGGATTACCCGCGCTCTTCTAACCAGCTGCGCTACCATTGTCGCTGACTGTCTACTGCACTCCTCTACAGCTCCTCACCAACCGAGGCCGATACTTATAATTCGGACGACCTTCAGTTTTACATTTTTTTGTGGTCTATATGAACTACAAACTCACAACGGTATAGCATGCACAAACTAATGAACTTAGATCCTAAACCGCACTATCGGAGATATGTTTTCTATATACAGACCACCACGACTGCGACCAAAAGATAGCCTACGTCACGTTCGGTTATACCTCCTTCATGCATGGTACCACAGGCTATTTCTTGTTCTATATTCTTTATTGACGTGAGCCATCTCTCCCTTTGAAAGACTTCTTCCCGCTGATCCAAGCTCATTTGTCACAAACGTTAAGCAATGTCTTAGCACAAGCCGCGACTGTGTGACTGACCGCCCGCAAACAGTTATAGCATCTCAGCATCCCAGAGAGTTATGTACGATCGCAGCCACTGGAATATTTTGTATGTGCCCTCGCTAGAAGCACAAATAAGTTCCCCCATCATTTCCAAGAGCGCTCACGAGATAGAGTGGCACCAGCGGCGATCCACTCTCAACCCATGCTCTTGTTTGTTAGAAAACCGGAAGAGAACCGTGCCTATATATAGCCCTGGGGCTTTGCAAGCTTCCTCTCTATTTCGCCGGGCATCTATCAAAGTGCTTCGATACTGCTACTTAGATTCTACCATGAACACTGAAGAAAGCATGGTAGGACAACGAATGGCTCGCAAGCGGCTGCACCGCGGGCTCGCTGTCAAAATTTCTGGCGAGAGGTCGTGAGACTGAATCGAGACACCAGAGCCGGGAGCAAGCACAAGCCAGCACCAATACCGAGGCGGCAACCGCGGGGAGGGCTCGCGAAGCCTGAAGCCGCATGGGCTCTTCGACCCGTGTCACGTCTTTGTATAATGATGCAGCAGATGGTTGGATGATTTACGGTTGACTAGATTTATCTTCCTGTATGTAGTGTAATGAATAAGAACGTTTCAGATGCGAAGAGTTTTGTGCTCACGCGCAATCTGGTGTGCGGCGTTAAAATATTTACAGCGCATGCGCGCACTTACTTTTTTCTCCTCTCTTACGCTCCTTCCTTTGTATCCAGCCCCGCCGCGGTGGTCTAGTAACTAAGGTACTCGGCTGCTGACCCACAGGTCGCGGGATCAAATCCCGGCTGCGGCGGCTGCATTTCCGATGGAGGTGGAAAGGTTGTAGGCCCGTGTGCTCAGATTTAGGTGCACGTTAAAGAACCCCAGGTGGTCGAAGTTTCCGGAGCTCTCCACTACGGCGTCTCTCATATTCATAGCGTGGTTTTGGGACGTTAATCACCACAAACAAATCAATCCTTTGTATCCAAGCAATGCTAATGCAGGCAAGGTCTGCTTGCTCGCCAATCTTTCTGCTCTTGTCATCCCTCCCAGCAGCGTTTACACCACAATTACGCATGAGTGTCTCCCCTCACCTACACCTCCCTCCTCCGCCTACGTAGGCAGGTATGCTAGCGAGTTTCTCTATTGAAAAAAAAATTGCCCCAAACTCCCAAAGAGGAGTGGAGTTGGGCACAAGAGTTGGAAGTCAGCGCTCGTCTCCTTCCTGTTCTTTTGTCGTCTATTTGTTCTCGCGCTATAACTATCGTCATGCCATACCAATTAACCCAAACCAATATACCTTTCTGAAGGGAATCGCGAGGAAACGCGAATGCATTTCTGGCACCGGTGGGTGCACTCTTCATTTTGCAGCCTTCTTCTTCACTTCTTTTTCGCCGGCTGATGATGACGTTTAGGCTACTGAAGTGACGTCACCTCACGCGAGAGGTGTAATGCACATGTTGGATTTTATTACACTTTTTACTAGGGGTACCGTAGCTGTCACACTTTCGCCGTCACCGACTTCACCATCGCTTTGGAGGCGCCCAGCGCGCTTCTCTGCCCCACTCACACTTCGCTACTCCACTCGCATTGCCTGGATGTGCCAGGGGGAAATTTCACCTGAGCGTTGTTGAACGATGAAAATTTTCAGTGTGCGCTTTAACTAACATTGGGCTGCGAGTATATGTGGCCAATCGAAGTATTTAGTCTCTCACTACCCATTAGCAGCTATTGGCATCTTCCAGTAGAAAACACCGGTTTATCACTGCGTGCTGTCCGCTTTCCTAAGTTTCTGTCTTGCGTCACGCCGTGACTGATGAGCGCCAGCGTCAAAGCCGCCACTAGTGTAAGCGTTTACACCCACTGTTTCGCAAGCAAGTGTGGTTGGATTTAGCGAGAGATGCCGTAATTTCTTCTATATGTTAAGATTTATTATTAATAATAACATAACTTAACGAATGTAAATTCTTATAATTTATTATTGGGTAATGCGCCTGATCACTGATATTTGAAGGCGTAGATAATCTCTGAGGCAATAGCGGGCTTCAGCCTTCATGATGATGTCTCTAAAATGGCTCTTACAAAGAGACATTTTAGAGACATCATCATGAAGGCTGAAGCCCGCTATTGCCTCAGAGATTATCTACGCCTTCAAATATCAGTGATTTTGTGTTTTTTTGAAACATAACACTTCTTTCTCACCCTGTACAATGGTTTTTTAATCGCTCCACAGCATGTTTACGCTGATTAAAATAGATTCCGAATTTTTCTATACTAGTAAAGTGGGTAATCCTCCCCGTCAGTTACAGGTTGACGGAAAAAAAATTAAAAATAAATGCTGGGGCAATCACACCTGTACCTCATTTTGCCGCTGCAGCCGATGATTCAGTATCACTCTAGTACGTTTCAGGAGATGACATGAGTCTCTTGAAGCATTACGTTGCATTCATTAGGCTGAGGTTGAATTGTATCCTGCCACCAAGTTGTGAGACACTCTCCCGAATCTACAATGGTGTATCTATATTATTGTGAGAAGCTACAAGGGCGATGGCGAGCTATTCAGTGTATGTTGTTCTGTACGCCCAAAAGGATAGCATATTCATTTGTATTTCTTAGTGAATACCAATGGCCCTGTCTGCGAGCAACAATTTTTTCATCCCTGAGAGAAGTTCTTTTATACACCCAAACTACAACTCCCGAGAAGTGTCTTTGACACTGCTCTTTCTCCCTCGTCTGAGCTGTTTTTCTTGCTGCTTCAAAACAGCGCTCCACAGATTTGTGAGGTTGGAATGTACCCACCGGAGTGACAATAATTCCTCTGCCAGAACTCTATTTCCTACGTTCGTTAGGAATGCCCAGTATGCACGATGCGCATGAATCCCCTCGGAACTGAAACCAAAAGTTATCACCGCCACTTGGCAGACATATTTTGTAGCGTTTATAATTTACCCTATTGGCAGTTCTATTTAAAACGAGCAACCACCGCAGAAATAACATGCCATATTGGCAAACGTCAAGTATTTGCAACTTTTACGTGTACATGCATGTAATTTTTGTTACTTTGGGTTTATCATAGTGCATACTTCTAGAATGCGTTCAACGGATCTTTTAACACGTGAAAACAAGTCATTTTTAACCAAACATGTGGTATGCGCTTAAACAACACACCAGAGCCCATTCTCAATCTATTTGTGCCAAAAAAATACGTCCTGGCTGCGATTAAGTCAACGGAGTTCAGAAAGGCCAGACAAGCTTTGTATTACAGTTGCCGCATTTTGTTGTAGACTTAATGCAAAGCCAACCACAAACACTATTTGAACTACGTGTCAGCAAGTTCCGGCGTCTTCTCAGTTTTCCATTATGGTGTGCTTAATAAGTATAGAGTGCCTATCGAACACAGTAAGCGTTTTTTTTCAGATTGTGGCTTTATCATTACCAGCTATACATTGCACAGTTTCTTTCTTCTCAATAATAATGAAAACTTCAAAGTAACAGTGGCTCTAACGAACTCTAAGTTATCACCTTCACAAATATCTGTTCGCTTAAATATTCTTAGTATTTGTGTTTTCACAGTAAATATTTAAAGTTGTTAAACAACAACAGACGCCTACTTACTTTTCTTTTAGTACATGTTGATTGTTCTGCTAACAGTGCCAGCCATAGTACTACAAAGTAAAACACTAAATTGCCACATTTTGTGTTCATATCTCAAGCCGGAATGTTCTGCTTGCAGTGGCGTAATGAAACATGGGTTAGAAAACGTGCTATATATAATAAGCAAGCGCTACTAAGAAACTTTATTGGCACATGTGCAGCAGCTTTGAGGATAGCGTATTGAATTGCTGATGATTGAACTGATGATCATAGAAGTTCTTTTATTATTCATTTTGAGCTCATATCGGTTTCAGCGAACAACTATCTAAAAAAAGCCTGCCTCATGTCTTGACTCTCATTATTCTTGTGCACTTCTCTCTACCATACGCGTTTTGTTGCTACGCGAAGGCAGCTGTGTTGCATATAACCTAATGCAGCACAAAATACTACAAAATATTATCGCAAGCTGTTGAAATCTTTGTGCAAATAATTTATGATACTTCCAGCTTCAGAAATGATAACGTAATATTATTATTAATAATAATTATGATGAAAATATTAGCAGTGTTACCAAAAAGGTGATATGAATAGGAGACACATCGCAGTGAAGGGTTCCGGAAATTTTTACATTCTGTTGCTCTTTAACGAGCACTGATATCACACAGTACCCGGTGCTCCACCATTTTGCCTCGATTGAAATGCGACAGCCGCGACCAGCATCAAACCAGTGACGTTCGAATCAGCAGCCAAAAACCGTAATCACTACTCTACTGCGGCGGACCCATCTCCGAACATAAGCCCTAGCGCACTCCTATTCCAAATTATAGTGCAATTAGAACGAAGCGAATGAAACACCGTATATTTGTTTGACTGAATAATTCCTAACGTAGCACTCGAGCCAGTGAACCTTGTCTGGCTTAAAGTAACATGTCCTTTGCATCAACGTACTCATGTTGTAGTGACATACGTATGGGGTCAATATCAAAATAGGAGCGGTCAGAATGAGGTATTAATGTATGGAGCAGATTTAGGGTGGCGCTCGGAGGCGAGGAAGCGGTGACCAGGGGCATTTTCTTTTTATTTCTTTTAGAATATCAAAGTATTAACAACAAACCAGAGACGTGTCGGTTCTACAATCTCTCTGATCCTTCTGATACATGGTGACATGACCTAAGGTAGCTGAGGACAGACGCGAAGATTTCAACCCCCTTCTCAACAACGGATTCAAGAACGAAACAACGGTGTCTGGCACAGCGAAGACGCGTCGCAGAAAACAAAATGGCCGATGGCTGTTGGTGACCCACATACACAAGCAAGAGCTCTTTCAACAAGTTTCAGGCATGAATAGAGAGGCTCTGCTGGAGAAGCAGAATACCCTTTGAGAAAATGTGACAACGCTTTTGAGCCAAAATAATAGGAAGGTAGAACAACACGCCCATCGATCTCAACTAATGACGCATGTAAAGTAGATAAAGAGCGTGTCACATATGTTAAGCCAATTTTGCGAACAGATTGAACCGCTTATCGAAGGAAAAGACGAGGATGCAGAATTTGAAAGAGTTTTGTAGCATAGGTCGAAGATCGTCGCCACAACGAGAAAAATAGAGAGGTGATTACGAGAGTTACTACAAGCGATGTAACTCACCTCAAAAGAAGTGAGAGAACAGGCGAGCTCAATTCAAGGTTCTAACCACACGTCGGACACGCAAGAGCTTGTATAGTTGCCATGTCTTGAGATGATGAAATTTTATTGGAAGTAAACAGAATGACCCAGGTTTTGGCATGTGTTTGAGACATTGACGCATAACAGATTGAACGTGCTGAGGAGTCGGAAACATAATTACCTTCTGGCGTCTCTCAGTGCAGAAGCTGCGTCTCCAGCTGAAGGTTTGCAGTTTTCTGGTCAGAATTGCGAGCATGCTGTCGCTCTACTGAAAAAAAACGTTGGACGAGAAGATAATTTAATAGAGACACACTTTAAAGAGCTAGCAAACGTGGACGTAGTATAGAGTTGGAATGATATGGAAGGATTGAATAAATGCTTCCAGAAGTTGCAAGTGAACACACGAGCGTCACAGACAATAAGAGTGAAAATGAATAGTTACGCCCCAATGATAGCTCTTGGTGTAAAATCTGCGCTACCGGTAGATATCACAATCGAGATGAAGAGGAGGGAGATCCAGAAAGGCGCGAACATACCATCAATGACGGAGTTTAACTCAACGTCAAAAGAGAAAGTTCTCTGTTCGAAAAAATATATGGATTTTCAAACATATACATACGCAGCAGAAGAAGCTCGCGAAAACAAATATTACGTGAAGCAGTCATCGCACAGCTTGAGCTGGACTAAAGCACCTGCGCTTCAAAGCACCTTGATGAAAAAATGCATCTTCTGTGAGATGACTGGACATTACACCGAAGATTGAAGAAGAAAGCGTTACGACGGAAAAGATCAAAGAAGCCTTGCAGCAGGAGTGAAGGTGCTTCAGATGCACTAGACCTCACCATGCGGCAAAAATATGGCGCACTAACGTACTCTGCAAACATCCGAAAGAAGGCGCGCTATCCATGTGTTCACCACGTACACCTGTGAAAACGACAGCTCAACAGCTAGGCTGTGGTGATGGGCACTCACGTACAGGCACCCAACCTGACCGGTTATACGCCAGCAAGTCCTGCAACATGGACGCACAGCAGTATGGTGAGCACAAGCACATACTGCTGCAGGCAACTCGCTGTGGATGGAGGGAAAAGATAGTGAGAGATACGCACAAATTCTGCTAGCAAGGGGAGAGGCCATGCATTCATAAATGACTGTCAAAGAAACTGGGGTGCCAGGTCAAAAGATTTTAAAGCATTACTGTTGGATAGTTTGGAAGAGGAGAGACAGAATTCGAAATGAAGTTTGTTGAAGTCAACTGGAAAAAACCTACATCGAAACACGTCAAGATTGTGGAGTTGCAGATACAAGTTATATATTCTGACACGCTACCATTGCTACTGTCATATTTACGAGAAAAGCAAGACTATAAGATATTTGCTTGGCTCATGTTATACTTTATTGTGAGGTAAGAAAAATGAATCCTCTGCCCACACTATAAACATATAGCAGGACATCCCAATGACAATATAAAAATGAACAGAACAGAGCCAAGTGAAATTTTAAGGGGGAAGCACATGCCGGAGAAGCGGACTCCACCCCCAGACGAATCGGACAAAAAACTTTCCGCCGCCTGGTGTACAATGTTGATCTTGTTTTTAACATGTTTGACCATTGACTGATGACAGCAAGAAGACGGCAAATGAAAGCGAAAAATTGGAAACTTAGATAATAATCAAAGCAGAATAATACCGGACCCTGGTGACTGGTCACATTCACGAAATTCATCCAAAAGTAATGGCGATAAAAACGATGTTCGGATTAACCGTACAAGGCTTCTAGGGCTGTTGTGTGCAACTAAAATCATTGCTGGTCATAGTATTTAATGTCAGTGCAAAATCTGACGCGATCGTTGATGAATTGCTAAGATTCTAAAACAGAGAATCAAAGACAACCCAGCAACAAAACTAAGCGAGGACCATGTGCTGGGGTACGTTCGAAAAACACTGAAACTCAAAGCTGGAAAATATCAAGTGCCGCAACTGTGTAAGAAAAAAAGTAACGATGGTAGGCGACAACAATATTGCAGGGAAGAGGCTTATCCAGGTGACAAAGAAATTAAATACTGACGGAGATGACCTCCAAGCCTACAGCAAAGCTGTCCGAGGGTACTTCGAGCAAGAAATACCAGAAAACATCGAAGAAGCTTCCGAACAAAATATGAAGAACAAATATTTCTACAAGTCACATCGGGCAGTAATCAGGAAAAACTGAACCCTAACTCATTCACAAAACTTAATTTGTGTCCTGAAGCCCGGTCCTTTCAGACCGTTGCGGGTCACGTCCACATCGGTACGGTCAGTATCATCAGGCCGAGCCTTGTGGCGTCAGCTTGGACCTTCTGGACTGCCCGTAGTTGGTCTTGATAAGACGCGCTTCGCACCATCATCTGTGGAGTAAAGCCATTGTTCTTCAGTGTCGGCGAGAGTCGCGGGACAGCCCGTCAGCATGTGCCTGAACCCAATGATGCCATTGCACGCGTCACACTTGTCTTGAGCTTCACCGTCAGGGAGAATTTCATGTAGACAATACGGAAGGGTGTAAGTTCCGGTTTGCAGTAAACGTGGCGTGACTGTCTTCTGAGCCCTGTTCAAAATTGCGTGTGGCAGTAGAAATTGCCTACGCCCCAAGTAATATTATTTTGTGATGTCGTTGTAAGTGAATAAATTACCTTTATAGCCGCCGGAATGGTAGTGGGCACCTGAACGACCCGGCAAGCGAGTCCCCATGCCAGGTCATTCGTCACCTCATTGAGGTTGACACGAGTTTCGTCCATTTGTCCCGTATGCGCAGAAAACCATCGAATTTCAGTATCAATAGGATTGACTTTGTTCAAAAGCTTAACCACAGTTCCAGTGACATAGCCCTATTCGAAGCTCGTCATTGCTGCTTTGGAGTCACTATTGACGTTCGACCATTTTCTGTTCCTAATAGCTAAAGCAATTGCGCCTTGTTCCGCAACTGTGGAATCCTTAGTGAGTATAGTCAGGGCATTCCGTACCTCTCCCTGGCTGTCGACTATTACAGCCATGTAGGCCTCTTGGCCTTTCACCCAGGCTGCGTCCATGACGGCCGCCTGTTGTCCTACCTGTTCGATTTCCTTCAATAAAGCTTTCGCTCTCACTCTTCGCCTGCTGACATTGTGTTCCGGATGCATGTTTCTCGGCAGGGCAGTGGTTCTGATCACGTCTCTAAGCTTCGCGTTCAGTTCGACCTCGACCTCTTTCGGGTTCTTCGATCTATTGAGGACTAACCCGATTGCCCTGAGTATCAGCCTACCCGCACGTGTCCTCGTTATTCTTTCCTGCTGCGCCATCTGTTGCGCTTCAACCATTTCTTACATAGTATTGTGCCTCTAGACTCTCGTTCGACGCCCTGTTTGGTATACCTAGGGCAACCTTGACTAACTTTCTGATAATGGTGTTGAGCTTGTTCAGCTCGACCTGCGATCATCGGAAGAGACCTGCCACGTAGGTGAAGTGACAGAGAGTGAAGGCGTGTAGTAGCCTTAAAGCGCTGTCCTCACCAAGGCCCCTGTGTCGGTTGGTGATTCTCTTTTGAAGCCTGAGTACTTGGTCAGTTTTTTGGAAATATGCTGAATGGCAGTGAGGTTGCTACCTCCCACTTCTATGTAGAAGTCTAGAACTTTAAATTTTTGTGACCTGCTTGATCGCGGATCCGTCCTGACAGCGCAAGATAAAGTTCGGTTCCTCACCTGGGACATAGCCCTTGGGTCACCGACCCCTACCTCGATTTTTTATAACCAAAAGTTCTGACTTCGCCGCCGAACTATTTAGCCCCATTTCGCCGAGAGTGTTTTTCACGGTGTCTACACTCTCCTGAAGTCTAGTCTCCGTTTGGCCTATGTTTCCGTTGGCGCTCCATATGGTTATCTCGTCGGCATATATTGCGAAGTGTATACCTTCTATCCGCTCCGAATCCCTCGCAACTGTTGTCATTGCTAAATTATATAACATGGGTGAGAGCACCGCTCCTTGTGGGGTTCCTCTGTTGCCCAGTGCCCCCAACTTTGATTTTAGTTCTCCTAGTGTTAGGCTCACTTGTCTACCACTAAAAAAAACGACTTGACTATGCGGAAAAGCCTCTTGCCCATACCAAGCGTGGATAGTACCTTGAACATAGCCTTATGCTCTATGCGGTCAAAAGCTTTTTCGAGGTCGAGACCAAGGAGCGCTCTCTTACGCATTGGGCTAACCTGTATGAACTGGTGCTTGATCAGGAGCATGGCGTCCTGAGTGTACAGACCGGGACGAAAACTGATCATGTTATGTGGGAGTATGTCATGTTGTACAACGTAGCGCGTGAGTCTGTTGAGAATGACGTGTTCTATAGCTTTACCTACGCGTGACGTGAGATTGGACGGAGGTTATCTAGGATGAGTGGTTTACATGGTTTGGGTATGAGAATAGTATTGGCTTGCTTCCATTCTTCCAGATATTCTCCTTTTTTCCATAAGTCGGTGAACTGATCAGTCAAGTAAATGATTAAGTTATCGTCCAGATTCATTAAAAGTTTGTTAGTAATGCCGTCGGGCCCGGCTGCCGATCTGCTAAAAAGACCATGGAGGGCAGCTGGCACTTCACCCTCAGTGAAATCACGGTCCATTTTTTCGCACGGTGGTGCAGAGTACTCTATGTGTTCATCGCTATCCCCCGGTTGTTTCGGCGGGAGATATTTTTCCGCAAGCTCCTGCGTGATTACGTCTTAAGTCCTGGACTGGCTCGCCTCATGTGCTAATTTTGCAATGGCCGTTCTCTTGTTAGACTTAGTTTCGTTCTCGTTTAATAGGAGTTTGAGGAGGTTCCAACTGCCCCCACGTTTGACTCTACTGTCTGCCTAGTTGCAAGCTTCATCCCACTGTTGCTTTGTGAGGGTTTGTGAGTGCTCCTCTATCTGTCTATTCAGAAACGCTATCTTTTTCCTGAGCTTCTGGTTAAGTCTTTGTGTTTCCCATTTTTGCAGGATGAATTGCTTGGCCTCGATCAGATGTGCGAGCCGACTATCTATGGTCTCTATGCTGTGTTCCATCGTAATACTTCTAGTGGCCTCCTGCAGGTCCTCTTCGAGCTAGCTTATCTAGGTCTGGAAGGACTGTCTGCCAGTTTCTATGGCTTCCAACTCTAGTCGTTTTGCTTTAGCTTTCCTAAAAAGGTCCCAGTCGGTGCACAGAAAGGTTCTAGTCTGTTGTTTTGGCATTCCTATGCCAATGTGTATGATATAGTGGTCGCTACCTGGATCTGTGCCTGAATTTTCCCAGCTAGCTTCGTTTAAGTTCTTCACAAAAGAGAGGTCTCGTGTAGAGTCTCTGCAGCCGGATCGGTGATCAGGCTCAGTCCGAGATCTGTGGTGAGGTCCTATAGCCCTTTTCCTTTCTTTGTATTCCAAGTGTATCCCTCCGCTTTGTAGGGGGCATTAATGTCACCTCCTAATGTAAGCGGGGAGCTCTTGGCGATGGCGAGTGCCTTGGTAAAAAGTGTCCTGAAGTTCTGATTCCTGGCGCTGGGACTGCTCTAAATGTTTAAGTAGAAAATACTGCGCCCCTTGCCCCCCCCCCCCCTGCTTTTTAAGTGCAACTTCTACTAAGGTATACTCGATATTAGTCAACTCGAGCGGGATATCGTGTTCAACAAAAGGTAGTTTTCTGTCAACCAGGGTTGCTAATCCTCTCCCGCAATGTTTTCCTCTACATACCAATTTGTAGCTGGTTAGTTGGACCTCGTCCAATAAAGTTTTCTGCAGCCTAATTACTTTTGGTTTGTCCCCATGGACCTGAATATTTGTCGCAGCGATGCCTTTTTGTTGAGGAATCCGTTACAATTCCACTGCCACGCACGACGAAAACTGTGCGTGCTAGCCATAACTATTCGATGGGTTTAGTTTGCTGTTACCCGCCGTCGTGCTTTTTTGAGCACTCCCTGACGGTCCAGAGAGTGAATTTAGACCTTCCAAGTCTGACGGCAATTATTTTTCGTCGTCAATTTTCATTTAAAGTTTCTTGAATCTCTTTTATGCCGTCAACCTCTATTTCCGTAGTTTGTCTACATTTAAGTTAATCCTCTCTGTCATCTGTTTGATTTCTTTAATTACCTCTTTCAGTACAGTAAGGACTGAGAAAACTGAATCACTTTCGGGGCTAACTGCCCTCTTTTTACGAGAGGGGGAGCAGTCAGCCTCACATGATTCAATATTTTGACTTACTGGCCTGACTGTTACTACGCTCGCAGGGCGTGGCTGCGCATTTTTTCGAATTAAATTACCTGTTTGGTCAGTTCTTCGTTAGCCTCCCTAGGTAATTGATCTATTCTGACATCAATGCTGTCAGTCACTGGTGGCGCAGCAGTGCTACCAGCGACTCTCACGGTACTTTTCTTAATCGGCCCAAGTGTTCCCAGCAGCCGGCGTGGCACCAGGCACACCAAATTCTGAGCTCTCCTGCCCTCTTCTCGACTTGGAGCGGCTGTTCTTCCTGGGTAGCAAGCGGCGTCTGGATCTCGAGCAACTACGAGAGCGCGAGCGATTTCTGGGGCTCTTGTGTACGCTTAGCGTTTCCATGGGCGTTTTCGTGGCCGATCGCGACCGATCGCGTTCCCTTCGGCGGGCCCGTACAACATAGGCTACTTGAAACCGCTTCCTGCACGTTTTGTCTCCGGTGGGGTGGCTTCCTCCGCAAAACTTGCACGTGGGTGTGCAGATGTGATTCTCTGGCGGGTTGAGGGCTCTACACCCTCGACACAGAACAGAGTCCGGCGTTGGGCACACATCCGAGCGGTGTCCTACCCTACCACAAGTGGAACAAACATCAAATTGTTTCCTGTAGAGGTAGCATCTTACCAAAGTCGGTCCGTAACGCACAAACCTTGGCACACGCAGTCCGTGGAAAATTGCGATGACTGAGCCCGAAGTCTTGATACGCTTTGCAGCCAAAGCTAGCGTAATGCGCTCATGCACGATGTTGGTCGTTATAGCGGACTGGGAGTCCCTGATGTCGACTTGTCTAATCACACCTTTGCAAGTGGCCTGTGGGGCCGTTTCGTACGCATTGACTTCATATTCCGCTTCCGCAATCTTGACGGACTTGATTCTGACATACCTTTCCGCATTATCTGACTCAGGCGTGCTAACCACGGTGATATTTTGCGTGAAGTTGGGGCACAATACGTCTTCGTTTGCTTGCTCTGCCGTCAGACCGCTAGCCTCGATCACTGCAGTTCCGATCACCGTGGTGTCAAAAATTTACTCAAATTCAGTCCACCCCGTGGTCGTATTATAATTTTGTGATGCTCCTTGGGCAGCTGGGGCATCCTCGAGGCTTTGACAACACGATTACGATTCTTGAACGCACAGGTGGCGTTTGCGGCTCTCCTGCCACCGCCGGTGGCGGCGTCTCCGCTGGACGCTTGAGAGTTGCATGGCATCGCGTTGGCCGCTGTTCTGCTCTTCTTCTTAACACAGGATCATCAACCGGCAGCAACTTGCCAGCCGAAACCCTCCTCGTCGTTTTCGGATATGTCTGAAGCCTCATCGGCCATACGGGAGTCCGTCATGTCTGAGGAGAACGTAAACCGGCTACGCCTAACGGGTGCTACTCTTCGGTATGGATCGCTCCGCATGTAGTGGGGTGAACAGGAGAGGTCTGGTAATATTGTCAAAAACGTTGCCCACCTTGTCACTTGTTATCAGTCAATTTTCGGACAACATCACGAATCGAATGGTGTGCTAGAAATGGTCGCACCATGAGAAAATGGCCAGTGGAACAACGAAAAAGATGAAGCCGATGTGAGACGCGTTGGCGTCCCATTGTCAACCGCAGCGCCTCTCCGGAACAACCATAATGATACGTATCCTCCTTGAGGCATCATCATTTCAAAACCTTAGGGAACCCCTCAATGACAATTCGGAAACTTGGTCAAGCCTTAACGCCGACACCACAAGCTTGCTAATGCACTTGCGGCAGCACATGCTTCCCATGTCATCCGTTGAGAAAAAAAATTTTACAGCTCAGAATACAAAAAATGACTGAGGCGGCCTGATATTTTTGTGGTGTTAAAGAATACCCAGCAAAGATATGCCATACCTGAAGACAACAACATGGAGATCGACGAGGATAACTTTCGGCACTACAACAAGCAGCTTTTTCAGCGGAAATATTTTATCGACACACGAAATAATTCGAACACATATATTCTGCAGTTGTGGCGCAACTCCTAAAATGATTTTACGCCGATGATATCTTACTGGGAGCTGACAAATACTCGACATTGGCAAAGCTGTGCAAAGAAGCAAGAGACGGTTTTCGTAAAGCGAAAAGAAATTGAGGGAAATGGAGTTCAAATGACGCTGAACAAGACAAATATTTGACGAAGAAGATTTAGATTGAGGGATCAAAAAAGAGGGGCAAAGTAAGGTGTTGGGGCCGAAGTGTAATTTCTCGGAGGACGTGTTGAGCTTTCTTGACACTACATGGTGAAATGACATGAATATAAGGCAACTCTCAAAACGTCAGGGTCATTAAGCTACGGGTAAGCTATACGACCCTTTAGGTTTTTTACAACATTTTCCATTAGAGCAAAATGATCACTGCAGAAAATTTTGATGGAGACATTGAAATGGGATGAACCTTTACGAAGACTGGACCATTCAGCTCGGAAGACTGGTCAGAGAATTTTAAGTCTTCGAATGACTTCATTATCAGATGCTGAGGCAACAGGCAAGCTCAAATGAAATCATCGACTCTACACGCCTTTTCTGTTGTAAGTTCAATGGCATATGGAGAAATATTATTCTTTGCAACATCCCGACGAAAGAAATGAAATCTGCTTAATCAATGAAAAAGCAGAGTCGCTCTAATAAAGACAATTGCCCTAGCAAGAATATAGTTGTTAGATGCCACAATATCACTCAAATTGGCCAGTCATATAAATGAGAATTTCATCAGACCCTAAGCAGCATGAAATATTGGATTGACTCTTGAATAGTATTATGCTGGATAAAGTAAAACAAGTCGAAAGATCTGTTTGTTGACAGCCGGGCAACTGAAATTAAGAGCAAGTACGACGAGAATAATAGGGGCTATGTTAAAAGTGATGAAAATCTTGCGAATCTAGTGAAAAAAGGCATGAACACGAAGCGCTTGCTCAACAATAAATTATGGTGGAAAGGCTCCACGAGGATCAAGGACAAACAACCGAAAACCTGAAAATGATATCAAGCTGGAAACGGACAATCATGACAACAAAGATGACTAAAAGACCGTGCCAAGCCTAAATGCCGGAACGTGGCATGAAAGAATGTAAACAGGTTTGAATAGTACAAGAAAGCGTTATGCGTGACAGTATGAGTGAAGTGATACATTAGAAATCCAAGAAGAGAACGAGAGGCAGGTTCAGCCACAGGATAATAATTTACCAAGGCATAGTTTGTGCTGATAAAACAGGACCAGAAGACGTTACAAAATGCAGTGACACGATTATATAACATGAGCATGTACTCCGCGAACGTCTTAGAAGACAATCAATATGCCCTAAGATTGAAAGGGGGGTTTCAGTGGATATGCTAGAGCTTTGATGAGAAGCATCCATTTGTTTCGCCAAGAGAAAGTTACTTGTCAGAAGTCTTGGTTCTCAATATGCGACCATGCACTGTGGCGCTGCGGCAACATCGACAGATTTGAGAACGAGGTATTGGATTGTCTCTGTCGTAGAAGTGGTGAAATTGGTTATGAAGAAATGGATCACATGTTGTAGGTTTGGTTCTGGACTAGTGGCGCATGAAACTTCACCACTACTGGCTTACAGAATAATGAAGACGACGCCATTCAACATATATGGTATTGGCTTTTGTAGACCACTAAGTGATCGAAAGGTCAAAGGCCGCAAAACTACAAATTTCTACATTGTGATATTTACGTGTGCCAGAGCCACAGCTGTAAAAAGGAGTTGGTCCAGAGGATGTCATAAAAAGCGTTTATTTAATCACTCCGAAGATTGGTATCTCTAAGAGAATTGTGTACAACGATTCACAAGGACCACGCAAGAGCGTTCAAGAAATCAGAGAAAGATATAAATAAAACGTTAAAGGTGGCAGATGAAAGGATGCAGGATGCAACAGTATACCGCTAACCTGAAAATGAAATAGAAGTTTCTTGCCGAGTTAGATCCATGATGGCGAGGATTTTGTGAAAGACTTATCGCAAGCTTTAAGACATATGTGGCAAAAACTATAGGAGTACGACTTTTAGATAAAGATGAACTAAGGACTGTGGTTGTTATAGCAGAATGAGCAATTAACAACCGGTTATTCACTGACAAATGCATTTGATGCTCCTAACAAGCCTCAACTCATTACACAGGCGAATGTTGTGGGAGGAGGGCAAGCAATTAACAAGAAAAAGACAACATACTTGGACAAACAGTTTTCTGAATTACTTGACTGCTACAAAACTGGCAATGATGACTAGGTGGCCCAGATAGAGAAGAAAGTACCTGAGGGAGCTAAAGTGTGCCAGCAGAAAGACAGAAGCTCAGAGCATCTATACTCTGCTAGGAGAAAGGGGAAAAAACACAGCGGAAACTCTGCAAGATCGAAAAGAATTTCCCATACAAGAATGAACAAGTGACTACATGATCGCTTCAGACACCTCAAGGAAAATTGGTTAAGAGGCCAATTCAGCTCTTGTATTCGCTGGAAGGCGGCTTTGGTTGAATATGGTGGGAGAGAAGATGTAGAAAACCAAATAAAGGTGGAGCTGAGAGGCAAAGAAGAAGACGTGGCAGGGAACACGCTTTTTATATTTCTGTATATTATCGTTATGTCAAAAATGAATCGAAGACGTATCGGTTCTGTGGTCCCTCTGCTCCTGAAACAAGCATGTCGTATTCATGCTGCATCAAACCCTTTAGGCCCCTAACAGAGAAGGCCAGAGTAGGGGTTAGTTGATTGAAAGTAGTTGACACTTGTACATAGCTCAACATGTAGTTGTGCATAGTGTAACAGCCCCTCATAGGGGCTAGCCAGACTTGCAAAAACAAGACTTATTCAAGTCGGTGGCACCCTCTAATTATCCATACTTTAGCTTTGTGCAACATACGTCATTGACGAGATCGATGATCACGCTATGTTTCTGTTGCTTCTTGCGATCATGAAAAAAGCATACTAAGTATGCGGTGGGCATCGGTTCACATATTGGAAAAGATGAAGCAGATACGTCGAATAAATAAAAGAATCGGGCACTTACAAAACGCAGTAATAACCACCAAAAGAAAGAAAATGCTATACACGAACGGGAGCGACACAAGCAGACCACCTTGCAGGCACAGCTACACCTCTACCGACCACTACTGGCTCTACATGTACTAAGGTGGCAGCTTTTTTTTTTTGAGCGCAACAAATAATAAATTATTCTGGTTCTGCTTTGAAACATTCAAGTGCAACCTCCTATGCAGTATTAGTATAGTAGAGAACCGCTTTAAACCCGCGTCGTCATAAAACATGATTTCATTGTCTCGACGTACAAAGAACAACACACAGCACCAAAGCAGTTCTAAGGACACTTACAGCATTATAAATTGGCGGATTTGGAGTGACCCACGAATTCTACGCTGGAGCACTCCACACTGCCGAAAGGCAACAGTGGAACAAAGGAACACACATGCATCCTCTAGAGCAAAGGGCAGGGTCAAAATAGAACGCGATGCGCGCGCCTCTTTTCTTGCTTGAGTGGGCACGCAGGGCACAGCGACGCTACGCTAGCAAGCCCTGAGCTCCATCGTCAGGCACAGCTGACACGACGAACCGGCGTCTGTTGTCACGCTCGAAGTTCGCAAAGTTTCAAGGCATGGCCGGCGGCGGCAGCTGCATTTCCGATGGAGGCGGAAATGTTGTAGGCCCGTGTGCTCAGATTTGGGCGCACGTTAAAGAACCTCAGGTGGTCGCAATTTCCGGAGCCCTCCACTACGGCG
Organism: Rhipicephalus annulatus; assembly: GCA_013436015.1. Classification (NCBI taxonomy): domain Eukaryota; kingdom Metazoa; phylum Arthropoda; class Arachnida; order Ixodida; family Ixodidae; genus Rhipicephalus; species Rhipicephalus annulatus. Next base: position 347,434 of record WOVY01003138.1, read on the forward strand.
TCTCTCATAATCTTATGGTGGTTTTGGGACGTTAAACCCCACATATCAATTTCAAAGCATGGGACACTTGTGACTTCCGGTTGCTGCCACCGATTGTCGCAGAGTAGAAAAAGTTGCTCCGTGGGAGCATCTCACGGCAGAGCTACTTCAGATCAGCCAACACAACACACTGGGAGCCCTCTCAATCCACCAATAGAATAAACTTGATCCGCATGTAGCAGAAAAAAAGTATTACCGGAAGGGCTCTGAATCTGCTAATGAATAACACCTACAGAACAAGTAGTTCCTGGTCGTGGTCCTCCTTTCATTTTTAGCTAGGGGCTCTCGGACATAAAAGCGTGGCACAAAAATGCTAATTTGCATTTTTAGCGAATAAAACAAGGAGTCCTGGTTCACATGAAGCAAAACCCGCGATACTGTCAGGGACATGCTTCTACATGACTAAGTAGTTTTTGTTATTTAGTTATTAGGATGAAAGTCAGGTGACATGCCAAACGCGAAACGTGACAGGGGCTCAGCGTCGGTGTACCTCGCCATCGATGACAAAGTGACTGACGCGAAAATCATGTGATGAAGTTACCATGTTTAATCCTTATATAGTTCGGGATCACCTAAATTTGGCGTGTCATTTTTTTACATCGCATGGTGACCTCGTCACATGACATTCATCCATTATATAGGACAGGCAGTCCCACTGGCAGTGCAAAATAGGTTGCGGAGAAGAAAAATAATGGCTCCGATTTTGGAGAATCATTGCAAAAACATACATTACAAAAAGCTTCCGGGAGTGGGCGTGGAAGGTAAGGTCCACCAACTCAGAGGAAAAAAAACTTGGTAGATAAACGTAACTTGGGAATTATTAGTACGCGAAGCATGCGTGGGGAAGGTGAATTGGTTGTATTTTTTGTTGGTCAGACATTACAAAATGATGCTGAATACGTGCACAAATGTATGCACATACGTATAATTAACAGTCGCATGTATACCGTTGCGTAACAATGTCAACAAATGCATGGGCATGGACTACAGCAGAGGCGGTTAACCAATACATAGCACTTGTGTCAGCGAGGATGGTAGCCCCGGACACTGTTAGATAAACGAGCTTCAGAAGATGGCACTTCATAACATTTTTTCTTAACAGGACGTCACGCTAGTATGATAGGAGCGCGTATGTACTGTTTACAAAATGCAACCACAATAGTTTCACGAACGTTACAGTCTAATTAAAAAGCAGTTCAGAAATCTGGCGTGGTGTTGGGGTAGAATACTTGAATTTCAAGCGTAATGCTGGTGTTGACTTTCTGCTGGGACCAGGGTATTGATTCAAGGCGCTCTTTAGGTCAATTGCCGATGCCAGCTTTTAGGGACGAAGCTCCTGAGGGCCAACCTATTCGGTGTTCATTATGCCCTACAAAACCTAAACTTAAACTCAACACCTCCATAACAAAAACAAAAACAACTTGAACAATCGACTTTATGTGTATACGGAAACACAATACACGATCACTCGCACCGATCTTGTGTCTATCTATTCATGCATTTCTCTGTCCGTCCGTCCAAGCATCCTACCGACCATGCAGCCGTCTGTATATCTGTGCGTCGTTTATGCAAGTTGGCGAATTCAACGTAGACATTATGCATCTTACGACGTACTGCTTTGCCCACTCGTAGCCAATGACTTCGTGGAGATGCACTTCCTTCTTTCTAAGGCTATTTATTAAAAATTAGCAATGTCTGTTTGCATCATTCATTGGCTTGTGTGAACGCTTAGTCTCCATGAGTGCATAGGAGAAGCTACAGTTAATCTTGACATGACGTGACAATGACTTCGTGGAGACGCACTAACTTTTTCTTAACGCTTTTGAATGAAAATTAGCAATGTCTGTTTGGATCATTCATTGGCTTATATGAACGCCCAGTCGCCTTGAGCGCATTGCGAACAGCTGCAGTTGATCTTGACAAGACATGACAGCTGTATTTTAGAAGTTCATGTCTAATGATTATAAAATTGAATTGCCATCACTGACTTTCTATAGACGCTTCTTGAGCATTACGGTCCATTTGAAAATCAGTTGCAAAACCTGGCATTGTTCTAAGTTAGAATGCTTGGTTCCCACTCAGAATTCTGGGTTAGATTTCTGCTTGGACCCCTACATTCTTTTTAAATGCAGAGCCTCTGTTAGCCACATGATGTCGCGCTTCGGCGTCGGCAGTGACAACGTCTTATATCCCCCCTTCCCCGACCCCCGCGAATGCCCGCGTCTCACGTCTCGCACCAACCAAGTAAGACATCCCCAAATCCCCTCCTCGTCTGCTAGTAAAAAAAGCCACTGCTCGCTCTGCACAACCATTAGCTAGTCGCCCAGTCTATGTAGGCACAGCATCGCGCATTCACAAGCCAGTCAAGGGCGTCTTTACTTGGCTTTCACACCAAGTTGAAGGCTAAGGACCTATCGGCAAAACTACCATGGTGAATACTGGAAAACATGGCGGGCGTAGTGGAAATAAGAGTTGATATGGTGGACATTATGGTGGATATGACGGGACGTGCTGGATGGCATGGTGCACAGAAGATGGGTTAAGTAGAAACAATGGTGGAAAGAAGAGGCTAGATAGTGGGCAATCATGGGAGGCTCTGGCTACCATTGCGATAATGCTGGGAAGCACTATGCATATAGTGGGTGCTGCTTATTATGGTGGGCCACATGGTGTACCAAGCTGAGCGCTCTTCCCACCATTGCGATAATGCTGGGAAGCACTAAGCAGACGATGGCTGGTAATTATTATTGCGGGCCACATGGTGTACCAAGCTGAGAAGCTCTGCCCACCATTGCGATAATGCTAGGAAGTAGTAAGCAGATGATGGGTGAGCTTATAATGACGGGCAATATATATCGTGTACCAAGCTGGTATCTGTACACTTCATGCTCTACAACTAAGATTTCCACAAAAACTTAGGCCTAGCAACCGAGCCCGTACAATTATTTTATCCGCGCTTCTGCGTTTCAGAATACACAATTTCGACGGGTAAGAATGACAACACAGCACAGCCATGGCATCAATTAACCTAACAGACAGACAGACAGACAGACAGACAGACAAAGAATTTTATTGGGTCCTGAGAAACGCTGCTCTGTTAGAGCAACATCGCGGGCCGCTTCAACGTAGCAACGGGGAGGCCTAGCCTCACCACCGCATCGTGGGCGCTCTGGACAGCCAGCATCTGTGGTAGCAACACTGAACTTCGTAAGGCGGAGTTCCAGTCTTCTTCTGTGAGCCGACTTGGGCCCCGTAACGAGGGGCACTGCCAGAGCAAATGTGCTAAGCCACTAACCTCACCACAATCAAGACAAGTAGAGTCAAAAGCTTCTGGGGAGACTATGCTGAGTAAAAATAGGCTTGAATAGGACCTGGTCCGGAGCATTCTAAACGTGATGGCCTGAGGTCTTGACAACTTGTTGTGTAGAGGAGCTAATGACCGCCTACTCAACTGAATGTAAGTAAAGCGTCCCTGAACATCTCACTGCCAACCTGCGGAACTACGTCCTCCCCAGCGCGGAGGGTTAGTGCGCGCGCCCGGGGGTGAGCAGTGTCATTCAGGTTTACTTGAGAGTCCAGTAGTGGTTCGAGATGTGCAGGAAACCAAGTAATGGTATGTGGAGAAAGTGTCCTATTTTCAAGTAGTTTAAATACTTCATTACAGACGAAACCAGAGGCGAAAGCTTTGACCGCTGACCTTGAGTCGATAACGATTTGCGATTTACTGTTATCCAAAAGTGCAAGCGCTACAGCCAACTGTTGGGCTCTTGAGGGAGTTGAGCCCCTAATTGATGCAGCTTTGATAATAAAACACATATGATTGATGGGAATAACAGAAAACCTATCTGAGCGACCATACTGAGCGGCATCGCCAAACACAATGAGGATCGTTCCTGATGATCTTCAGAAGTGTGATGGCCTTAGCCCGGCGCCTTCCTACGTTGTGCTGAGGATGGACGTTTCGCGGGAACAGAGAGACCTGGATGGCAGTACGCTGTTCATTTGGTAGTTTAATACGGTGACCCTCTACGAGCGCCTGACTGAGCCCTAGGGCGAAGAAAATTTTCCTACCAGCCAGCGTAGACGACAGGTGCATTAGCTGTGCAGTCTCTTTGGCCCAAATGATCTCATCGAGGTTGTATGAACTCCTAGCTGTACAAGTGATTCAGTGCTTGTTCGCACGGGAATGCCCAACACCCTCTTTACGCTTTTTCTGATCAGAGTTTCCAGCTTCTTCTTTTCGATTACATACCAAGAGTGCATGGCAGCAACGTACGTTATGTGAGTCATGAGGAATGAATGAAAGAGCCTCAGTAGATTGTCCTCTCTGAGTCCCCCTCCCTTCTGTTCGAAACCCTAAATCAACCTGATGATATTCTCGGTCTTGGTTGAAATCTTAGTGATGGTTTGTCCGTTGTGCCTGTGCTTCTCGATAATCATGCCCAGCACTCCAATAGCGTCCACTCTCGGATTGGGGGCGCCACTTCCGGTGTGAAGTACAATGTCTATCTCTAATGAAGGCTTCCAGATTTTCGACCTGGCTCCTTTTCTATTGGGCCTGTATAAAAGCAGCTCCGATTTACTCAAAGAGCACCTCAGCCCTGTGCCAGCAAGGAATAGCTCTGTCTGATCGATGGCTTTCTGGAGTGCAGTCTCGACTTCACCTTCGCTACCTTCCGGACACCAGATGGTAATATGATCAGCGTAAAGCGTATGGCTGATGCCCATCATATTAGATAGCAGTGTTGACTACTTGCATATTGCGATGTTAAAGAGAAGCGGAGATATCACCGCTCCTTGAGGCATGCTTTTAGGGCCCAGTGCTAAGGGAGAAGACTTGAGGTTTCCGGTATTGAGTGTGGCCTTCGTGGATTCGTAAAAGGAGCTGGCGTATATGTAGAAGGCGTCGCCTAGTCTACGCACCGAAATGGAGTTTAGCATGTGCGCGTGAGAGATGTTGTCAAACGCTTTTTCCAAGTCAAGACCCAGGATGCCTCTAACGTCCCTTGTGTACGCGTGTATGATTTGATTTTTGAGCAGCTTCAAAGTGTCTTGTGTGGACGAAGATGGATTCATCCCAACCACGTTGTAAAGAAAAACACCTTTCTTCTCGATGTACTTAGAGACACGGTTGTAAATGACGTGCTCCGCCACCTTGCCGACACAAGACGTTAGCGATATGGGCCTTAGACTGCCTAAACCTGAAGGTCACCCCGGCTTGCGAATGAAGACAACCGATGCCATTTTCCAAGAGTCTGGGACAGATTCTTCTCTCCATGTGCGATTGATCTCATCAGTTAGGAAACTGATTGATTTGTCTTGCAGGTTCCTGAGGGCCTTGTTCGAGATGCAATCCGGCACCGGACCCAATTGTCCATTAAGGTTTCGAAGAACTTCCCAAATGTCGCTGGTGGTAAAAGGCTCTCCGAGCTCAGTGCAAGGGGTTCTAGTGTAAGAAGGATAGTCTGAACAGCTCGAGGAGCCAATGGATAAATATCTGTGAGCCAAACCATACAGTTTAGCGTCTTTGGAATCAGAGTGTCTGGCGGCATGTATAAGTTTAGCAATGGCTTCCCTTTGATTACTTTTGCAATTCGACTCGTGCAAGAGGTGCTTTAGCAAATTCCGTTTCCCTCCTATTCTCATTTGGCCAGCAACATAATTCCACACCTCATCCCACTGCTGCCTAGACAGGGTCTGGCATTTGTCCTCGATGGTTCGGTTAAGTTCTGCAATTTTCTTGCGAAGCCGACGATTGAGCCTCTGACCCTTCCACCTACTGAGTGATGATTTCTTGGCCACTAGAAGGTGCGCAAGGCTGCTTTCCATCCTATCTGTTTCCAAATCCGTGTGTATCTTTTCTGTCACCTCACCGACGTCTCCCTTGAGCTGTTTAGCCCATGGATTCAGGCTGGGGTTGAGTCTTCAGCTTGCGCACGTTCTTTTCTAAAAATCCGGAAGTAATTCCAATCTGTAAAACTAAGCTCTCTTACGAGTTTGCCCTTTACACTGATATGGGTAGCTAAGACATTATGGACACTACCCAAGTCTACAGGCAACTTGTGCCAAGTAGAAAATTCAACGTTTTTAACAAAGGTAAGATCTGGCGTGGTGATCTCGGGCAGGAGTTACCCATCCTGGTCAGAAAAGCTGGGTCCGTGGCCAGGGTGAGGTTCAAGTTTGCCGCTACATGTCACAAATCCTCGCCTTTACGGGATGACCGCAGGTAAACGCAACCCTGATGAGGAGCGTTGAAATCACCCACCACCAGAAGCGGGGAGATACCAGCCCCAGCGGCAGCCCTACCGAATTGCGCGGGAAACCTTTGTTTGGAGTCATTTGGCGAACTATAAATATGCAGAATGAAAACGCTACTCTTTATATGACCTCCCGGAATAATTTCGACCAATGAGTGTTCCACTGTATTACTGTTCATGGAAAGATTACGCGAGATATAGGTGTATCCCTTAGATACGAGCGTGCAAGTGCCCCTTCGTACGTCTCCATAAAAAGCGTGAGATGTGTAAACCGGCAGAATGACAGAATCCGAAAGCGTCTCCTGAAGCAAAATGACGTGCGACTTTTCAGAGTGAGAACGAATGAATTGCTCAAGAACTGCCTTCTTGCGGGTAAACCCCCAGCAGTTCCACTGACAAATCCTGAACTCTTTAGGCGGACGCGCCATGGTTAGGCGCGAAATATATGTGCCTGCGTTCGAGCGTGTTGACTTTAGCGTCCAACGCACAGAAGTTAGCGTCCAACGTATTCACCTTGGCATCCAGTGCGCTGAACTTGTCTGCCAAGGTATCGACCTTAACAAGAACCAATGCGACTGTTTGGCTAACCGACTGGAACATGTCTCTGATCTCTGTTTTAAAACTATGCAGTTCCTCATCAAACGCAGGTCTTGTCAAAGCCCTCTTTTTGGCTGGACGAACAGTACACTGCACTTTCATGGGTGTTTCGAAGGGCGTCTTCGCGGGTTTTTCTACGGGCGTTTCCATGGCCATTTTCATAGGTGTTTCCACGGGCGTTTCCATGGGCGTTTCAACGGGCGTTTTGAGTCTAGTGACCTTAGGAGGTTGTGAAGCCTCAGTTTTAGCGTTATTAGCTTTTTTAAGTGTGACTATCTCGACTCTAAGCTACGCAATCGCCTCCTTTAGTGCAGCCTTCTCCTTTTTCAGCTGAATAATTCTATCAATGTTCTGTTCTGGCAGTATGCCTCCGTTACCTGTTTCTGGGATCTTTTGACGCAGTCAGCACACTCGGTCGCTATGGCAGCAGGCACCTGAATGCTGACAGCCGGGCTCCGTCATCGAAAACAGCTCCAGGACTGGCAACGGCGCTTGTGGATCGGGGACCACTCCTGAATCGGGAGCGCCCCCCGAGCTCCTGGACAGTGATCTGGACTTGTTGGCCCGTTCGGACAGCTCATGTATCGGTGGGAAGTCCCTGTCAAAGTTGCACCTCTCTCTTCTGCACCGTCTAACGATTATCTCAAATCATTGTGTACAGGTTCTGTCGGTAATTCGATGAGGCCCTCCACAGAAGGCCCACTTCGGTGAGCAAACGTGCTGGTCGCCAGGGGAGGTCATTCCGCAACCTCGACAGATAGCATTTCTTGGAGTGGGGCACACGTCGACTCTGTGGCTGAGTCTACCAAAGGTATAGCAGACATCTGTCTGCCTCCGGTAGAGGGCACACTTGACGATGCTGGGACTACACATGACGTAATTTGGGACTCGAAGCCCTTCGAAGAGGATAACGACTGTGGTAGAATTCTTGATTCGCCGCGCTTCGATAACAGTGGGATTCCTCGGCTGAATAAAAAGTCTTCTGAGCTCTTCGTCGTTCATTTCCATATTTATGTTTCTGATGACGCCCTTGCATGTGTTGTCGGGCGCAGCAATGCAAGAGCTAACATCATATACTGCGTCATCAACGGTGATAGCCTCTAGACTTGCATAGGCTTTGGCGTCGGCTTGCGATGGCGTAATAATCACAACAATGTTCTGCATAGCGTTAGGACAAATGATGTCTTCTGTGATATCTGCAGCGGAGAGAAGTGCAGCAGTCATGAGGGCTTGAAAAATTTAGACGTTACTGGTATTCTTAAAGTTCAGGCCTCCCCGAGGCCTAACAATGATTCGGAAATGCTCCCTTGGTAGATGAGGCAGCCTTCACGCGTTGGCGAGGCGTTTCTTCACGTTGGCGGGAGATTGGGTGCCAGCGTTCTTGCCGTATAGTGGGCCTTGAACTTCAGCGCCCGCCACGGGTGCTTTAGTTGACTTACACTTAGAAAGTGATGTTGTCCATCCAGAACACTGAAATGTTTCGGGAGAAATGTCATCCCCTTGCACAGTGACTTGCATAGCCATCTTTATGGCTCAAACGCGCTAAGCCTAGTGTTAGGCTTAGCTAAGCCTAACCTAAGGCCTAGCAACCCACAGTGGGGTCGAGCAAGAAAAATCTTCAAAACTCGGTAAAAGATCAACCCACCGTGACAAAGTTGTTTCCACGGGGTCCTCGATACTTGAGGCGTCCCCTGGAGCAAAAGGCATCAAACACATAGATAACTTTCACAGATAAAAAAGTGAAGAAGCAGGAGCCGATGTTTAGAGGACCGCATGAATCGGCGCCCCCCAATTAACCTAAAGTAAATATTTTTATTGTGTATGGTGTCCGCGCAAGAAGCAACACACGTCGATGCGACGGAATTCCAGCACTCTCAACGAACGTATGCCTTTCCTCACCGACAGCCACTGGCACTTCTATAGCTTTTATGCGAGAAGACAGACTTAGTGACTCGTATACTTGGGGAACCAATATAATCGCATAATGTTTTCGGCACAATGCATTCGTTCGGGCCAAGCTGTTATGTAGTTGTTGCTATAGTGATAAAGCTACACCAGTGCGCTGGCTCTACTGCACTCTACGTTGCACGAAAAGTATCTCAATATGCAATCAAATAAATTAGGTGAGCGTATTTATGGAATAAGCCTAAAGGCGTCATAAAGCGTGAGCAGATGTCACCCTTTGGAACGAGCAAGAAAGGAGTATTAGACCTGGCAGGCCCAGCCGGTAAACAGTACCTGCTCCCCAGCCAACTTGATTTTTTTTCTTGCGGTTTTGAATTTTAACAAGAACCTAGCGCTGGTGCCATAATTACGGGCAATCGTTACAGGCAGCAGTTGTTTGTGTTTATTAAATGTGCGAGGTTTAGTAGCAGAAGCATATCTCGTCCATGTCGAGTACACGACAAACAAAACTTTAGTTGAACCTTGAATTCTTATGTTAATAAGCTATTTACCACGTTAAATACGTCATGTTGGCATGGCGCAGTCTTTCTTTCGCCGGCTCTCGCACGCGTCGGACCCAAGAATCATGGTCTTCCGCGGAGCAGCGAAGACAGTTCTTGATGACAGTGGAAACAGGATTACAGACGAAAATGGCAAGTATGAAATTATCTTGCCAAATCTGCCAACAGGACGTGTTGCTTTGAATACAGTGTTTTGCACGGTAATATTCAAGTGAGGCCTTTCAAGGTCGAAGATTTCCGGGATGCCCTGGACAAGGAACGACTGCTTCCTGACGTAATTGCATTGGGCGCCTATTCGATCAACCATGTGTGGGTCGTCACCTTCAACAGCCGGGAGGTGACGAGGAGGTTGGCTGAACTGAAAGAACTCCAGGTCAAGCGACGCTGCTGCCTTGTTATTGACCCTCAGGAGCAGCAAGTGAGGCTGCGGCTTCACTGGCTGTTACACGGCGTTGCGGGCGAAGATGTCTGCACGGTGTTGGCGGCGTTCGAAAAAGTTACAGAAGTGACCGGGGAACGCTGGAATGCAGACGTAGCAAGTGAAAATAATTCGACGACCCGCACGATTTTCCTTAAGCTTGAAATCCGCATGAAAGTTGAGGATCTGCCTCATAGGATACGAGTCGCCGGTGAATTAGCCCTAGTGGTAGCCGCCGGTCAGCCTATGCAATGCCTGCGTTGCAGCGGAGGAGGACACGTGCGTCACGATTGTAAGGTTCCACGTTGCTCACGCTGCCGGCGTTTGGGGCATGGGGACATGAAATGCGTCCATCCGTCTGCCTCAGTGACCGCGTCAATGGCGGCGGAGGTTGCGACGGAACACATTATGGACGTGAAAATTAGAGGACGTGGCTGAAGGTTGCAGAGATCAACCCGCAGCAAATTTGAACTGCAAATATGCAACAACAGTACGCTAATCCACACTGGCACCTGTGCACGCATGACCAGGTTCTGCAGAGGTATCGAGCCCCGCCGCTGTGTTCTAGAGGCTAAAGTACTGGGCTGCTCACCCACAGGTCGCAGGATTAAATCCCAGTTACGGCGGCTGCACTTCTGATGGAGGCGGATATGTTTTAGACCTGTGTGCTCAGATTTTGTTGCACGTTGAGGAACCCCAAATGGCCAAAATTTTTGGAGCTTTTCCACTACAGCGTCTCTCATAAGCCTAATGCTTCATGCATGTTGACATTTGGAGGGACGATGCGCATGTGTGCCTGACGAAGAGGAGGAAGAGTGGTCTTCGCTCGGTGTCTGGTAAACCGGTCACGCCGCTTCTGCTGGTTTGAAATATATTTCATCCACAGCCTCATCGATACGGCGTCTCTTCTTTTCAGTAACATATGTGGTGGAGATGGAACGTTCCGCGGCATCACCACAAAGCTTCGCAGTGGCCGCATCGTCCAGCTTCCGGCCATGGCTTCCAATGATAACAACCCGTCACCACTTCAGCTGGAGCGCCAGCCAGTACGTACTTTGCGATGTCCCACCCCCGTGATCCCGGTACGTTCTCAACCCAGCCTGGCCTTCACGTCGACTACTGACTCCGCATGTACGAGCGCGTTAGCTTGTCTCACCGATGGGACCCTACCGTGGTGTTCGCCAACGTAATCTTTTACTTGGATGGCGCCCCGCGTGTATGTTTCGACGCTCATGAGGCCGAGCTCACCAGCTGGGACATCTGCAAGGAACGACTACGGGACATCTCGGGGAACCCGTCCGGTCGACAAATGGCCGCACGACAAGAACTCGCCACCCGTGTACAGTCATCGTAGGTCTCGTTCATACAGGACGTGCTCGCGTTGTGCCGCAAAGTCGACGAGCAAATGACCGAGAGCGGCAAGGTGGCCCATATACCCAAGGGCATCGTGGACAATGCTGCCAACTTGCTCTTGTACAACAAGGTCACGAACGTCAATCTCACAATTAAGGAATGCCGCTTGTTCTTAATGGCATAAAACTTCCATGTTCTGCCTCAATTTTGACGGCTCCCAAACATGACTGTTAGCCCCGCCGCGGTGGTCTAGTGGCTAAGGTACTCGGCTGCTGACCCGCAGGGCGCGGGTTCGAATCCCGGCTGCGGCGGCTGCATTTCCGATGGAGGCGGAAATGTTGTAGGCCCGTGTACTCAGATTTGGGTGCACGTTAAAGAACCCCAGGTGGTCTAAATTTCCGGAGCCCTCCACTACGGCGTCTCTCATAATCATATAGTGGTTTTGGGACGTTAAACCCCACATATCAATCAATCAATCAAACATGACTGTTACGTCAACCTGTACCAATCTTCGTGCCACATCACCCTTGCACGAGAATGTTGCACGCATCGGCGCGAGCTTGAAGCGGCCTATCTGTAGCAGTTTCATCCAATTCCCCCTCGACCAGAGCACCAAGCAAACACCTCCGGCAGTGAGTTAATCAGGCAGTCGTATGACGAGAAATTGCTAACCTTGGTTTTCCTGTCGCCTGCTTCGTCTCCCGGCTGGACCACAGACCGATGCTAATGAATGCACTACGCCAAGGCCTATACTTTCGGCTCAGATCCCGCAATCCGATGGAATGCAGAGCAGCAGACAACTAACAATATGCTTTCGCTGTCACCAAGTTGGCCATGTCTCCCGCTACTGCTGTAGCACTTGGACTCCTCATCGTTGGAACCAATTTTCTTGTTCTCCTAGGCCATACGTGGAGACCCGTCGGTATTCCCCCATCTGTGAGTATCCTGCTTCCGACGCATCTAACAGCCACTCTACCACTCGTTCACCGTCACCGCAACGCCACCGTTCTCTGTTGCCCCAGACCCCCCACTATCCATCGACGACTAATTATGGATCTTCCCGGACGGAAAACTAGATTATGCAGCTCCTGGAGGTAGTGCTTAATTAAGTGCGACTGACCGAAATCTTCCGTTGACGCTCCCTACTAATAAGAACTTAGTGGAAGTGCATGTGGACGGTCTTTCTTTGACGGCTTTAGTTGACAATGGAACTCAGGTGTCTATAATAAGTGCTCGTCTCTGTCGCCGCCTCACAAAAGTGCTCACGCCTGCCGCAACACAAACCGTATGTGTCGCCGATGATGGAACTGTGGTCGTCATCGGAATATGTACCGCTCGTATAAGCCTTGCCGGCCGCTATGTTCCTGTTTTGTTTACCGTACTCTACAATTGCCATCATCACCTTATCTTCGGAATGGACTTCTTATCGACGCATTCTGCCATGACCGACTGTTCCAACGGCGATCTCTGTGTAGAACTTCCTTTTCTTCTAGATTCGCGCCCCAAGCTGCCGGAAAGCCTCTGTACCACAGACTTCAGTCGTATACTACCAAAAGCCCCCATATTCACTGATTTGGCAACAAGTGCTCCAAATGTTTACGGTGATTATGTCGTCACGCCTATTCGTGATGTTCTCCTGGCACGCGACACCACTATGCCACACTCCGTCGTAACCAAGGCCTCTAATCGAACATGTCTGCCCATTATCGATTTTGGTTTCACGCAGCAAGTACTACCTCACGGAATTTCAGTCGCCGCGCTTCGACTCATGATAAACGCCCACGTCAACGTTTTGGCGGCAGACGCATGCTCCGATTTTCTATGTCACCCGCAGGATGCCACATCCTTCAATGCGGCCTTGCTCCCCATGATCAACCCAAAACTCAAAGAGAGCGATTCCACGCCCTATTCCGCCTTCAGGATTCCTGCCGTGACATATTTACATCGACAGCAGTCCACTCGGTTAGAATTCTCTCGTGAAGCACCGGATTAGTACTGCTGATCATCCTCCCATTTACTGGCGACCAAACCGGGTGTCTGCCACATAGCCTATATCAATTCAAGAAGAAGTCAACAAGATGCTAGCCAAAAAAATTATTGAACCTTACTCGAGCCCTTGGACATCTCTTGTTGTGCTCTATAAAAAGGAAGATGACACGTGGCGCTTCTGCGTCGATTACCGCCATCTTAATCTAGTCATGAAAAACGACGTTTCTCCTTTGCCCCGAGTTGATGAAGCCTTCAATTGTCTTCATGGCGCGCGATACTTTTTTTTTTATTCAACCTACGTTTTGGCTACTGGCAGATAGCGATGGACGAGAAACACCAAGAAATGACTGCGTTTGTAATTACCGACAGCCTATACCAATTCAAGGTGATGCCGTTTGTGCTATCCGACGCCCCAGCCGCGTTTGAGCGTATGATGGACTCGCTATTACAAGGGTTCAAGTGACTAACATGCCTGTGCTACCTGGATCATGTCCTCGAATATTCGCCTGCATTTGAGACACGCCTCCAGCGTTAGCAGCGGTTCTCGACATCTTCCGCACTGCAGCCCTTCCACTAAACTAGTCAAAATGTCACTTCGGCCGCCAGCAGATTACAATGTTGGGCCACATTGACGACGCATCAGGCGTGCAGCCTGTCCCAGAGAAAATTCGTACCGTCACAAGCTGTCCTATACCCCAATTTGACAAGGACGTCCGGAGCTTTGCGGGGCTTTGTTAATACTGCTACATGCATGAATATTGATATTCTAGCGGGCGACTTGCGTGTATGCTTGACGAGTAAGACAAAGGGTTGTCTCCGCTCGATCGCTGGTGAACCAGTCACGCCATTACCGCTGGTTTTAAATACATCTAATCCCCAGCCTCGTCGATACGGTGTCTCTTCTTTTCCGTAACATATTTGGTGGAATTGGAACGTTCCCCTTCTTCACCACGAACCTGGAGCCCATTTTCGATTTCTCGCCCATAAGAGGACTCCCGTCAGTATTCGCCCAGGTGTGTGTACCCTCCGTCCTACGTCCCTAATAGCTGCTACACCACTCGTTCACCGTCACCTCAATGCCGCCTTTCCCCATCGCCCCAACCACGCCGCTCTCCATCGCCGGTCAACTATCGATCTTTTCGGACGGAAAACTAGACCATGCAGCTCCGGGAGGTAGTGCTGCGTGAATCGCGACTGATCCAAATCCTCCGCTGACGCTCCCCACTAAAACGAACTTGGGTGAGGTGTATGTGGAGGGTATTTCTTTGGCGGCGTTAGTTGGTACCGGAGCTCAAGTTTCCATAATGAGTGCTCACCTGTGCCACCTACTAAAATACGTCCTCCCGTCTGCAGTGACTAAAGCCCTCCGTGTATCTTATGGTCGAAATGTGGCCATCACAAGAATGTGTACCGCTCGTGTTGTCATTGCCGACCGCCATGTCCACGTTTTATTTACAGTGCTTGGAAATTGCCCTGACGACCTAATCTTCGGCATGAACTTCCTATCGACGCATTTTGCCCTGATCGATTGTACCACCGGTATTCTGCCTAGAATTCCCACTTCTCCTGGATTTTTATCCTTTACTTCCGAACAGCCTGTGCACCACTGATTTCTTCAGGATACCACATGAAGCTCTCACATTCATTGATTTGGCAACACCGTCTCCCGTGATGGACGGTGATTATATCGTGAGGCCAATTTTTGATGTTCTGGCGCGTCACATAACTGTACCACATTCCGTCATAACCATTGCCTCTAACTGAACATATTTACTTCTTATCAAACCCGATTTCATAAAACAAGTGCTACTCCAAGTGTTTTCGGTCGCCACGCTAACACCCTTATTTGACGACCACATCAACTGTTTTATGGTAGACGTATGTCCCGATCACCCACGTCACTTGCAGGATGCCACGTGCCTCGATGCGACCTTAGGCTCAATGGTCGCTCCGGACCTGAAACCTGAGAAGTCAGCCGCACTATGCCGCCTTCAGGCTTCATACCGTGACATATTTGACATCGACAGCCGTCCACTCAGCCAGACTTCACTCGTCAAGCACCGCATTAACACAGGTGATTCTCATCCCATTCATGGACGACAATACCGGGTGGCTGCCACCAAGCGTAAAGTTATTGAACAAGAAGTCACCAAGATGCTAGCCGTACAAATTATTGAAGTCTATTTCAGCCCTTGGGCGTCCCCCGTTGTGCTCGTTAGAAAGAAAGATGGCACGTGGCGCTTCGGCTTGGATTACCATTATCTGAATAGAATCACGAAAAAGGACGTCTACTTTTTACCCCGCATTGATGACACTCTCGATTGTCTCCACGGCACCCGATACTTTTCTTCAATAGACCTACGTTCCTGCTGCTGGCAGATTGCTGTCGACAAAAAGGATCGAGGAAAGAGTACGTTTGTAACACCAGACGGCCTATATCAGTTCAAAGGTTAGCCGTTCAGTCTATGCAACGCCTCAGCCACGTTCGAGCGCATGTTGGACTCTCTGCGGCAAGCGATCAAATGGTCAACATGTCTTTGCTATCTTGACGATGTCATTGTGTATTCTCCAACATTGTGTATTGTACACTTTCAGCGTTTGTCAGCTATTCTTGACACATTCCGCACTGCAGGCCTTCAGATAAGCTTATCGAAGTGCCTTTTCGGACGCCGGGAAATTACATTGTTGGGTCACCTTTTCGATGCCTCTGGTGTGCAGCCTAACCCCGAGAAAACTCATGCAGTCACCAGCTTTCCGGTACCCCAGTCAGTCAAAGACGCCAGGAGTTTTGTGGGACTTTTTTTTATCTTTGAAGGTTTGTGAAAGATTTCACAACCATTGCTCAAACCCTCACAGAGCATCTGAAAAAAGACGTCACCTTAACGTGGGGTACCGACCAAGCTGCTGCTTTTTCTCACTTAATGACGCTACTGACGACTTCACCTATACTGGCTCACTGTGACCCTTCCACTCCGACAGAAATCTCGAACCGATGCTAGTGGTCCCGGAATCGGAGCCGTTCTGGCCCAACGCCAACGAGACACGACCTAGTCGTCACCTACGCTAGATGCCTCCTCACAACTCGTGGGCGCAACTATTTCATAACAGAGCGTGAATGTCTTCCTCTTGTTTGGGCGGTCTCAAAATTCTGCCCATATTTGTGTGGCACAAATTTTTGTGTGATAACTGACCATCATGCACTATGTTGGCTTACGTCACTGAAGGATCCTACTGGCCGGCTCGGGCGCTGGGCTTCGCGACTCCAAGATTACACCTATACATTGACGTACAAGGCCGGACGCCTACATAGGACGCAGACTGCCTCTCCAGCTACCCGGTTGCTGAGTCAAGCACTATGCCTGACGCCGACACCGAGCCTTGCGTCTTTTTTCTTTCACAAATAACATGCTTCAGTGACGAGCACTGCCATGATGCATCATAGCGTGCTATCCTTGAGCGCCTCACCATCTGCCGAACAGTCCCATGGCCCATTCGTATTCCACGATGGTGTAATAAACCGCCAAATTTTGAGCCAGATAGACCGGCCCGGCCCTGCTGCTTGTCATTCCGAAGCACCTTCGCTCGGAAGTTCTACATGAACTTCATGACCTTCCGACTGCTAGTCGCGTTGGTGTGTCACGCACTCACGACTGAATACGTCGACGCTTCTTTTGACCAGGGCTTGCACGCCCAGTCAGAAGATACGTTGCGGCTTGTGAGAAATGTCAACGCCGCAAAACATTATCGACACTTCCCGCCGGACGCCTTCAACCACTTGACATTCCGTCCGAACCATCTTTGCGCGTTCATTTGGACCTATTTGGCCCTTTCCTTTTGCCTTCCTCAGATAACAAGTGTATGACCGTGGCCACTGACTTCACCGCGCGTTTTGCCATCACACGAGCTTTTCCAACAAGCTGCGCCACAGATGTCGCCGACTTCCTCTTCAAGGTCGTGATTTTGCTACACGGAGCACCACGGCAGCTGCTTAGAGAACGTGGCCACACCGTTTTGTCAAAGGTCATAGCCGACATCTTGCAGTCTGGTAAAACGAGACACAAGCATCTTACGTCATATCACCCGGATACCAACAGACCCACGAAGCGTCCGAATCAAACTCTTACAGACATGCTCGCTAAGTGTGTTTCTACCAACCACACCGACTGGGATGTCGCGTAGGCATACGTCACATTCACCTACCATTCTCCGTGCCATGATACTGCCGTTTACTTTTCATTTTTTCTGCTGTTTGGCCGAGGATCGGCATTGCCTCTAGACGCCATCATAGTGTCCCCTGCAGTACCTACTAGTGAATATGGCATGCACGCTATCACTCGGGCCGCTCACGCAAGCAAAATCACCCGTACTCGCCTTCTGATCTCTCAAGAGAAGCAACGGCGTCTGTATGACCAACGACACCGCGACATACGCTTTCCGCCCGGTTTTTCGCTCCTGCTCTGGTCTCCGACCCGTCAAGTTGGCTTGTCAGAAAACTGCTTACGCGCTACACAGGTCAATACCAAGTCCTTCGTGTGGTTACTTCTGTAACATATGATATTGGTCCTGACACCCCGTCGCCTTCATGTGTCCAACACCCTACCGATATTGTACATGATGCGCGCTTGAGTTCTTACCACTCTCCCAGTGACGTTGACAATTAGATGTGCCGAGACGGCGCTTGTGCCACCAGGATTATGCTACATGAATGTATAGTGATACTCTAGGGGACGACGTGCATGTATGCCTGACAAAGAACACGAAGGATTGTCTCCGCTCGATCACTGGTGAACCGGTCACGCCCTTACCGCTGGTTTTAAGTATTTCTAATCCCCAATCTCGTCACTACGGTGTCGCTCCTTTTACATAACAATATTTTAGAAGGTTCGTGAAACATTTTGCAACAATTCCTCGACCACTCACCGACCTTCTGAAGAAAGACGTGACTTTTACGTGGGGCTCCGCTAAAGCTGTCGTTTTTTCTCACCTCATCGCCTTCCTCACGACTCCACCTACATTGGCCCACGTTCACCCGACCGCTCCGACAGAAGTCCGAAACGATGTGAGTGGCCACGAGATTGAAGCCGCCCTAGTTCAATGCCAGCGGGGACACGACCGAGTTATCATCTAGGCTAGCCGCCCTCTCACAGCTGCTTAACGCAACTATTCAATAACAGAGCGTGAATGTCTTTCTCTTGTTTGGGTGGTCACGAAGTTACACCAATATATGGTACAAATTTCTCTGTAATAACGGACCACCCCGCGCTCTGTTGGCTTTCGTCACTGAAGGGTCCTACTGGCTGGCTTGGGCGCTGCGCTCTGCGACTGCAAGAATATACCTATACAGTCACTCACAAGTCGGGTCGCCTACATCAAAATGCAGACTGCCTCTCCCGCTACCCGGTCGATGAATTGAGCACCATCCCTGACACCAACACCAATACTTGCGCCTTCTTCGTTTCGCAGCTAACTCGCATCAGTGGCGAGCCATGCTGTGACCCATCCTTACATGCTATAATCGAACATCTCGAATCACAGTTTTCCGACAGGTCCCAATGCTAATTCGTCCTCCACAATGGTGTCCTATACCGGAAGAACTTATACCAGGATGGACCAGCCCAGCTGCTCGTCATTTCAAAATACCTCCGCTCGGCTTTTTTTCACGAACTCCATGACCTTCCAACTGCTGGTCACCTTGGTGTGTAATGCATTTACGACCAGACTCGCCGACGCTTCTTTTGGCCCGGGCTTTAGCACTCAGTCGGAAGATACGTTGCGGCTTGTGATGAATGTTAGCGCCACAAACCCCATCGACGCTTTCCACAGGGCACCTTCTCTCACTTGACATTTCGTCAGAACCTTTCTTCCGCGGTGTCGTAGATCTCCTGGGCACTTTTCCCTTGTCTTCTTCTGGTAACAGGTAGATAACTGTGGCCATAGACTACGCCATGCGCAAAGCCATCACACGAGCACTTCCAACAAGCTGCGCCACAGGTGTCACCAACTTCCTCCTCAAGGACGTGATCTTGCAACATGGAGCTCTATGCCAGCTGCTTACAGACTGTGGCAGCACCTTTCTATTAAAGGTCATAGCCGACACCCTTCAGCCTTGTGAAACGAGACACAAGCTCACTACGTCGTACCACCCATAGCCAAATTGACTCACGGAGCATCTGAATCGAACACTTTGAGACATGCTTGCGAACTATGTTTTTTCGACCACTCTGACTGGGACACTGCTTTGTTATACGTGACATTTCCAAGTAAATATTCTCGCCATCGCACTGCTGATTACTCCCTATTTTTTCCGTTGTTTGTCCGAGAACGTACATTGCCCCTAGATACAGTCATTCTGTCTACCATTACACCGACCAGCGAATATGTCTTTGACGCTATCACTCGGGCTTCCTGCGCACGCCAAATCACCCGCATTCGCATTTTGGCCTCTCAAGAGAAGAAGCCGCGTTTGTACGATCAACGGCACCGTAAGGTGCACTTCTTACCCGGTTTATTGGTGCTGTTGTGGTCCCCGATTCGTCAAGTCGGCTATTCGAAAAAAACTTCTTTCCCGCTACTTAGGTCCATATAGGGTCCTTCATGAGGTTTCTCCTGTGACATAGAGAATCACCCCTGCTGCCTCATCGCCATCAACTGCCCCACAGACCACCGATATCGTACATGTGGCACGCTCGAAGCTTTACCACACTTTCTCCCGCTGACGTTGAGACCTAGATGCGCCGAGCCGGCGCTTCTTCCGCCGTTGATCGTGCTACATGCATGTTGGCATTTTGTGGAACGATGCACGTGTGTGCCTGACGAAGACAAGGAAAAGTGGTCTCCACTCCGTGTGTGGTAAACCGGTCACGGCGCTGCTGCTGGTTTAAAACACATTTCATCCACAGCCTCGTCGATACGATGTCTTTTCTCTTCCATAACAATGTGGTGGTTTCGGGACGTTAAACCCCACATATCAATCAAATCAAGCAGGGGTATCGACCAAGACAGCTGAAAATGCAGTGGCAGACGTAAGCTGTGAAGTCCCCAGAGCGCCTGCTCCGGCGTCGGAACAGGGCCAAGTAGCCGACGGTGCCTCTTGCAGCGTCGGATTTGACTTGAATATGGACGCAGACACGCGCAACTCCAGCTGCGTTTCTGGGTCTAGCCATGCCGTTCCAGTCATTAGGAGACCATTGGAAGAACCCGCGAAGACGGGAGGAAAGAACAGCGCAAGTACCGTGGAAGAACCACCGGCAAAGACGCCGACTAACAGACGCACCAGCATTAGAGCAAGAGCTGGTGGCACCACGGACTAGAGAGCTGTGGGCAAATCGAATCCTCTATGCAGTGAAACCAGGCGGTCGGCCGGTCCCGACGGCGTCTAGAGTAGCGCTAGACGTGCAAGGTAAGTGCCATACTTCGAGCTTAACTCCTCCACATTGTTGAAATGACACCTCAAGTATAATTCAGCTTCACTACTCTGAATGTTAGAGGCTTAACTTCAAAGAAAAAGCAAAGTCATGTCTATCCGTTGCTGTTGGAAAAAATATGGATGCATTTGCAGAGTAGGAGACAAAAGTAGAAGGAGAGGAGAAGACTGGCAGCATGGTGCTTAAGTTTACATCACGGTATTTTGTGACTGTGAGCCATGCCTTAGGCACATCTGGGGGATGTGTTCATTTTGTTAGAAATATTCCAGGATTAGTCATACAAAATGTATTTTCATGCTCGTCAGGCCGAGTAGTATGGTGTGATGTTGTTTAATGCCACACTGAATGGCGAATTCTATGTGTTTATGTTCCAACTACTGGCCAGTAAAAAGCAATTTTTTTCAACTTACGACAACTTATGTGTACTGGTTGGAAACTCTTATTGGTGGGATTTCAAATGTGTCTTAAATAAACGTGATAGATCAAGCAGTCGCAACGTCAAAGACAAAATCAGTGATGTCCTGGCACAGGTGATTATTGAATACGAATTAGCAGATCTAGCACAGTGTGTGTATAGCTCCCGATATGTGAAGTATACCCACTTTCAGGGCACAAGTAATGGCTGATTGGATCAACTTTACCTTACTGCGGATGCGATAGCCCCGTGTAGCAGTTATAACGTTGTCCCTGTTCCATTTTTCTGATCACTGTCTTGTAAAATGCCATATCAAGTCAAAAAAAGAAAGGAACGTCTTTTTTAGAACAGTGGCAAATGAACTCTAACCTCTTAAGGATGAATTATTTAGCGCAAAGTGATAAAAAAATGAACATTATTAACATGGGGCGTAAGGACTAAATAGGAGAAGAGTGGGGGCTGTTCAAGCAACGAATCAAAATGAAAGCAATAGAGAGATATAGCGTTGTATCTTCTGAATGTAAAAAAAATAGAAAGAGCTTAGACGTACACTTGAGAGCCTAAGAGCTCCTAAATGTGAAGAACCTAAAGTATATGGTGACGATATGCTGAGTATCAAAACAGATGATGGACGTATAAGAGGAGGAACGCTATTGCCGAGCACTAGTGCCAGCCGGAGCAACATCAATGACTGTGGATGATCGCCCGACGAAGCGAGTGCTTGGATTAGAGCAGAGTCATGCCAGACGAAATCATATATATGCCATCCTTTCCTTTCACCGACGTCGAAGTTCGATAGTATTCCCGTACCAAATTGCTGACACAAACCTCGAATTAGTTCCTTCCTATGAATATCTTGGAGTAACCCTTTGTAGCGACTTAACTTGGGCAACACACATTACGAACATCATTGCATCTGCCAACAAAACACTCGGATTCTTAAAACGTCATTTGCGTCACGCTCCTAATAATGTCAAATTACTAGCTTATTAATCTCTCGTAGGACGAAGATAGAATACGCATCAGCCATTTGGAGCCCGCATCAAGCATATCTCATCAATCAACTCGAGTCACTTCAAAATCGAGCCACACGATTTATTCATTCTACGTACTCTTACGACGTCAGCATATCAGCACTGAAAACAGAATCTGGCCTATCATTGCTTGCATCTCGTAGCCGCATTTCTAGTCTTTCACTTTATCACAAGTTTTTTTACAGCTCGCTCGGCAGGCGACCATACATTCTTCCTCCGGCACGCATTTTCCATCGCACTGGTCACCCGCAACAAGTTGAGCGGCCGCTTATGCACACCGTCACTTTTTCGTCCTCATTCTTTTTTCGTGCAGCTACGAACTGGAACGGCCTTTCTAACGAAATCACCGCTATAACCTGTCCTACCACCTTTTTGAACACCGTAACAAATTACTTTGCATTGTAAAAAAATGGCTTTCACGTTTTCATATATATGTACCCACTCCTTATGTAATACCCCTTCAATGGGGTCTTTAAGGTAATAAAATGGAATGAAATGAAATGAAAATGAATGGTATTGAAGTTTCAGACGATGAGAGAATAGGATGAGCGTTTGGCAAACACTACGAAGCACACTTCGCTGCCGCGCCCATTGATTCAGAGGCCATTGCAGCATGCCGAAGATGAGCTCCTTAGCAAAATGCCGAAGATGTCAAATGACACCAAATCCGCATTGGAGCTATCTTTTACGCCACTTGAAGTAGAAACTGCTATAGATAAAATGAATCCTAGTAAATCTCCCGGGCCGGGCGGGCTTTGAATTTCGTTTAACAAAGAGCCTAAAAATGAATCATCCCAAGTACTCGCAGACGTCTTCAATCAGGCCTATAAAATTACTGGCCTCCTTAGGTCCTTAAGTGAATCACATACAGTTTTGATACCTAAGAGAGAACACTCAGAGAAGTTAAAATTAGTTTGTTCGTATAGACCTTTATCCCTAACTAATTGTGAATACAAAATTTTATTGAAAGTATTAGCTGGGCGACTTCAAAGGGTAATCAGAGAATTGGTATGGCCCCGCCAAACATTCGGGATTATGGGACGCTCCAATATGACCAATATACACAAGATGCGTTGCCTGCTCGAGTGCTGCGATGCCAATCAAAGACGAGTAGTCTTTCTACAGATTGATTTCGAGAAAGCTTTCGATTGTGTTTTCCACAACCTTCTGCTTGCCATTTCTGACTATGTCAACATTGGCTCTCTAATCAGCGATGGGGTATCTATGGCATACTGGAACTGCATGACCCGTCTGGTGATCAATAATACAATAGGAGTTACAATTAAGTAACATAAAGTCCATCACAGCAACGCACTGAGTCCCCTACTGTTAAGTTTATATACAGAATTGCTGTGCTTGTCAATACCTCAAAACAGTACCATTCATTGCTTTAGATTACAAGAATCCGAAGTTAAAATTCTGTCGTATGCCGACGATGCGGCTGTTTGTTGCACTGATCAACATAGTGTTACCACGACCATGAATATAGTTAAAAGGTTCGGTAATGCAAATGGCAGTCTACTAAACTAGGGAAAGTGTTTGAGTTTTGGCATGAAATGGGTGTCTACGGTAGTGGTGAAGACACTCGCTTTCGAAGCATGAAGGCCTGGGTTCGAATCCAAGTGTCGGAAAGAAAAAAATATTATTCTCCCGCCGCGGTGGTCTAGTGGCGAAGGTACTCAGCTGCTTACCCGAAGGCGACGGGTTCGAATCCCGGCTGTGCGGCTGTATTTCCGTTGAAGGCGGATATGTTGTAGGCCAGTGTACTCAGATTTGAGTGCACGTTAAAAAACTCCAGGTTGGTCGAAATTTCCGGAGCTCTCCGCTACAGCGTCTCTCATAATCATATGGTGGTTTTGGGAAGTTAAACCCTACATATCAATCAATTGTGGCATGGAAAGTGGTCGACAAGACCAGGCTATTTCGCCAATGTTAATTGGGTGACCACACCCGTCAAGTACCTTTGTGTGTCACTGGAATATTATAAAGATAGTGAGAACTACTGGCCGGAACAAGCGACAACAATGCGGACAAAAGCCAATAGATGCAACTGTAATCATCTGCCAGTGTTTTTGAGGGCGTTCGTGTTCAACTTTTTTTTGCCTAAAAACTTTGGTATGTGATGCAAGTATTGCATTGTTCAAGGACAAACATACCGGAGCTCCATCACATCTTTGCAGTGTTCGTGAGGGCCCCAATTGGGAGAGATGCAGTCGAACTAACCTGTTTCGAAAACTGAAACACGGAGGGCTGGGTTTACCACAACTTTTCGTACGCCAAGTCGTAAATAGGTTCTTTTTTTTGCTACACAAGGGATCGTTTCTTACGTACAGTGTACCAGCTTAGACTGATGCGGGCTTCACCTGGATATGTGGTTAGCACGAATGACATGGCCGGTGCTGTCCGCGTGCATTTTAAAGAGGGTATTCTAAGTTTACGGTATTTATCTGCTTGATGTTTCAATGAATACTTTTTCGGTGACTAGCAACAACTTGAATAAAGATGTGTGTGATGTTGTTTTACCTGAACCCCCGTACCGTACCATGTACACTTGAGATCAAGACCAAGATGCGCTTAAATGAGTGAAGAGATTGCAAGTGGCTCCTGTCGTGAACTCCTTCTTTTTTAAGCTTCACACAAGTACACTATCTCTCAAGACATTTGAAGCAGACCGTGGTTTTTACTCACATTGGGGAACAAACTGCCTTATCTGTGAAAAAATGGAAACTATAGACCATGATTTCTTACTTTGTTGGAAGGCAGTATAATTTTGGAATGTAGTTCAAATGACGTTAAAATAGGAATTAACTTTAAATATATATAGTATAAGATTTCTGCAAATAGTGGACGAAGAGGGAATGCCTTTTGATTTGATTATGCTACGTGCACTTGGCTGTTTAAGGCAGGCCCATATGGCGGGTTTTCATTGCGATCAGGGTGCACGGCCTGCACCAATGTATTTCCGTGAATGTAAGGCCAAGTTTGTTGAACTACACAAAACTCAGGAGATTATACCTGAGTGGTTGTCGAGAGTACAGCCCTTGGTAGTACTTAGAGAATTTTAGTTTCTGTCGGAGTGTTGCTGCTTGTTTTTGTTGTGCTTGTAGTTTGATTTACGGCCCATGAACAGACAATAAAGCATAAAAAGCACGGCGCAGTTGTTAGTGTCTCCAAATGGCAATCCACAGGCTGCACGTTCGACCATCTGTGATAGCCTGTTTTTTTATTTTTTACGAGACCGGTTGTTATACATCGTTTTTTATTCGATTCTCTTTTAATTATGTGGCAGCTCATCACGGTGATTCTGACGCCATTTCGCGCTCAAGCGTTTCCGGCACTGCAGCATCCACCACGCCGCACGATACACCGTGGTGGACGTTTTACATCATTCACCCACTACATTAATCCACTGCAATGGTGGGTGGTAGTTTACACCATGTCCACCATTCCTTTTTTTAATATACGCTTCCCCTTCAATAAATAAATAAGGATAATAAACTGGAAATAACAATTAGGCATTCCTAAACCATACCCAATCACACAACAATCGCGCAATGGCTCCACCACTGTACGACACATTTACTCTAGTTCTCCCCGTCGAAAGATGTAGGCGGCAATTTTTTCAAAATGGTCGGGTCAATGCAGCTGATATCAGCTTCTAGGGGCGGGAATCTATAAGCCGCGGGTCTGTACATGCATGGCTCCCTTGGTACGTGACTGCCTGGTTCTATGACTCACTCAGTAGGTTTGGATGGATTGATGGACAGACGTATGGGTAGACAACAGACAGACAGATGAAGTGGCCGACGTATGAACGGAGGATTTACAGTTTATTGATAGAACCCTCCGAAGTTTCCTCCCGCTCATCATTATTTCCTCCATGGATATGCTGTAGAGAAAGATAAATATAAAGTAAAGAAAGAGACATGGATGTGGAACTAGAAGAACTGGTCTCCTGCCCTGTCCAGGAGTGAGAAATAGGGGCCGGAAAGAAGATGGAGAGATATCAAATAAGTTTGGAAATAAATACATATCACAGTCGTTTGAAGAGACTGGTTGAACGCAGGAAGTGCTAGAGCACCTTCGCAGCTTTTGCGTATGCTGTATTTTGTTGCTAACGTTCGTATGCGAAAATTCCCCGAGTGTTCTCGCCCTTTCTGTCAATATATGGCGTGTCAACCCCGTGCAGCGCATACCCGCATACCAGTGCCGCAAACCCGCTCGTGGCTAGGGGTACTTATGCCATTCTCTGGTGGAAACTGTTGACGACGTACGCGATGGGATCGCAGCTTTATTCATACCATGACCAGGGAGTCGTATACGTAAAGTCATATTGCCCTCCAATGCTAATTTTGGTGTACCGCAAAAGAAGAAGTTAATCACGAAAGAACCCAGAAAAAGGCCCCCAGATAAATAGACGCGTAGGTAGATGCCAAAAGTGCATGCAGTAAATCGAAATATGCTTCTAATTAAAATTTGAAAGCTTATCGCGTAATATAAGAAGTATTTGATAACTTTTCATTTTTCAGTTCTGTGTGCTTTGTAAATACATTTGATCACTTTGCACTGCAACACTCAGCAGTTCAAAGAACGAGAATTCAGAAGTTTCACAATACATTGAAAATAAAACTATTTATTTTATCTCCACAAAACCATTCGACAAATGAGTATTCCTGAAATTGCACTATGTGCAAATGCCATTCTCGCACGTACCTGAAAAAAGATTTAAATGTTGTGTGTCAAAACACAAAAAGCACCAAACATTTGCTTCACCACTTCAAATATTCTGCAAGAGAGACAATAATAAAGCATATGAGTTGTGTGTGGCTATTTTTATCTGCTTATTTTACCGTGCTTATTTTGTACCTGCCTCATTTTAGCCTGACACCGTCATAGACATGCCATGACATGCCGGAATTGCGAAAGTGGTCGATGGCGTTAAGTCACTTTCGATATGCCGGCCAGATATGGAGGGTGCCGAGTGAACAGATGGTCTCAGTCTACCAGGAGAGGTTGTCTATGAAGCCGCGGTACTTCAGTACTGCCGCAGCAGCGAACTGCAGCGAAGCAGAAGGCGGGAACCCGAAGTTCGTCTACATCATGCGGTTGAGCTGATGCGATAGTTTGGTCAAAATACGCAAAGCCTCCAGAGCGTAGTCGGGGAAGGCACCCTGTGAGCCTGGCATCAAGGCTGCGGTGTTGCAGCCGATGCTCACGGCTGTGGCATTCTTTGCCAAGGACGCATATATGGCGTATCTTGGCGTGAACATAGCCGTGCGCGTGGTGGACACTTGGTTAAGAGGGGCACCGCACATCAGCCCCATATATTGACGTAATTGGAAAAGGAGAAGGAGAGGGGTGCAAAGGCATCCCAACATATTGCCATAACAGAAAGTGGGGTGCGTCATGACTAACCTTCGCCCCCGCCACCCTCTAGAGAAGGCCCTCACACGCTTATGGTCGTTTGCCAGTATCGCGGAATCTTGTGGAAATCCGTGCCAAGCCCACCATGGAAGCCTTGACACCGTCCCGGAATTCTGGTTGCAGCAGTGGAAAGTTAGCAGGTGCCAAGGTGCTCCGGATGCCGTCCTAAATACGCGCTTAGCGCAGCTGTACATTTACCGGTGCCATTAACAAGGAAGCGGGAAAATAGAAGTCAGACTCTGGAGATTCGCGGACACGCAGTGCCACCTGTTGACACAGTTTTGAGTAGTGTAAAGCCGCAATATTTTGCACAGTTCACTGCGCAACCAGGTGCAACTTAAGCGAACGAAACAACGGTTGAGTGAAATATTATATGTATTTGCGTATTGAACACTCGGAAAAAAATGTACGAATTTTTCTGCGCTAGTCATACGCAACATCGAGCCGCAGTGAAGTGCTTGCTGGTACACTCACCCGAACGACGACGAAAACGAAAGCAGACGCAACAGCTCTACGTTCCACGAAAAACGAAGACCCTATTCTGCACTACGCTTGCGTCGTGAATTGCCACGGACGTAAATGACTTCAGCTTTAGTGATTTCTGTAGCGTTCGCAAAACACAACGGTGAGAGCGCTAAATACAGGCTTTTGCGAACGTGTCGGGTAAATAATTTACTCGAGTTCTCCCCATCCATTCGCACAAGAAAGCGTGATAATGTAGGTCTCCTGTTATTGTTTTGAGCAGCCTTGACTGATAACCATGGTAATATTTATTATAAAGCTTAACAGACCCTTTGACTGCGGTGCGAGATGTACAACAGTAGAGAGGTGACGCCCGGGCGCGCCAAACATCGCACACGCCATGACCACCGATAATCTGAAGTGGTCCCCATGACACAACATTGCGCAGGTAGGGCTTTAACCGACTCTAACCAGGAAATGCGAAGACGTGCGTCATACAGGTAAATCGGAAAATGATCATGACCACAGTCAGTTTTCTTTGCCGTTGGTCTCTGCGATTACCGAAACTATCTTGGAGGCATCGGTTTTGTCTTTCGCCCCGCCGTGGTGGTCTAGTGACTAAGGCTGCTGACCCGCAGGTCGTGGGTTCAAATCCCGGCTGCAGCGGCTGCATTTCCAATGGAGGCGAAATTGTTGTAGGCCCATGTGCTCAGATTTGGGTGCACGTTAAAGAACCAAAGGTGGGCGAAATTTCCGGAGCCCTCCACTGCAGCGTTTCTCTTTATAGTATGATGGTTTTGGGACAATAAACCCCGCATATCAATAAATCAGTCGGTTTTCTCTTTTGTTGTACACAGAGAAAGAGAACACGCATATATCTTCTTTGCAGTATATATAAACCGAAGACAACTGTCAACAGTGCATTCGTGCATGCATGATAAAACAGTTTATTGCACAGGAAGCGATAAATCACCTGTGCCATTCATGCCGGATAAAGCGATCTTCATACTTATGGTCTCATAGATTGTTAGTGTATGCACTTCACCACTTTGGCTTCATGGGCATTGCCAAGTTCAACGCATTTAAGAGTTACAGAATGCACTTCAGAGTGCTTTATTCAAACTCGATGTCAAGCGATGCTTGCTTTTCTTTAAATTGCCAGTTTCAGCACGCTAAAATAAATGAAACATCTCTTTCATTGCGCCTGCATTTCGTTTTGATGAGCTTCCTACTTTTATGAAGCGAGGATGGATTGAAGGAAGAAGTTTGCCAGGTCCTTGATTTCTAGGAAACAGCACCTCAAGACCAACAAAAGAGAAGGGCCTCTTCACGTTCGCTTGTGGACGGCTCTCTGTGCACTACCCATTTAAGGCCGACGTTGCTATGAGAGCACTGGTGGCGGCGTTTTTCACAGTGCCATCTAGGCAAAGTTTAACGTCCGTAAGACTTCGTCTTCGTCGACATTGGCATTGTACTTCGAAGAGAAAATAGACAACGCCCATACGCTGGGCTAGCTGTTCTTTCAGATGCGAAGCGTTATGTGAGCAAGCTTTATAAAGTTGCGTCCGCGCTCCACCGCAAACGCGAATCCTCTCCCCCTCTGTCTTTCAGAGTATCATGAGTAACGCCAGAAAAAGCAAGTCCAAGAAAATTTTAGACTTTCTAAGAGGTTCACCAACAAGGACGACGATGCAAATCAAGCCTTTTAGGACAAATTCGAAACTTGGGGCATTTTCACATAAGGTACCGGCGCTAGAAAAGTATTCGGCCCAAAAGATCAAGTCTGCGCCTAAGATTACAGCTCCGAAACCTCATGAAACATTGAACGAGACATGAATTCACTATTTCTACCTTAAAATGGTTCAGGCACCGACGAATCAGTTTAGGATCACAAGCATGCAAGCAGGAAAGACGACGATGTCCACAAATAACGATCTACCAAACCTTCAAGGCCTTCAAACTTCGTCCGTTCCTCACGACAATGCAACCTATTTCATCCACAGTTTCTGCACTCAAGGCATACTTGAGCTGTAGCTGACATGATAAGCATGTACGCAGATGTAGAGCACAGGAACCGGGACGTCAATATGCCCCACGTCACGTTCGCGTACAACACGACTCGTTAGGAGACCACTCGGAAGACACCCTTCAGTCTCCTTTACGGACGCGAGGTTACGACAACGTTAGACGCAATGCTGCCTCATGAAAATGGTGGCAATAAGACGGACGCCGAAGAGTTTACCCAACTAACAGAAGAAGCCAGACAACTTGCCAGGTTGCGAATCACACAACAACAAGATGACGATGCCAAACACAACAACCCCCGGCACAGACCCGTCATATTTAACGTGGACGACAAAGTATAGGTGTGGACACCTATTCGTCAGCATGGGCTCTCCGAAAAGCTGATGCGAGGATACTTCGGACCCTACAAGGTTCCGTGACGCATCAGTGACGTCAACTACGAGGTTTTTCCGGACGGCGTGCAGTGTTCGAAGCGCCGCATTCCCCGGAAATTGTCCACGTGCTTCGGATGAAGCCTTTCTTTCAGTGACTAAGTGTGCAGTTTTGGTATCGCCTTGCTTCTCGAACGTTTAACATCGGGGCGATGTTTTTTTTAATGGGAGAATAATGTCGCGCATATGTGCCAGTGTTGGTGACAACGAAGCAGTGCGAGCGTCCTTGGCCGAGCGCAAAAGACAAATAAGTCGTTGTAGTCTTTTTCCTGCGATCGATCAAACGTATTTGTTTGAGGTGCTTGGAGTGCTCGTCGATACCGCGTCGTCACAATATATATATATATATATATATATATATATATATATATATATATATATATATATATATATATATATATATATATATATATATAGTGGCGTAGTGGTTAGAGCATCCGCCTCGCATGCAAGAGGTCCGTGGTTCAAATCCCGGTACCGCGCAGTTCCCAACCGGATTAAAAAAAAATCCGCGTGTTGATGGAACTGCATTAAGAGGCCTGGGGTGCGGCCTCACCGGCAAACACCGCCGAGAACGCACTCCCTCACCAGAGAAGGATTGGCCACCCTGGTGCAGTATCTGGCCACTACCTCCCACATGATTACGTCAAATAACTCACGGCCCTCAGTCCCGAGCAGCTGCGAAGCAACTGACCACGGCGGCGGTCAGATCTGCAACGCAGCAGAGGGTGCTAAGAATCTCTGGATCCGGACAGGCCGCCATTGGAACCTGAACTTGGCAACGTTTAACGCTAGAACCTTATCTAGTGAGGGAAGTCTAGCTGTACTATTCGAGGAGCTAGAGGGTGTTAAATGGGATATAATAGGGCTCAGTGAGGTGAGGAGGACAGATGAGGCCTATACGGTGCTACAGAATGGGCACGTCCTTTGCTACAGGGGCTTGGCAGACAGAAGAGAACTGGGAGTGGGGTTCCTCATTCACAGAAACATAGCTGGCAACATAGAGGAATACTATAGCATTAATGAAAGGGTGGTAGGTATCGTAATTAAACTGAATAAAAGATACAAGATGAAGGTAGTACAGGCTTACGCGCCTACATCCAGCCATGATGACGCTTCAGTTGAAAGCTTCTATGAAGACGTGGAATCGGCAATAAGTAAGGTAAAAACACAGTATACTATAGTGATGGGCGACTTTAATGCAAAGGTAGGGAAGAAGCAGGCTGGAGACCAGGCAGTAGGAGATTATGGCATCGGTACTAGAAACGCCAGAGGAGAGCTACTAGTAGAATTCGCAGAACGCAATAATTTACGGATTTTGAATACCTTCTACCGAAAACGAGAAAACCGCAAGTGGACATGGAGGAGCCCTAATGGCGAAAATAAGAACGAAATAGACTTTATAATGAGTGCACACCCTGGAATCGTGCAAGATGTGGAAGTGATTGGCAAGGTACGATGCAGTGACCATAGAATGGTACGGTCTCGAATTCGCCTAGACTTGAAGAAGGAACGACAGAACTTGATACGCAAGAAGCCAATCAATCAGCTAGCACTGAGAGGGAAAGTACAGGAATTCAGAGTGTCACTGCAGAACAGGTACTCGGCTCTCAGTGAGGAAACCAACCTTAGCGTAGATGCAATGAATGATAATCTGACGAGTATCATTATGGAGTGTGCAGTGGAAGTTGGAGGCAGGGTAGTTAGACAGGACACTGGCAAGCTTTCACAGGAAACGAAGAACCTAATTAAGAAGCGTCAAATCATGAAAGTGTCAAGTACAACAGACAAAATAGAACTGGCAGAGCTTTCGAAGTTGATTAATAGACGTAAAGTATGCGATGTAAGAAGGTATAACATGGAGAGAATTGAACACGCTCTGAAAAACGGAGGAAGTGTCAAAGCATTGAAGAGAAAACTTGGGATAGGCAAAAGTCGGATGTATGCACTAAGGGACAAAGAAGGCAAAATAACTACCAATATGGATAGGATAGTTAAGATAGCGGAGGAGTTTTACAGGGATCTGTACAGTAGCCGAGACAACCACGACCTTAATACTATAAGAACTAGCAGTAACCCAGATTACACCCCACCAGTAATGATAGAAGAAGTCAGAAAAGCTTTGGAGAGCATGCAAAGGGGCAAAGCTGCTGGTGAGGATCAGGTAACATCAGATCTGCTGAAAGATGGAGGACAGATTGTGTTAGAAAAACTAGCCACCCTGTTTACGAGGTGTCTCCTGGCGGGAAGAGTACCAGAGTCTTGGAAGAACGCTAACATCATCTTAATACATAAGAAAGGAGATGACAAGGTCTTGAAGAATTACAGGCCGATCAGCTTGCTCTCTGTAGTATACAAGCTATTTACAAAGGTAATTGCTAACAGAGTAAAGAAAACATTAGAATTCAATCAACCAAAGGAACAAGCAGGATTTCGAACAGGCTACTCAACAATTGACCACATTCATACTATCAATCAGGTAATAGAGAAATGCTGAGAGTATAACCAACCACTATACATAGCCTTCCTAGATTACGAGAAGGCGTTTGATTCAGTAGAAATATCAGCCGTCATGCAAACACTGCGGAATCAGGGCGTAGATGAAGTATATATAAACATTCTGGAAGAAATCTACAGGGGATCAACTGCTACCATAGTGCTTCATAGAGAAAGCAACAGAATACCAATCAAGAAGGGTGTAAGGCAGGGGGACACAATTTCCCCAATGCTGTTTACTGCGTGTTTACAGGAGGTTTTCAGAAGCCTAGAATGGGAACAGTTAGGGATAAGAGTCAATGGAGAATACCTTAGTAACCTGCGCTTCACCGATGACATTGCATTGCTGAGTAACTCGGGGGACGAATTGCAACTCATGATTACGGAGCTAGACAAGGAGAGCAGAAAAGTGGGTCTTAAAATTAATCTGCAGAAAACGAAAGTAATGTACAACAACCTCGGCAAAGAGCAGCGCTTCGAGATAGGCAATAGTGCACTTGAAGTTGTAAAAGACTATGTCTACTTAGGGCAGGTAATAACCGCAGAGCAGAACCACGAGATTGAAGTAACTAGAAGAATAAGAATGGGGTGGAGCACATTCGGCAAGCACTCTCAAATTATGACAGGTAGATTGCCACTATCCCTCAAGAGGAAGGTATATAACAGCTGTATCTTGCCGGTACTTAGCTATGGAGCAGAAACCTGGAGACTTACAAAGAGGGTTCAGCTTAAATTGAGGACGACGCAGCGAGCAATGGAAAGAAAAATGGTTGGTGTAACCTTAAGAGACAAGAAGAGAGCAGAGTGGATTAGGGAACAAACGGGGGTTAAGGATAGCATAGCTGAAATCAAGAAGAAGAAATGGACATGGGCAGGGCATGTAGCGCGTAGACAGGATAACCGCTGGTCATTAAGGGTAACTGACTGGATTCCCAGAGAAGGGAAGCGGGTTAGGGGGAGACAGAAGGTTAGGTGGGCAGATGAGATTAAGAAGTTTGCGGGTATAAATTGGAAGCAGCAAGCACAGGACCGGGTTAACTGGCGGAACATGGGAGAGGCCTTTGTCCTGCAGTGGACGTAGCCAGGCTGATGATGATGATGATGATGATATATATAGTAATGAGTAGCGCAAACCATTCGTTTAGTGCTCGAGAAGCTTCGCGACTGTAGTAAAATATTTTGGTGAAATTACAGGTTATTCTTTGCAAGTCACGCGTTCGAATCCCGGCTGCCGTCGCTGCATTATGGATGGAGGCGAAAATGTTGTAGGCCAGTGTTAAAGAATCCCAGATGGTCGGAATATCTGAAGTACTCTACTACGGCGCCTCTCAAAATCATATAGTGGTTTTCGGACGTTAAACGCCATATATAAATCAATCAATCAGGTTATTATAGAACTCACATGGCCGCTGGCGACAATGCTGGACTAGTCGACGGCACATGTATAAATGCCGACGCGTTTCGCCGCTTGTCAGTTGATTGATATACGACTTTTACATAACCGTTCTGAATGCAGTGTGTATTGCTGTAATCTGACATTTCGTTGATCGGCGACAAGTTCGGCCGAATAAACAGTTTGTTTTTACCTGCAGTCTACTACCTTCATATACGTCACGACTCCGTAACATCTGGTGGAGGTGCTGCTCTTTTCATCTAACCTACGCTCCCATCAAGCCATAAGCCCGGACCATGTGGCGGTGAAGAGATCAACACCACCAGTTACAGTCGAGCCAGCCGCAAACTCAAAGGACTAGCTGGCCAATATTGCACCCTAGCAGACAAGACAAAAGCCACGGCAACAACGAGAAGAGACACAATGATAGCCACAGCATCTGTGACAGCGGTAGCGATGCAGTAGCTTAAAATTCTACCGAAATGTGGCGGATTGTTGTTTGAAGACCTGGAAAGCTGGTTGAAAACCTACGACCGAGTGGCCACCCTCAAACGCTAGGAAACACAATCGAAGCTGTGTCACGTCTCCTTCTACCTGGAAGACCTGGTAAAGACCTGGTTTGATAACTGGGAGTCTGCACTTTGAATGTTAAACCTCCTCCTCGGATCATTCATGAACACGTTCCGTAGCATTGCTCCAACGGAGAGGGCCACCGCTTTGTTGGAGACATGTGTGCAACTTCCTAATAAGAACGTGACCATCTTCGTCGAACAGATGACCTAGTGATTTCTCCACGATGACCCCACCATGGCTGAGAAGAAGCTCCCTTTCTGGTGCGCGGGGTCAAGCAAGGGCTGTGTTCGGTACTTGTGCGGAACACCCACCAGCCTAAAACAGTTCAAGTATTTGTTTCAAACACTACGGCAATCGAGAATTCGCTGGAAATGCGTACCTGACAAAACAATTCAGATCAATTTAAGACAGCGCCGCTTCTCACGCCCTCAGCTCTGACTACACACGTGAAACGATTTGACAGATCGTGCGGGAGTAGCTACACAAGCTGTTGCCTTCCTCGAAGCCCCCAGTTGATTCGAATGCTGCCCCGCAGCGGTGGTCTAGTGGCTAATGTACTCGACTGTTGACCCGCAGGTCAAGGGATCTAATTCCGGCTTTGGCGGCGGCATTTCCGTTGGAGGCGGAAATGTTGTAGCCCATGTGCTCAGGTTTGGGTGCACGTTAAAAAACCCCAGGTGGTATAAATTTCCGGGGCCCTGCACTATGGCGGTTCTCAATATCTTATGGTGGTTTTGGGACGTTAAACCCCACATATCAATCAATTGATCCAATTGCCGACATTGTCCGCGAAGAAGTTCCACAATCGCTCCGAGTTTCCGAAATATTGCTGCCTCAGCCGCAAGCCATTAGCT
The DNA here is from genome assembly GCA_013436015.1 of Rhipicephalus annulatus. NCBI lineage: Eukaryota > Metazoa > Arthropoda > Arachnida > Ixodida > Ixodidae > Rhipicephalus > Rhipicephalus annulatus. The sequence goes on from WOVY01003138.1 coordinate 383,083, forward strand.
ACACTGATGCAGCCCTACGCAACGCTCCACCTTCACCCTCAAACCAAGAGGCCTCACCGTCACAGTTCCGCCACCAACCACCGCTGCCATTGCCGCCATACCGACTACCCGCAGGCAAGTGCAATGCTCCGAGGAAAACGGGCGTGTAGCATGCCCCCGACAACCAACCTCTCTTATTCCACTGCGGAGAAGCTGGCCATAGCAGCCGTCTTTGCCAGTACCACCAGACGGGACACCATGGTTTCGCTTTATATACACCCCGTTCTCAGCGGAGTGAAAGACCCCGCGATATCACCGACTACATTGCAGCAGGACCTTACCGTCCGCTGTCACCCGACAGATACCTGTCGTCTCACCGCCGGCCGTACACTGGCTCAACTCGAGGTTAGTCACCCTGCCCGAATTCGGAAGACGAATGTCAGCAACCGATGGAAGTGTGGTTGCTGCATGAGGAACTGCTGCATATCCTCCGTCCCTGAGATCGACGCTGCCACGAAACCTCAAGAGCGCACCACAACGTCAACGTTGTTCCAACGCCCAAAATTGCGGCCAGAGGAAGACCTAAAGATACAACGTCAGTGCAGAGGTTGCCATCACCTAACTGCAAAGCGAGACGACGAACTAGACTCCTGAACGTCCTCATCGACGGCTACAGCGTCACAGATAATGTCTACACCGAAGCCGACTATTCCCTCATCGGTAGGACATTCGCAGCGAAGTTTGAGAAAATTAAGACCGCTTGGAAAGCTCCCGATCGATATTCGAGGCTCCCGAGGGCACGCAAGCAAAGCATTAGAGCACAGAACAGGACATTTAATTTAATATGCAGTTTTAAGGTCTTCTAATGACCCTTGGCTTTATTCGACAAATTATATTATAGATGCAAATGACCACGTCATATGCACAAATGCACGGCCACTCGCTGATTCGAGAATAGTGTGTTGCACAGTTACTGTGGCCAATGAGGGTAGCCACCATGGGCCCGCACGCGTGCCAGAAATATCACTGAAATGAGTTAAGTTCTCGAAAAAAAAATTTCAATAAAACAGTGCTCAAGCCCCGCCGCGGTGGTCTAGTGGCTAAGGTACTCGGCTGCTGACCCGCAGGGCGCGGGTTCAAATCCCGGCTGCGGCGGCTGCATTTCCGATGGAGGCGGAAATGTTGTAGGCCCGTGTACTCAGATTTGGGTGCACGTTAAAGAACCCCAGGTGGTCTAAATTTCCGGAGCCCTCCACTACGGCGTCTCTCATAATCATATAGTGGTTTTGGGACGTTAAACCCCACATATCAATCAATCAATCGTGCTCAACGCGGAAACGCAATCGTGACGTCACCTATTTCCGGCATGCCACCCTTCCTCTGCCTAGTATCCAGCACTCTTCGGCACGAAAGAAGAGATAAAGTAGAGCGTGTGGCTAATCTTTGTTACTCCTTTCTTACTTCACAGATTTTGAAAACTATTTCAGCGGCCGATTGATGAATCAATAGACTCCATCAGTGAAGCAATTCAAAAATTCCAAGGAAAAGTAATTCTAAGAGAATATCCCAATTAAACACGCACTCATTTGCTGATTGACAAGTTTTTACACAGAAGATCAATGTATGCATTCGATCTGCCACGCAATAATACATACGTAAAAGAGACTCTTACGAATATGTGTTATTTATCAGAATATTTTTTGTGATGTATTTTCAGGCAATGGAGTGCATCTCTTGTGGGACCCCTCCTTGGCAAGCAGGAGGGCTTGTATCGATAACCACTTGAAACAAAAAACTAAATGTTTATTTCACCAGTATATCTGCCGTTTTTTCACCATCACGCAACGTTTATATTTTATTCCACAGGTAAAGATGCCTATGCTGTCATTTACAGAAAATGAATTATTTTATGATTCTGTGTAAAAAATAACGTTACAGTTTTTTCTGGTGCAATTGAAAGCATCTTTTAACGTACGAAAATATAATCAGTAGGGCACTCCGATGATTTACGAGAATTTCTTACCGAACAGGCGCGCATAGCGAACGTTTAGAAATGCTAAAAGAATTTGCGTCCTTAGTACTGCACAAATATGAAAACTAGATTTCTAGGAAATCACACTACGCCGTATTAGGCGAGTTGTTGGATGATAACTTCCAAAGTACTTATGTCTGAGAACATTGCGGAATGGTAGGGCATATTACTTTGAGCAACAGCCACGCAAGCTACTTTGTTTCAATAAAAAAGATGGGATAAAAATGAAAGGGACGACGAGAGAAAAAAAGGGAGTGAATGCAAAGATTCTTACTTTTGGAACCTATATAAAACGAGACTCGTCATACAAGTGAAGTCAAACTTTCTGCATTTCGGGTTACTTGCTTCGCTATTGTTCACAAATACTACACTTCCACTATCTCATTACAACAAGCTCGTATTACAGCTTCTTTTTTGCGAATACATTGCCTTTAGCATTCGAAGTTGAATTTCACCAAAAAGTTCATTTCTTTCACATCGAAAGGGAATATCCAAATAGGACTGCACCTTAAGATACTATTGTCACTAGATGCGTCTTCAGTGCCAATGCGTCACATTAAGACATTCTGGAGGGGCCTTTACTATATAATATTTATGTAACGAAAAGTTACGCATATTCTGCTGCGCTTCAAGTTGATGGAGATTATAAGGTGTTCTGTCATCGCACAGCTTCAAATACAGTGAACTAAGTGCTGTCATGAAGATACGTTTCTTTCTTTATAAATTACGCAGGTATTGAAGGACACCCTCAAAATTTCACTCTATGTTTTTTCTCCCCTAACTTCATGCCACAAATAATCTGAATGGTGAAATACAATCTGAGTAGATTATTATATTACTCTGTTGCTATCATTCAGTTACTGACTTTCATAAAGTATATGAAGAAAGCGAACGAGAGAAGTTCTGACTTGTTGCGAATATGAATGCTAATACAAGTTATATATATATATATATATATATATATATATATATATATATATATATATATATATATATATATATGTGTGTGTGTGTGTGTGTGTAACTTACCTTGATTAACGTTGCATGGGCAAAAGTTATAATACACGTTAGAAAGCGTCCTTGGTGAACATTGATCACCACGTACTCCTAACGGTTTACATAGTCCAGGCCTCAAATTGATTGCAACACAACATGTCCCTTCTGCACAGATTGTCCGCCTGCCGCACATCTGGTCCTTGAGCCTAAGCTATAGTGACGGTGAAAGGAAAATAACGGAACAGAAAAATTAGGGTACATGCTCAACTCAAGTGTTTCTTTGCTGACATACAGTATTGGTGATAAGCCCATTACTAAACACGCATCTTAGTGTCTATTCATCAAAAGGATACGTTCAGTGTTTTAAATGCGAAGCATTTCTTAGCAAACTACAGTGAATTGGAGCGTTTCTATCTATATATTTATGTATAGATTTATCTACTTATCTATCTATCTATATATATATATATATATTTATCTGTTTATCTATCTATCTATCAATCTAACCTAAATTATCATGGTGGGTAAGATGCTTTGACGAATATGACGCGCTGAACAAGACATCAATATTGTCACAATCCCGTGGCGTACATCGTCAAACACTTGCCACCAGACAGTAGCACATACCCACGGGAGGGTTTGTGCCGCCGGTACGAGGGTATGGTGATCGACCGCAGAAAAAACGAGAAGATACACGGGCATTTTAACGTGCGAGGGAATTAAATTTCATATCTTCAATTCTTGGCTATTCCCCCTGAGTGGGCAACAGCCATAGTGAAGACATTATTCTGGCCATCATCAATGCGCGAAGGTTAAGAAATCCCCGACATCAATAGCGTCGACCCGACGATCTGCAAAAAACTATTTTCAGGGTTCCAGCTGGATTATAACCCAAGCATTCTGCGTGGCAATGAAGCATTTTACCACAGAGCTATGCCAGGTCTCGGAAATAGTTTACAGATAAACGCTAATCTTCGTGAAACATCAGTCGTGGTTGCAGTGCTTCCTACCCAATTTCATAAACATTACATATGTACTCCTTTGATACCGCCGTCACGTCAGATTAATGTTAATTGTGGTTAGTTGCTATAAGCTGAAGTTGATTTATGTAGAAATGCCCAGGGCCAGCATCCTCGCGAGCATCAGCGCTTCATAGGAGCTTCTGGTGTTGCTAATGCACACGTTTCATTTGGCATTGTTGTGTAAGTGCGAACAACTGGTTATATAAACATCTGCAGCTCTTCAACATATGTCTGTGCGTGCAACATTTTTACGTATATTTAGCGTCATTTTATGACGTGTCACTAAATATAGAAATTGCAACACGGTCACCTTCCCTTCGCATGCCAGGCAGCATACGCGGGAACCTTCCACCGCTGGATCAGAGTGGAGCAAGTGAAGATTAACGCCGCCATCAGAAAGGCCTACAGGAACGCCCTGGTTCTACTGCTAGGCAGGAGAACGTCGACCTTGCTGGCTCTGGGGGTGCACAAAATGCTCACAGAGATCGACAAGGCCCAACGAATGGCACAGCTAGCTCAATTAAACAGCACAAAGGCGGGAAGAAGCATCCTGGAGAGAGTGGGAATCAAGCCGCCCGCTCATGTAGGTTCGGAAGACGACGAACTTGAGAGCCAGGTCCTCTGAGGGAAGAAACGACAAGGGGCATCATAGTGTTCCCGTTGTCAAAGAACATGAACCCGGAGAAGGACTGGGAAAGACACAAGGTGAGAGCAGTTACCCTCGCTAAGCAGTACAAGAGTGACGTGAACGCCGCGTTCGCCTACATGGCTAAACATTCTTTGAGGAGATGTGTGTACGCAATGGCAGTCATCCGGGCGTCAACGGGTGAGCTGATCGAAGTGGGTACAATTAAAGCGAAGACCCCATGCCAGGCAGAAGAGGTAGCGATCGGCCTGCCGATGGGAGTACAGGGCATTCGGATGATCCTGAGCGACTCCAAAACAGCGGTCAAAACTACACCAGAAGCACGGTCTGGAGGGAGGCTAAGCGGATCGTGGGGCTCGCTAGAGCCTCGCGAACCTCGGAACGTCGTCACCTCCAACCATCACCATAAAGAGGTTCCTAGCCCACAAGGGCGACCTACTGAACGTGAACAACCACCACGAGCATGCAGACGCAGCGGCCTGAGAACTCATCAGGTGCCGGGATGACAGCGAGAGCATCCCCGCGGGTGTCGGCGATGAACAAGACCCTAAAACCTTTGTCGACTACGGTGCGATACTCAGGACGCTAAGGGAAGGAAGAAGAAAGTATAAGGCCCCGCATCGAGAACTTTCCCGAGCGGAGTTTGCGTTGCTTCGTCAGCTACAAGTGAAGTGCGTGTTAACCCTGGCGAAGGTGCTCCACATATGTCCCGAGATGTTTGCAAGGCCGCCATGCAGTATATGCGAACAAGAACTGGCGACACAAGGACACATGGTGAGGTGTGACAGTGCAGCGATACAAGGCGGCGGTTAGTGCGACGGTGCCGATGGTGATGTGTGCATCAGGGCTGCGGAATCTCATGGGGGAGTAACTGGTGCCAACGACAGCTCTGCCCGCCAAGTACTTCCAGTGCAGATGAAATGATGGATTCGCTCGGAGGACTGCCAATCTCGGAAATGGGCAATCCAGCGGCTCGAGGGGGCCCTGGTCAGGCAGAGGAGAACGGGAGCTCGTGACCGACAAGCGCGGGGCGCGGGAACCCAAGTATCCTCTCTCCGGTCAGGATCAACCCTCGAGTACTTGGACCAGTGTTTCGAAGACTGCATAGACTAGAACATTAGAAAGGTAGACCACGCCCTGCAAGGCCGGCACCTATCCCACACAGGATCCTGTGAATAACGTCTTTTCTCTCTCTCTCTTTCCGCATGCTTCGCATAACGTCGACGGCTGCTAGGTACGTGAGATCTGCCGATTTTTTTAGCTCTACAGCTTTAGGAGTAGTGTGACGGAGATAAAACTAATAAATGAAGCTAACATTTGATTTCTTAAAGATAAATACTTTACGAACTTTAGTTAGTGATCTACCAAGCGAGACTATTTGTGCGTGTATTTAGGAACGTGACGCAGTCAAACAGCACGTGGGTCGACTCTGCGGGCCTTACCCTGTGCAGGACGTGACACATAGACCTTTGATTTCAGAAAAAAATACGAGCCTCTCTCCTATCGGAGAAAAACACCCAAACGAAGCATTTTATGCGCTTAACTGGCCACCAATTTTATTTCTTTCTTTATGTTTTCAACACTAGGCAACTGTACCTTAACAATTTTTTTCTTCTTGCACGCTAATAAAACACCTGCTAGGTAGGGACATATTTCTGTTTCTATGCGCCACAACCATCGTCAGTTCATATCCATGCAGCGCTAAAGTCGGCCAGCGTAAAATGTCGAGCGGACTCTACAGAAGGTAAGTCTTTCATGACTGACGCGGCTGAATTCATTTGAAGATGACGCATACGGACTAACGTGGGAACGGCACATATTCAAGGGAAACTTATAGTGCGTGCACGTGCTCGCAGGACGCATTTAAAGTGGAAGAATTTGAAAAATGAAGCACTTTTCTACGTGCCTCATGAATCTTAACTGTCTTATTTGAGTGCACCTAGATTTTCTCTTCTTGTCTCGAAACATTTTAACGCCTATTATAGTATTTTCAGGCACATCGCATCTCAGTAAGAGTTTTCACGTTCAAGCACTGGCGATGATATTTTAAACTATTTGAGAAGAAAATTCCAGTGGGGCCTTATTAAGCAAGATTCGAAAATTGTGACTTAGGTTGTCCTAAGAAGTCAAACAATCTCTTTTACAAAAAAAATTTACTGTGCTAAGCGTGTTTGCAAGTCATGTTTGCTCCGCTTTGGACAGCTTGTTTCCCTTTGAACCTCCGGACTGAGGGCTACCGGCCAGCCGGAGCTGTAATTAGGAACGCAGAGACAGCAAAAACGAATTTTATTAGTAACCACTGTGTGGACTGAAAAACACGGTGGGCCTAGTGGAAATAATAGTGCATATAGTGGGAGTTACGATGGATAAGGCGGGACGTAGTGGAAATTATTGGGGATATGCCTGGACATACTGGGTGACATAGTGCACAGAAGATGTGTAAAGTGGAAAGGATGACGTGAAGTAGCGGCTAGATAGTGGGCAATGAGGGAAGCTCTGCCCACAATCGCGATAACGCCGGTAAGTACAAAGCAGGTGGCGGGTGATGTTTATTATGGTTAGCCACATGGTGTACCAAGCTGAGAAGCTCTTCCCACCATTGCGACAATTCTGGGAAGCACTAAGCAGTTGATGGGTGGCGCTTAGTATGGCAGGCCACACAATGTACCAAGCTGAGAACCTCTGCCCATCATTGCGATAATGCTGGGAAGCAGCAAGCAGATGATGGGTGGGCTTATAATTGCAGGCAATATAATTAGCAAACCAAGCTGGGAACTTTACACTACAGGTTCTACCACCATGATTTCCACCAAACGTTATGCCTATTGACCGAGCCCGTACAATTCTGTTACCCGCTCTTCTCGGTTTCACAATACACAGTTTCGACCAGTATGAATGACGATACAGCCCAGCCATCGCATCAATTACTCTAAGTGAAACATTTTTATTGTGTGCGGTGTCTGCGCAAGAAGCAACAAACATTGATGCGATGCGATTCCAGCACTTCCATAGAATTCTTTGGAAGTACCGATTTGGAAGTGCTGTCTTTACCGACAGCCGCTGCTCGCACTCGCAGGCACTTCTCTGACTCTTATGCAAGAACACAGATTTGGCAGTATGTATGCTTGCTGAACCATTATGATAACATAATGTTTCCGACGCACTGCAGTCGTTTCGGTCAAGCCGTTATGTAGTTGTTACTAACGACCGATAGAGCTACAGCAGTGTGCTGGCACGACTGCACTCTACGTTGCTCAAAAAGTATCCCAGTAATAAATCAATTAGGTAGGCGTATCAATGGATTGAGCCTAGAGACGTCATAAAGTCTGAGCAGATGTCGCCTTTTGAATGAGCGAGAAACAGATATTAAACTTCTCAGACCCCGCCGGTAAACTGTACCTGCTCCCTAGTCGATGTCGCCTTTTGGAACGAGCGAGAAACGAATAATAAACTTGGCAGACCCCTCCTTTAAGTATACCTGCTCCCCAGCCCACTTGTTTTTTTTTTCTTGTGGTTGTGAATTGTACAAGAACAAAGCGTTGGTGCCATTATCACAACGACAATTGTTACGGGGTACAGTTCCTTGTGTTTCATAAATGGGTAAATTTTAAAAACAGGTGCATATCTCGTCCATGTCGTGTACGCGACGAACTAAACTGAATTGAACCGTCAATTAGTATGTGAACTAGCTACTGAACAAGTACGTGTCACCATGTTGGTATGGCGTTGTGGTTAGTGCCCTCGAATGATAAACCGCAGGCTGCACGTTCGAATCTCAGTGGCAGCCTGTTTTTTACGGGTGTTTTTACATCGTTTTTATATACGATTCTTTCTTTTCTTGTGGCAACTCGTCACGGTGATTCTGTTCTGACGCTATTTTGCACTCAAGCATTGCCGGCACTGCTGCGTCCACTATACACCATGGTGGAAGTTTTGCAGCATTCACCCACTACACTAATCATCTATAATGGTAGGTGGTGGATTACACCATGCCCACCATCAATTTTTTAACAGGGTCATAGCGGGCTCGCGGGCGTCTCGCTAGCCCTACATATATCAAATATGGTATCAGGTGACGTGATTAGAGGACTGAGGTTAATGACACGTCTGAACATGGTGATCATGGTATGCGTGTCATCTAAAACATGGCTACATGCTACATTCATTGCGTGCTCATGGCCGTTGCATTAGCTCCACATCTAAAAATTATGATATCAGGTTACGTGAATAGACGACGAAGGTAAAATACACGTCCAAACGGTATAATCAATGCATGGAAGCCATGTACGGCTAGATATACTCCCACCTCGTAACGTTGTGCTCATTTTAGGGTGACATGTATTACCTTCCTCATTCGTGCTTTGCTGTGGTACGTGGGATGTGCCATTTTTTTTAATAGAACAGATTTTAGGCGCTTTAAACGTTTGCCCCGAGTGATAATCCCAGGTGTACAGCTTTTGGTCGCAAGGGCTATACTCACTGCTTGAACTGTTTGCCCTGAATTGAGTGCTTCTTACAGTGGTTAGGAGCATGCCTAGCGAATGCTGTGTGCCTTCAATGTTGCGTTGCAGAACGTTAGCAGATGCGCAATCTTTCTTTGCACCATACATGCACAATGCAAGATATGAACGCAAAAAGTGCACTATTGAGCATGTGTTTACAATTCAGAGTGTTGGCGGGGGCGAATGTGGACGAAGCTGTATGAAATTACAAAATGCTGAACACGTCCGAGAAAAGGTTCCTAAATTGGCCTTAGTGTATGAATATGAGATAGCGCAGCATAAGTGAAGCACAAAAATAAAGACGCACAAACTCACTCTCTTGCGTTTCAGAAACAGATCAGAAGGCGTGAGTTTTGTACTTCATTTTTACAAACGCACACTCTGGCACATGTGTTTCTTGTGTTTCTCCTTGATATTGAGCTGCTGTTACGCGTTTGTGCTGCACCCAGTTAAGTTCCACTAAGCCGGTTGGCAATGACATAGTTTTTGTCTCTTTTCAAGAACTCCTCACCAGGGGTTCTCAAGCGTGTTTGGGCCAGGGAGCCCCCCGTAGCTACTAGAAGGGCCAAGATATCTTCCTTCTCACGGCGAGCTTTTTTTATTTTTATTTTCAGCAAATTCAAGAGATTGGGTATAACAACGGTCCTTTCTTTCAAATCTTCCGACATTCCGCGCACGCTAGTGGCACTAATCTTCAATTACTTAATAGTGCTTGATGGTAATATAAGGCGCCTGATAATTAAGCAACCACGTGTCCCAGTTTTCAGAGTCTGGTTGGCTATAAACGGCTGGCATGATTTATTGTGTGGCCCACGCGTTTCTGTTACGCACCAAGATGCGCCTATTGACGCTCGGGCGTTTAAAATGCAGGTTCGCCAGATCAATCACACCTCGGGATCGCGAGCAAAGTGGCTTGGGTGGGTGAGGGCGAAACCAAAAAAATTTATCAGTTGCTCGTGAAATCCCGAGATACGGTACTGTGGAATCCGTCTTGAGAACCCTTGCTCTACGCCACCCAAAACCTAAAATTAGCAATGGGTCGGTGAAAAAAGTAAATGTGAGAAAAAGAATGTCGCACTTTCAAAATTACTTCTTGCATGGAGTTGGCCACGTTCATTTTTCAATTAGAAAATAAGAAAGTGCGCATGCTTTGTAGTCTATAGGAAATTGCGAACAATATTAGGTCTTGCACTGGCAGATTTTCAAGCGCACTTGCTATAATGTTTGCCTCTAAAGCTTCTTACAGTATAGCCAAACTACCTTGCACTGGTGTTTGTTAACCGACAAAAGAAACCATCAAAAGTTTCTTAAAAAGAAAAAAAACAGTGTGGCTTCAGTCATCTATATGCATTTTGTGCAGAAAAAGACTACAGTTTTGGCCTTACAAAATTTCTTGTATCATAAGTTTTCTGCACAGTAGCCTCTTTTGTCATGTGTCCTCCTTTTCTTTTTCTTGCATTTGTACAAATATCTAACTTGAAACACAATAGAAAACGCGCGTTAGATAAAGCATTGTGTTTAGTCTCGTGCTCAGTGTAATTTTTTTGCTCGTTATCAATATTGCGTTAAGGGGCAGCTCCTTTGATTAAAAAGAATGACGTAGTTGACATGCATATAATGATAATATTGTTGTCTGAATGACAATCCTATGTGTACTTACTAGAGATGGTGGTGCCGGACGCTGAAAAAAATATAAAATGACACGGCAATCAATATTGTACACGAGCGCATGCTCTCAACTGTTGTTTCACTTTAACAAGCTTTTATGAAACAAGACAGTAATGCTTCTGAAGTAATCACTAATATGCAATAGCTACAATGTATGGGCAGGCTTCATCAAGCTGCTCAGTACATATGCTTGGACGGAATATTGTATAAGTGCTAATGCCAAAACTACTTTCTTGATATCCGACACTCTTAACATATATCCTTGTATAATAAAAAATAATTAGCAATGCGAACGGTTACATAAAATATCTGCGACTTTTCTATATTAAAGCTGCTCCTTTACAAGGGTAAAAAAAGCAACCAAGAAAAGTGCTCAGGGGATCTAAAGACCAGGAGCACAAACATTGATTTTGAACTGTCATTTACTGAAGCAACACGCAGAAACACACGTGGCGCAGCTTATTTCAACAATATTCATTTCAGAACGAGGCTGATGAAACTTTCGAAACCCATAGGTAGAAAATCTACGCAGGGTCCAATTGTCAACATGAATCCGGTTCGTTTTTTTCAAAACTGCTATGGTTTTGGCCCAGTGTGTCAGGCAGATGTTTGTGACTTGAATAACACATGATAAAAGAAGTCAGCGCTCGTATTTATGACTTTTTTTTGTCAAGTGAGCCCTTTCAGTGCTGAAGTTTTAAAGTTGTAGAAGCATTTATTTAGAACCACTTCTATTTAGGACCACAAGGTATGAACCTCTGCTGTTGAGCAAGCTGAAAATAACACCAGTTTCCAAGATATATTTCTTGGAAACTGGCACATGACTGCAATGATAGCCTGAATGAAATAATACTTATGGCTTCTATCGTAAACTAAGTTTTCAGGTATATGTATGTATTAAAAGTGCCTCAGTGGCAACCACTGCAGGTTTTTTTCGCCAAGGTTCTCCTAAACCAGCTCAGATGTTTGTCTCTACGCTTTCAAAGAATGCATTTTCTAAGTCGTATTCAAATTCGCTCCCTTGTATGGTGACGCCGACTATATGTGATGGTTTGATAAGCCATTGAGTCACTGAAGCTGGCGTCTTGTTGATATCAGACTTTCCTGACATAGCTTATCAGAAACACCATGATTCAGCTTTACGTCTCATGAGAAATAGTCTAAGTTCTGCTTCGCCAAGCGGTTCTCTATACTTGTACTTCCTTCTATACAAGGTTCTCTACCATCACAACATGTGCCTTAGCAGCCCTGCCCACTTTCTCACCGTGCATTCGCACTGGGCTTGCACGTTCTACGCCAGCTTCATAATGAACCTACAGCTGCCCAAGTGGAAATAGCCCGCACGTATGGCCTCGTTTTGGGCCATTGTTTCTGGCCACGCCTCTGTCGCTATGGTAAAAGTACATCGGCAGCTGCGATATTTCTGAACGTCACAAATGGCCGACAACTCTACCAGCTGGCATCCTTTGTCTTATTGAGATCCCTGCAAAACAATTACACTACATGGCGCTCAGAAGTCTCGGGCCAATACTTCTGTGTCTGGAAACAAGTGGCTTGATATAGCAACCGACTACATGACATATTACAGGATTACCCGCGCTCTTCTAACCAGCTGCGCTAGCATTGTCGCTGACTGTCTACTGCACTCCTCTACAGCTCTTCACAGACCGAGGCCGATACTTATTATTCGCACGACCTTCAGTTTTACATTTTTTGTGTTCTATATGAACTACAAACTCACAACAGTATACCACGCACAAACTAATGAACTAAGATCATAAACCGCACTATCAAAGATAAGTTTTCTATTTACAGACCACCACGACTGTGACCCAAGGATAGCCTACGTCACGTTCGCTTATACCTCCTTCATGCATGATACTACAGGCTATTTCCCTTTCTATATTCTTTATAGACGTGAGCCATCTCTGCCCTTTCAAAGACTGATCCAACGTCATCTGTCACAAACGTTTGCGATGTCTTAGCACAAGCCGAGACATTGTGACTGACCGCCCACAAACAGTTCATAGCATCTCAGCATCTCAGAGAGTTATGTACGATCGCAGCCACTGAAATATTTTGTATGCGCCCTCGCTAGAAGCCCAATTATGTACCCCCATCATTTCCAAGAGCGCTCACGAAATAGATTGGCGCCAGCGGCGGTCCACTCTCAGCCCATGCTCTTGTTTGATAAAAAACTGGAAGAGAACCGTGCCTATAAATATCCCTGGGGCTTAGCAAGCTTCCTCTCTATTTCGCCGGGCATCTATCAAAGTGCTTCGATACTGCTACTTAGATTCTAACATGAACACTGAAGAACACATGGTAAGACAACGAATGGCTCGCAAGCGGCTGTAGCGCGGGCTCGCTGTCAACATTTCTGCGGAGAGGTCGCGAGACTGAATCGAGACACCAGAGCCGGAAGCAAGCCCAAGCCAGCACCATCACAAAGGCGGCAACCGCGGAGAGGGCTCGCGCAGCCTGAAACAGCATGGGCTTATCGAGCCGTGTCACGTCTTTGTATGATGATGCTGCAGATGGTTGGATGATTTACGGTTGACTAGATTTATCTTCCTGTATGTGGTGTAATGAATAAGAACGTTTCAGATGCGAAGAGTATTGTGCTCACGCGCAATCTGGTGTGCGGCGTTAAAATATTTACAGCGCATGCGCGCACTTCTTTTTTTTCTCCTCTCTTACGCTCCCTCCTTTGTATCCAGTTCCGCCGCGGTGGTCTAGTGGCTAAGGTATTCGGCTGCTGACCCGCAGGTCGCGGGATCAAATTCCGGCTGCAGCGACTGAATTTCTGATGGAGGCGGAAACGTTGTAGGCCCGTGTGCTCAGATTTGGGTGCACGTTAAAGAACCCCAGGTGGTGAAAATTTCCGGAGCCCTCCACCACGGCGTCTCTCATAATCATAGCGTGGTTTTGGGACGTTAAACACCACAAATCAATCAATCCTTTGTATCCAGGCAATGGTAATGCAGTCAAGGTCTGCCTGCTCCCCCATCTTTCTCCTCTTGTCATCCCTCCCAGCACCGTTTACACCACAATTACGCATGAGTGTCTCCCCTCTCTTTTCTCTCCTCACCTACACCTCCCTCCTCCGCCTACGTAGGCAGGTATGCTAGCGAGTTTCTCTATTGAAAAAAAATTGCCCAAAACTCCCAAACAGGAGTGCAGTTGGGCGCAAGAGTTGGAAGTTATTGCTCGTCTCCTTGTTCTTTTGTCGCCATTATCTTCTCGCGCTATAACTATCGTCATGCCATACCAACAAACCCAAAATACTATACTTTCCCGAAGGGAATCGCGAGGAAATGCCAATGCATTTCTTGCACCGGTGGGAGCACTCTTCGTTTTGCAACCTTCTCATTCACTTCTTTTTCCCCGGCTGATGATGACGTTTAAGCTACTGAAGTGACGTCACCTCACGCGAGAGGTGTAATGCTCATGTTGGATTTTATTACACTTCTTACTAGGGGTACCGTAGCCGTCAGACTTTCGCCGTCCCGACTTCACGATCGCTTTGGAGGCACCCAGCGCGCTTCTCCGCCCCACTCACTCTACGCTACTCCACTCGCATTGCCTGGATGTGCCAGGAGAAAATTTCACCTGCGCGTTCTGGAACGATGAAAATTTTCAGTGTGCGCTTTAACTAACATTGGGCTGCGGGTATATGTGGCCAATCGAAGTATTTAGTTTCTCACTACCCATTAGCAGCTATTGGCATCTTCCAATAGAAAACACCGGTTCATCACTGCGTGCTATCCGCTTTCCCAAGTTTCTGTCTTGCGTCACGCCGTGATGAGCACCAGTGTCAAAGCCGCCACTAGTGTAAGCGTTAACACCCACTGCTTCACATGCAAGTGTGGTTGGGTTTAGCGAGAGATGGCGTTATTTCTTCTATTTATTAAAATTTATTATTAATAATAACATAACTTAACGAATGTAAATTCTCATAATTTATTATTGGGAAATCCGCCTGAGTTGGTAAGAGCCATTTTAGAGACACCATCATGAAGGCTGAAGCCCGTCATTGCCTCAGAGATTATCTACGCCTTAATATATCAGAGTTCTTGTGTTTTCTCAAAACATAACACTTCTTTCTCACCCTGCACAATGATTTTATTATCGCTCTATAGGATTTTACGCTGATTAATATAGATTCCGAATTTGGCAATACTAGAAAAGTGGGTAATCCTTGCCGTCTGTTACAGATTAACGTAAGAAAAGTTAAATATGAATGCTGGGGAAATCACACCTGTATCTCATTTTGCCGCCGCAGCCGATGATTCAGTGTCACTCTAATACGTTTCAGGAGATGACATGAGTCCCTTGAAACGTTACGTTGTATTCATTAGGCTGAGGGTGAAATGTACCCTGCTACCAAATTGTGAGACACTCCCCCGAATCTACAATTGTGTATCTGGAATTACTGTGAGAAGCTACAAGGGCGATGGCGAGCTATTCAGTGTATGTTGTTCTGTACGCCCAAAAGGATAGCATATCCATCTGTATTTCTTAGTGAATACCAGTGGCCCTGTCTGCGAGCAACAATTTTTTCACCCCTGAGAGAAGTTCTTATATACACCCAAACTACAACTTCCGAGCAGAGTCTTTGACACTGCTCTTTTTCCCTCGTCTGAGCTGTTTTTTTTTGCTGCTTCACAGAAGCGCTCTACAGATTTGTGAGGTTGGAATGTACCCACTGGAGTGACAATAAATCCTCTGCCCGAACTCTGTTTCCTACGTTTGTTAGGAATGCCCAGTATGCACGATGCACATGCATCCCCTCGGAACTGAAACCAAATGTTATCGCCGCCACTTGGCAGACATGTTTTGTAGCGTTTATAATTTACCTTATTGGCAGTTCTATTTAAAACGAGACACTACCGCAGAAGTAACATGCCATATTGGCAAACATCATGTATTTGCAACTTTTACGTGTAAATACAAGTAATTTTTGTTAATTTTGGTTTCTCATTGTGCATACTTCTAGAATGCGTTCAACGGATCTTTCAACACGTGAAAATACGTCATTTAAAACCAAACATGTGGAATGCGCTTAAACAACACGCCCGAGCCTATTCTCAACCTATCTGTGCCGAAAAAAAATAAAGTACGTCCTGGCTGCGATTAAGTCAACGGATATCAGAAATACCAGGCAAGGTTTGTATTACAGTTGCCGCATTTTGTTGTAGACTAAATGCAAAGCCAACCACAAACACTATTTCAACTACGTGTCAGCAAGTTCCGGCGTCTTCTCAGTTTTCCATTATGGTGTGCTTAATAAGTATAGAGTGCCTATCGAACACAGTAAGCGTTTTTTTTTTTCAGATTGTGGCTTTATCATTAACAGCTATACATTGCACAGTTTCTTTCTTCTCAATAATAATGGAAACTTCAAAGTAACAGTGGCTCTAACTAGCTCTAGGTTGTCACCCTCACAGATATCTGTTCGCTCAAATATTCTTAGTATTTATGTTTTCACAGTAAATATTTAAAGTTGTTAAACAACAACAGACGCCTACTTACTTTTGTTTTAGTACATGTTGATTGTTCTGCTAACAATGCCAGCCATAGTACTACGAAGTAAAGAAATAACTTGCCACATTTTGTGTTCATATCTCAAGTCAGAATGTTCTGCTTGCAGTGGCGTAATAAAACATGAGTTAGAAAACGTGCTATATATAATTAGCCAGCGCTACTAAGGAATTTTATTGACACATGTGCGGCAGCTTTGAGGATAGCGTATTGAATTGCTCATGATTGAACTGATTATCACAGAAGTTCTTTCATTATTCAATTTCAGCTCATATCGGTTTCAGCGAACAACTATCTAAAAAAAAAACCTGCCTCATGTCTTGACTCTCATTATTCTTGCGCACTTTTCTCTACCATACGCGTTTTGTTGCTACGTGAAGGCAGCTGCGTTGCATATAACCTAATGCAGCACAAATTACTACAAAATGTTTTCGCAAGTTGTTGAAATCTTTGTGCAAATACTTTCTGATATCCAGCTTCAGAAATGATAACGTAATAATATGAGTATGAATAATTACGATGAAAATATTGGCAGTGTTACCAAAAAGGTGATATGATTACGAGACAGGCCACAGTGAAGGGTTCCGGAGATTTCTACATTCTGCTGCTCTTTAACGAGCACTGACATCACACAGTACGCGGTGCTCCACCATTTCGCCTCCATCGAAATGCGACAGCCGCGACCGGCATCAAGCCAGCGACGTTCAAATCATCAGCCAAAGACCGTAATCACTACTCTACTGCGGTGGACCCATCTTCAAGCATCAGCCGTTGCACACTCCTATGCCATTGTATAGTGCAATTGGAATGAATGGAATGAAACACCACATATTTTCTTGACTTATTCATTCCTAACGTAGCACTCGAGCCGGTAAACCTTGTATGGCTTAAAGGACCATGTCCTTTGCATCAAGGTACCCATGTTGTAGGGACATACGTATGGGGGCAATATCAAAATAGTAGGGGTCAGAATGAAGTATTAATGTATGAAGCAGATTTAAGGTGGCGCTCGGAGGCGAGGAAGCGGTGGCCAGGGGCATTTTCTTTTTATTTCCTTTAGAATCTCAAGGTATTAACAACAAACCAGAGACGTATCGGTTCTACAATCTCTCTGATCCTTCTGATACATGGTGACGTGACGTGACCTAAGGTAGCTGAGGACAGACGCGAAGATTTCAACCCCCTTCTCAACAACGAATTGAAGAACGAAACAACGACGTCTGGCACAACGACGAAGCGTCGCGGGAAACACCATGCCCGATGGCTGTTGGTGACCCACATACACAAGCAAGAGCTCTTTCAACAAGTTTCAGG
Organism: Rhipicephalus annulatus; assembly: GCA_013436015.1. NCBI lineage: Eukaryota > Metazoa > Arthropoda > Arachnida > Ixodida > Ixodidae > Rhipicephalus > Rhipicephalus annulatus. The sequence continues at coordinate 400,786 of WOVY01003138.1, forward strand.
CATGAATAGGGAGGCTCAGCCGGATAAGCAGAATACCCTTTGAGAAAATGTGACAATGCTTTTGAGCCAAAATGATACGATGGTAGAAATAGACGCCCATCGATCTCAACTAATGACGCGTGTAAAGTAGATAAAGAGCGTGTCATATAGGTTAAGCCAATTTTGCGAACAGATTGAACCGCTAATCGAAGGAAAAGACGAGGAAGCAGAATTTGAAAAAAGTTTTGTTGCATGGGTCGAAGATCGTCGCCACATCGAGAAAAATAGAGAGATGATTACGAGAGTTAATACAAGAGATCTGACTGACCTCGAAAGTAGTGACAGAACAGGCGAGCTCATCTTAAGGTTCTAACCACATCTCGCACACGCAAGAGCTTGTATAGTTGCCATGTCTTGAGATGATGAAATTTTATGGGAAGAAAACAGAAACCCAGGTTAAGGCATCTGTTTGAGACATCGACGCATAACAGATTGAACATGCTGCGGAGTCAAAAACACATTTACCTTCTGGCGTCTCTCAGTGCCGAAGCTGAGTCTCTAGTTGAAGGTTTTCAGTTTTCTGATCAGAATTGCGAGCATACTGTCGCTATACTGAAAGAAAACGTTGGACGAGAAGATAATTTAATAGAGACACACTTCAAACAGCTAGAAAACGTGGACGTAGTATAGAGTTCGAGTGACACGGAAGGATTGAATAAATGCTTCCAGAAGTTGCAAGTGAACACACGAGCGTCTCAGACAGTCGGATTGAAAATGAATAGCTAAGCCCCAATGATAGCTCTTAGTGTAAAATATGCGCTACCGGTAGATATCACAATCGAGATGAAGAGAAGGGAGATCCAGAAAGGCGCCAACATACCATCAATGACGGAGTTTAACTCAACGTCAAAAGATAAAGTTCTCTGTTCGAAAAAATATATGGATTTTCAAACATATACATACGCAGCAGAGAAGAAACTCGCGAAAACAAATATGACGTGAAGCAGACATCGCACAGCTTGAGCTGGACTACAACATCTGCGCTCAAAGCACCTTGATAAAAAAATGCATCTTCTGTGACATGACTGGACATTACACAGTAGATTGCTGAAGAAAGCGTTACGACGGAACAGATTAAAGAAGCCTCGCAGCAGGAGCGAAGGTGCTTCAGATGCTCTAGACCTCCACACGCGGCGGAAATATGCCGCGGTAACGTACTCTGCAACCATCCGAGGAAAGGCGCGCTATCCAAGTGTTGACCACGTACACCTGCGAAAACGTCAGCTCAACAGCTAGGTTGTGGCGATGGGCACTCACGTGCAGCCACCCTACCTGATCAGTTATACGCCAGCAAGTCCTGCAACATGCGCGCACAGCAGTCTGGTGAGCACAAGTACATACTGCTGCAGACAACTCTCTGTGGATGGAGGGAAAAGATAGTGGGAGGTACGCAGAAATTCTGCTGGCAAGGGGAGAGGACATTCATTCATAAATTACTGTCAAAGAAACTGGCGTGCCAGGTCAAAAGATTTGAAAGGATTACCGTTGGATAGTTTGGAGGAGAAGAGACAGAATTCAAAATGAAATGTGTTGAAGTCAACTGAAAAAAAAACCTACACCGAAACACGTCACGATTGTGGATCTGCAGATACAAGTTATATACATTGACGCCCCAACATTGCTACTGTCATATTTACGAGAAAAAGCGAGACAAAAAAATTTGTTTGTCTCATGATATTCTTTATTGTGAGGTAAAAAAAGGAATCCTCTGCCCGCACTATAAACATATTGTCACGATGAGTCACAAGTACTGGGGGATTTATTGAACGACCGGGTAGCTAGCTCTAGGACGATGCGTCAGTCGTGGCTGGCTCTCGAGCCGAGAAGAGGCACGCAGTCTTCTTTCTTTCCTCCAGATGGTAGAGTCGCTCTTGCAGTAGACCCACTACGTGTGGGTGGCATTATTCGCCCTTACGAAAATAAAAAAAAGCCCCAAAAGGGGGAAAGCAAAGTACATAGCACCACCACGATGTTACGACATAGACACGTGAAAAAAAAAGAAATTGGAAATTCGGATAAAGTGAAAGTAGAAATTAACGAGCGTGCCAATATAAAAAAAATCAGTGAACGAAGAATCAAGTTCACAAAAATAAACAAATAACACAAAGAACAGTGTACGGCAAGGAAAAAGTTATGAACAACGCGCAATGAGTGGTTTTATGCGCAACACATGAACGACATCCGGCCTCGGTCGTGTCCTACTCCGTGCCTGCGATGTTGAGTCCGGAACCACTTTGTAGTTCACGTCACTGACGTGGCGTAACACTTTATATGGGCCAAAGTACCGGCTCAGTAACTTTTCACTAAGGCCACGGCGGTGGATGGGTGTCCACACCCAAACTCGCTCTCCTGGGTTGTAAAATACTTCACTGTGGCGGATGTTATAGCCCCGTGCATCTGCCTGGTGTTGCTGGCCGATGTGTAGTCGCGCGAGCTGCCGGGCTTCCTCAGCACGCTCTGCGAATTCATCGGCGTCAGTTGCCAACTCGTCTTCGTCTTGACACGGTAGCATAGAGTCCAGCATGGTATGCACTTCGCGGCCGTAGAGAAGCCGAAATGGCGTGAATCGCGTGATCTCTTGCACGGCGGTATTATACGCGAAGGTCACGTAAGGTAAGATCCGGTCCCATGTTTTGTGCTGTACGTCGATGTACATTGATATCATATCTGCGATGGTCTTATTCAGTCGCTCGGTAAGTCCGTTGGTTTACGGGTAGTACGCAGTTGTCTTTCGGTGTCTGGTGTTGCTCAGTGTGAAAACCTCGTCCATAAGCTGCACCGTGAATGCCGTCCCTCTGTCCCTTATTATACTGGAAGGAGCACCGTGTCGTAACACGATGTAGCGCATGAAAAATTGTGCTACCTCAGAAGCCGTGGCTCGTGGGACCCCCTGCGTCTCAGCATAGCGTGTAAAATAGTCGGTCGCGACGATCACCCATTTTTTGTCGTCCGCACACAGGGGAAATGGCCCGAGATTGTCCATGCCGACTTGGTCGAATGGCGTGCAAGGTGCTTCAATGGGTTGAAGCAAACCAGCTGGCTTAACAGATGGTTGCTTTTGGCGCTGACATTCCCGACAGTTCTTGACGTACTTCTTGACGCTTGCCGAAAGTATTGGCCAATAGTACCTCTCGCTCACTCTGGCAAGTGTCCGTGAGTAGCCCAGATGACCGGATGTGGGTTCGTCATGGCAAGCGAAAAGGACGTCGTCTCGCATGTCTCGAGGAACCACCAGGAGGTAGGAACGGTTGTTCGAACGAGCACTCTTCTTGTACAGCACACCATCTCGAAGGCAGAACGACGGCAACGAGCGGAATAAATGACGTGGTATGATTTTTCCCTGGCCCTCTAAATGATCGATGATTGGACGAATCTCTGCGTCATCCCGCTGCCGTTTACTCAAGTCAGTCGAGCTAATGGCGCCCAGGAAGCCTTCGTCTTCCTCGGCTTCCTGACTGACGACATGAAGAGGTGCGCGTGACAGTGTGTCAGCGTCTTCATGCTTACGGCCGGTTTTATGGACGATGGTGACGTCAAATTCCTGAAACCGCAAGCTCCACCGTGCTAGCCGTCCAGTAGGGTCGCGCAGGCTTGCCAACCAGCAGAGCGCCAGGTGGTCCGTCACTATCTTGAAGGGGCGACCATAAAGGTACGGGCTAAACTTGGTGATTGCCCACCCGACTGCGAGGCACTCTTTCTCCGTAGTGGAATAATTCGCCTGGGCACGGGATAGAGAGCGGCTGGCGTAGGCTATCACCCTTTCGATGTTCTCTTGACACTGAACGAGCTCTGCACCAAGCCCAACGTTACTAACGACAGTATGAACCTCCGTGTCAGCATCATCGTCGAAATGAGCGAGAACAGGAGCTGATTGCATGCGCTGGCGCAGTTCATCAAAAGCTGCTTGTTGCTCGCTTTCCCAGACAAACGACGTGTCGTTCCTTGTGAGACGAGTCAGAAGTTCTGCTATCTGTGAAAAGCCATTATTGAACTGGCGATAGTAGGCGCACAAACCAAGGAAGCGCCGGACGGCTTTCTTATCGACAGGAGCAGGTGATTCGGCAACAGCGGCAAGCTTCTCTGGATCGAGCCGGACTCCTTCGGCGCTAACTACATGTCCAAGAAATTTTAGTTCTTCATAGCTGAAGTGGCACTTCTGTGGCTTCAGAGTGGTGTCCGCCGATCGGATAGCCTCCAGCCCGTTGCGCAGGCGGTGAAGGTGCTGCTCGAACGTGGCAGAGAAGACCACCACATCATCAAGGTAGACAAGACAAGTCTGCCACATGAGCCCTTTGAGGACAGTGTCTAGCATCCGCTGGAAAGTTGCCGGCGCTGAACACAAGCCGAAAGGGAGTACTCAAAATCGATATAGGCCATCTGGAGTCACGAAGGCTGTCTTTTCACGGTCTCGCTGATCTAACTCGATTTGCCAGTACCCGCTTTTGAGATCAAAAGAAGTGAAATAAGGTGCACGACGAAGTCTATCCAGCGAATCGTCGATACGTGGCAGCGGGTACACATCCTTTTTGGTCACGTTGTTAAGCTTTCAGTAATCGACGCAAAAGCGTAGCGACCCGTCGTTCTTTTTGACAAGAACGACTGGAGATGACCACGGGCTGTTGGATGGTTTGATAACGCCATCGTCAAGCATCTCGCGAACTTGCGTACGAATTGCTTCACGTTCTTTAGCCGACACGTGGTAGGGGTGCTGGTGTATTCGACGTGCGTCCTCGTACGTGATGATCCTGTGTTGAGTGATGGACGTCTAGCGGATCTTTGAGCAACTTGCGAAGCAAGACCTGTACTCGAACAAGAGCGCTCGTGGCGCAGTCTGGTTATCGGTGGACAGATCAAGATTGATGCCCATGTTGCTCATTGATGCGTCTCCATTATCCACTATTTCTGACGTGAGACAGTTGGTTACGTTTGCTACTTCGTGGGCAAACGCTAACGAAGCGCCACCGAAAAGGTGTCGATGCTCGTTGCCAAAGTTGGTAAGGAGCAATTCAGATCGGCCATCACGAACGTGTATTACACTTCTCGCTACACATATGCCTTGCTGCAGGAGGTGTTCTAAATTTCTCTCGGCCACCACATCGCCATCCCTCAAACCACAGCGTGTTACGTCGACTGGATCACTGGCTCGGGGAGGAAGCGTCACGCTCTGTTTAGAAATACAGAGTACGTCGACACACATTCCGTCATCCTGCACGTTGATTGCTCGCTGGGCTGAGAACGTGACGCGGCGTTCTTGCAGATCAATGATAGCTCCATTTTCCCGTAGAAAGTCAACTCCCAGAATGACGTCACGGGAGCATTCACGTAGAACAAGGCAGCTTGCTACTAATGTATATCCTTGAATCTGTACTCTAGTTGTGCAGGCGCCCAGTGGAATAACGACATGGCCAACAGCTGTCAGGATATGCTAGTTATGCCACGGCGCGATTGCTTTCTTCAGCTGCGTTCTCAGTTTCCCGCTCAGTACGGAATAGTCTGCGCCGGTGTCCACTAACGCTATAACTACACAACCATCAATTGTTACTGCTATGTCGAGTGAAAGCCGGCTATTCTTTGCAGCATCAGGTGATGTCGGACCAGTTTCTGTACGGTTCTGCGTCAATAGGAGGTCTTCAGCGCTTCGACGTTCAGCGAAACCGCCGCCAGAGGTCGCCTCGGCTAGTTTTCCCGGCGGGGGCTGGGAGATCGTGCGGTAGAATACCGCTGGGGCGTTGATGAAAATCGCCTCGGGGATGGCGAGCGCGATTGGCGCCCGGTAGACGGTGGTGCATGCTGCTGGGAGAGGTAGTTTTGGATTTCGCGTGGTCTCTGGCCGTAACGGAGTAACGGCGAGTACGCAGAGAAGCCGCGAAGCCCAACACGGCGATATGGGCACTGGCGGTACAAGCGATCAGCTTCTCTGCAGTGAAAGCATAGGGGCTGGTGATCGGGTGTGCGCCAGACTTCATACTTCCGAGGAGACGAGTGCCGATCGTCGATGTACTGGACCGGTTTCACCGAACGATGGGCGACAGAAGCACCACGGACAAAGGGAAGGGACGGTGGCGTGTACATGCCTTCGTAGTATGGTATGTGCGGCGCTGACTCGAGTGAAACTGCAGAGACAGGATGAACGAACAATGGCGGCGATGCAGCAGGGCGTTTCAAGGCTTCCGCGTAGGTGGTCCCACGGTGGTATTCAGCAGGAGCTGACGTAGCTGTATCAGGAGGCAAGGTGCCCCGGAGGGCCTGGTGCAGCTCATCCTTGATCACAGTTGCAATAGAGCTAACCGTAGGATGAGGTGTTACACCAGCCTTTTGCAACTCTTCACGTACGATAATGCCACGTTCCATTTCCCAAGCTTTTGTTATCGTCCCAAAACACCACACGATTCTCAGCGCAAACCGCGCCTGCAGTTTTCTAGAAGGTTCCGGACTGTAGTAGATCATTTCGATAAGATCACGCCCACTGTGCGAACGGTACAGATTGTTCTGGAAGCTACGCCACAGCCAGCGATAACGCTAGAACATTCGACGGCAAGAGTATAAATGCCGACGCGCTTCGCCGCTGGTAAGTTGTTGATCGAAGGTCGACGCTGCGTTCGCCGCTATCAGTCCGAGACTGCTATCTGCGCAAGACTGCTGCTGTAAGTAGACTTTCCCTTTACCGGGCACAGGTTCGCCCAAATAAACAGTTAAATCCCAACACGAAGTTTCCTGTCTTCGGCTGCGTCACGACCCCGTGACATCTGGTGGAGGTGCTGCTTCGTTCATGTACCGGACGCCCCCGTCAAGCCGTGAACCCAGCCCCCGTCGCGAAGAGGATACCGACGCCAACCATGAGCAGCGAACGAGCCGCCGACAGCAAGGTCTCCCACCGGGGTACGGCCTTCTACAAGGCAAGGCGCGGAAGACCAAGACCATGACCTCGACTGCAGCGACAATGACAACCGGAGCGTCCCAGCCCGCGATCGTCATTCATCAACCCAGGGAACCGCCAACGTTCCATGGCTCATCGTTTGAAGACCCGGAAACCTGGCTAGAAACATACGACCGTGTGGCCGCTCTCAACCACTGGGACAACGAAGAAAAGCTCCGTCGTGTGTACTTCTACCTGGAAGACACCACAAGGACCTGGCTAGAGAATAGGGAGTCCACGCTCCGAACGTGGGATGTCTTCTGCGGAGCATTCCTGCAAACGTTCGCGAGCGTCGCTCGCAAAGAGAGGGCCGCTGCTCTACTCGAGACCCGGGTTCAGCTACCAAATGAAAAGGTTGGAATTTTCAAAGAGGAGATTACCCGCCTATTCCGTCACGCTGACCCAGACATGCCGGAGGAAAAGAAAGTTCGTTTCCTCATGCGAGGGGTCAAACAGGAGCTCTTCGCGGGACTAATGAGGAATCCACCGAACACCGTCCAAGAATTTGTTTCTGAGGCGACCACCATCGAAAAAACGCTGGACATGCGCACCAGAGAGTATAATCGTCGCCTGACTTCAGAATGCGCTGCTGCTCAAGCCAGTGACTCCGACGACCTGCGTGAAACGATCCGAGCAATCGTGCGGGAAGAGCTGCGCAAACTGTTGCCTTCGGCGCAACCTCAAGTGGATTCGATCGCCGACATTGTGCGAGAAGAAGTCCAGCAATCGCTTCGAATTCCCGAAACACCGCCGCCCGAGCCAGAAACTATGAGCTACGCCGCTGCAGTGCGCCACAACGCTCCTCCCCGTACACGCCGAAACGCCACCCCGTCGCACTTCCGTCGCCAGACGCCACCGCCGCCACCACCCCCACCGACGTCCTACCGTTCCCCAGTGGGCCAGCGCAGTGCACCGAGAAAAACGGACGTTTGGCGTGCACCTGACAACCGCCCGCTCTGCTACCACTGCGGCGAGGCCGGGCACACATACCGCCGTTGCCAGTACCGACAGATGGGACTGCGTGGCTTCGCCGTCAATGCACCGCGTCCACAGCCAGGAGAACGACCACGTGACATCACCGACTACCTAACAGGAACTCGGTGGACACCACGAAGCCCTTCGCGTTCGCCGTCGCCCAGCCGCCGCACGTCACCGCACCACCGGCAGTACTCTGGCCCAACGCGGAGCCGGTCTCCTAGCCCGTATCCGGGAAACTAAGGGCAGCAACCGGTGGAGGTGCGGTTGCTGTGCGACGAACTACCGAAGATCCTCCGACGACGACGACGCCGCGACGGAGCTTTCTGAACACAACGTCAAACAGGCAAAGCGTTGACGGCGAAAGCTCACTTACCGAAGGTGGCCTGACCACGCAACAGGGAAGCAGCGGAACAAGCCGACGCAGCCGTGACCCGACGCCACGCCCTAACTGTAATGCGAGACGGCGAACTAGCGACCTCGACGTTCTTATCGACGGCCACAGTGTGACCGCTCTCGTCGATACTGGAGCCGACTATTCTGTCATCAGTGGGTCGTTCGCCGCGAAGTTAAAGAAAGTTAGGACAGCTTGGAAAGGCCCTGAAATCCGCACAGCCGGAGGTCATCTCGTACCGCCTGCAGGAATCTGCACAGCGAGAGTCACCATTAACGGGCGTATTTATCCTACAGACTTCGTAGTCCTACAGCGTTGCTCGAGAGATGTCATCCTTGGCATGGACTTCTTATGTCTCCATGGTGCTGTCATGAACCTGAAAACAAAGTCGATAACGTTATCCACAGAAGAAGCACTACCGCCGCGCACGCCGTCAGGACACCATGCCTTGAATGTGCTGGAAGAACAAGTCACCATTCTGCCTCGCTCAAGCGTCATTATTTCAGTCGGTGCTCCTAAATCACCTGACTTGGAAGGCGTCGTTGAAGGCAGTAAGCATCTGTTGGTCACCCGAAATATTTGCGTCGCAAGAGGAATTGCAGAGCTGTGGGGAGGCAAAGCAACGGTTATGCTCACGAATTTCAGCAATGAGTACAAACATGTGAACAAAGGAACAACGGTCGCATACATCGAAGAAATTGTCGAAGCCACCAGTGCTTTCGCCCTCGCCGATTCTGCGGAACCTGCTCAGAGGAACCAAGCCCCTCCCATAGCTTTCGACGTCAATCCCAGACTTCCGAACGATAAGCAAGAACAGCTCAAGGCCCTGCTCCTGCAATACGAAGATTGCTTTTCGTCGTCATCGAAAATTCGGCAGACCCCAATCACGAAACGTCGCATCATAACCGAAGAAAATGCCAGACCACTCCGTCAGAGTCCGTACAGGGTTTCGACGCGAGAACGTGAGGCCATGAAGAGACAAATTGATGAAATGCTGCTGGATGACATTATCCAGCCGTCCAAGAGTCCATGGGCATCCCCCGTGGTGTTAGTGAAGAAAAAGGATGGGACGCTAGGTTTCTGCGTCGATTATCGCCGCCTGAACAAAATCACAAAAAAGGACGTGTTTCCTCTCCCACGAATAGACGACGCACTTGATCGGCTCCATAACGCCAAGTACTTTTCATCAATGGACCTCAAGACTGGCTATTGGCAAATCGAAGTCGACGAAAGAGACCGAGGGAAGACGGCGTTTATACCACCGGACGGCCTTTTCGAGTTTAAGGTGATGCCCTTCGGCCTTTGCTCAGCGCCTGCAACTTTTCAACGCGTTATGGATAAAGTACTGGCAGGATTGAAGTGGCAGACTTGCCTTGTGTACTTGGACGACGTCGTCGTGTTTTCCTCGAGTTTCGACGAGCATCTTCGGCGCCTTGAAGCTGTACTTCAAGCCATCAAGACTTCCGGACTCACAGTGAAGCCAGAAAAGTGCAGGTTCGCGTATGAGGAGCTCTTGTTTCTGGGGCACGTTAGCAGCAAGTCTGGAGTTCGTCCAGATCCGCGGAAAACAGCCGCCATCGCCGACTTCCCGCCGCCCACTGACAAGAAAGCCGTGCGCCGATTTCTGGGCCTGTGTGCCTATTATAGGCGGTTCGTGAAAAACTTCGCCCGCATCGCCGATCCTCTCACTAACCTTACCAAGGCCGACGTGGAGTTTAAGTGGGAAACGCTGCAGGAACACGCTTTCCGGGAGCTTAAACATCGCCTCCAGACGCCTCCGTTACTTGCCCATTTCGAAGAATTCGCCGAGACAGAAATACATACTGACGCAAGCATTGTAGGTCTTGGCGCCGTTCTTGTGCAGAGGGCTGACGGACTTGAAAGGGTTATTAGTTACGCCAGCCGATCGCTATCCAAAGCAGAAGCAAATTCTTCCACAGCAAAAAAGGAGTGCCTCGCCATCATCTGGGCTACGTCAAAATTTCGCCCCTACCTCTACGGCAGGCCCTTCAAAGTTGTGAGCGATCACCACGCATTGTGTTGGCTAGCCACCTTGAAGGACCCTTCAGGTCGCCTCGCACGATGGAGCCTGAGACTTCAAGAATATGACATTACTGTCATTTACAAGTCCGGCAAAAAAACACTCCGACGCCGACTGTCTCTCTCGTGCGCCTGTAGACCAACCGCTACCCGACGACCCGGATGACGACTACTTCTTAGGAACGATAACTACCGACGACTTCGCTGAACGACAGAGGGCCGACCCGGAACTTAAGGCCCTAATAGAATACCTCGAAGGCCGGACCGCCGAAGTCCCGAAGGTATTCAAGCGCGCACTTGCGTCGTTCTTTCTACGAAACGGTCTTCTACAAAAGAAAAACTTTTCACCGCTTCGAGCTAAGTACCTCCTTGTGGTGCCTTCAGCTCTGCGACCAGAACTCCTGCAGGCCCTGCACGACGATCCGACGGCAGGGCACCTCGGTGTTTCTCGCACGCTCGCGAGGATACAAGAAAGGTACTACTGGCCACGTCTTACCACCGACGTCACTCGTTATGTGAGAACATGCCGGGACTGTCAGCGACGCAAGAACCCGCCGACAAAGACAGCGGGACTTCTGCAGCCAATTGATCCACCTTGCCGACCTTTCCAGCAGATTGGTGTGGACCTACTGGGGCCGTTCCCGACGTCGGCTTTCGGAAACAAGTGGATCGTGGTAGCTACCGACTACCTCACCCGCTACGCCGAAACAAAAGCCCTGCCAAAAGGCAGTGCATCCGAGGTAGCTAATTTCTTCGTCGAACATATCGTCCTACGTCACGGCGCCCTGGAGGTCCTTATCACCGACAGAGGAACGGCATTCACTGCCGACTTAACTCAAGCGATCTTGGCATACAGCAAAACAAACCACCGCCGGACGACAGCGTACCACCCACAGACCAACGGCCTCACCGAGCGGCTTAACAAGACGATTGCCGACATGCTGTCAATGTACGTCGATGTCGAACACAAGACGTGGGACGCCATTCTTCCGTATGTGACCTTCGCATACAACACGGCGATGCAGGAGACGACGCAGATATCTCCATACAAATTGGTCTACGGAAGGAGTCCGGCAACGACGCTCGATGCCATGTTACCCAACGTCACCGACGAAAAAAACCTCGATGTGAGCGAGTACCTTCAACGCGCCGAAGAAGCCCGACAACTTGCGCGTCTCCGTATCAAAAATCAACAGACGACCGACAGCCACCGTTACAACCTTCGACGACGCTTCGTGGAATACCAGCCCGGTGAACGTGTTTGGGTGTGGACGCCAATACGCCGACGTGGACTAAGTGAAAAGCTTCTGCGACGGTACTTCGGACCTTACAGGGTGGTTAGACGTCTCGGCCCACTTGATTACGAGGTTGTCCCCGACGGCATCACGAACTCTCAACGACGCCGATCGTGACCTGAAGTCGTCCATGTCGCGCGCCTCAAGCCGTTTCATGCGCGTTAACAAACTGAAACAGTGTTTTTTTTGTATTATTGCTGTATCGTAATTTATTCATTGTACTTTCTTGCATTATTATTGTACTTTCATCTTTAGTTTAAGCATCGGGACGATGCCTTTTTTTCAGAGGGGGCAATGCCACGTTCCATTTCCCAAGCTTTTGTTATCGTCCCAAAACACCACACGATTCTCAGCGCAAACCGCGCCTGCAGTTTTCTAGAAGGTTCCGGACTGTAGTAGATCATTTCGATAAAATCACGCCCACTGTGCGAACGGTACAGATTGTTCTGGAAGCTACGCCACCGCCAGCGATAACGCTAGAACATTCGACGGCAAGAGTATGAATGCTGACGCGCTTCGACGCTTGTCAGTTGTTGATCGAAGGCCGACGCTGCGTTCGCCGCTATCAGTCCGAGACTGCTACCTGCGCAAGACTGCTGCTGTAATTAGACTTTCCCTTTACCGGGTCCAGGTTCGCCCAAATAAACAGTTAAATCCCAACACGAAGTTTCCTGTCTTCGGCTGCGTCACGACCTCGTGACAATATTACGGATGAGTTCACGTAAGGAGTCATTGCTGGTCCCAGTGGCGGTGAAAATGTCAGCAGTGGACATGCCACTGACTTGCCTGTCGTATTGGTTTGATCACTGCGGCAGTATTTTTTCCATTGTCACGGCTTCAGACAAGAACTCCGTGACCGTCTTCGGAGGGCTTGGCACGAGGCTGGCGAAAAGCTGGTCCTTGACACCGCGCATCAAGTGACGCAACTTCTTGTCCTCCGTCATTCTTGAATCTGCCTGTCGGAAAAGGCGCGTCGGTCTTCAACGTACGCGGTAAGTTTCGTTTGGCGACTGGACGCGGGCAAAAATAGCTCGTTCAGCCCTTTCTTGGCGATCAGCACTGGCATATGTCTGCAGAAGTCTACGAGAGAATTCGGGCCACGTCGTGAGCTGCTCCTCTCAATTTTGATACCACGTGCGAGCCCCGTCTTTGCGATAGAAGTAGACACGACCCAGTTTCGCCGCGTCGTCCCACTGATTCAAGGTGGCTACGCGCTCGAAGTCCACCAACCAGTCCTCAACGTCCTCGCGCTCCGTACCATGGAACGTCGCCGGTGCCCGTGGGCTTTCCAACGTATAGCGGTTCGATGATGTGCTTCCCGTGCCGGTTGGCAAGGTTTGTACTGAAGTGCTGGTCATGTTTGTTGACAGATGCAATCCCCTGATTCGGCTGCTGGTCCGATGCACAGGAGTATTGACTGGCACTGGACTCGTATTACGGCTTCCGGTGGGGGGGGGGGGGGGGTCTGCAGCATCCGTGAGACTACCCAGCACCTTCCACCAGTTTTTCACGATGAGTCACAAGTACTGGGGGATTTATTGAACGACCGGATAGCTAGCTCTAGGACGATGCGTCAGTCATGGCTGGTTCTCGAGCCAAGAAGAGGCACGCAATTTTCTTTCTTTCCTCCAGATGGTAGAGCCGCTCTTGCAGTCGACCCACTACGTGTGGGTGACAATATAGTAGGACATGCCAATGAGAAAGAAAAATGAACAGAACAGAGCCAAGTGCAGTTTCAAGGGGGAAGCATACGCCGGAGAAGCGGACTCCACCCCCAGACGAATCGCACAAAAAACTTTCCGTCTGGTGTACAATGTTGATCTTGTTTCTAACATGATTGGCCGTTCACTGATGACAGCAAGAAGACGGCAAATGAAAGCAAAAAGAGTGGAAACTTAGACAATAATTGAAGCAGAATAATACCGGACCCTAGTGACTGCTCACATTAGCGAAATTCATGCAAAAGTAATAATGGCGATAAAAACGATGTTCGGTTGAACCGTACAAGGTCTTGTAGGGCTGTTGTGTGCAACTAAAATCATTGACGATCATGGTACTTAAGGTCAGTGCGAACTCTGACGCGATCGTTGATTAATTTCTGAGATTCTAAAGCAGAGAATCAAAGAGAACACAGCAGCAAAACTATGCGAGGACCATGTGCTTTATTACGTTCGAAAAACAATGGAACTCAAAGCAGTAAAATACCAAGTGCCGCTACTGTGTAAGAAAAAAATTAACAATGGGAGGCGAAAACAATATTGCAGGGAAGAGGCTTACTCAGGTGACAAAGAAATTAAACACTAATAGAGATGACCTCCAAGCCTACAACAAAGCTGTCCGAGAGTACTTCGAGCAAGAAATAGCAGGAAACATCTAAGAAGCTTCCGAACAAAATATGAAGAACAAATATTTTTACAAGTCACATCAGGCAGTAATCAAGAAAAATTGAACAACCATAATTCATTCATTGACAAAACTTTACTTGTGTCATGAAGCCCGGTTCTTTCAGACCAAGGCGGGCCGCGTCCACATCGGTACGGTCTGTACCGTCAGGCCCAGCCTTGTGGCGTCATCGTGGACCTTCTGTATTGCCCGTAGTTGGTCTTGATAAAACGCGCTTCGCACCATCGTCTGTTGAGTAAAGCCATTGTTCGTCGGCGTCGGCGAGAGTCGCGGGACAGCCCGCCAGCATGAGTCTGATCCCAATGATGCCATCGCACGCGTCACACTTGTCTTGAACTTCACTGTCAGGGAGAATTTCATGTAGATAATACGGAGTGGTGTGAGATCCAGTTTGCAGTAAACGTAGCGTGACTGTCTGAGCCCTGTTCAAATTTGCGTGTGGCAGTGGAAATTGCCTACGCCCCCAGTAATAATATTTTGTGATGTCGTTGTAAGTGATTAAATCAACTTTATAGCCCCCGGAATGGTAGTGGGCGTCGGATCGGGCCTGACCGGCACGGCAAGTGAGTCCTCATGCCAGGTCATTCGTCACCTCATTGAGGTTGACCCGAGTTTCGTCTACTTGTCCCGTAAGCGCAGGAAACAATCAAATTTCAGTATCGATAGGATTTACTTTGTTCAAACGTTTAACCACAGTTCCAGTGACATAGCCCTATTCGAAGATCCTAATTGCTGCTTTCGAGTCGCTATAGACGTTTGACCATATTCTGTTCCTAATGGATAAAGCAATTGCGGCTTGTTCCGAGACCGTGGAATCCTTAGTGAGTATAGTCAGTGCATCCCATATCTCTCCCTGGCTGTCGACCACCACAGCCATGTAGGCCTCTTGGCCTTTCACCCGGCTACGTGCACGACGGCTGCCTGTTGTCCTACCTGTTCGATTTCATTCAATGAAGCTTTCGCTCTCGCTCTTCGCCTGCTGACATTCTGTTCCGGATGCATGTTTCTCGGCAGGGGAGTGATTCTGATCACGTCTCTAAGGTTCGCCTTCAGTTCGACCTCAAACTCCTACGGGTTCTTCGATCTATTGAGGACTGACCCGATTGCCCGGAGTATCGGCCTACCCGCACGTGCCCTCGTTAGTCTTTCCTGCTGCGCCATCTGTTGCACTTCAGCCATTTCTTACATAGTATTGTGCACGCCTAAGCTCATGAGTTTGTCGTTTGACGCATTGTTGGGTATACATAGGGCAACCTTGACTAACTTTCTCATAATGGTGTTGAGCTTGTTTAGCTCGGCCTGCGATCGTTGTAAGAGACTTACCACGTAGGTGAAGTGACAGAGAGCGAAGGCGTGTACTAGCCTTAGAGCGCTGTCCTCACCAAGGCCCCTGTGTCGGTTGGTGATTCTCTTTAGAAGCCTGAGTACTTGGTCAGTTTTTTTGGAAATATGCTGAATGGCAGTGAGGTTGCTACCTACCACTTCTATGTAGAAGCCTAGAACTTTTATATTTTGCTACCTGCTTGATCACAGATCCGTCCTGACAGCGCAAGATATTGTTGGGTTTCTCACCTGGGACATAGCCCTTGGATCTTCGACACCTACCTCAATTATTTATAACCAAAAGTTCTGACTTCGCCCCCAACAATTTAGCCCCATTTCGCCGAGAGTGTTTTCCACGATGTCTACACTCTCCTGAAGTCTAGTCTCCGTTTGGCCTATGTTTCCGTTGGCGCTCTATATGGTTATATCGTCAGCATATATTGCGAAGTGTATACCTTCTATCCGCTTCAAATCCTTCGCAACTCTGGTCATTGCTAAATTATATAACATGAGTGAGAGCACAGCTCTTTGTGGGGTGCCTCTGTTGCCCAGTGCCCCCAACTTAGGTTTTAGTTCTCCTAGTGTGAGGCTCGCTTGTCTACCACTAAAGAAACGACTTGACTATGAGGAAAAACCTCTTGCCCAGACCAAGCGTGGATAGGACTTTGAGGATGGCCTTATGATCTATGCGGTCAAAAATTTTTTTGACGTCGAGATCTAGGAGCGCTCTTTTATGCACTGGGCTAACCTGTTTGAACTGGTGCTCGATCAGGAGCATGGCGTCCTGAGTCTACAGACCGGGACAGAAAACTGGTCGGGAATCTGGTCGGGAAGAAGATGTATAAAACCGATTAAAGGTGGAGCTGAGAGGCAAAGAAGAAGACGTGGCCAGGAACACGCTTTGTATATTTCTGTAGATTATTGTTATGTAAAAAATAAATTGAAGACGTATCGGTTCTGCGGTCCCTCTCCTCCTGAAACAACCATGTCGTATTCTTGGTGCATGAAACCTTTTAGGCCCCTAATGGAGAAGGCCAGAGTCGGGGGTAGTTGATAGAAAGTAGTTGACACTTGTACATAGCTCAACATGTAGTTGTGCATAGTGTAACAGCCCCTCATAGGGGCTAGCCAGACTTGCGATAAGAAGACTTATTCATGTCGGTGGCACCTTCTAATTATCCATACTTTAGCTTTGTGCAACATACGTCATTGACGAGATCAATGATCACGCTATGTTACTGTTGCTTCTTGCGATCATGAAAGGAGCATACTGAGTATGCGGTGGGCATCGGTTCACATTTTGAAAAAGATGAAGCAGATACGTCGACTAAATATTTCTTACAAAGAAGTAAAGGTACAGAAGAATCGGGCACTTACAAAATGCAATAATAACCACCAAAAGAAAGAAAGTGCTAGACACGAACGGGATCGACACAAGCAGAACCACCTTGCAGGCACAGCTGCAACTCTACCGGCCACTACTGGCTATACATGTACATCAGGTGGCAGTTTTTTGGGCGCAAGAAGCATTGCATTATTCTGGTTCTGCTTTGAAACATTCAAGTGCAACCTCCTATGCAGTAATAGTATAGTGGAGAACCGCTTTGAACCCGCGTCGTCATAAAACATAATTTCATTGTCCCGACGTGCAAATAACCACACACCGCACCACAGCAGTTCTAAGGACGCTTACAGCGTCATAAATTGGCGGATTTGGAGTGACCCACGAGTTCTACGCTGGAGCACTCCACTCTGCCCGAAGGCAACAGTAGGGACTTTACCAATGGAACACACATGCACCCTCTGGAGCAATGGGCAGGGTCAAAATGGAACGCGATGCGCGCGCCTCTTTTCTTGATTTTGTGGGCAGGCAGGGCACAGCAACGCTCGCTAGCAAGCCCTGAGCTCCACCGTCAGACACAGCTGACGCGACCAACCAGCGTCCGTCGGCACGCGCGAAGTTCGCAAAGTTTCAAGGCATGGGGCACTTGCTACTTCCGGTTGCATCCACCGATTATCGCGGAGTAGAAAAAGTTGCTCCATGAGCGCATTTCACGGCAGAGCAGCTCCATAACAGCCAAGAGAACACACTGGGAGCACTCTCAATCCACCAATGAAATAGACTTGATCCGCATGGAGCAGAAGAATGTATTACCGGAAGTGCTCTGAATCTGCTAATCAATAACACCTACAGAACAAGTAGTTCCTAGTCGTGTTGCGCCTTTCATTTTCGGCTATAGGCTCTCGGACAAAAAAGCGTGGCACAAAAAATGCTAAGTTACATTTTTTAGCGAATAAACAAGGAGTTCTTTTTCACATGAAGCAAAACCCGCGATACTGTCATGAACGTGCTTCTACATGACTAAGTAATTTTTGTTATTTAGTCATTAGGATGAAAGTCAGATGACATGCCAAACGCGAAACGTGACAGTGGCTCAGCGTCGGTGTACATTGCCATCGATGACAAAATGACTGACGCGAAAATCATGTGATGACGTTATCATGTTTGGTCCTTATCACGTTCAGGATTACCTAAATTTGTCCTGTCTTTTTTTAAATCGCATGGTGAGCTTGTCACATGACATTCATTCTTTGTATATGACAGGCAGTCCCACTGGCAGTGCAAAATAGGTTGCGGTGAAGAAAGATAATGACTCCGATTTCGGAGAATCATTGCACAAACATGAACATTACAAAACCCTTCCGGAGGTGGGCGTGGAAGGTTAGGTCCACCAACTCAGAGGAAAGAAAATTTGGTAGATAAGCGTACCTTGGGAATGAATAGTACGTGAAGCCTGCGTGAGGAAGGTGAGTGTGTTGTATTTTTTGTTTGTCCAGATGTTACGAAATGACGCTGAATACATGCACAAACGTATGCATATACGTATATTAAACAGTCGCATGTATACCGTTGCGTAACAATGCCTAAAAAACATGGGTATGGAGTACAGCAGAAGCGGTTAACCGATAGATAGCACTTGTGTCAGCGAGGATGGTAGCCCCGAACACTGTTAGATCAACGAGCTTCAGAAGATGGTACTTCATAACGTTTTTCCTTAACAGGACGTCCCACTTGTATGATAGGAGCGCGTGTGCACTGTTTTTAAAATGCAACCACGATAGTTTCACGAACGTTACAGTCTAATTAAACATCAGTTCAGAAATCTGGCGTGATGTTGGGGTAGAATACTTGAATTTCAAGCGTAATGCTGGTGTTTAATTTCTGCTAGGACCAAGGTATTGATTCAAGGTGTTCTTTAGGTCAACTGCCGATGCCAGCTTTTAGGGACGAAGCTCCTGAGGGCCAACTTATTCGGTGTTCATTATTCCCTACAAAACCGAAACTGAAACTGAACATCTGCACAACAAAAACAAAAACAACATAAACAATGGACTTTATGTGTATACGGCAACTTAATACACGATCACTCACACCGATCTTGTGTCTATCCATTCATGCATTCCTCCGTCCGTCCGTCCAAGCATACTACCGACCACGCGGCCATCCGAATATATCTGCGCCGTTTATTCAAGTTGGCGATTTCAACGTAGACATTATGAATCTTACGACGTACTGATTTGCCCACTCGTCGCCAATGACTTCGTGGAGATGCACTAACTTCTTTTTAAGGCTTTTTAATAAAAATTAGCAATGTCTGTATGCGTCCTTCATTGGCTTGTGTGAACGCTTAGTTTCCTTGAGTGCATTACGAGAAGCTACAGTTAATCTTGACATGACGTGACAATGACTTCGTGGAGATGCACTAACTTTTTCTTAACACTTTTGAATGAAAATTAGCAATGTCTGTTTGCATCATTGATTCGCTTATGTGTACGCCCAGTCGCCTTGAGTGCATTGCGAACAGCTACAGTTGATCTTGACAAGACTTGACAGCTGTATTTTAGGAGCCCACGTCTAATGATTATAAAATTGAATTGCCATCACTGACTGCCCTATGGACGCTTCATGAGCATTACGGTCTATTTGAAAAGCAGTTGCAAAACCTGGCATTGTTCTATGTTAGAATGCTTGGTTCCCACTCAGAATTCTGGGTTATATTCCTGCTGGGATCCCGACTTTCTTTTATTTATTTATTTCTTTATTTAATAATACTGTCAACCCTCACTTGAGGGCCATAACAGGGAGGGAGTACAATATGATTACAAACAGAACACCTAAAAAAACCACTAAGCAATAAACACAGGAAAACAAAATGGGCAGTACTTCAACCATTACCAAAATGAGCATCAACTTCTCTGTCAAAAGTTTGCACATCGGTACTATTAATAACATGTTGGGGTAAAGAATTCCATTGTTGTATAGCATCCGGGAAAAATGACCACCGAAAGATGTCAGTGCGAGTGTTAAAATGTTCAATGGGGGCATCATGATTCAATCTAGTGCTACGTTTTCCGGGAAAGCGTATGTACTCGACTTTAGGTATTTTGAATATCCCGTGGAGTATACGAAATAATGTTTTAAGTTTTTGTTTCCGTCTTCGAAGTTCAAGTGATTCTACACTGCATGAATTTAGCATATAAGTTACTGAATCCCGCCTTCTATATCTAGAGCACACAAACCGAGCTGCACGCCTCTGAATACGTTCTAACTTGGTGACCAAGTGTTTCTGCTGAGGGCTCCAAACCACAGAGGCGTATACTAGTCTTGGTTTAAATGCAGAGCCTTTGTTAGCCACATGATGTCGCGCTTCGGCGTCGGCAGTGGCAATGTCTTCAAACCCCTCCCCCCCAAACCCTGCGCATGCCCGCGTCTCACGTCTCGCACCAACCCAGGCAGACATCCCCACATTCCTTCCTCGTCTGCTAGTAAAAACGCCACTGCTCCCTCTGCACAACCATTAACTAGTCGCCCAGTTTATGTAGGCACATTATCGCGCATTCACAAGCCAGTCAGAGCGTCTTTACTTGGCTTTCGCATCAAGTTCAAGGCTATGGCCCTGTCGGCAAAACTACCATGGTGGATACTGGAAAACATGGTGGGCGTAGTGGAAATAATAGTTGGTATGGTGTAAATTATGGTGGATATGGCGGGACGTGCTGGATGGCATGGTGTACAGAAGATAGGTTAAGTGGAAACAATGGTGGAAAGTAGAGGCTAGATAGCAAGCTATCATGGGAGGCTCTGTCTGCCATTGCGATAATGCTGAGAAGAACTAAGCAGATAGTGGGCAATGCTTATTATGGTGGGCCACATGGTGTACCAAGCTGAGAAGCTCTTTCCACCATTGCGATAACGCTGGGAAGTACTAAGCAGATGATGGGTGGTAATTATTATTGCGGGCCACCTGGTGTAACAAGCTGAGAAGCTCTGCCCACCTTTGCGATAATGCTAGGAAGTAGTAAGCAGATGATGCGTGAGCTTTTATTGACGGGCAATATATATAGTGTACCAAGCTGGGATCTGTATACTTCATGTTCTACAACCATGATTTCCACGAAAGGCTAGGCCTAGCAACCGAGCCCGTACAATTGTTTTATCCGCGCTTCTGCGTTTCAGAATACACGATTTCGACGAGTAAGAATGACAACACACCACAGCCATGGCATCAATCAACCTAACAGACAGAGAGACAGACAGACAAACAGACAGACAAAGAACTTTATTGGGTCCTGAGAAACGCTGCTCTTTTAGAGCAACATCGCAGGCCGCTTCCACGTAGGAACGGGGAGGCCTAGCCTTACCGCCCCATCGTGGGCCCTCTGGACAGCCCGCAGTTGTGGTAGCAACTCTGAACTTCGTAAGGCGGAGTCCCAGTCTTCTTCTGTGAGCCGACTTGTGCCCCGTAACGAGGGGCACTGCCAGAGCAAATGTTCTAAGTCACTAACCTCACCACAATCAGGACAAGTAAGGTCAAAAGCTTCTGGGGAGACTATGCTGAGTAAAAATAGGCTTGAATAGGACCTTGCCTGAAGCATTCTAAACGTGATGGCCTGAGGTCTTGACAACTTGTGTGGAGAAGCAAATGACCGCCTACTCAACTGGTAGTGGTTAGCCACTTCAATGAATGTAAGTAAAGCGTCCATGAACATCTCACTCCAAAGCTGCGGACCTACGCCCTCCCCAGCGCGGAGGGTTTGTGCGCGCGC
Organism: Rhipicephalus annulatus; assembly: GCA_013436015.1. Taxonomy (NCBI): domain Eukaryota; kingdom Metazoa; phylum Arthropoda; class Arachnida; order Ixodida; family Ixodidae; genus Rhipicephalus; species Rhipicephalus annulatus. Next base: position 422,279 of record WOVY01003138.1, read on the forward strand.
CCGGGAGTGAGAAGTGTCATTCTGGTTTACTTGAGAGTCCAGTAGGGCCTCTAGATGTGCAGGAAACCAGGTAATGGTGTGGTGAAAGTGTCCTAGTTTCAAGTAGTTTAAATACTTCATTACAGACGGAACCAGAGACTAAAGCTTTGACCACTGACCATGAGTCGATGAAGATTTGCGATTTACTGTTATCCAAAAGGGCAAGGACTAAAGCCAACAGTTCGGCTCTTGAGGGAGTTGAGCCCCTAATTGACGCAGCATTGATACTAGAACGCATATGATTGATGGAAGTAACAGAAAACCTTTCTGAGCGACCGTACTGAGCGGCATCGACAAAACACAATAAGGATCGTTCCTGATGTTCTTCAGAAGTGTGATGGCCCTAGCCCAGCGCCTTTCTACGTTGTGCTGAGGATGCACATTTCGCGGGAACGGAGAGACCTGGATAGCAGTACGCTGTTTATTCGGTAGTTTAAGACGGTGGTCCTCTACGAGCGCCTGACTAAGCCCTAGGACGAAGAAAATCTTCCTACTAGCCGGCGTAGACGACAGGCGCATTAGCTGGGCAGTCTCTTGGACTTCAATGATCTCGTATAGGGTGTATGAAGTCCTAGCTGCATAAGCCGTTCAGTGCTTGTTCGCACGGGAATGCCCAACACCCTCTTTACACTTTTTCTGGTCAGAGTTTCCAGCTTCTTCTTTACGAATCCATACCAAGAGTGCATGGCAGCAACGTACGTTATGTGAGTCATGAGGAATGAATGAAAGAGCCTCAGTAGATTGTCCTCTCTGAGTCCCCCTCCCTTCTGTTCGAAACCCTAAATCAACCTGATGATATTCTCGGTCTTGGTTGAAATCTTAGTGATGGTTTGTCCGTTGTGCCCGTGCTTCTCGATAATCATGCCCAGCACTCTAATAGCGTCCACTCTCGGATTGGGGGCGCCACTTCCGGTGTGAAGTACAATGTCTATCTCTAATGAAGGCATCCAGATTTTCGACCTGGCTCCTTTTCTATTGGGCCTGTATAAAAGCAGCTCCGATTTAATCAAGGAGCACCTCAGCCCTGTGCTGGCAAGGAAGAGCTCTGTCTACTTGATGGCTTCCTGGAGTGCAGTCTCGACTTCAACTTCACTACCTCTGAGACACCAGATGGTAATATCATCAGCGTAAAGCGTATGGCTGATGCCCTTCATGTTATATAGCAGTGTGGACTACTTGCATATAGTGATGTTAAAGAGAAGCAGAGATATCACCGCTCCTTGAAGCGTGCCTTTAGGGCCCAGTGCTATCGAAGAAGATTTGAGGTATCCCATATTGAGTGTTGCCTTCCTGAATTTGAGAAAGCAGCTGACGCATCTATGGAAAGCTTCGCCTAGTCTAAGCTCTGAAATGGAGTTTAGGATATGCACGTGAGAGATGTTGTGAAACGCTTTTTCCAAGTCAAGACCCTGGATGCCTCTTACGTCCCTTGTGTTCACGCCTATGATTTGATGTTTGAGCAGCTTCATAGTTTCTTTTGCGGACAAAGATAGATGAAACCCAACCAAGTTGTAAGGAAAAACACCTTTCTTCTCTGTACTTTGAGACACGATTGTAAATGACGTGCTCCTCCATCTTGCCGACACAGGATGTTAGCAATATAGGCCTTAGACTGCTTAAACCTGGAGGTCACCCCGGCTTGGGAATGAAGACAACTGATGCCATTTTTCAAGAGTTTGGGACAGAACCTTCTCTCCATACGCGATTGATATCATCAGCAAAGAAATTGATTGATTCGTCTTCCTGGATACTGAGGGCCTTGTTCGAGATGCAATCCGGCACTGGAGCCAATGGTCCATTAAGGTTTCGAAGAACTTCCCAATTGTTGCTGGTGGTAAAGGGCTCTCCGAGCTCAGTGCAAGGAGTTCCAGTGTAAGAATAATAGTCTGAACAGCTCGAGCAGCCACTGGGTAAATATCTGTGAGCCAAACCATCCAGTTCTCGTCTTCAGAATCAGACTGTCTGGTGGCATGTATGAGTTTAGCAATGGCTTGCCTTTGATTACTCTTGGAATTCCACTCGTGTAAAAGGTGCTTTAGCAAATTTCGTTTCCCTCCTATTCTCAATTGGCCGTCAACAGAATTGCACACCTCATCCCACTGCAGCCTAGACAGGGTCTGGCATTTGTCCTCGATGGTTCGGTTAAGTTCTGCAATTTTCTCGCGAAGCCGACGATTGAGCCTCTGACCCTTCCACCTACTGAGTGATGATTTCTTGGCCACTAGAAGGTGCGCAAGGCTGCTTTCCATCCTATCTGTTTCCAAATCCGTGTGTATCTTTTTTGTCACCTCACCGACGTCTCCCTTGAGCTGTTTAGCCCATGGATTCAGGCTGGGGTTGAGTCTTCAGCTTGCGCGCGTTCTTTTCTAATATACCGGAAGTAAGTTCAATCTGTGAAACTAAACTCTCTTACGGGTTTGCTCTTTACACTGATATGTGTAGCTAAGAAAAAATGGTCACTACCCACATCTAAGTGCAAGTTGTGCCCAGTAGCAGATTCAACATTTTTAACAAAGGTAAGATCCGGCGTGGTGTCCCTCGGGCAAGAGTTACCCATCCTGGTCGGAAATGCTGGGTCCGTGGCCAGGGGGAGGTTCAAGTTCGCCGCTGCTTCCCACTAATCCTCGCCATTACGGGATGACCGCAGGTAAACCCAACCTTTATGAGGACCGTTGAAATCACCCGCCACCAGAAGCGGGGACATACCCGCCCTGGCAGCAGCCCTACTGAAGTGCGCCGCAAACCTTTGTTTCGAGTCATTTGGCGAACTATAAGTATACAGGATGAAAACGTTACTCTTTATATAACCTTTCGGAATAATTTCGACCAATGAGTGTTCCACTTCACTACTGTTCATGGAAAGATCATGCGAGATATAGGTATATCCCTTAGACATGAGCGTGCATGTGCCCCTTCGTCCGTCTCCATATAGAGCGTGAGATGTGTAACCCGGCAGAGTGACAGAATCCGAAAGCATCTCCTGAAGCAAAATGATGTGCGGCTTTTAAGAGAGAGCACGAATGAACTGCTGAAGAACTGCCTTCTTGCGGGTAAACCACCAGCAGTTCCACTGACAATTCCTGAACCCTTTAGGCGGACGCGCCATGATTAGGCTCGGAAGATATATGCCTGCGTTTGAGCGTGTTGAATTCAGCGTCCAACGCACATAAGTTAGCATCCAACGTATTCACCTTGGCATCCAGTGCGCTGAACTTGTCCGCCAAGTTATCGACCTTAACATGAACCAATGCGACTGTTTGGCTAAGCAACTGCAACATGTAGTAAGGCGGTAAGTTGGGCCAGTTGGTTAGGATCCATCGTGAACTTTCTTACAGCGCAACACCAGAAAAAAATACAGGGCAGGGAAGGAGTAGAACAGAAAGAAAAGACAGCGCTGACTCACAACTGTTGTTTATTGGAAAAAAAACGGGGTCAAAAGTATATATAGGTCCCGGCAGCCTACATCACAACATGCGCAGAATACGAGGTGCACCGAGGTATCGTTATCACACTCATGGCAATAAACAAGCTTGGCCTAAAAAACTTAATTCTTTTTCATGCAGTGTGACGGATGGTTCACTAACGCCCTTGGTACCCCTAATCTTTATATGATATGCCTCAGCGATTTCTCTAGTTAGCTGGCATCTTCAAGCATCCTAACCATCTAACTACAGAAATCGCTGAGGCATATCATATAGAGATTAGGGGTACCAAGTGCGTTAGTGAGCCATCCGTCACACTGCATGAAAAAGAATTAAGTTTTTTAGGCCAAGCTTGTTTATTGCCATGAGTGTGATAACGATACCTCGGTACACCTCGTATTCTGCGCATGTTGTGATGTAGGCTGCCGGAACCTATATATACTTTTGACCCCGTTTTTTTCCAATAAACAACAGTTGTGAGTCAGCGCTGTCTTTTCTTTCTGTTCTACTCCTTCCCTGTCCTGTATTTTTTTCTGGTGTTGCGCTGTAAGAAAGTTCACGATGGACTGCAACATGTCTCTGACCTCTGTCAGCTTATGTGGACAGCTTATGTATTGATGGGAAGTCTTTGTAAAAGTTGATTCTCTCTCTTCTGCATTGTCTGATGATGTAAGGTATCTCGAATCTTTGTGTACAGGTTCTGTCCGTAGTTGGATGAGGCCCTCCACAGAAGGTGCACTTCAGTGAGCAACGTGCTGGTCGCCAGAGCAGGTCATTCCGCAACCTCGACAGATAACATTTCTTGGAGTGGGGCACACGTCGGCTCTGTGGCCGAGTCTACCACAGGTATAGCAGACATCTGTCTACCGTTGGTAGAGGGTACACTTGACTATGCTGGGACTACACATGACGTAGTTTGGGATTCGAAGTCCTTCGAAGAGGATAACGACTGTGGTAGAATTCCTGATTCGCCACGCTTCGAGAACAGTTGGATTCCTCGGCTGAATAAGAAGACATCTCTTGGCACAGCGCAGTCATTCTTTCGCCGGCTCTCGCAAGCGTCGGATGCAAGAATCATGGTCTCCCGGGGAGCAGCGAAGGCAGTTCTTGATGACAGCGGAAACAGGATTACAAACGAAAATGGCTAGTATGAGATTATCTTGCCGAACCTGCCAACAGGGCGTGTTGTTTTGAACACAGTGTTTTTGCACGGTAATATTCAAGTGAGGCCTTTCAATGTCGAAGATTTCCGGGATGCCCTGGACAAGGAAAGACTGCTTCCCGGCGTAATTGCATGGGGCGCCTATCTGAGCAACCATGTGTGGGTCATCACCTTCAACAGCCGGGAGGTGACGAGGAGGTTGGCTGAACTGAAAGAACTCCAGGTCAAGCGACGCTGCTGCCTTGTTATTGACCCTCAGGAGCAGCAAGTGAGGCTGCGGCTTCACTGGCTGTTACACGGCGTTGCGGGCGAAGATGTCTGCACGGTGTTGGCGGCGTTCGAAAAAGTTACAGAAGTGACCGGGGAACGCTGGAATGCAGACGTAGCAAGTGAAAATAATTCGACGACCCGCACGATTTTCCTTAAGCTTGAAATCCGCATGAAAGTTGAGGATCTGCCTCATAGGATACGAGTCGCCGGTGAATTAGCCCTAGTGGAAGCCCCCGGCCAGCCTATGCAATGCCTGCGTTGCAGCGGAGGAAGACACGTGCGTCACGAGTGTAAGGTGCCATGGCGCTCACGCTGCCGGCGTTCGGGGCACGGGGACATGAAATGCGTCCGTCCGTCTGCCTCAGTGACCGCGTCAATGGAGGCGAAGGATGCCACGGAACACATTATGGACGTGAAAATCGGAGGACCCGGCTGAAGGTTGCAGAGATCAACTCGCAGAAAATTTGAACCGCAAATATGCAACATCAGTACACTAATCCACACCGGCACCTGTGGGCACATGACCAGGTTCTGCAGAAGTATCGAGCCCCACCGCGGCGTTCTAGAGGCTAAAGTACTGGGCTGCTGACCCGCAGGTCACAAGATGAAATCCCGGCTGCGGCGGCTGCACTTCTGATGGAGGCAAAAATATTTTAGGCCTGTGTGCTCAGATTTGGGTGCACGTTGAAGAACGCCAAATGGACGAAATTTTTGGAGCCCACCACTACAGCGTCTCTCATAAGCATGTTGCTTCATGCATGTTGACATTTTGAGGGACGATGCGCATGTGTGCCTGACGAAGAGGAGGAAGAGTTTTCTTCGCTCGGTGTCTGGTAAACCGGTCACGCTGCTGCTGCTGGTTTGAAATATATTTCATCCACAGCCTCGTCGATAAGGCGTCTTGTCTTTTCAGTAACATATTTGGTGGAGATGGAACGTTCCGCGACATCACCACGAAGCTTTGCAGTGGCCGCACCGTCCAGCTTCCGGCCACGGCTTCCAATGATAACAACCCGTCACCACTTCAGCTAAAGCGCCAGCCAGTACGTACTTTGCGATGTCCCACCCCCGTGATCCCGGTACGTTCTCAACCCAGCCTGGCCTTCACGTCGACTACTGACTCCGCATGTACGACCGCTTTAGCTTGTCTCACAGATGGGACCATACTGTGATGTTCGCCAACGTAATCTTTTACTTGGATGGCGCCCCGCGTGTATGTTTCGACGCTCTTGAGGCCGAGCTCACCAGCTAAGACATATTCAACGAACGACTACGGGATATCTCTGGGGACCCGTCCGGTCGAAAAATGGCCGCACGACAAGAACTCGCCACCCGGGTACAGTCATCGTATGTCTCGTTCATACAGGATGTGCTTGCGTTGGGCCGCAAAGTGGACGAGTAAATGACCGAGAGCGGCAAGGTGCGCCACATACCCAAAGGCATCGTGGACGACGCTTTCAACTTGCTCTTGTACAACAAGGTCATGACCGTCGATCTCACAATTAAGGAATGCTGCCGGTTCTAAATGGCATAAAACTGCCGAGTTCTGCCTCGATTTTGGCGGCTCCCAAACATGACTGTCACGTCAACCTGTACAGGTCTTGGTGCCACGTGCCTCTTGCACGAGAATGTTACACGCATCGGCGCGAGCTTTTGGCGGCCTATCTGGAGCGGTTTCATCCGCTTCCCCTCGACCAGAGCACCATGCAAACACCTCTGGCAGTGAGTTAATCAGACAGTCGTGTGACGAGAAATTGCTAACCTTGGTTTTCCTGTCGCCTGCTCCGTCTCCCGGCCGGACCACAGACTGACGCTAATGAATGCACTACGCCAAGGCCCATACTTTCGGCCCAGATCCCGCAATCCGTCAGAATGCAGAACAGCAGACGACAAGCCAATATGCTTTTGCTGTCACCGAGTTGGCCATGTCTCCCGCTACTGCTGCACAACTTACACTCCTCACCGTTGGAAACAATTTTCTTGTTCTCCTAGGCCATACGCGGACACCCGTCGGTATTCGTTCAGCCGTGAGTATCCTGCTTCCGACGCATCTAACAGACACTCTACCACTCGTTCACCGTCACCGCAACGCCACCGTTTTTCGTCGCCCCAGCCCCGCCGCTATTCATCGACGACTAATTATGGATCTTCCCGGGCGAAAAACTAGATTATGCAGCTCCTGGAGGTAGTGCTTAATCAAGTGCGACTGACCCAAATCTTCCGTTCACGTTCCCTACAAATCAGAACTTGGTGGAAGTGCATGTGGACGGTCTTTCTTTGATGGATTTAGTTGACACTGGAGCTCAGGTGTCTAAATTAAGTGCTCGTCTCTGTCGCCGCCTCAAAAAAGTACTGACGCCTGCCGCAACACAAACTGCCTGTGTCGCCGATGATGGAACTGTGGTCGTCATCTGAATGTATACCGCTCGTATAGGCCTTGCCAGCCGCTATGTTCCCATTTTGTTTACCGTACTCTACAATTGTCATCATCACCTCATCTTCGGGATGGACTTCTTATCGACGCATTCTGCCAGAATCGACTGTTCCACCGGCGATCTCTGTGTAGAACTTCCTTTTCTTCTACATTCTCGCCCCAAGCTGCCGGAAAGCCTCTCTACCACATACTTCAGTAGGGTACTACAAAAAGCCCCCAAATTTATTGAATTGGCAACAAGTGCACCCACTGTTTACGGTGATTATGTCGTCATGCCTATTCCTGATGTTCTCCTGGCACGCGACATCACTATGCCACAGTCTGTCGTAACCATGGCCTCTAACCAAACATGTCTGCCCATAATCAATTTCCTTTTCACGCAGCAAGTACTACCACACGGAATTTCAGTCGCCACGCTTCGACTCTTAATAAACGCCCACATCAACGTTTTGACGGCAGACGCATGCTCCGATTTTCTATGTCGCCCGCAGGATGTTACATCCTTCAATGCGGCCTTGCTCCCCATGACCGACTCGAAACTCAAATCAGAGCAATTCCACACCCTATTCCACCTTCTGGCTTCCTACCACGACATATTTGACATCGACCACAGTCCACTTGGTCCGAATTCCCTCGTGAAGCATCGCATTAATACTGCTGATTATCCTCCCATTCACTGGCCACCAAACCGGTTGTCTGCCACAGAGCGTAAGACAAATAAAGAAGAAGTCAACAAGATACTAGCCAAAAAAATTATTGGACCTTCCTCGAGCCATTGGACATCTCTTGTTAGGCTCAATAAAAAGGAAGATGACACGTGGCGCTTCTGCGTCGATTACCGTCATCCTAATCTAATCACGAAAGAGGACGTTCCTCCTTTGCCCCGAGTTGATGAAGCCCTCAGTTATCTTCATGGCGCGCGATACTTTTTTTTCAATCAACCCACGTTTTGGCTGTTGGCAGATTGCGATGGACGAGAAACACCAAGAAATTACTGCGTTTGTAAATACCGACAGCCTATACCAATTCAAGGTGATGCCGTTTGTGCTATCCGACGCCCCAGCCGCGTTTGAGCGTATGATGGACTCGCTATTACAAGGGTTCAAGTGACTAACATGCCTGTGCTACCTGGATGATGTCCTCGAATATTCGCCTGCATTTGAGACACGCCTCCAGCGTTAGCAGCGGTTCTCGACATCTTCCACACTGCAGCCCTTCCACTGAACTAGTCAAAATGTCACTTCGGCCGCCAGCAGATTACAATGTTGGGCCACATTGACGACGCATCAGGCGTGCAGCCTGTCCCAGAGAAAATTCGTACCGTCACAAGCTGTCCTGTACCCCAGTTTGTCAAGGAAGTCCGGAGCTTTGCGGGGCTTTGTTAATATTGCTACATGCATGGATATTGATGTTTTAGCGGGCGACGTGCGTGTGTGCCTGACGAGTAAGACGAAGGGTTGTCTCCGCTCGATCGCTGGTGAACCGGTCACTCCATTACCGCTGGTTTTAAATACATATGATCCTCAGCCTCGTCGATACGGCGTCTCTTCTTTTCCGTAACATATTTATTGGAAGTGGAACGTTCCCCGTCTTCACCACGAAACTGGAGCCCATTTCCTCTTCTCGTCCATAAAAGGACTCCCGCCAGTATTCGCCCAGGCGTGTGTACCTTCTTTCCTACGTCCCTAACAGCTGCTACACCACTCGTTCACCGTCACCTCAACGCCGCCGTTCCCCAACGCCCCAACCACGCCGCTCTCCGTCGCCCGTCAACTATGGAGTCTTTCGGACGGAAAACTACACCATGCAGCTCCGGGAGGTAGTGCTGCATCAATCGCGACTGATCCAAATCCTCCGCTGGCGCTCCCGACTAAAGCAAACTTGAGTGAGGTGTATGTGGAGGGTATTTCTTTGACGGCGTGAGTTGGTACCAGAGCTCAAGTTTTCATAATGAGTGCTCACCTTTGCCACCTACTCAAAAACGTCCTCACGTCTGATGTGAATAAAGCCCTCCATGTATCTTATGGTGGAACTGTGGCCATCACTGGAATGTGTACCGCTCGTGTTCTCATTGCCGGCCACCATGTACCCGTTTCATTTACAGTGCTTGAAAATTGCCCTAACGACCTAATCTTCGGCACGAACTTCCTATCGACGCAATCGGCCCTGATCGATTGTACCGCCGGTATTCTGCCTAGAACTCCCTGTTCTTTTGGATTCTCATCCTTAACTTCCGAACAGCCTGTGCACCACTGACTTCTTCAAGATACCACATAAAGCTCTCACATTCATTGAATTGGCAACACCATCTCCCGTGCTGGACGGTGATTATATCGTGAGGCCGATTTCTGATGTTCTGGCGTGTGACATAACTGAACCACACTCCGTCGTAACCATGGCCTCTAACTGAACATATTTACTTGTTATCAATTTCGATTTCATAAAACAAGTGCTACTCTAAGGAATTTCGGTCGCAACGCTAACACCCTTATTTGACGATCACATCACCTGTTTTATGGTAGACGTATGTGCCGATCACCCCCGTCACTCGCAGGATGCCACGCGCCTCGATGCGACCTTACGCTCAATGATCGCCCCGGACCTCAAACCTGAGAGGATAGCCGCACTATGCCGCCTTCAGGCTTCATACCGCGACATATTTGACATCAACAGCCGTCGATTCAGCCAGACTTCTCTCGTCAAGCACCGCATTAACACAGTTGAGTCTCATCCCATTCATGGATGACCATACCCGGTGGCTGCCACCGAGCGTAAAGTTAACAAGAAGTCACCAATATGCTAGCCATATGAAAAATTGAACCCTCTTTCAGCCCTTGGGTGTCCCCCGTTGTGCTTGTTAAAAAGAAAGATGGCACGTGGCGCTTCTGCATGGATTACCGCCATCTGAATAGAATCACGAAAAAGGACGTCTACTTTTTACCCCGCATCGATGAAACTCTCGATTGTCTCCACGTTGCCTGATACATTTCTTCAATAGACCTACGTTCCTGCTTCTGGCAGATTGCTGTCGACGAAAAAGATCGAGAGAAGACTACGTTAGCAACTCCAGACGGCCTATATCAGTTCAAAGTTTTGCCGTTCGGGCTATGCAACGCTTTAGCCACGTTCGAGCGCATGATTACTCTCTGCTACTAGGGTTCAAATGGTCAACATGTCTTTGCTATCTTGACAATGTCATTGTGTATTCTCCAACATTGTGTATTCTCCACTTCCAGCGTTTGTCAGCTATTCTTGACATATTCCGCACTGCAGGCCTTCAGATAAGCGCATCGAAGTGCCACTTTGGACGCCGGGAAATTACAGCGTTGGGTCACCTTTTCGATGCCTCAGGTGTGCAGCCTTACCCCGAGAAAACTCATGCAGTCACCAGTTTTCCAGTACCCCAGTCAGTCAAAGATGCCAGGAGTTTTTAAGACTTTTTCCTATTTTTGAAGGTTTGTGAAAGATTTCACAACCATCGCTCAAACCCTCACAGAGCTAATGAAGAAAGACGTCACCTTTACGTGGGGTACCGACCAAGCTGCTGCTTATTCTCACCTAATCACACAACTAACGACTCCACCTATACTGGCTCACTTTGACCCATCTGCTCCGACAGAAAACCCGAACCGACGCTAGTGGTCACGGAATCGGAGCCGTTCTAGACCCACGCCAACGGGGACACGACCGAGTGGTCGCCTACGCTAGCCGCCTCCTCACAACTGCTGGGCGCAGCTATTTCATTACAGAGCGTGAATATCGTGCTCTTGTTTGGGCAGTCTCAAAATTCTTCCCATATTTATATGGAACAAATTTCTCTGTGACAACTGACCATCATGCACTATGTTGGCTTACGTCACTGAAGGATCCTACGGGTCGGCTCCGGTGCTGGGCTTCGCGACTGCAAGAGTATACCTATACAGTGACGTACAAGTCAGGACCCCTACATAGGACGCAGACTGCCTCTCCCGCTACCCGGTTGCTGAGTCAAGCACTATGCCTGGCGCCGACAACTAGCCTCGCATATTTTCCCTTTTGCAAATGGCATGCATCAGTGACGAGCAGTTCCATGATGCGTCGTTGCGTGCTATCATTGAGCGCCTCACCATCTTAAGATCAGTCCCATGGCTCATTCGTGCTCCACGATGGTGTATTATACCGCCAAAGTTTTGAACCGAATAGACTGGCCTGGCCCTGCTGCTTGTAATTTCGAAACACCTTCGCTCGGAAGTTCTACATGAACTTCATGACCTTCTGACTGCTGGTCACGTTGGTGTGTCACGCACTCACGACTGAATACTCCGACGCTTCTTTTGGCCAGGGCTTGCACGCCCAGTCAGAAGATATGGTGCGGCTTGTGAGGAATGTCAACGCCGCAAAACACCATCGATACTTCCCGCCGGATGCCTTTAACCACTTGACATTCCGTCAGAACCATCTTTGCGCGTTCGCTTGGACCTACTTGGCCCTTTTCTCTTGCCTTCCTCAGATCATCAACATCATCATCATCAGCCTGGCGACGTCCACTTCAGGACAAAGGAGTCTCCCATGTTCCGCCAGTTAACCCGGTCCTGTGCTTGCTGCTGCCAATTTATACCCGCAAAGTTCTTAATTTCATCTGCCCACCTAACATTCTGTCTCCCCCTAACCCGCTTTCCTTTTCTGGGAATCCAGTTAATTACTCTCAATGACCAGCCGTTATCCTGTCTACGCGCTGCATGCCCGGCCCATGTCCATTTCCTCTTCTTTATTTCAACTATGATATCCTTAACTCCCGTTTGTCCTCTAATCCACTCCGCTGTCTTCTTGTCTCTCAAGGTTACACCTACCATTTTTCCTTCCATTGCTCGCTGCGTCGTCCTCAATTTAAGCTGAACCCTCTTTGTGAGTCTCCAGGTTTCTGCTTCGTAGCTAAGTGCCGGCAAGATACAGTTGTTGTATACCTCTCTCTAAAGGGATAATGGCAATCTACCTGTCATAATTTTAGAGTGCTTGCCGAATGAGATCCACCCCATTCTTATTCTTCTAGTTACTTCAATCTCGTGGTTAGGCTCTGAGGTTATTACCTGCCCTAAGTAGACATAGTCTTTTACAACTTCAAGTGCACTATCACCTATCTCGAAGCGCTGTTTCTTTCCGAGGTTGTTGTACATTACTTTCGTTTTCTGCAGATTAATTTTAAGACCCACCTTTCTGCTCCCCTGTGTAACCCCGTAATCTTGAGTTGCAATTCGTCCCCTGAGTTACTCAGCAATGCAATATCATGGGCGATGCGCAGGTTACTAAGGTATTCTCCATTAACTCTTATCCCTAACTGTTCCCATTCTAGGCTTCTGAAAACCTCCTGTAAGCACGCGGTAAATAGCATTGGGGAGATTGTGTCCCCCTGTTGCCTTCTTCATGAAGCACTATGGTAGCAGTTGATCCCCTGTAGATTTCTTCCAGAATGTTTATATATACTTCATCTACGCCCTGATTCCGCAGTGTCTGCATGACGGCTGATATTTCTGCTGAATCAAACGCCTTCTCCTAATCTATGAAGGCTATATATAGTGGTTCGCTATACTCTGAGCATTTCTCTATTACCTGATTGATAGTATGAATGTGGTCAATTGTTGAGTAGCCAGTTCGAAAGCCTGCTTGTTCCTTTGGTTGATTGAATTCTAATGTTTTCTTTACTCTGTTAGCAATTACCTTTGTAAATAGCTTGTACACTACAGAGAGCAAGCTGATCGGCCTGTTTTCTTCAAGTCCTTGTCATCCCCTTTCTTATGTATTAAGATGATGTTAGCGTTCTTCCAAGACTCTGGTACCCTTCCCGTCAGGAGACACCTCGTAAACAGGGTGGCTAGTTTTTCTAACACAATCTGTCCTTCATCTTTCAGCAGATCTGATGTTACCCGATCCTCACCAGCAGCTTTGCCTCTTTGCATGCTCTTCAAAGCTTTTCTGACTTCTTCTATCATTACTGGTGGGGTGTCGTCTGGGTTACTGCTAGTTCTTATAGTATTAAGGTCGTGGTTGTCTCGGCTACTGTACAGATCTCTGTAAAACTCCTCCGCAATTTTACCTATGCTATCCATATTGGTAGTTATTTTGCCTTCTTTGTCCCTCAGTGCATACATTCTACTTTTGCCCATTCCAAGTTTCCTCTTCACTGCTTTGAAGCTTCCTCCGTTTTTCAGAGCGTGTTCAATTCTCTCCATGTTATACCTTCTTACATCGCATACTTTACGTCTATTAATCAACTTCGAAAGCTCTGCCAGTTCTATTTCGTCTGTTGTACTTGACACTTTCATGGTTTGACGCTTCTTACTTAGGTTCTTCGTTTCCTTGGAAAGCTTGTCATTCTCCTGTCTAACTACCTGCCTCCAACTTCCACTGCACACTCCGTAATGATACTCGTCAGATTATCATTCATTGTATCTACGCTAAGGTTGGTTTCCTCACTAAGAGCCGAGTACCTGTTCTGCAGCGGCACTCTGAATTCCTGCACTTTCCCTCTCAGTGCTAGCTCATTGATTGGCTTCTTGCGTATCAGTTTCTGTCGTTCCTTCTTCAAGTCTAGGCGAATTCAAGACCGTACCATTCTATGGTCACTGCAACGTACCTTGCCAACCACTTCCACATCCTGCACGATTCCTGGGTGTGCGGTCATTATAAAGTCTATTTCGTTCTTATTTTCGCAATTAGGGTGCCTCCATGTCCACTTGCGGTTTTCTCGTTTTCGGTAGAAGGTATTCAAAATCCGCAAATTATCGCGTTATGCGAATTCTACTAGTAGCTCTCCTCTGGCGTTTCTAGTGCCGATGCTATAATCTCCTACTGCCTGGTCTCCAGCCTGCTTTTTCCCTACCTTTGCATTAAAGCCGCCCATCACTATAATATACTGTGTTTTTACTTATCATTGCCGATTCCACGTCTTCATAGAAGCTTTCAACTAAAGCGTCATCATGGCTGGATGTAGGCGCGTAGGCCTGTACTGCCTTCATCTTGTATCTTTTATTCAGTTTAATTACAATACCTACCACCCTTTTATTGATGCTATAATAATCCTCTATGTTGCCAGCTGTGTTTCTGTGAATTAGGAACCCCACTCCCATTTCTCTTCTGTCAGCCAAGCTCCGATAGCAAAGGACGTGCCCTTTCTGTAGCACCGTATTGGCCTCATCTGTCCTCCTAACCTCACTGAGCCCTATTATATCCCATTTAACACCCTCTAGCTCTTCGAATAGTACAGCTAGACTTCCCTCACTAGATAAGGTTCTAGCGTTAAACTTTGCCAAGTTCAGGTTCCAATGGCGGCCTGTAGTCCAGAGATTCTTTGCACCCTCTGCTGCGTTGCAGATATGACCGCCGCCGTAGTCAGTTGCTTCGCAGCTGCTGAGGACTGAGGGCCGTGAGTTATTTGGCGTATCCATGTGGGAGGTAGCGGCCAGATACTGCACCAGGGTGGCCAATCCTTCTCTGGTGAGGGAGTTTGTGGCCGGCGGTGGTCATCGGTGAGGCCGCACCTCAGGCCTCTTAATGTAGTTCCATCAACACGCGATTTTTTTTTCCCGGTTGGGAACTGCGCGGCACCGGGCACGTGGTCCGACTGTTGTTGTTTTCACAGATTCACACTGTTTTCCGCTCGTAAAATTTGAAATTTTTGTTTGTAATAGCAGTATTTGTAGCGGTTGAACTCCTTGTATCTTCACAAACAAACAGATACTATTGTGACCCTCCTAGGACCAAAATTGCTAAAGATATAGGTAGATATGGTATAGGTAGATATGTGCAGAGCTCACTTACCCGTGCAGCTGACGCGGTCGCTCCCGCTCCCGCAGTTGGAATAATCTGTGCTTATTGGCTAAAAGGTGGAGGAGCAGTTCCGGTGGGCTTAATTCGCTGTGGAAGCTGTTTCGCCAAACCCAGCTCAAGCAGTGACAGCAGTCCGGCAACACTGAGTGTGTCTTCTGAATAAGTCTCTTTTGACGCTCTCAATTGAATTGGGCGCTCGCAGTTTTTTCTACGGCTATCTCCGGATTTTAACGACTCAATTGAGACCTGATTTGTCGTCCTAGGGTGTGTAAAAGCCAAGATATGACTCGTTGTCCTCAAAGTGGCTTGGTCCCACACAAGATGGCGGCCCCATATGGTCATAAGGTGAGAAAATTGCTAATAGGTTCGTTTTCGCCTGTCAGAAACTGGTAAGATTGAGCTCAGAGCCCGAAATCCTCCTTCTGCGTGATTTAATAATGTTACCAGTATTTGTTGTGATCTTTTGCCTTTTCATTCAATCTTTGAGCACTAGGGCGCAGGTGCTAAAGTCCCCTGTCAACATAGCAGCCCCCATAGGGCGGATTCACGTTTTACTCACAGTTGATTTTCGGTGAAGAAAAACCGTTTTCTCCCGCAGATTCAAGATAAGATTGTAGCGGCGAGGCTCTGGAACGTCCCAAGAAGAATCAAGGGTGGTTTTCCAAGTGCGTAGTAGCTTTTCTTGCGGAATTTTTTATTTGATCGGAGTGGAGCCAGTGGCTGCTCTTGTTAGACCTATCCGAAGTATGAGTCGTTAATTTCTCAAGTTGTAACTGATTTGGGCGGCTAAACCGTGCTTCTCAAACTGCTCCGGAGCCTCATAAAACCATGCGAGGAAATTTAGATTATCACTCACAGTTTTGACGGAGATTCTCAGATTTCTCAGATAACAAGTGAATAACCGTGGCCACTGACTACACCACGAGTTATGCCATCACAAGAGCTCTTGCCACAAGCTTCGCCATAGATGTCACCGAATTCCTCTTCAAGGACGTTATTTCGCAACATGGAGCACCACGGCAGCTGCTTAGAGAACGTGGCCACACCTTTTTGTCGAAGTTCGTAGCCGACATCTTGCAGTCTGGTCAAACGAGACACAAGCATCTTACGTCATATAACCCGGAAACCAACAGACCCACGGAGCGTCCAAATCAAACTCTTACAGACATGCTCGCTAAGTGTGTTTCAAACAACCACACTGACTGGTATGTTGCGTTGGCGTACGTCACATTCGCCTACCATTCTCCGCGCCATGATACTGCCGTTTACTTTCCATTTCTTCTGCTGTTTGGCCGAGAATCGACATTGCCTCTAGACACCATCATACTGTCCCCTGCAGTACCGACTCGTGAATATGGCATGCACGCTATCAGTCGGGCCGCTCACGCACGCAAAATCACCCGTACCCGCCTTCTGATCTCTCAAGAGAAGCAATGGCGTCTGTATGACCAACGACACCGCGACATAGGCTTTCCGCCCGGTTTTTTGCTCCTGCTCTGGTCTCCGACGCGTCAAGTTGGCTTGTAAGGAAAACTGCTTACGCGCTAGACAGGTTCATACCAAGTCCTTCGTGTGGTTACTCCTGTAACATATGATATTGGTCCTGACACCCCGCCGCCTGCATGTGTCTAACAGGCCACCGATATTGTATATGATGCGCGCTTGAAGGCTTACCACTCTCCCAGTGACGTTGACATTTAGATGGGCCGAGACGGCGCTTGTGCCACCGGGGTTATGTTACATGAATGTATGGTGATACTCTAGGGGACGACGTGCGTGTGTGCCTGACGAAGAAGACGAAGGATTGTCTCCGCTCTATCGCTGGTGAACCGGTCACGCCCTTACCGCTCGTTTTAAGTACGTCTAATCCTCAGCCTCGTCACTACGGCGTCGCTTCTTTTCCGTAACAATATTTTAGAAGGTTCGTGAAAGATTTTGTAACAATCCTTCGACCAGTCACCGACCTTCTGATAAAGACGTGACTTTTACGTGCGCTCCGCTCAAGCTATCGCTTTATCTCACCTCATCACCCTCTTCACGACTCCACCTATATTGGCCCACGTTGACCCGACCACTCCGACAGAAGTCCAAAACAATGTGAGTGGCCACGGGATTGAAGTCGCCCTAGTCCAACGCCAGCGGGGACACGACTGAGTTATCAACTAAGCTAGCCGACTTCTCATAGTTGCTGAACGCAACTATTGAATAGCAGAACGTGAATCTCTTTCTCCTGTTTTGGCGGTCACGAAGTGCCACCGATTTTTATATGGTGCAAATTTCTCTGTAATAACGAACCACCCCGTGCTCTGTTGGCTTTCGTAACTGAAGGATCCTACTGGCTGGCTTGGTCACTTGGCTCCGCGACTACAGGAATATACCTATACAGTCACTCACAAGTAGAGACGCCTACATCAGGATGCAGAGCGCCTCTCCCGTACGCGGTTGATGAATTGAGCACCATCCTTGACACCTGAAACCAACACCAATACTTTCGCCTTCTTTGTTTCGCTGCTAACTCGCATCAGTGACGACCCACGCCGTGACGCATCCTTACATGCTATAATCGAACATCTCGAATCACCATTTTCCGACAGGTCCCAATGCTAATTCGTCCTCCACAATGGTGTCCTATACCGGCAGAATTTCTACCAAGATGGACCAGCCCAGCCGCTCGTCATTTCAAAATACCTCCGCTCGGCTTTTTTCCACAAACTCCGTGACCTTCCAACTGCTGGTAGCCTTGGTGTGTCATTCATTTACGACCAGATTTGCCGACGCTTCTTTTGGCCCGGGCTTTAGCGCTCAGTCAGAAGATACGTTGCGGCTTGTGATGAATGTCAGCGCCACAAAACACCATCGACGCTTTCCACCGGGCACCTTCACTCACTTGACAATTCGTCAGAGCCTTTCTTCAGCGGTGTCGTAGATCTCCTGGGCCCTTTTTTCTTGTCTCGATCTGGTAACAGGAGGATAACTGTGGCTACAGACTACGCCACACGCTACGCCACACGCTACGCCATCACACGAGCACTACCAACAAGCTGCGCCACAGATGTCGCCGACTTCCTCCTCAAGGACGTGATCTTGCAACATGGAGCTCTATGCCATCTCCTTACAGACTGTGGCCACGCGTTTCTACTAAATGTCATAGCCGACATCCTTCAGTCATGAGAAACGAGGCACAAGCTCACTACGTCGTACCACCCATAGACAAATTGACTCACGAAGCATCTGAATCGACCACTTAGAGACATGCTTGTGAAATATGTTTTTCCAACCACTCTGACTGGGACACTGCTTTGATATACGTGACATTTGCAAGTAAATATTCTCGCCATTGCACTGCTGCTTACTCCCCATTTTTTTCCGTTGTTTGGCCGAGAACGTACATAACCCCTAGATACAGTCTTTCTGTCTACCGTTACACCAACCAGCGAATATGCCCTTGACGCAATCACTCGGGCTTTCTGCGCACGCGAAATCACCCGCATTCGTTTTCTGGCCCCTCAAGAGAAGCAGCGGCGTTTGTACGATCAACGGCCTCATGAGGTGCAATTCTTACCCGGTTCATTGGTGCTGCTGTGGTCCCCGATCCTTCAAGTCGGCTTTTCGAAAAAACTTTTTTTCCGCTACTTAGGTTCATATCGGGTCCTTCATGAGGTTTCTCCTGTGACACACAAAATCATCCCTGCTGCCTCATCACCTTTAACTGCCCCACAGACCACCGATATCGTACATGTGGCACGCTCGAAGCCTTACCACTCTCTCGCTGACGTTGAGACCTAGACCCGCTGATACGGCGCCTCTGCCGCCGTGGATCATACTACATGCATGTTTGCATCTTGTGGGACGATGCGCGTGTGTGCCTGACGAAGACGAGGAAAAGTCGTCTCCACTCAGTGTCTGGTAAACCCGTCACACCGCTGCTGCTGGTTTGAAACACACCTCATTCACAGCCTCGTCAATACAATGTCTCTTCTCTTCCGTAACAATATGGTGGTTTTGGGACGTTAAACCCCACATCACAATCAAATCAAGAAGGGGTATCGACCAAGACAGCTGAAAATGCAGTGGCAGACGTAAGCTGTTAAATCCCCGGAGCGTCTGCCCCGGCGTCGGAACAGGGCCAAGTAGCCAATGGTGCCTCTTGCAGCGTCGGATTTGACTTGAATATGGACGGAGACACGCGTAATGCCAGCTGCGTGTCTGGGTCTAGTGGTGCCGTTCCAGCCATTAGGAGACCATTGGGAGAACCTGCGAAGACGAGAGGCAAGAACAGCGCAAGTACCGTGGAAGAACCACCGGCAAAGACGCCGACTAACAGACGCACCAGCATTAGAGCAAGAGCTGGTGCAACCACGGACAAGAGAGCTGTGACCCAATTGAATCCACTGTGCAGTGAAACCAGGTGGTTGGCCGGTCCCGACGGCGTCTAGCGTAGCGCTATACGTGCAAAGTAAGCGCCATGCTTCCTGCATAACTCCTCCACATTGTTGAAATGGCGCCTCAAGTATAATTCAGCTTCACCACTCTGAACGTTAGAGGTTTAATTTTAAAGAAGAAGCAAAGTCATGTCTATTCGTTGCTGTTGGAAAAAAATGGATACATTTGCAGAGTAGGAGACGAGATTTGAAGGAGAGGAGGAGACTGGGAGCATGGTGCTTGAGTTTATATCACGGCATTTTGCGACTGTGAGCCATGCCTTAGGTACATCTGGGGTGTGTGTTTATTTTGTTAGAAATATTCCAGGATTAGTCATACAAAATGTATTTTCATGCTCGTCAGGCCAAGCAGTACAATGTGATATTGTGTATTGTCACACTGAATGGCGCATTATATGTGTTTATGCTCCAACTACTGGCCAGTAAAAAGCGAGTGTTTTTTTTTCAACTTACGACAACATATGTGTACTGGTTGGAAACTCTTATTGGTGGAGGATTTCAAATGTGTCTTAAATAAAAGTCATAGATCAAGCAGTCACAACGTCAAAGACAAAATCAGTCATGTCCTGGCACAGGTGATTATTGAATACAAATTAGCAGATCTAGCGCAGTGTGTGTATAGCTTCCGATATGTGAAGTATACCCATTTTCAGGGCACATGTATTGGCTGATTGGATCGAATTTACCTTACTGCGGATGCGATAGCCCCGTGTAGCAGTTATAACGTTGTCCCTGTTTCTTTTTTCTGATCACTGTCTTGTAAAATGCCATATCAAGTCAAAAAAGAAAGGAACGTCTTTTTTAGAACAGTGGCAAATGAACTCTAACCTCTTAAGGAATGAATTATTTAGGGCAAAGTTATAAAAGAAATGAACATTATTAACATGGGGCGTAAGGACAAAAAAGGAGAAGAGTGGGGGCTGTTCAACCAACGAATCAAAATGAAAGCAATAGAGAGATCTTGCGTTTTATCTTCTGAATGTAAAAAGAAGGAGAAAGAGCTTAGACGTACACTTGAGAGGCTAATAGCTCCTAAATATGAAGAACCTGAAGTATATGATGACGATATGCGGAGTATCAAAACAGATGATAGACGTATATGAGGAGAAACGCTATTGCGGAGCACTAGTGCCAGCCAGAGCAACATCAATGACTGTGGATGATCGCCAGACGAAGCGAGTGCTTGGAATAGAGAAGAGTCATGTCAGACGAAATCATATATATGCCAATAAAATGAACGATATTGAAGTTTCAGACGATGAGACAATAGGATGAGCGTTTGGCAAACCCTACGAAGCACACTTCGCTGCCGCGCCCATTGATTCAGAGGCCATTGCAGCATGCCAAAGATGAGTTCCTTAGCAGAATGCCGAAGATGTCAAATGACACCAAATCCGCATTGGAGCTATCTATTACGCTACTTGAAGTAGAAGCCGCTATAGATAAAATGAATCCTAGTAAATCTCCCGGGTTGGGCGGGCTTTGAACTTTGTTTAACAAAGAGTTTAAAAATTAATCATCCCAAGTACTCGCAGACGTCTTCAATCAGGCCTATAAACTTACTGGCCTCCCTAGGTCCTCATAAGAATCACATCCAGTTTTGATACCTAAGAGAGCACTCAGAGAAGTTAAAATTAGTTTCTTCGTATAGACCCATATCCCTAACTAATTGTGATTACAAAATTTTATTGAAAGTATTAGCTGGGCGACTTCAAGGGGTAATCAGAGAATTGGTATGGCCCCGCCAAACATTCGGGATTATGGAACGCTCTATTATGACCAATATACACAAGACGTGTTGCCTGCTCGAGTGCTGCGATGTTAATCAAGGATGAGTAGTCTTTCTGCAGATTGATTGTCTTTTCCACAACCTTCTGCTTGCCATTGCTGACTTCGTCAACATTGGTTCTCTAATCAGACATGGGGTATCTATGGCATACTGGAACTGCACGACCCGTCTGGTGATCAAGAAGACAATAGGAGTTACAATTAACATGAAGCGTTCTGTCCGTCACAGCTGCACGCTGAGTCCCCTACTGTTAAGTTTATATATAGAAATACTGTGCTTAGCAATACCTCAAAACAGTTCCATTCATTGCTTTAGATTACAAGAATCCGAAGTGAAAATTCTAGCATATGCCGACGATGCGGCTGTTTGTTGCACTGATCAACATAGTGTTACACCGACCATGATTATAGTTAAAGGTTCGGTAATGCTAATGGCAGTCTACTAAACTAGGGAAAGTGTCTGAGTTTTGGCATGAAATGGGTGTGAAGGGTAGTGGTGAAGACACTCGCTTTCGAAGCATGAAGGCCCGGGTTCAAATCCAAGTGTCGGAAAGAAAAAAATGTTATTCTCCCGCCACGGTGGTCTAGTGGCGAAGGTACTCGGCTGCTGACCTGCAGGCGACGGGTCCGAATTCCGGCTGTGCGGCTGTATATCCGTTGAAGGCGGAAATGTTGTAGGCCAGTGTGCTCAGATTTGAGTGCACATTAAAGAACCCCAGGTTGGTCAAAATTTCCGGAGCTCTCCGCTACAGCGTCTCTCATAATCATATGGTGGTTTTGCGACGTTAAACCCCACATATCAATCAATTCTGGCACGGAAAGTGGTCGTCAAGACCAGACTATTTTGCCACTCTTAATTGGGTGACCACACCCGTCAAGTACCTTTTTGTGTCACTGGAATATTATAAAGATAATGAGAACTACTGGCCGGAACAAGCGAAAACAATCCGGACGAATGTCAATAGAAGCAACTGTAATCATCTGGCAGTGTTTTCGAGGGCGTTTGTCTGTAACTTTTTTTGCCTAAAAACTTTGGTATGTGATGCAAGTATTACATTGTTCAAGGACAAACATACCGGAGCTCCATCACATCTTTGCAGTGTTCGTGAGGGCCCCAACTGGGAGCGATGCAGTCGAACTAACCTGTTTCGAAAACTGAAACACGGAGGGCTGGGTTTAACACATCGTTTCGTACGCCAAGTCGTAAATAGGTTCTTTTTTTTCGCTACACAAGGGATCGCTTCTTACGTACAGTGTACCAGCTTAGACTGATGCGGGCTTTACCTGGATATGGGGTTAGCACGAATGACATGGCCGGTGCTGTCCGCGGGCATCTTAAAGAGGTTATTCTAAGTTTACGGTTTTTTTCTGTTTGATTTTCAATGAATAGTTTTTCAGTGACTAGCGAAAACTTGAGAAAGATGTGTGTGTTGTTGTTTTACCTGAACCCCTGTACCGTACCATGTACACTGGAGATCAATGCCAAGATGTGCTTAAATGAGTGAAGAGACTGCAAGTGGCTCCTGTCGTAAACTCCTTCTTATTTAGGCTTCACACAAGTACACTATCTCTCAAGACATTTGAAGCAGACTGTGGTTTTTACTCACCTTGGGGAACAAATTGTCTTATCTGTGAAAAACTGGAAACTATAGATCATGTTCTCTTACATTGTTGGGAGGCAGTATAATTTTGGAATGTACCTCAAATGACGTTAAAGAAGGAATAAACTTTAAATTTATATAGTATAAGATTTCTGCTAATAGTGGACGAAGAGGGAATGCCTTTTGATTTGATTATGCTATGTGCACTTTACTGTTTATGGCAGGCCCATACGGCTGGTTTTCATTGCGATCAGGATGCACGGCCTGCACCAATGTATTTCCGTGAATGTGAGGCCAAGTTTGTTGAACTACACAAAACTCAGGAGATTGTACCTGAGTGGTTGTCGAGAGTACAGCTCTTGGTAGTACTTAGGAAATTTTAGTTTCTCTCGGAGTGTTGCTGCTTGTTTTTGTTGTGCTTGTAGTTTGATTTACGGGCCCATGAACAGGCAATAAAGCATAAAAAGCACGGCGCAGTTGTTAGTGTCTCCAAATGGCAATCCACAGGTTGCACGTTCGATCATCTGTGATAGCCTGTTTACCTATTTTTTACGGGACGGGTGTTTATACATCGTTTTTAGGGGCGAAGCTCCTTAAGGCGTGGTCTGTGCGTCCCTTGTATGTTGCCACCTCTCGTTCAGTTCTTGCAGTGTTCACTAGATGGCGGTACTTGTAGCTGACGGCATCAAGTATTACGCTAGCCACCGCCCGATCTAAAGGGTACAGCCATATCCATCCATCCATCCATCCATCCATCCATCCATTCATCCATTCATCAGTCGATCCATCCATCCATCCATCCATCCATCCATCCATCCATCCATCCATCCATCAATCCATCCGTCCGTACGTCCGTCGGTCTGTCCATCCATCCATCCATCCATACATCCATCCATCCATCCATCCAAAAGATGCAAGATGTTATAAACTAGACGGCGGTACGTGTAGTTGATTATGAAAGATGCGAGGTGTTATAAAATATGAATGATGCCACATATGGCGCGTGTCATCGTTCGATATAGTGCGGCGACGTACGCTAGGGGGAGCGTTGCAATAAAATCGAGTGGGCAAAATTTACGGGGGATTCATGGTTTATCAGGTTTACCTCCGGAGCTTCGCCCACTCATCATCATTCACTTCGTGGATGTGGCGGCACTTTTTTTATTCGATTCTCTTTTAATTATGTGGCAGCTCATCACGGTGATTCTGACGCCATTTCGCGCTCAAGCGTTGCCGGAACTGCAGCATCCACAACACCGCACGATACACCATGGTAGACGTTTTACATCATTCACCCACTACATTAATCCACTGCAATGGTGGGTGGTGGTTTACACCATGTCCACCATTCCTTTTTTATATATACGCTTCCCCTTCAATAAATAAATATGGATAATAAACTGGAAATAACAATTAGGCATTCCTTAACCATACCCAATCACACAACAATGGCGCAATGGCTCCACCACTCTACGACGCATTTACTCTAGTTCTCCCCGTGGAAAGATGTAGGCGGCAATTTTTTCACAATGATCGGGTCAATGCAGCTGATATCAGCTTCTAGGGGCGGGACTCCTTAAGCCGCGGGTCTGTACATGCATGGCTCCCTTGGTACGCGACTGCCTGGTTCTATGACTCACTCAGTAGGTTTGGACGGATTGATGGACAGACGTACAGGCAGACAACAGACAGACAGACGAACTGGCCGACGTATGAACGGAGGATTTATGGTTTATTGATAGAACCCTCCGAAGGTTCCCCCCGCTCATCATTATTCCCTCCATGGATATGCTGTAGAGAGAGATAAATATAAAGTAAAGAAAGAGACATGGATGTGGAACTAGAAGAACTGGTCTGCTGCCCTGTACAGGAGTGAGAAATAGGGGCCGGAAAGAAGATAGAGAGATATCAAATAAGTTTGGAAATAAATACACATCACAGTCGTTTGAAGAGACTGGTTGAACGCAGGAAGTGGTAGAGCACCTTCGCAGCCTTTTGCGTATGCTGTATTTTGTTGCTAACGTTCCTATGCGAAAATTCTCCGAGTGTTCTCGCCCTTCCTGTGAATATATGGTGTGTCAACCACCTGCAGCGCATGCCGCATATCAGTGCCGCAAACCCGCTCGCGGCTAGGGGTATATATGCCATTGTCTGGTGGAAACTGTTGACGACGTACGCGATGGGATCGCAGCTTTATTCATATTGTTACGCCTGAAGTAGGGGTACGGGGGTTTATTGAACGGAAGCTGGGATGGCGAGGCCGCACCGGATAAAACTGCCGAGAGATCTTCTTCTTTTCAAGTCCACACTTCTATTCCCTCTTATCAATCCGGCACATACACGTCGTAATATTTCCCCCTTCGCAGACGAAGCGCACCGCGCGTTTCATGCATCGTCCCGCAGTCTAAAAGCTTTGAGGCGAGCCACGAGCCACATGGGTAACCTCGGTCTTGGTTGATCGTCTCCCACTAGCTGTCAGTCGTGCTATTTTATAATCTACTGCACTGAGGCGCTCAAGGACAACGAATGGGCCAGTGTAGTGGGCGAGAAGTTTTGTGGACAAGCCACGCTTGCGGATAGGCTTCCACACCATTACAAGGTCTCCCGGTTCATATGTGACGTGGCGGTGCTTGCTGTCGTAGCGGAGCTTTGAGCGGTCTTGCGATGCTATAGTACGCAGACGGGCAAGACGCCGAGTTTCTTCTGCAAGGCATAGTGTTTCAGCTAATGAAGGATCGTCATTGTCATAAAACGAAAAGATAGTGTCCAGGGTATAACGAGGGGGTCGAACGTAAAGAAGGAAGAAAGGGCTGTGGCCGGTGGTTTCGTGTTGGGCAGTGTTGAAGGCATACGTGATGAACGGTAAGACGTCGTCCCAGTTCTTGTGATTGGACGCCACGTACATTGAAAGCATATTCACCAGTGTCCGGTTCGTTCGTTCAGTAAGGCCATTCGTCTGTGGATGGTAAGGTGTCGAATGACGAAGTTCCGAGCCACACATACGGAGTAGTTCCTCAACAACGTCTGCCGTAAACTGACGGCCGCGGTCGCTTATTATGACGCGAGGAGGTCCGTGGCGCAGTATGATAGAGTGCAGGAGAAAGGAGGATACTTCGCCAGCAGTCGCAGATGGCAGGGCGGCCGTCTCGCAGTAGCGGGTCAGGTAATCGGCGCACACTACAATCCAACGGTTGCCTTTTGCCGAGCGTGGAAAAGGGCCCACGAGGTCAATGCCAACTTGCTCAAAGGGAGTGCTGGGAGGCGTCACAGGCTGTAGAAGTCCAGCCGGAGCAGTCGTGACTGATTTGTGCGTCTGGCATTGAGTGCAACTGGCCACGTACTGCTCAACTGACTGGCGCATGCGTGGCCAGTAAAATCGCTCCTGTGTACGAAGGAGTGTTCGCGTCATTCCCAGGTGACCCGAAGTTGCGTCGTCGTGCATGGCGCGCAGAATGGAGGAACGGAGTGTGTGCGGCACCACCAGCAAGAAGCGGGAACCCGTGGCCGAGAAGGTCCTCTTGTAAAGTAATCCTTCACGAACGCAAAAGCGTCCGGCCAAAGTGGACGCTCGTGCTTCAGCAAATAATGGCTCCAAGCTGACATCCTTCCGCTGTTCATTTTCAAAGGTGGTCTTGTCCGGGAATACTGGAGTCACTGACGCAATTAGGTGATCGAAATTGTCGGCATCGCAAAGTGTTGTAGTAAGCGGCATCCGCGAAAGGCAGTCAGCGTCAGCGTGCTTCCTGCCACTCTTGTATGACACCGTGAAGTCATACTCTTGCAAGCGGAGGGCCCAGCGTGCCAGGCGGCCAGATGGGTCTCGGAGGCTTACAAGCCAGCACAAGGAATGATGGTCTGTGACCACTTGGAAGGGACGACCGTACAGGTATGAACGGAATCGCTGTACAGCGAAGACGAGTGCCAAACATTCTTGCTCAGTCACTGTGTAATTCCGTTCTGGTTTACTTAAAGTTCTGCTGGCATACGCAATAACATGTTCCTTTCCACTGTGTCGTTGTACTAGAACTGCACCTATGCCAATGCCACTGGCGTCAGTATGAACTTCGGTCGGCGCCGAAGGGTCGAAGTGCCGGAGAATGGGCTGCGATGTGAGTAAGAACTTGAGTTGGTTGAAAGACGTCTCACAGTCATGTGTCCATTCAAAGCTAGTACCTTGACGTAGCAGACTGGTCAAGGGGAAGGCAACGTCGGCGAATGCGGGAATAAATCGGCGAAAGTACGAGCACAGGCCTAGGAAGCTGCGAAGCTCTTTCGTTGAGCGAGGTGGTTTGCACGCTTTCACAGCTGCTGTCTTGCTCGGGTCAGGCCTGATCCCATCTTTGTTCACAAGGTGCCCAAGTACTAAGGTTTGTCGCTCGCCGAAATGACACTTCTTCGAATTAAGAACAAGGCCAGCGTTTCTAATGCATTCCAGAACAATGTCCACGCGTTCGTTGTGCTCACGAAATGTGCGCCCAAAGATCACGATGTCATCTAGGTAGCACATACAGACGTTCCATTTTAGGCCACGCAGAATGGTATCCATGACCCTTTCGAATGTGGCAGGAGCATTACATAATCCAAACGGCATCACGTTAAATTCATAAAGTCCGTCTGGAGTTATGAAAGCAGTCTTTTCCTTGTCTGCTGGATGCATGGGAATCTGCCAGTAGCCTGAACGTAAATCGATAGACGAGAAGTATGACGCCGAATGGAGACAGTCCAAGGCGTCATCAATTCGTGGAAGAGGATAAACATCTTTCTTCGTGATGGAGTTCAAACGGCGATAGTCGACACAAAATCTCCAGGTACCGTCTTTCTTTTTCACAAGGATCACAGGAGCTGCCCAAGGGCTCGATGATTCTTGAATGATGCCCTTCTGGAGCATTTCACGCACTTGATTGTCTATTATCTTGCGCTCGGA
Organism: Rhipicephalus annulatus; assembly: GCA_013436015.1. Classification (NCBI taxonomy): domain Eukaryota; kingdom Metazoa; phylum Arthropoda; class Arachnida; order Ixodida; family Ixodidae; genus Rhipicephalus; species Rhipicephalus annulatus. The sequence continues at coordinate 450,164 of WOVY01003138.1, forward strand.
CGGCGATACTCGGTACGGTTTTTGTCGGATTGGCTGTGCTGTTTCTGTATTTATCCTATGGCGTATACGAAATGGAGGAATGGAAGGCGTATGGTCACTCTGGGAGAAATCAAAAACTTGCAAGTACTTTAACAAAACGTCCACAAGCATTCTGCGCTTGTCGGCAGTCAGCGCCTTATCAACCATAGGTAAAACTTTCGAACTGTCTGAGCAGGCGGTCACTTGTTCATCCCGTCGAACGTCACTGAGGACAGCTACTGTTGTTGGCGAGTATTCTTTAAACGACGCTAGTTTAAGTCCTCCTGGTAGCAGCACCGGTTCGTTTGAATAATTCGTTGTCCAAAGGTCTGAACGACCTTCACTCACTGAAACTATGCTGTGGGGTACCAACGTGTTCTTCTTTATACAACTTAGATGGAAAGGCTCCACTAGCGCATCGAAACTGGTCTTATTGTCGTTAATATGCGAAGAAGCTACTGGAACGCGCACAGCACAGAAGGCCGGGATAACGGTATCTTCATAGACTCGGAGCGCACCGCTTTCCGTACCCGAATTCTCGATAAGTCCATGAGGAACAGCGTCACTGATGATAACTTCGCCATTTCGACAGTCTACAGTGGCTCCGCACATTCGCAAGAAATCTATGCCTAGAATGATGTCATGAGTGCTCCGCGACAGAACCGTGAATTCTGTCACAAACACTTGATCACTCAGTAACACTGCCGCGGTACAAACACCAATCGGACACAACGAGTTGCCGCCCACGCCACAGAACGTTATCGCTTTCTCCAACAAAAAGGTCACCTTTCTTCCCAAACGAGCTTTGAACGCAGCACTCATGATCGACACGGTGGCTCCAGTGTCCACCAAAGCCATCGTATGTACACCATCAACAAAAACTTGCACTTTGTTTTTAAACATAAGCACCGGTGGAGGTATCTCTTCTTGCAGCGAATCACCAGCGACCTCACCCCCAGCGGCCGCGCTGCCTAGTTTTCCGGAGGCGGCGAAGGGTAGCGGCGCCTAGGAGACGGCGACCGATTGGAGCGAGGGGCTGGCGGGGGTGTCAGACTGCGGTCAGAGGCTGGAGAACGGTTTCGCAGCGGCCTTGGTGTCTCGTAAGATGCGCTTCCAGGGAACGTTGGTGCTTGTGCAAAGTCGGACAGGTGGGATCTCGGTGGGCAGTCGTACCTCGGCGGCTGCCGGTAGTTACAGTACCTGGCAATGTGGCCTTCGACGCCACAGTTGTAGCAGATGGGTAGGGGTCGCTCGCCGAACCACTGCTGAGAGCGCTGGGCTGTGTAGGGTCGCCTAACCGAACGGGGTGGAGCAGATTGCTGAACGGGAGTTGCGCGCCTCTGTGGGGCGGGGCCGGGACGAAGACGTTGGTCATACCGCTGGTCAGACGCGAATGAGTCTCGGCGTGGCCACGAAGCCCTAGCTTCGCGAACGTCTGTCACACATACTGATGGTGGCAGAGGAGCGAACGGGGCCGGGTAGTAGGATGAACAGGTAGGCGTATGACGGATGGTGTCGTGGAACAGTGTGTCTTGTCGCTGTAGTTCTTCCCGCACTATTGTCCGGATAGTAGCGGCAAGGTCGGCGGGCGGGCTCACGTCGACGCTGGCGACCGTTGTTACATTTGCCAGCCTACCAAATTTCGGGGCAATACGACGAGTCTTTAGCTTCTCAAAAGTACGGCAGTGGCGTTGGACGGCGGAGACGGAAGTGAGGTCTTCCCTGCCTATCAAAAAGTTGTAGACGTCCTCTGCTATACCCTTCAGAAGGTGGCCGACCATGTCCTCTTCAGTCATGTACGGGTCTATGATCTTGCAGAGCATCAGGACCTCCTCTATGTAGGTGGTACACGTTTCTCCAGGAGTCTGAGCTCTTTGAGCCAACGTGCGCTCCGCGCTCTTCTTTTTTGAATCAGAGTCGCCGAAGCATTTCTTGAGCTCTTCAGTGAAACGATCCCACGTTGTTAAGGAATCTTCGTGGTTTTCGTACCACATCAGAGCTGTTTCCGTGAGAAACAGCGCGACATTTCCCAGTTGGTCGGTGGCATCCCAGCAGTTGTACCGGCTCACCCTTTTGTACTGTGTCAGCCACGCATCCACATCTTCTCCTGCTCTTCCCGCGAACGGGCGGGGTTCCATATAGTGATATCGAGGTGCAGCTGGCACTGACCTTTGTGTGGTTGAGAAGGCGTGACCTTCGCTCTCGGCCATGGCAATTGGTGTCGGTGGCAGACCGGCAATACGACGGCTCCGGCGAAGTTCGAACAGCTGTGGCTCCGTGGTTCGTCGACGTATACTGTACCCAGCACCTTCCACCACTCTGTTACGCCTGAAGTAGGGGTACGGGGGTTTACTGAACGGAAGCTGGGATGGCGAGGCCGCACCGGATAAAACTGCCGAGAGATCTTCTTCTTTTCAAGTCCACACTTCTATTCCCTCTTATCAATCCGGCACATACACGTCGTAATAATATCATGACCAGGGAGTCGTATACGTAAAATCATATTGCCCTCCCATGCGAATTTCGGTGTACCGCAAAAGAAGAGGGTAATCACGAAAGAACCCCGAAGAAGGCCGCCAGATAGATAGACGCGTAGGTAGATGCCAAAAGTGCATGCAGTAAATCGAAATATGCTTCTAATTAAAAACTTGATAACTTATCGCGTAATATAAAATGTGATAAGTTTTCATTTTTGAATTCTGTGTGCTTTGTAAATACACTTGATCACATTGCACTGCAACACTCAGCAGTTCAAAAAAAGAGAATTTAGAAGTTTCACAATACATTGAAAATAAAATTTATTTATTTTATCTCCACAAAACCATTCGACAAATGAGTATTCCTGAAATTGCACTATGTGCAAATGCCATTCTCGCACGTACCTGAAAAAAGATTTGAATGTCAAAACACAAAAAACACCAAACATTTGCTTCACCACTTCGAATATTCTGCAAGAGAGACAATAATAAAGCATATGAGTTGTGATGGCTATTTTTACCTGCTTATTTTGCCGTGCTTATTTTGTACCTGCCTCATTTTAGCCTGACACCGTCATAGACATGCCATGACATGCCGGAATTGCGAAAGTGGTCGATGGCGTTAAGTCACTTTCGATATGCCGGCCAGATATGGAGGGTGCCGAGTGAACAGATGGTCTCAGTCTACCAGGAGAGGTTGTCTATGAAGCCGCGGTACTTCAGTACTGCTGCAGCAGCGAACTGCAGCGAAGCAGAAGGCGGGAACCCGAAGTTCGTCTACATCATGCGGTTGAGCTGATGCGATAGTTTGGTCAAAATACGCAAAGCCTCCAGAGCGTAGTCGGGGAAGGCACCCTGTGAGCCTGGCATCATGGCTGCGGTGTTGCAGCCGATGCTCACGGCTGCGGCATTCCTTGCCAAGGACGCATATATGGCGTATCTTGGCATGGACATAGCCGTGCGCATGGTGGACACTTGGTTAAGAGGGGGACCGTCCATCAGCCCCATATATTGACGTGATTGGAAAAGGAAAAAGAGAGGGTTGCAAAGGCATCCCAACATATTGCCATAACAGAAAGTGGAGTGCGTCACGACTAACCTTCGCTCCCGCCACCCTCTAGAGAAGGCCTTCACACGCTTATGGTCGTTTGCCAGTATGACGGAATCTTGTGGAAATCCGTGCCGAGCCCGCCATGGAAGCCTCGACACCGTCCCGGAATTCTGATTGCAGCCATGGAAAGTTAGCAGGTGCCAAGGTGCTCTGGATGCCGTCCTAAACACGCGCTTAGCACAGCTGTACATTTACCGGTGCCATTCACAAGGAAGCGGGAAAATAGACGTCAGACTCTGGAGTTTCGCGGACACGCAGTGCCACCTGTTGACACAGTTTTGAGTAGTGTAAAGCCGCAATCTCTTGCACAGTTCACTGCGCAACCAGGTGCAACTAAAGCGAACGAAACAACGGTTGAGTGAAATATTATATGTATTTGCGTATTGAACACTCAGAAAAAGAGGTCGAATTTTTCTGCGCTAGTCGGACGCGACATCGAACCGCAGTGAAGTGCTTGCTGGTACACTCACCCGAACGACGGCGAAAACGAAAGCAGACGCAACAGCTCTACGTTCCACAAAAAACGAAGAGCCCATTCTGCACTGCGCTTGGGTCGTGAATTGCCACGGACGTAAATGACTTCAGCTTTAGTGATTTCTGTAGCGTTCGCAAAACACAATGGTGAGAGCGCTAAATACAGGCTTTTGCGAACGTGTTGGGTAAATTATTTACTCTAGTTCTCCACATCCTTTCGCACAAGTAAGCGTGATAATGTAGGTCTCCTGTTGTTGTTTTGAGCAGCCTTGACTGAGAACCATTGTAATAATTACTATAAAGCTTAACAGGCCCTTTGACCGCAGTGCGGGATGTACAACAGTAGAGAGGTGACGCCCAGGCGCGCCAAACATCGCACACGGCACGACCACCGATAATCTGAAGTGGTCCCCACGACACAACATTGCGCAGGTAGGGCTTTCACCGCCTCTAACCAGGAAATGCGAAGACGTGCGTCATACAGGTAAATCGCAAAATGATCGGGACCACAGTCAGTTTTCTTTGCCGTTGGTCTCTGCGACTACCGAAACTATCTTGGCGGCATCGGTTTTGCCTTTCGCCCCGCCGTGGTGGTCTAGTGGCTAAGGCTGCTGACCCGCAGGTCGCGGGTTCGAATCTCGGCTGCGGCGGCTGCATTTCCAATGGAGGCGAAATGGTTGTAGGCCCATGTGCTCAGATTTGGGTGCACGTTAAAGAACCGAAGGTGGGCGAAATTTCCGGAGCCCTCCACTGCAGCGTTTCTCATTATAGTATGGTGGTTTTCGGACAATAAACCCCACATATCAATAAGTCAGTCGGTTTTCCCTTTCGTTGTACACAGAGAAAGGGAACACGCATATATCTTCATTTGCAGTATATATAAAATGAAGACAACTGTCAACAGTGCAATCGTGCATGTGTAATAAAACAGTTTATTGCACAGAAAGCGATAAATCACCTGTGCCATTCATGCCGGATAAAGCGATCTTCATACTTATGGTCTCATAGATTCTTCGTGTATGCACTTCACCACTTTGGCTTCATGTGCATTGCCAAGTTCAACGCATTTAAGCGTTACAGAATGCACTTCAGAGTGCTTTATTCGAACTCGATGTCATGCGATGCTCGCTTTCCTTTAAATTGCCAGTATCAGCACGCTGAAATAAATGAAACATCTTTTTCATTGTGCCCGCATTTCGTTTTGATGAGCTTCCCATTTTTATGAAGCGAGGTTGGATTGAAGGAATAAGTTTGCCAGGTCCTTGATTTCTAGGAAACCGCACCTCAAGACCAACAAAAGAGAAGGGCCTCTTCACGTTCGCTTGTGGACGGCTCTCTGTGCACTACCCATTTAAGACCGACGTTGCTATGAGAGCACTGGTGGCGGCGTTTTTCGCAATGCCACCTATGCAAATTTTAACGTCCATAAGACTTCGTCTTTGCCGACATCAGCATTGTACTTCGAAGAGAAAATAGACAACGCCCATACGCTGGGCTAGCTGTTCCTTCAGATGCGAAGCGTTATGTGAGCAAGCTTCATAAAGTTGCGTCCGCGCTCCACCGCAAACGCGAATCCTCTCCCCCTCTGTCTTTCAGAGTATCGTGAGTAACGCCAGAAAAAGCAAGTCCAAGAAAATTTTAGACTTTCTAAGAGGTTCACCAACAAGGACGACGATGCAAATCAAGCCTTTTAGGACAAATTCGAAACGTGGGGCATTTTCACATAGGGTACCGGCGCTAGAAAAGTATTCGGCCCAAAAGATCAACAATGCGCCTAAGATTACAGCTCCGAAACCTCATGAAACATCGAACGAGACAAGAATTCACTATTTCTACCTTAAAATGGTTCAGGCTTCGACGAATCAGTTTAGGATCACAAGCATGCAAGCAGAAATGACGACGATGCCCACAAAGACCGATCTACCAAACCTTCAAGGCCATCAAACCTTGTCCGTTCCTCACGACAATGCAACCCATTTCATCCACAGTTTCTACACTCAAGGCATGCTTCAGCTGTAGCTGACATGATAAGCATGTACGCAGATGTAGAGCACAGGAACCGGGACGTCAATATGCCCTACCGTTCGCGTACAACACGACTCGTTAAGAGACCACTCGGAAGACACCCTTCAGTCTCTTTTACGGACGCGAGGTTACGACAACTTTAGACGCAATGCTGCCTCACGAAAATGGTGGCAATAATACGGACGCCGAAGAGTTTATCCAGCTAGGAGAAGAAGCCAGACAACTTGCCAGGTTGAAATCACCCAACAACAAGATGACGATGCCAAACACAACAACCTCCGGCACAGACCCGTCATATACAACGTGGACGACAAAGTATGGGTTTGGACACCTATTCATCAGCATGGGCTCTCCGAAAAGCTGATGCGAAGATACTTCGGACCCTACAAGGTTCCGCGACGCATCAGTGACGTCAACTACGAGGTTGTTCCGGACGGCGTGCAGTGTTCGAAGTACCGAATTCACCGGAAATTGTCCACGTGCTTTGGATGAAGCCTTACTTTCAGTGACTAAGTGTGCAGTTTTGGTATCGCCTTGCTTCTGGAACGTTTAACATCGGGGCGATGTTTTTTTAGAGAGGGAATAATGTCGCGCATATGTGCCAGTGTTGGTGACAACGAAGCAGCGCGAGCGTCCTTGGTCGAGCGCAAAAGACAAAGAAGTCGTTGCAGTCTTTTTCCTGCGATTGATCAAACGTATTTGTTTGAGGTGCTTGGTGTGCTCGTCGATTCCGCGTCGTCCCAATATATATATATATATATATATATATATATATATATATATATATATATATATATATATATATATATATATATATATATATATATATATATATATATATATATACAATATATATATATATATATATATATATATATTGTATAGAAGCCGCCGAACACTGAAGTGGGTCAATTTCTCAAGTGTTCTCTAGTGGGTCTACCCAAAAAAGGACACCGCTCGCGCTGGGAGTGCTTGGCCGTTACTCTCGCCATTGTCTATACTCGCTGTGTGCCTGCTAATAAACGCAATAACAAATTGGTGGAGAGTGCTACGATCCCCTTTGATGCCCTGGGAACTGCGCTCACGTACCCTGCAATCTACCATGTCCCACGATGCTTCTCAGCAAACGCCTCCTCCCATGCCACCCCCTTGTCCCGGTGTCCCCAGGATCCGAGATCCACCTATCTTCACGGGCGCCGATGGCACTGACGTGGAGGACTGGCTCGCTATTTACGAGCGCGTGAGCGTCCCCAACAAATGGGACGAGGACGGCAAGTTGAGAAACTTGGTGTTCTACCTTGCGGGCGTTGCGAGTTTGTGGTACAACAACCACGCGTACGATATCGCAATCCGGTCCAATTTCAAGACCGCTATCACCAACGTTTTTGGCCGCCCTGCCGTTCGTAAGCTGCAAGCCGAGCAGCGCTTACGCGAACGCGCTCAGCAGGCCGGTGAGTTATTCACCAGTTACATAGAAGATGTCCTGGACCTGTGCAAGAAATCCAACGACAGCATGTCCGAATCAGACAAGATCCGGAACGTCATGAAGGGCATTGACGATGATGCCTTCACGATGCTGCTTGCCAAAAACCCAGGCACAGTAGCTGAGGTCATCACGCTGTGCCAGAGCGATGAGGAGCTCCGCCGGCAGCGTTCGATGACCCGTCGCTCCACACCACGAGATGCAGGGCTTGCAGGTTGGAGGCGAGCTGTGATCAGGTGGCACTGCTGGCAGACCTCAAGTCCTTCATACGTGAGGAAATCGCGCGGCAGTTCTCTCTCCTGCACTTTGCCCACCCACCGGCTGCTCAACAATCGGCCACTACTATTCTTCCACCCATCCGCCGAGCAATTGAGCAGGAAATAGCGGAGGTCATGCCTGCGTACCAACCACAACAGCTTCCGGCCCCTGCGCCCCCAAGTTACGCCCAAGTGGTAGCCAGGCCGCCTCCAGTCGTTCAACCGCTCGCCCCACTGACTTACGCCGAAGCTGCCGCACGAACTCCATCCTTTGCAGCGGCTATGCCGGCTACGTATGTTAACGTGACCTCTCAGACTCAGCTCCAGCACCCCCTGCAGCCTTTCCAGCCACCGTTCCGTCCATCGGCTCTTGCGTCATGGACAACACCTACCCCAGCGAACCGATGGCGCACACGCGACAACCGGCCCATCTGCTTTGCCTGTGGTTACGCTGGTCACGTAGCCCGTTATTGCCATCGTGTACAGCCGGCTCGAATTTCTTCGCCTAGTGCTGGCCACCTCAGCCGTCCCTATCACGACGAGCCATCGTCTATGCCACCGCCGTCTCGCCCAGGTCCATCTCCTCGAAGGTCGCCGTCTCCACGACGTCGTTCCCTGTCCACCATGAGGCCAAGTTCGGCTACTCATGAGCGGGAAAACTAGTCGTCGCAGTCCCCGAGGCAAGGACTGCGATGCTATTGCGATGTGAAAGCCCTCAGAGCCGCCCATCTAATGTCATCGACGTGCTTGTGGACGGTGTTCATGCGTCTGCTCTTATTGACACTGGAGCTGCAGTATCCGTTATGGACGAAAACTTTTGTCGCTTGCTTCTAAAAGTGACGACGCCGATTTCTGGGTTGTCCCTTCGTACTACCGGTTCACATCGTATCCATCCTTCAGCAGAGTGCACAGCTCGCGTTGTCGTTCAGGACGTTCTGTATGTCGGCCAATTCATCATCATTCCTGCATGCTCTCTTGACGTCATCCTGGGCTGGGATTTTCTTTCCCGCAACGACGCCGTCATCCATTGTGCCAATGCCGAAATTGAACTCTCACCCTTCTCGCATTTGATGCCGGAAGACAATCCCTCAAAACTGAGTAAGATTCTCGTGAAAGACGACACCTTAGTGCCTCCAAGCTCGGCGATGGGTGTACCTGTCTACTGCGCTGGACTCTCCGACACAATTGCGCTCGTTTCGCCATCCGACCGTGCTTGCAGAAGGAAAGGGTTGCTAGTACCTTTCGCAACCGTGCAAATCACCCAGAGCAACGCCGCTATTTTTGTGACCAACCCATCCCCGCACACTGTTACCTTGGTTCGAGGGGAATGTCTCGGCAGAGTGGAACCAGTGGATAACGCACAAGTCCTGGACGTACCTGATGACTCGCATTGTCCCAGTTCATGTACCGTCAGCGCTGTTTCCACTTATGATTCATCATCTCCTGATGTATTTGGCCCCTACATTGATGACAATCTTACGTCGGTACCGCGTTCCCAGCTTCTGGACCTGCTGCGAGAATATCATTCTTCTTTCGATGTCGGGCGAAGCTCTCTCGGTCGCGCGTCCGCTGTTACACATCGTATCGACACTGGTGCCCATCCACCATTACGGCAAAGTCCCTACCGCGTGTCGCCTGCTGAACGTCGGGAAATTAACGAGCAGGTTGATGATATGCTCAGACGCGACGTTATTCGGCCCTCGGACAGTCTATGGGCGTCTCCTGTTGTTCTTGTCGCGAAGAAAGATGGTTCTGTGCGGTCCTGTGTGGACTACAGACGGCTCAATAAGATCACGCGCAAGGATGTTTACCCACTGCCGCGCATCGATGACGCAATTGACAGCCTTCACGGAGCCGAATTTTTTTCTTCTCTCGATCTGCGCTCGGGGTACTGGCAAGTACCCATGGCTGATGACGCTCGACCGAAGACTGCGTTCATCACACCTGACGGCTTGTACGAATTCAACGTCATGCCGTTTGGTCTATGTAATTCTCCTGCGACCTTTGAGCGCATGATGGACACAGTTCTGCGCAACTTGAAATGGCACACGTGCTTGTGTTACCTCGATGACGTTGTTGTGTTCGCCCCAGATTTCTACACGCATCTCCGACGTCTGAAAGAAGTTTTCGCACGTGTGAGCAATGCCGGCTTGCAACTAAATCTGCAGAAGTGCCGCTTTGTAGCACGGCAACTCACCATCCTAGGGTACGTCGTGTCTAAGCATGGCATTCTTCCTGACCCAGCCAAGCTTTGGGCCGTGGCTGAATTCCCCAAACCTGCGTCCGTCAAAGAACTGCGTAGTTTCGTGGGCCTGTGCTCATACTTCCGACACTTCATACGAAACTTTGCTACGATTATATCACCGCTGACGAAGCTCCTTGGAAGTAACGGGCCCCTCAATTCGTGCTCGTCTGAGTGCGACGACGCGTTCGCAAAGCTCCGCCATTTGCTGATGTCTCCTCCCATTCTACGCCACTACGACCCTACGGCCCAGACGGAGGTGCACACAGACGCCAGTGGTGTAGGCATCGGCGCTGTCCTGGCGCAGCGCAAACCCGGATTCCCTGAATATGACGTAGCATATGCAAGCCGTACGCTCACGAAAGCTGAGAAAAACTACACCGTCACGGAGAAAGAGTGCCTGGCGATCGTCTGGGCTCTTACAAAGTTTCGACCTTATTTGTATGGTCGCCCAATCGATGTCGTCACCGACCATCATGCACTATGCTGGCTTTCACCATTGAAGGATCCCTCAGGCCGTCTCGCCCGTTAGACTCTTCGCTTACAAGACTACGACATCCGCGTGTTTTACCGCAACGGACGCCAGCATGCTGACGCTGACGCCCTCTCGCGCTCCCCTCTGCCTGAAGGTGATGTGCTCTGCTCAGTATCCTCGACTGCAGTTTTTGCCATTGATGTTGACATCATCGCTACCGAACAGCGAAAGGATAATTCGATCGGCCCGCTCATCGACTTGCTCGCTGATCCATCCGCAACGCCATCCACGCGTGCCTTGCGTCGTCAAGCTCGCCATTTCGCCATCTGTGACGGCCTTCTACACCGACGCAATTACGACGCCGATGGCCGGCAGTGGTTACTCGTGATACCCCGCAGTCTGCGGTCAGAGATCTGTGAATCCTTCCACTCTGATCCGCAATGCGCGCACTCTGGGGTATTCAAAATCTACCGTCGCATTCGACAACGCTACTTCTGGCACGCGATGTACCGCTACGTGCAGCAGTTTGTTCGCTCCTGCCTCGCTTGCCAACGCCGCAAACCGTCAGCACACATGTCGCCAGCCAGTCTTCAACCGTTACCTTGCCCTGAGCATCCGTTTGGGCGCATAGATATCGATTTGTATGGGCCGCTTCCTGTGACGTCGGCTGGTAACCGCTGGGCCATCGTCGCCGTAGATCATTTAACGCGATACGCCGAAACCGCCGCTATCCCTGCGGCTACTGCGCGTGATGTTGCGTCCTTCCTACTGCACCGATTTATACTGCGCCATCGTCCACCTCAGGAGCTTCTCAGCGATGGAGGTCGTGTCTTCTTGTCAGAAGTCGTCGAAGCCATTCTCATGGAGTGCCATTCTATCCACCGCAAAACAACTGCTTACCACCCGCAGACGAATGGCCTGACCGAACGCTTTAACCGCACCCTCGGCGACATGCTTTCGATGTACGTCGCCGCCAACCATACGAATTGGGATACTATACTGCCCTTCGTCACCTACGCCTACAACACCACCCCTCAGAGCACGACCGGTTTTTCACCTTTCTTCTTGCTGTACGGAAGGCACACGTCACACACCATCGACACTATACTCCCGTACACGCCGGATCCATCTGAGTGTGCACCTATTTCCGAGACAGCCAGGCTTGCTGAAGAGTGTCGCGAGCTGGCCAAGACATTTACGACGCATGAGCAAGAGCTGCAGAAGAGTATTCGTGATGGCTCCGCCACTTCTGAACCCACGTTGCTTCCTGGTTCCCTTGTATGGCTCTCAATCTCGACCTCTGTAGCTGGCCTTTCTTCCAAACTACTCCCGAAATATGAAGGTCCCTACCGTGTGATCGAGCGCACATCTCCGGTCAACTATCTTATCGAGCCAATTGAACAATCTTCGGACATGCGCCGCCGCGGGCGCGACATAGTCAACGTGGAGCGCCTGAAGGCTTACTATGACCCACTAGTAGTGACAAACTGCTAGGTTGCCAGGCGGCTCCCTCTTCGACCCCGGGGTGATTGTAGAGAAGCCGCCGAACACTGAAGTGGGTCAAACTGTCAAGTGTTCTCTAGTGGGTCTACCCAAAAAAAGAACGCCGCTCGCGCTGGGAGTCCGTGCTTGGCCGTTACTGTCGCCATTGTCTATACTCGCTGTGTGCCTGCTAATAAACGCCATAACATTATATATATATATTTATATATATATAAATATGAAAGTAGATGCGCTTTCACATAACAACTGTTTATTGTGCCGACGTTTCGACAGGAACCCTGTCTTTTTCAAGGCATAATACTATTTACACATGTTCCGTGCCTTTTTATATCCTGTCGAGACAGGAGGGGAGGGGTCAATTGAGAGAGAGAGAGAGAAAAAAAAGAGAGAAAAAAAGAAGAAACAGCGAAACGGGAGGACAAATATTAAATAAAATATAGAAAATCCAGGAGAAGAAGCAAGACCGACACGGCGTAATTAGAAAGGGGCAGCATTTAAACAGAGTAGGGCAAAGGTAGATGAGGAATGTCATCATTGTCAACAATACCTCCCCCGCACCCACACTTCCCCAAGTGGGCAGGGAGCCGCCGTTTTTGTATTTCACCTTTATATTTTACCTTTCCTCCCGATGCCACCAGCATGCACTTAAAGCGCTTAAGCCCTCCCCATTAACTTCCCATTAACTTGTCATACACTTCAAAGAGGAACGAGCCGCCGGGAGACTACACGGAAAGGTGAAATACAAAAACGGCGGCTCCCTGCCCACTTGGGGAAGTGTGGGTGCGGGGGAGGTATTGTTGACAATGATGACATTCCTCATCTACCTTTGCCCTACTCTGTTTAAATGCTGTCCCTTTCTAATTACGCCGTGTCGGTCTTGCTTCTTCTCCTAGATTTTCTATATTTTATTTAATATTTGTCCTCCCGTTTCGCTGTTTCTTCTTTTTTTTCTCTCTTTTTTTTTCTCTCTCTCTCTCTCTCTCAATTGACCCCTCCCCTCCTGTCTCGACAGGATATAAAAAGGCACGAAACATGTGTAAATGGTATTATGCTTTGAAAAAGACAGGGTTCCTGTCGAAACGTCGGCACAATAAACAGTTGTTATGTGAAAGCGCATCTACTTTCATATTTATAACCTTGCGGCAACCGAAGTTATTCTTCTGCATATAAGCCTTTATATATATATAGATATATATATATGTATATATGTATATATATATATATATATATATATATATAATATAGAGTTGCGCGAACTACTGCTTTAGTGCTCGAGAAGCTTCACGACTGTAGTGAAATATTTTGTTAAAATTACAGGTTATTCTTTGCAATTCACGCGATCGAATCCCGGCTGCCGTCGCTGCATTATGGATGGAGGCGAAAATGTTGTAGGCCCGTGTTCTCGTATTTGGGTGCACGTTAAAGAACCCCAGTTGATCGGAATTTCTGGAGTACTCTACTACGGCGCCTCTCAAAATCATATGGTGGTTTTCGGACGTTAAACCCCACATATCAATCAATCAATCAGGTTATTATAGAACTCACATGGCCTCCGGCGACAATGCTGGACTAGTCGACGGCACATGTATAAATGCCGACGCGCTTCGCCGCTTGTCAGTTGATTGATATACGACTTTTACATAACCATTCTCAATGCAGTGTGTATTGCTGTAATCTCCCATTTCGTTGATCGGCGACAAGTTCGGCCGAATAAACAGTTTGTTTTTACCTGTAGTCTACTACCTTCATATACGTCACGAGTCCGTAACATCTGGTGGAGGTGCTGCTCTTTTCATCTAACCTACGCCCCCATCAAGCCATGGACCCAGCCCATGTAGCGGAGAAGAGATCAACACCACCAGTTACAGTCAAGCCAGCCGCAAACTGAAAGGACTAGCTGGCCAATATGGCACCCTAACAGACAAGACAAAAGCCACGGCAACAACGAGAAGAGACAATGATAGCCACAGCATCTGTGACAGCGGTAGCGATGCAGTAGCTTAAAGATCTACCGAAATGTGGCGGATTGTTGTTTGAAGACCTGGAAAGCTGGTTGAAAACTTACGACCGAGTGGCCTCCCTCAAACACTGGGAAACACAAGCGAAGCTGTGTCGCGTCTCTTTCTACCTGGAAGACGTGGTAAGGACCTGGTTTGATAACTGGGAGTCTTCATTTTGAACGTTAAACCTCCTCCTCGGCACATTCATGAACACGTTCAGTAGCATTGCTCCAAAGGAAAGGGCCACCACTTTGTTGGAGACATGTGTGCAACTTCCTAATGAGAACGTGACCATCTTCGTCGAAGAGATGACCTAGCGATTTCTCCACGTTGACCCCTACATGGCTGAGAAGAAGCTCCCGTTTCTGGTGCGCGGGGTCAAGCAAGGGCTGTGTTCAGAACTTGTGCGGAACACCCACCAGCCTAAAAACAGTTCAAGTATTTGTTTCAAACACTACGGCAATCGAGAATTCGCTGGAAATGCGTACCTGACAAAACAATTCAGGTCAATTTAGGACAGCACCGCTTCTCACGCCCTCAGCTCTGACTACACACATGAAACGATTTGACAGATCGTGCGGGAGTAGCTACACAAGCTGTTGCCTTCCTCGAAGCCCCCAGTTGATTCGATTTCTGCCCCGCAGCGGTGGTCTAGTGGCTAATGTACTCGACTGCTGACCCGCAGGTCAAGGGATCTAATCCCGGCTGTGGCGGTGGCATTTCCAATGGAGGCGGAAATTTTGTAGCCCATGTGCTCAGGTTTGGGTGCACGTTAAAAAACCCCAGGTGGTCTAAATTTCCGGCCCTCCACTATGGCGTCTCTCAATATCTTATGGTGGTTTTGGGACGATAAACCCCACATATCAATCGATTGATTCGATTGCCGACATTGTCCACGAAGAAGTTCCGCAATCGCTTCGAGTTTTCAAAATATTGCTGCCTCAGCTGCAAGCGATTAGCTACACTGTTGTAGCCCTACGCAACGCTCCACCGTCACTCTCAAACCAAGAGGCCTCACCGTCGCAGTTCCGCCACCAACCACCGCTGCCATTGACGCCATACCGACTACCTGCAGGCAAGTGCAATGCTCCGAGGAAAACGGGCGTGTAGCATGCCCCCGACAACCAACCTCTCTAATTCCACTGCGGAGAAGCTGGCCATAGCAGCCGCCTTTGGCAGCACCACCAGACGGGACACCGTGGTTTCACTTTATATACGCCCCGTTCTCAGCGGAGTGAAAGACCCCGCGATGTCACCGACTACATTGCAGCAGGACCTTCCCGTCCGCTGTCACCCGACAGATACCTGTCGTCTCACCATCGGCCATACATTGGCTCAACTCGAGGCCAGTCACCTTGCCTGAATTCGGAAGACTTATGTCAGCAACCGATGGAAGTGTGGTTGCTGCATGACGAACTACCGGACATCCTCCGTCACTGAGATCGACGCTGCCACGAAACCTCAAGAGCGCACCACAACGTCAACGTAGTTCCAACGCCCAAAATTGCGGCCAGAAGAAGACCTAATGATGCAACATCAGTGCAGATGTTGCCATAACCTAACTGCAAAGCGAGACGACTAACTAGACTCCTGAACGTCCTCATCGACGGCTACAGCGCCACAGATAATGTCGACACCGAAGCCGACTATTCCCTCATCGGTAGGACATTCGCAGCGAAGTTTAAGAAAATTAAGACCGCTTGGAAAGGTCCCGATTGGTATTCGAGGCTCCAGAGGGCACGCAAGCCAAGCATTAGAGCACAGAACAGGACATGTAATTTAATATTCAGTTTTAAAGTATTCAAATGACCCTTGGCTTTATTCAACAAATTATATCATAGATCCGAATGACCACGTTATATGCACAAACGCACGGCCACTCGCTGATTCGAGAATAGTGTGTTGCACAGTTACTGTGGCCAATCAGGGTAGCCATCATGGGCCCGCACGTGTGCCAGAAATATCACTGAAATGAGTGAAGGGCTCGAAAAAAAATTCGAATAAAACAGTGCTCAACGCCGAGACGCAATCGTGACGTCCCTCATTTCCGGCATGCCATCCTTCCTCTGCCTAGTATCCAGCACTCTTCGGCACGAGCGACGAGATAAAGTAGAGCGTGTGGCCAATCTCTGCTACTCCTTTCCTACTTCACAGATTTTGAAAACTATTTCAGCGGCCGATTGATGAGTCAATAGACTCCTTCAGTGAAGCAATTCAATATTTCCGTGGAAAAGTAATTCTAAGGGAATATCCCAATTAAACACGCACTCATTTGCTGATTGACAAGTTTTTACACAGGAGATCAATGTATGCATTTGATCTGCCACGCAATAATACATCCGTAAAATTGACTCTTACGAATATGTGTCATTTATCAGAATATTATTTTGCAATGTATTCTCAGGCAATGGAGTGCATCTCTCGTGGAACCCCCCCTTCGCAAGCAGGAGGGCTTGTATCGATAACCACTTGAAACAAAAAAGTAAATGTTTATTTCACTAGTATATCTGCCGTTTTTTCGCCATCACGCAACGTTTATTTTCTATTCCCCAGGTAAAGATGCCTATGCTGTCATTTACAGAAAATGAATTATTTTATGATTCTGTGTTAAAAAACAGTCTTTTCTGGTGCAATTGAAAACATCTTTTAACGTAGGAAAATATAATCAGTGGGAAACCCCGATGATTTAGGAGAATTTCTTACCGAACTGGCATGCAAAGCGAACGTTTAGAAATGCTAAAGGAATTTGCGTGATTAGTACTGCACAAATATAAAAAATAGATTTCTAGGAAATCACACTACGCCGTATTAGGCGAGTTATTGGATGATAACTTTCACAGTACTTATGTCTGAGAACATTGCGGAATGGTAGGGCATATTCGTGAAACTTTGAGCAACAGCCACGCAAGCTACTTTGTTTCAATAAAAAAAGATGGGATAAAAATGAAAGGGACGAGGAGAGAGAAAAAGAGAGTGAATGCAAGAATTCTCACTTTTGGAACATATATAAAACGAGACTCGTCATAGAAGTGAAGTCAAACTTTCTGCCTTTCTGGTTACTGTAGTATCGTAAGGGCGAAGAATAAGACGATGCATGGCCAGAACAAGAAGGAACAATGTTTATTCACGAGGCTGCTGTCTTGGTTTTAATACCCTGGCCCGAGGCCGGAGCATGCGCCGTGACGAGGGGTGGAGGCACGTGTTATGGGTATATTCTTCGGCGCGTGCACCTGATAATCTACGATATATCACTTCCTCCCCTCTGAGCTAGAACCTATCCGGCGGCTTGCGGGCACGGGTGGAGCGTCGGAGTGGGAGTGGTTCTGCCGTGGACCTTGGACTTGCTGGCTCGATGCCACCGCCAGACGCTTCCTCACCAGGCTCGGACAGACCGGCCTGAAGGGCTTCGCTGCTAGTTGACTGGATGCCGCTGGATGAGAGTGGCAATTGCTCCATGGCAATTGGCGTTTCGCACGGTTCTTTCTTAACCGGTGTCGACGAGTCGCGTGGCCGTACTTGATCGACGTGTCTACGTTGCACCCCCCTTGGCGTGTTAACGGTTAACAATCGCTTGCCTTCGACTGTTGTCACGGTTCCGGGTAGCCACCTTTGACCTAGCTGACTGTACTGTCGACTCCACACCTCCCTTCCTGGTGCAAACTCTTTCTTTCCAGAGTTCGGAACTCCCTTGACGGTAGCCTCCCTCTTCGCCCCGTCTTCCTCTGCCAGGTAGGTGCTCAGGCAGGTCCGTGGTTGGAATCCAAAAAGCCTTTCCGCGGGCGACTGCTCCTCTCGGGTCGGTGTGGTCCTGTAACGCAACAAAAATTTGGCAAGCCGACTTTGCAGCGTTCCCACCCGATTTTTCTTCAGGCCCTCCTTGATGGTGCGTACTGCCCGTTCCGCCAAACCGTTGGATGGCGGGTAGTATGGGGCCGTCGTTACGTGGCGCACCCCATTTTCCCGGAAGAACCGCGCTGTCTCTGCACTGGTGAATTGCGGACCATTATCCGAGACGACAGTCCGTGGTATGCCAAATCGCGCAAAAATGCACCTAAGTGTGTCTACCGTAGTCGCTGCTGTCGCCGTCTTCAAGGGCACTGCTTCGATCCACTTAGTCTCGGCGTCGACGAGGACGAAGATCATATGCCCTTCCATGGGACCAGCAAAGTCCACGTGTAGGCGGTACCACCGTCTGTTGTTCTTTGGCCAGTTTGGCGGCACCTGCGCTGGGGGCATGGGCGAACACTGCACGCATTGGGGACATCGTTTTGCAAGCATTTCAATTTCACCGTCTAGCCCTGGGTACCACAAAATTGAGCGCGCGAGGTTCTTCATTGCCGTCATGCCTGGGTGCGTATCGTGCAACTCTTTCAAAACAAATTGCCGGGCAGCTTTAGGCAGAACCACACGGTGGCCCCAGTAGAGTATCCCGTTACTCACGGTCAATTCATGCCTCCGTGCAAAATACGGTTGGTACTGCTGTTCCTCAGAACCGAGATGCCTTGGCCAGCCTTGCAAGATCCAAGTCTTCACTTGCTGAAGTACGTCCTCTTTGCTGGTGTGGTCTGAAATACTCTGCGCAGACAAAACAAAATCATCCATAGCCTGCGCATGCAGGACATATTCGACTAGTTCATTTTCCCAGCCATTATCGCGAACCGGTAATGGCAACCGGCTTAGAGCGTCGGCATTTGCATTTAGCTCTCCTTTTCTGCATTCCAAGTCGTATTGATAAGCTGCTAAGAGCACCGCCCAACTTTGAATGCGGGCCGCTGCCATTTGCGGAATGAGTTTATCTGGGCCTAGCAAACCAGTCAGAGGCTTGTGATCGGTCACCAGAGTGAACTTGTTGCCAAACAAATAATCTCGAAATTTTACAACGCCGAAGACCAGCGCTAGTGCCTCCTTTTCCCATTGTGAATAATTACGTTCCGCCGACGTTAGAGTTCTCGAGCGGAACGCTATGGGATGATCCACTCCTTGTATGCGGTGCGACAAAACTGCGCCTATACCCTCGGCCGACGCATCACACTCAAGCCGCAAGGGTCTTTGGGGGTCGTAATGCACAAGAAAGTTCGCCCTTCTCATGGCGCGCTTGGTTTCTTGGAATGCTGTTCTCTGTGCGGGCCCCCAACACCACAGTGCTCCTTTAGACAAGAGGACTGCTCCTACTAGCAACATGCCTGCTTTGCGAAATTCCTCTATCGTGTCCCTTCCGCACAAAAGGGGCCCTCGATGGTCCACTACTATCAGCAAACTGCTCACCGTTACTGGTCCAAGCGGTACCTGCATGTCTACCTTGCCAACGACCGGCAACGGTCCCAGGAAACATGAAAGGCGTAGTGGAGTTTTTTGCAGAGCCGGCCACCACTTGCGATGCTTCTTGTACAAGCTTTTGGGAATCACGCTTACTGGTGATCCAGTATCGACAATCATTCGCAGCCTACGGCCTTCCCGCGTTAAAGTGCGCTCGATTGGCTGCACCAAGTGCTTATTGGCGGAACTGTGCGCAACGAGAGCATACAACCTCTCTTCTTCGCTTTCACATTCAGTTCCGTCGACAGCGAACGTTCCTGACCTGGGGGTGTGGGGTCTTTTGCAAGCCCTAGCAAGATACCCTCTTTTACCACATTGATGGCATATGGAACTGCGATGTCGACAGGACGCCGTTGCATGCGCCCCTTTGCATCTGTCGCATGAAAGGCTGCAATTCTTCCTCCACTGTCTGCCTTGTTGCTGTATCACGTTGACGCCGCCACCTTCGGTCCGGGCATATGAAGTACGCATGCCCCGAGCGTCTTCGTTCGCTTTCTCAGAAGCTAAGGCGAATTCTTCGGCTTCTTCACGAGTCAAGTTCTTGCGGCCCAGCAGGCACCGGCGCGTTTCCTCATCCCGAATCCCACAAACGATTCGGTCCCGCAACATACGGTCCAGTGTCGCCCCAAAATTACAATTTACGGCCAGTCTTCTCAGTTCAGCAATGTAGTCTCGGACGCTTTCTTGCTCATCTTGTTTTCGCATAAAGAAAGAATAGCTTGCTGCTATTTTGTTTGCCTGAGGGTTGAAATGTTCTTCCAAGCATTTCACAACGTCATCGTACGTCAAGGAGTTGATGGCGACCCCCGGCTGGTGCCCTTGCAATATCCGGACGACACTGTCGCTCAACGATGAAACCAGTAGGGCCCGGCGTTTCGCAACGTCGGTAATATCGTTGCCCTCAAAGTAGGCTTCCAACCGGACACGATACGTGCTCCAGCTACTCACGGCGTCGTCGAAGGCAGGGGGTCGGGATCCCATTCTTTTGGTCTCAGCGTCGGAGTGCAATTAACCGGATCCCATTCTCGTCACCACTGTAGTATCGTAAGGGCGAAGAATAAGACGATGCATGGCCAGAACAAGAAGGAACAATGTTTCTTCACGAGGCTGCTGTCTTGGTTTTAATACCCTGGCCCGAGGCCGGAGCATGCGCCGTGACGAGTGGTGGAGGCACGTGTTATCGGTATATTCTTCGGCGCGTGCACCTGATAATCTACGATATATCACTTACTTGCTTCGCTATCGTTCACAAGTACTACACTTCCACTATCTCATTACAACAAGCTCGTATTACAGCTTCTTTTTTGCGAAAACATTGCCTTTAGCATTCGTAGTTGAAATTCACCAAAAACTTCATTTCTTTCAAATCGAAATGGAATATCCAAATGGGACTGCACCTTAAGATACTATTATCACTAGATGCGCCTTCAGTGCCAATGCGTCACAATGAGTCTCGAGCGGCCTTTACCATATAATAATTATTTATCGAAAAATTACACATATTCTGCTGCGCTTCAAGTTAACGGAGATTATAAGGTGTTCTGTCATTGCACAGCTTCAAATACATGTGAACTAAGTGCTGTTATGAAGACACGTTTCGTCTTTTATAAATTACGCAGGTATTCAAGGACACCCTCAAAATTTCACTCTATGTTTTTATTGCCACGTCCTCATGTCATAAATATTCTGAATGGTGAAATACAATCCGAGTAGAATATTATATTACCCTGTTGCTATCATTCAGTTACTGACTTTCATAAAGTATATGAAGAAAGCGAACGAGAGAAGTTCTGGCTTCTTGCCAATATGAATGCTAATACAATATATATATATATATACGTATGGGATATGGCACAACGGGAGCGTTGTCAACAAAGATAAATATATTTATTTCCCAACAGTTTCGGGAGGGGTCCTCCCTTCATCAGGGGATGAGTTATACTGACATGAATTTCAGAACTTCGTGTCTGCCGTGTCCCTCTCGCCTTGAAACATGTTTGCGAGAGTGAGAGGAAACTATAAAAAAGGGGGGAGGGAGATAAAAAAAGAAAAAGAAAGAAAAGAAAAAGTAAAAAAGAGGAAGAACCACTGTTAACACTGAGAACGAAACCAACTGTCCGTGTACGTCGACATACGTTTCTTATCACGTGCTGTTCAGTTCTCGGCGTGTGTCAGGCCACCCAATATTGTCGCCGGGGAGCCGGGAAGGTCCGTGACGGCGTGCGTAACGAAAGGGTTTCCCCGTAATGGGTTGGTCGGCGGGTGGCGTGCGTAAAGGAAGGGTCTCCCGTTAATGGGTCGGTCGGCTGTTTTTACCTTTAATCTTCGTCCGTTTCCCTTCAATGGTCATCAAGTGATTGGCGAACGAAAACACTTTGTATGTACATGTGGAAAAAAAAGGAAGAAAAGAAAAAGTGAATGAAGAAAAAAACGAAAACAAGAATGAACAGTGTACACGTAAGAGTCAGTCAGAAAAAAGCATGGTCTCCAGCTATCAATTTTTGTCACCAATTTCCTCCTGGCTTACTTCTCGGAGGCAGTTGAGTTTACCGGGGTCCTCGATGATGCCAGCTACTAACGTTCGAAATTTCAAAATAAAATATGGCTCACGCTGTTCGCGCTCACGTCTCTTTGAGAAACCGGACTGCAAAAGAGTTACGCTGATATTTTCAAAACTGTGGTATGGCAGGCGCAGATGTCTAGATAAAGATAGCTTCGGCAGTGAAGTGGCGTGGCACCGGTGATTATTGAACCGCAGCCGAGATGGCGTGTCTGTTTGGCCGATATATTCTTGTCCGCAGATGTTGCAATGTAGCGTGTATATTACGTTACTGGAGTCACAATTAAGGCTTTCAGTTATGCAGACTTTGAAATCCGAGAAGTGCCCCGCCGCGGTGGTCTAGTGGCTAAGGTACTCGGCTGCTGACCCGCAGGGCGCGGGTTCGAATCCCGGCTGCGGCGGCTGCATTTCCGATGGAGGCGGAAATGTTGTAGGCCCGTGTGCTCAGATTTGGGTGCACGTTAAAGAACCCCAGGTGGTCTAAATTTCCGGAGCCCTCCACTACGGCGTCTCTCATAATCATATAGTGGTTTTGGGACGTTAAACCCCACATATCAATCGAAATCCGAGAAGTTCCCTTTGGATTCCTGTGTTGTGACCATCTGTGGGCATACCTTGCTTCGAGCTTTTCCGCAGGGAAGGCACCCTGATTGAAATTTGGGGGTGGTTGGGTGGTTGTTTTTGCTCTGACAAGAATGTCTTCAGATTTTTATCCCGTCGGTACTTTTGTGACGTCACTGTCACGGTCGAAAATGACCGCTTGTCAACAAACCTTTACAAAAAGCCTACAGACCGTCAAATGTACCTGCATTTCAACAGAAGCCACCCAAAGCATTGAAAAACGGGTATTCCATATTTTCAGAACTACCGGTACCGAAGAATATGCACCGATATGCGGAAATTTGACAGACACGCGGAACACCTAAAGCATTCCTTATAGAAACAAAACTATCCGGAAGACATTATTAACGATGCCATACTACGTGCTCGCAACGTGAACAGGAATGATATTATTAAGGGACCAAACAGAGTATCTAAAACAACTTCCCGAACGAACCTTGTACTAACTTACTCCTCATCAGCGCCACGAATCAACAACATACTGTCCCGTCATTTCAACATAATCAGGCAAAGCAAATGACTAACTTGTATCTTCGCGAAGCCACCTCACGTGGTGTACCGCCAGGATAAAAATCTGAAGGACATTCTTGTCAGAGCAAAAAAAACCACACCCAAATTTTAATCAGGATGCCATCCCTGCGAAAAAGCTCAATGCAAGGTATGCTCACAGATGGTCACAACACAGGAATCCAAAGCTAACTTCTCGGATTTCAAAGTCTGCATAACTGAAAGCCTTAATTGTGACCCCAGTAACGTAATATACATGCTACATTGCAACATCTTCGGACAAGAATATATCGGCCAAACAGACACGCCATTTCGGATGCGGTTCAATAATCACCGGTACCACGCTACTTCACTGGCGAAGCTACCTTTATCTAGACATCTGCGCCTGCCAAACCACAGTTTTGAAAATATCAGCGTAACTCTTTTGCATTCCGGTTTCTCAAACAGACGCGAGCACGAACAGCGTGAGGCATATTTTATTTTCAAATTTCGAACATTAGTAGCCGGGATCAACGAGGACCCCGGTAAACTCAACTGCCTCCGAGAAGTAAGCCAGGAGAAAATTGGTGACAAAAATTGATAGCTGGAGACCATGCGTTTTTCTGACTGACTCGTACGTGTACACTGTCCATTCTTGTTTTCGTTTTTTTTTCATTCACTTTTTCTTTTCTTCCTTTCTTTTCCACATGCACATACAAAGTGTTTTCGTTCGCCTACCACTTGATGACCATTGAAGAGAAACGGACGAAGATTAAAGGTAAAAAGACCCCACCGACCCATTAACGGGAGACCCTTCCTTTACGCACGCCGCCCGCCGACCAACCCATTACGGGGAAACCCTTTCTTTACGCACGCCGTCACGGACCCTCCCGGCACCGCGGCGACAATCTTGGGTGGCCAGACACACGTCGAGAACTGAACAGCACGTCATAAGAAACGTATGTCGACGTACACGGACAGTTGGTTTCGTTCTCAGTGTTGACAGTGGTTGTTCCTCTTTTTTACTTTCTTTCTTTTCTTTCTTTTTCTTTCTTTTTCTCCCCCCCCCTTTTTTTCTAGTTCCCTCTCACTCTCACAAACTATTTCAAGGCTAGAGGGGACGCGGCAGCAACGAAGTTTGGAAATTCATGTCAGTATAACTCATCCCCTGATGAAGGGAGGACCCCCCCCCCCCCGAAACTGACAACGCTCCCGGTGCGCCATATCCCATACCTTCACAAAGACTAACTGGCCAATTGAATTATTACTCCCAATATATATATATATATATATATATATATATGTATGTATGTATAACTTACCTTGATTAACGTTGCATGGGCAAAAGTTATAATACACGTTAGAAAGAGTCCTTGGTGAACATTGATCACCACGTACTCCTAACGGTTTACATAGTCCAGGCCTCAATTTGATTTCAACACAACATGTCCCTTCTGCACAGAGTGTCCGCCTGCCGCACATCTGGTCCTTGAGCCTAAGCTATAGTGACGGTGAAAGGAAAATAACGAAACAGGAAAATTAGGGTACATGCTCGACTGAAGTGTTTGTTTGCTAACATACAATATTTATGATAAGCCCATTAATAAACACGCATCTTAGTGTCTAATCATCGAAAGGATACCTTCAGTGTTTTAAATGCGAAGCATTTCTTAGCAAACTACAGTGAATTTGAGCGTTTCTATCTATATATATATGTATAGATCTATCTACTTATCTATATAACTATATATATATTTATCTATCTATCTATATATCTGACCTAAATTAACATGGGAGGGTAAGATGCTTTGACGAATATGACGCGCTGGACAAGACATCAATATTGTCACAATCCCGTGGCGTACATCGTCAAACAGTTGACACCAGACAGTGG
Organism: Rhipicephalus annulatus; assembly: GCA_013436015.1. NCBI lineage: Eukaryota > Metazoa > Arthropoda > Arachnida > Ixodida > Ixodidae > Rhipicephalus > Rhipicephalus annulatus. The sequence goes on from WOVY01003138.1 coordinate 475,106, forward strand.
CACATACCCACGGGGGGGTTCGTGCCGCTGGTACGAGGGTATGGTGATTGACCCCAGAAAAAAACGAGAAGATACACGGGCAAATTAACGTGCGAGGGCCTTAAATTTAATATCTTCAATTCTTGGCTATTCCCCCCGAGTGGGCAACAGCCATAAAGAAGGCATTATCCTCGCCATCATCAATGCGCGAGGGTTAAAAAATCACCGACCTCAATAGCGTCGACCCGATGATATGCAAAAAAAAATTTCAGGGTTCCAGCTGGAATATAACCCAAGCATTCTGCGTGGCAATGAATCATTTTACCACAGAGCTATGCCAGGTCTCGGAACTAGTTTACAGATAAACGCTAATCTTCGTGAAACATCAGTCGTGGTTGCAGTGGTTCTTACCCAATTTCATAAACATTACATATGTACTCCTTTGATACCGCCGTCACGTCAGATTAATGTTAGTTGTGGTTAGTTGCTATAAGCTGAAGTTTATTTATGTAGAAGTGCCCAGGGCCAGCATCCTCGCGAGCATCAGCGCTTCATAGGAGCTTCTGGTGTTGCTAATGCACACGTTTCATTTGGCACCGTTGTGTAAGTGCGAACAACTGGTTATATAAACATCTGCAACTCTTCAACATATGTCTGTGCGTGCAACATTTTTACCTATATTTAGCGTCATTTCATGACGTGTCACTAAATAAAGAAAATGCAACACGGTCACCTTCCCTTCGCATGCCAGGCAGCATACGCGGGAACCTTCCACCGCTGGATCAGAGTGGAGGAAGAGAAGATTTACGTCGCCATCAGAAAGGCCTACAGGAACGCCCTGTATCTACTGCTAGGCAAGAGAACGTCGACCTTGCTGGCTCTGGGGGTGCACAAAACACTCACAGAGATCGACAGGGCCCAACGAATGGCACAGCTAGCTCAACTAAACAGCACAAAGGCAGGCAGAAGCATCCTGGAGAGAGTGGGAATCAGGCCGCCCACTCATGTAGGTTCGAAAGACGGCGAACTTGAGAGCCAGGTCCCCCTGAGGGATGAAACGGCAAGGGGCATCATAGTGTACCTGTTGTCAAAGAACATGAACCCGAAGAAGGACTGGGCTAGACACAAGGGGAGAGCAGTTGCCCTAGCTAAGCAGTACAAGAGTGACGTGAACGCCGCGTTCGTCTACGTGGCTAAACTTTTATTGAGGAGATGTGTGTACACGATGGCAGTCATCTGGGCGTCAACGCGTGAGCTGATCGAAGTGGGTACGATTAAAGCGAAGACCCCATGCCAGGCAGAAGAGGTAGCAATCCGCCTGCCGATGGGAATACAGGGCATTCGGATGATCCTGAGCGACTCCAAAACAGCGGTCAGGAACTACACCAGAAGCACGGTCTGGAGGGAGGCTGAGTGGATCGTGGGGCTCGCTAGAGCCTCGCGAACCTCAGAACGTCGTCACCTCCAACCATCACCATAAAAAGGTTCCTAGCCCACAAGGGCGACCTACTGAACGTGAACAACCGTCACGAGGATGCAGACGCAGCGGCCCGAGAACTAAACAGGTGCCGGGATGACAGCGAGAGCATCCCCACGGGTGTCGGTGATGAACAAGACCCCAAACTCCTTGTCCACTACGGTGCGATACTCTGGACGCACAGGGAAGGAAGAAGAAAATACATGGCCCCGTATCGAAAATTTTCCCGAGCGGAGTTTGCGTTGCTTCGTCAGCTACAAGTGAAGTGTGTGTTAACCCTGGCGATGGCGCTCCACATATGTCCCGAGATGTTCGCAAGCCCGGTATGCAGTATATGCGAACAAGAACTGGCGACACAAGTACACATGGTGAGGTGTGACAGTGCAGCGATACAAGGCGGCGGTTTGTGCGATGGTGCCGATGGTGATGTGTGCAGCAGGGCTGCTGAATCTCATGGGGGAGTAACTGGTGCCAACGACAGCTCTGCCCGCCAAAAGCTTCCAGTGAAGATGAAGTGGTGGATCCGCTCGGAGGACTGCCGATCTCGGAAATGGGCAATCCAGCGGCTCGAGGGGTCCCTGGTCAGGCAGAGGAGAACGGGAGCTCGTGACCGACAAGCGCGGGGCGCGGGAACCCAAGTATCCTCTGTCGGGTCAGGATCAACCCTCGAGTACTTGGACCAGTGTTTCTAAGACTGCATAGACTAGAACATTAGAAAGGTATACCACGCCCTGCAAGGCCGCCACCTATCCCACACAGGATCCTGTGAATAACGTCTTTTCTCTCTCTCTCTCTTTCCGCATGCTTCGCATAATGTCGACAGTTGCTAGGTACGTGAGATCTGCCGAATGTTTTTAGCTCTACAGCTTTAGGAGTAGTGTGACGGAGATAAAACTAATAAATGAAGCTAACATTTGATTTCTTAAAGATAATTACTTTACGAACTTTAGTTAGTGATCTACCAAGCGAGACTATTTGTGCGTGTATTTAGGAACGTGACGCAGTCAAACAGCACGTGGGTCGACTCTGCGGGCCTTACCCTGTACAGGACGTGACACATAGACCTTTGATTTCAGAAAAAAATACGAGCCTCTCTCCTGTCGGGGAAAAACACCCAAACGAAGCATTTTATGCGCTTAACTGGCCACCAATTTTATTTCATTCTTTATTTTTTCAACACTAGGCAACTGTACCTTGACAATTTTTTTCTTCTTGCACGCTAATAGAACACCTTCTAGGTAGGGACATATTTCTGTTTTTATGCGCCACAACCATCGTCAGTTCATATTCATGCAGCGCTAAAGTCAGCCAGCGTAAAATGTCGAGCGGTCTCTACAGAAGGCAAGTCTTTCATGACTTACGCGGCTGAATTCATTTGAAGATGACGCATACGGACTAACGTGGGAACGGCACATATTCAAGAGTAACTTTTAGTGCGTGCACGTGCTCGCAGGACGCATTTAGAATGGGAGAATTTGAAAAATGAAGCACTTTTCTACGTGCCCCATGAATCTTAACTGTCTTAATTGAGTGCACCTAGATTATCTCTTCTTGTCTCGAAAAATTTGACGCCTATTATAGTATTTTCAGGCACATCGCATCTCAGTAAGAGTTTTCACGTTCAAGTACTGGCGATGATATTTCAAACTATTTGAGAAGAAAATTTCAGTCAGGTCTTATTAAGCAAGATTCAAAAATTGTGACTTAGGTTGTCCTAAGAAGTCCAACAATCTTTTTTACAAAAAAAAAATTTATTGTGCTAAGCGTGTTTTGAAGTCATGTTTGCTCCGCTTTGGACAGCTTGTTACCCTTTGAACCTCCGGACTGAGGGCTACCGGCCAGCCGGAGCCGTAATTAGGAACGCAGAGACAGCATAACGAATATTATTAGTGGCCATTGTGTGGTCGGAAGCGCGTTTTCTCAGTGATCACGAGCCCTCCATGTATGTTGGTGCCCCTTGCTCGCATTCATGCTGTTCTCATCTTGCTGGAAGCAACTTGGCGACACGACAAATGCTCCTTCCTCATTGGTTTAATTTGGTGTGCGAACATGGAACCTGTGACAGGTTTGGGTGCGGGCCGTGAGTCGTCGATACGAGATACTGGCACTGTTAGCAAATGGTAACTACGCAGGAGCGCATAACAATGCCTACGGACATCTACGACCAACGTGCCGATAAGCTGAGCTGGAAATTAGTGCGAAAGCACGGGCCTTTGACCCAATGAGTGGCGTACAATTGGTGGTGCTAATGCCATGTTGCTCGCCCGCATAGCAATCTTGTCACCTTTATTTCTATATCCCTATATTCTTTATTTTAAGTAATAAAGTTTATACAATAATTGCTTTTCTGCAGCATCAACTTTAGAGCTGTATGGTCGTTCTTTGTTTGACTGGTCTAGATAATTATTTCTTGGCACCTAAACGGCACAGTTGATACCAATACTTATAAGGCGAATACTTAGAGTAGTATACTCTTCTAATATCTACAGCATTGTACTTTTCATAAAAATAAATACTTGCCCGTTCACGAGGAATCATATATTTGTAAAATGCTGAGGCCAACCACAGCTGAAAAAATAACATGATAATCACGAAAAGAACATACGGACAGGCAGATAATTCAAAAACAATTTTTGCAATTTATTTTTTGTCCAATTTTGTGCAAAATACGCCACTTGATGATTATATACGCTCTCGCATCAAAGTGTGTCCCCTTCCACGAAATATGCATCCGCAGTACAAGGTGGACAGGCGTGTCACTCGAGCCTCCCAATACGGCGTTTCCCGTCACTTTACAGTAGTAACTGTAACTACGAAGGGTCGAATTTCATCCTGAACCACTTTTTTGATGGCCACTGCACTAGCGTCTTTCTTGGTGATGACTATATATATATATATTGTCACGGGGTCGTGAAGTGGCCGAAGACAGGAGACTTCGTGTTGGGATTTAACTGTTTATTTGGGCGAACCTGTGCCCGGTAAACGGAAAGTCCAATTACAGCAGCAGTCTCGCACAGATAGCAGTCTCGGACTGATAGCGGCGAACGGAGCGTCGGCCTACGATCAACAACTGACAAGCGGCGAAGCGCGTCGGCATTTATACTCTTGCCATCGAATGTTCTAGCGTTATCGCCGGCGGCGGCGTAGGTTCCAGAACAATCTGTACCGCTCGCACGGTGGGCGTGATCTTATCGAAATGATCTACTACAGTCCGGAACCTTCTCGAAAACTGCAGGTGCGGTTTGCGCTGAGAATCGTGTGGTGTTTTGGGACAATAACAAAAACTTGGGAAATGGAGCGTGGCAATATATATATATATATATATATATATATATATATATATATATATATATATATATATATATATATATATATATATATATATATATATATATATATAGGCAGTGAATTAGGGCAGTGGACACGGAGGTCGAATAGAGAAACAAGAAGACGCGCTGTGATCTAGGGCTTGCATTTAGTTAGCCCTTGCGCTAAAGAAGTCTCTCGTTCACCCTGTCAACTCCTCCATGTTCAACAGCCCGTTTCAAGTGGTGGACGTGCTGGGCACATCTGGTCCTCATCCTATAACTTCGCAGCCGTACACTCCAACTACCTTCTGCAATGACTGATCCGGCGACGTCTCAGGCCGCCACTCCAGATCTTGCACCCGTACCTGCTTTCTGCACTGGCGCTCTCCAGCAGCGCAACCCCTCATATTTGCTGGCACAGAGGACCAAGATGTGGACAACTGGATGGCCGAGTATGAGCTCATGAGCGCGTACAATAAGTGGAACGCAGCTGATAAACTCACATATGAGTTTTTACCTGACCGACGTGGTGAAACTATAGTGCGGGAATTATCAAAGTGATTTCAGTGCCTGGTCTGAATAATCAAAAACTTTCTCGGAAGTCCTTGGCCGTCTTGCTGTCCACCACCTTCGTGCTAAACAGCGCTTGCGTGGCATAAAGCAGAGAACAGAAGAGACTTTCACGACCTACTTCGAATATGTGTTCTTTTTCTGCAAGCTCGTCAACTCGACTCCGGACGAGGCAGGCAAGGTGAAGAACATCATGAAAGAAATTGATGACATGGTATTCCAAATGCTTGCTGCGAAGAGTCCCCAGATGGCCGCCCAGGTTATTCAGCTCAGCTCTGCCAGAGCTATGATTAGCTGCGAAGGCAGCGCACTTCCACACGTTGCACTGCTCAAGACACCGCGGTTCTCTCATTCCTCGACTATTCACATGACACTGCCGACCACTCTGCATTGATGCAACTCATAAAGCCATTCACACGCTAGGAGGTCTCTTGGTAGCTGTCTATAATCACAAGAACTACCGAGCTGATGGCACCCTTGTCGTCTTCGCTTCGCCAGGTCTTTGAATAGCAAGTTGCCGAAGCATTGCTGCCAGCTCAGGCTCCACCATCTGTTACCGCACCACTAGCATATGCAGCCGCTGTTGTTCGGCCACGTTCTCCATTGTCTCCGGCTATCTACGAAGCAAATGGCCAAGTTTATTCGTTGACGCCACCTGTCCGCCCATTGACCGTCCCGTCTCCGGCTGTATACAAAACAACTCGGAACGCTAATATGACGCCGCCACCTGCACGACCGTTTACGGTACGTTATTCAGCGAACAGTCCCCCTACCGTCACCCAATGGCGCACTCCGGATAATCGGCCAATAGGTTTTTCATGTGGCACCCCATACTACATAGCTCGTCACTGCCGCCGTCACAACTTCACTTCTCAAGACATTGCTGGGGCCTCACACTACAGGCCCACTCAACCGCGATATCCCGTTCCTGCCGATCCACCGATTAACCTCTAGACGTACGTCCCGGTCGCCGACCATCCGGCTCAAGCGGTCCGCCTTTTCCTCGTCGCCGATATGTTTCTCCATTGTTGCGTTGCAGCATCCCACCACGAAAAAAAAACAGACGGGGGCAGTTCTGGAGGCAAGAACTGCGTTGGCAGCGAAAATTTGGAGACCTAGCGGCTGTCCCCCGAATGAAATTGAACTCTATAATAATGGCATTAAGTTTAACGGACTTGTTGACACTGGAACTGCCATATCTCTACTTAGCGGGAAACTGTGGTGAAACTTGAAAAAAGTGACCACTGAACTTACCGACCTATCTTTGCACACAGCTACGTCCCACCAAGTTCAGCCTTCAGCTTTGTGCACTGCATGTGTCGTCGTTAAAGGTGCAATGTACGTCGTTGCATTCGTAGTTTTATTCCGTTCTTCGCATGAAGTTATCTTTGGGTGGGACTCTCTTTCGTCAAATTCTCCTTTGGTCGACAGTGCTCGATGCGAACTCGCGTTATCTGTACCGTGCTATGACCCCGACGATGGCGCTTCGTGTAAAGTAATTGCTGCTTCTGACGTTGACACTGCACCTTTTCCAGCTGTTGTTGTCGTGTGCCGCTCCTCCGAAATCGTTTGTGTTGTTTATGCCATCGGTCACATCTGCGTGCCTTCGAAATTTCATACTTCCGTTTGCCGTAATCGTTTTTCGCAACGGCCACGCTGCCATTTATGTGTACAATCCCTCAGACAGCCCGTCATCTCTACTACGTGGAGAATACCTGGGAGAATTTGTGCTGCTCCTCCTACCAACGCACCTAATGACGTTCTGGACGTCTTCTCGGATGTCTTTGACTCTGAACTCACACTAACTCAGCGGCAAGAAATTATACATCTTCTGCTTCATTTTCGCTCTTCATTCGATCGTGACTAGTCAGGTTTAGGCCGAACCTCTGCGGTCGTTCTCCGTATTGACACCGGTCAACAAGCCTCGCTAAGACAGCGTCCGTACTGTGTGTCATCTGCTGAATGCCGTGTCATTGACGAACAAGTGGACGACATGTTGAAACGTGGCATCATCAAGCCCTCCAACAGTCCCTGGGCTTCACCGGTTGTTCTGGTCAAGAAAAAAGATGGATCCATTCGGTCATGCGTTGACTACCGCCAGCTCAACAAGATAATGTGCGAAGACATATACCCTCTGCCTCGCACTTATGATGCGTTGGACTGCCTACAAGAAGCAGAGTTCTTTTCTTCATTAGATTTACGCTGCAGCTACTGGCATGTGGCCATGGCAGAGGATGACCACCCAAAAACAGCATTTGTAATACCACATGGACTATATGAATTCACCGTTATGCCCTTTGGCCTCTCAATGCGCCTGCCACTTTTGAAAGGATGATGAATACCATCTTGCAAGGTCCGAATCGGAAAACATACCTGTGTTATTTGGACGATATTGGGGTACTTTCAAGTGACCTTGAAACTCACCTCAGCCGCCCCGAGCAAGTTCTTACGTGCCTTTCCACGGCGGGATTTCCACTTAACTTGAGGAAATGCCACTTCGGCGCTCGCAAGCTTGTAATCCTCTTAGCCATGTGGTTTCTAATGACGGCATTCTTCCGGACCCTACATAACTTCGCGCAGTCGCGGCGTTGCCCAAACCAACCACCATCAAAGCGCTCCGAAGCTTTATCGGCCCATGTTCGTACTTCCGGCACTGCGTCTCTAATTTCGCCTCTATTATCGCCCCCTTGAGCAATCTTGCCGGACGTTATGATGTGTCAGCGTGGTCGCAGGTGTGTGATGGTTCATTTCAGGAACTCCGATGGCTCCTCACTACGCCCCCATACTCCGACATTTCGATCCATCTGCTCCAACGTAGCTTCATACAGACGCTAGTCGTATCGGGCTAGGGGCCATACTGAACCAATTCAAAGATGTCTTTGACGAGTACGTTGTTCCCTATGCCAACCGCAACCTTAGTAAAGCCGAGAAGAAATACGGTGTCACTGAAAAGGAGTGCCTCGCCATCACTTGGACAATCGGAAAATTTTGGCCTTATTTATATCGACGTCCGTTTGATATTGTGACACACCATGCGCTTTGCTGGGAATCTTCACTATAAGACCCTAATGGTCCGCTCGCTCATTGGACATTGTGGTTACAGGAATTCGATATCCCTGTTATCTACCGTTCTGGCCGGAAGCATTTCGATGCCGATGCCCTGTCACGCTCGCCGTTGGCTTCAGAGTCCGTCTGCTCGCCTATCTTCACCAGTGCTGTCTTGACCATCAGCATTTCGAACATAACTTCTGAGCAAAGCAAAGACGCTTGGATTTCTTGCCTTTTGAACTTCCTCTCAAACCGGTCACCCGCTACAGTTTCCAGGATGCTTCGCTGCCAAGCACCACACTTCGCTATTCTGGATAAACTGTTTTACCTTCGAAATCACAGCTCGACCAGCCGTAAGTTGTTGCTTGTCATTCCCCAACATCTCCGCTCTGGCATCTTCGCCACGTTCCATGACGATCCGCAATGTGGCTTCGCCGGCGTGTTAAAAACATACACTCGCTTCCAGCTGCAGTACAACTGTCGTGGTATGTACAGTTTCATTCGCTGTTACGTAAGGTTTTGCCTTGCGTTTTGCCTTGCGTGCAAGACGCCCGCTCAACATACCACAGGTCCTTTGCAGCCGTTGCCATGTCCAACATGGGCTTTTGATTGTGTCGGAATCGGCCTTTACGGTCCGCTTCCCTATACTTCAAGTAGCAACCACTTGGTCATTGTCGCTATCGGCCACCTAACGCGGTACGCTGAAATAGCAGCGTTACCTTCTGCTACCACAAACGACGTTGCATGTTTTATACTTCAAAACCTTGTTTTAAGCCATGGAGCACCCCGGCTGTTACTGAGCGATCACGGCCACGTTTTTCTCTCCGATGCCAACTAAGCGTTGTTGAGTGAGTGTCGCATCACACCGCACTACCACAGCCTATCACCCGCAATCTAATGGGATGACAGAGCATTTTAATTGTACACTTAGAGATATGCTGGTCATGTACGCTTTATCCCAGCAGTCAAATTGGGATAGCATACTGTCTTTTGTGAGATATTCCTACAACACTGCAACGCAAAGCACCACTTGATTTTCGCCTTTCTTCCTTCGCTGTGGACGCGAGCCATCATCAAAATGGATACTATTCTTCCTTATCGACCGAACCCTTCAGAGTTGACAACTGTTTCACGAGCAGGTACCGTAGTCCCTGTCGAGTTGTACGCCAAACATCCCCTATAAACTACCTTTTCGAGCCACTGGACGCATCTCCGGACAAGCGCCGTTGGGGACAAGAAATCGTACACGTCTCTCGGCTCAAGCCGTACTATGACCACTATGCGCGTACACCTGTCCTTAGGTCGCCAGGATGGTTCCCTTGTCGCCCGGGGTTGATTATAACGGGGGCAGTGGACACAGACCTCGAGTAAAGAAGAAGACGCTCTGTGATCGGGGGCTCGCCATCAGTTAGCTCTTGCGCTAAATAAATCTCTCGTTTGCTAACACCCTGTTTCATTATATATATATATATATATATATATATATATATATATATATGTATGGGATATGGCACAACGGGAGCGTTGTCAACAAGGATAAATATATTTATTTCCCAACAGTTTCGGGAGCGGTCCTCCCTTCATCAGGGGATGAGGAGTATAACTCATCCCCTGATGAATGGAGGACCCCTCCCGAAACTGTTGGGAAATAAATATAGTTATCCTTGTTGACAACGCTCCCGTTGTGCCATATCCCATACCTTCACAAAGACTAACTGGCCCATTGAAATATTACTCCCACTATATATATATATATATATATATATATATATATATATATATATATATATATATATATATATATGCTTGACGCTCTGTAAACGTAAGACGTGTCACTTAGCATCCATTAGGATGAAACACTTGCCTGAGTTGGGCCAGGTATGATAGTTCCGGGACTCTTATCTGACCCAGGCTGAAATGAGGATAGCGTAAAGATCACGAATTCACACCACAGGCGATCAATAAACTAAATGTTTGTCTTAGCAAGTTTAAATCTATAGATTGAGCTGTAACTCTATGTTGGCCAATTTTGACACCATGAACAGGTTGTATGAACCTTGGATGCATTCAAATGCCGAATTATCTGTTACGAGGGGTGGTCCAATGTGATTCACCTTACATTTGCTCCCTCTGCACAGCTGTTCTTGTTTTCTCCTTTACCCTCTGTCTCGTAGTCCGCAAGGGTAAGTAAGCCTCAATCTGTATTGTAGTGGTGCCCTATCTCTGCACAACCTTTCTGTCTTCTTGTTTTTCCCATGTGCTAATATACACTAATAAGCCTTTACACAAAATTAATTGTAAACATAACCGAAAAATAATGATGATATTTTTTTCTTCTAAATAGGGAACACCGCTTCTGAATAGCCTAGCTGGTACGCTCTGGTGGTGAGAGGACCTTTTCACTTTCGCAAGCGTGCAATTGCTGAACAAATTTCATGGATACTTGCATGATGCATTTATTTAGTTTTGACGGTAATAGAGCTAGCCTAATAGCTGAATACAGGACTGCACCGGGACATATGGAAAAATAGCATTAGCGCATCCTTTCGCGCAGGATCGGTGACTAAGCCAATGCCTTAGTGGCAACACTATCGCATCATTTACACTGTACACAGAACTATAGCAGCACATACAAGAACTACACCTCATTTTTATGAACGACATACTTGAATGACAGATTTGAACGACAATTTTGTAGAGGTAGGCTTTAAGTCACAAGGTTCACTGCAGTCCGCGCCGTGGTGTATTTAAGGTCTTGTTCACACTCAATGCATTTTGGCATGAATACGCACGTTGCTTGAGCGATGGGGCATATACAATCCGGTATGAATAGCGTGGCATTCTCTCATGCGCTATTCGCCAGCTGTTCTGATAAGATGCCAGGCCTTCTCGGAACATCCAATATAGAGTACGTAGTATTAACAAAGAGCACTTACGTGGCCAGGACGAGGCATCAATGCATGCAGTGTTGGATGGACCGAACCCTGGAAAGACCACACGACAATCAGGATTGATTAATGTACTCAACAACAACGTTTCATCAAAGTCTTCGCTGATTGTCATCTCTTTTCAAACACGGAGTAGTAACACTAAAGTGATGTTTACTGAACAAAAGGCACATTCCTTTGGTAGAACCAATGAAGTTTAACGGACACTTGTGCCAAAATTTCGTAGAGGGCCTTGTTGTAGTTTTTAGCGACGATGTAATATTTATGGTAATTCTTTACATATAATAAAATAGAAGAAATATATGCCCACCACCTTTTCTGTATATTTTTGTACAAGTCATGTCGGCATTATTTTAGTGAACGTAGGTATCATTTGTAGGCAGGTAATATATAGGTATATTTTAGTGTCATGTAGGTATTATGTTTGCTGATAGTAGAAAGTAGAAACAAAAAAGTAGAAACTTTGAAGTGATGCCCATTGTACAAAAGGCACATTTCATTCGTAGAACCAGTTGAGTTCAACAGCCACTTCTGCCAAAAATTTGTAGAGGGCCCTAGTTGTAGTTTTTATTTGCGATGTAGTAATTATGGCGTAATTCACAACATATTGCCACTTGGCCGCTATGTACGGCGAGCTCGAGCTATGGCTGCCCGCTAGAATGGAAGACGATGTTTTCAAGCAGCGCGCGCTCTGGTTGGTTGTTGATCATTGAAGCAGCCATCTTGCTAGTTTTCGGTGCGTCTCCCCGCCGGCTCAGTTCTTCTATGTTGAAGACCTCTTATAGCACGTGACGACTGATAAAGCAGCTGGGTAATCCCCAGCCTATGTTCCAAAGGCCTCCAGGTAGCCCTGTACTCGCAGTGACCACACCTGTTCACCGCTCAAGCCGGAGACTCCCACGACTACCTCCTGAGCGTGGACCTCTTTCTGAGATGACGTCTGTCACACCCCCGAACGCTAGGCAAGGCGCTGCAGTCTCCAATGACCTGGAAAGCGCTGCAGCCACCCCTCATACGCTGTGGAAGCCAAGTGTGCGGAAAGTTTTCTATGGTTCCGTCTTGAAGTATGTCGAAGACTGGCTGGCTCAGTTCGAACGGGTCTTCGATCACAAAGGTTGGATCAATTTCGACAAGATGAGAAACGTGTGTTTCAGCTTAAAGGACGGCGCTCGTACTTGGTACAAAAACCATGAGCCTTTCCCTCATGGAGCGTCTTTCGTCGATATTTGCTGGCAAGTTGGACCAATCCCCATCGCCGTGAACGAGCCGAGCGAGCAATTCAGTCACGCCTCCAAATGCCGAATGAAAGTATTATGATGTACGTCGAGGACATGACGAGCCTCTTTCGTCGAGCCGACCCCTACATGGCGGCAGAAACACAGGTCCATCATTTATGGCGAGGAGTGAAAGAGAAGCTTTTTGCTAGCCTCGTTCGCTGTCCCCCAAAGACTGTGGCGGAATTTTTGTCATTTATGGCAAGAAGTGAAAGAGAAGCTTTTCGCTATCCTCGTTCGCTGTTTCCAAAGACTGTGGCGGAATTTTTGACCGAAAATTCCGCCACAGTCTTTGGAAACAGCGAACGAGGATAGCGAAAAGCTTCTCTTTCACTTCTTGCCATAAATGACAGACTTTCATATCAGCATATAACCAGGAAACTGCGCGCTGGTGGCTTTCACTCGCAAATCAATGACCCCTTATGTCATCTCAATCTGCAGGCGTCCGATTTCTTACGCCAAAGCCCACCGGTTTCTGGGCATCATTATTAATAGGGACCTCTGTTGGATTCCACATGTGACCTATATGAAGAAGCGCCTGACCGCTATTTCCCAACTGTTCAAGTTCCTGGCAGGAAAGACGTGGGGGATGTCAGTAGACGCAATGATGAAGCTCTACAGGGCCCTGTTTCTCGGTTTTCTCAGATATAGCTTGCCCGTGCTTAGCAATACCTGCAAGACCAATGTTCGTGTTTTACAGGCAGTACAAGCCCAAGCGCTGAGAGTGTGCCTCGGTCTGCCCAGATGTACGTCAACAGAAGCAACAATTGCAATCACTGGTGACTATCCGATACAAACTCACATTGTTGTAGAAGTCCAGAGAACGCACGTCAGACACTTCGCACGTGCTCCCTGCCATCACCTTGCACTGTTGCCTTCAGAGAGGCGCCAAGCATCGTTCGCCAAAATGATTGTGAAATACAACGATAAACTTCCCTCGGGCTTCACTCATGCATCTAAACCATCTATACTACCTTGGTGTCTTATCCGACCCACATTGCATCTTAGTGTACCAGGGATTCGGAGGAAATCTGAGCTTTTGTCGTGCGTGTTGAAACAACTGTCTCTTCTTCTTTTGCACGAGAAATATTCAGACAGCATACATGTATACACCGATGCTTCCACGAACCACCAGTGTTCGTCAGGGGCAGTAGTTATCCCAGCAAGAGGTGTTACCATCAGCTTTAGGACTGACCACTCCACGGCATCTACAGCAGCGGAACTAGCTGCTTGCGCGCTGCACTTTGTGTGGTCAATCGGGAACCACCGCAACAATGGTCGATTTTCAGTGACTCAAGGGCTGCCCTACAATCTGTGCTCTCAGCACTGCATCGCGGCCCGTACGAACAGCTTGTTTTCGAAATTCGATGCCTTCTCCACACTTTACTCGAGAAAGGGCATCATGTGACGCTTCAATGGCTGCCAAGTCATTGCGGCATCATAGGGAACGACTATGCCGATACTGCCGCGCGGGCAGCCCTTGAAGGAACACGAGAAGTAGCCATACCACTTTCGCGGACCGATGCTGCCAGTAATCTTCGGCGACTTGCGCGTGAAATCACGTTTTCAATATGGTGCCCACCAAGCATCGATACGAATCGTCAACACCACCTGTCCTCTTTGATGGCTCTCCGAATGCCCACTGGGCTCGACTGAAGAGAAGCCACCCTTCTTCATCGCTTATGGCTAGGAGTGACATTTAAAAAATCTTACTCCTTTGTCATATGAATGGCCGACAACGCTCTCTGCGATGCCTGTCATTGCGAAGAGACGCTACACCACATCCTGTGTGACTGTCCATTGTATGAAACCCAGAGACAGTCACTGGCGTCCGCTTTTGCGCGCATCGACAACAGCCAAATGTCTCTGGACACTATTCTGTCAAGTGCCCGAAAGAAGACATTGCAACTGAAGGCGATGAAAGCTCTGTTGAAATTCCTACGCGACACCAACTTGAACAAGCGACTGTAACAGCAATGTCACACACCGCGAAAGACAAGACTGGACTATGACTGAGTGTGCGCGCGTGTGCTGCCGAATGTGCTGTTTCTCTATTCCCTCTCTTCTCTCTTTCATCTCCCTCATCCCTCTCCCATGCGCAGGGTAGCAAACCGGCTGCCTATAGGCTGGTTAACCTCCTTGCCTTTCTTTTCCCTCTATTTTCCTTCCTTCCTTCCTTTGACCGAAGCCACAACCAGGGAACAAGTGCTGCAGCAACGCTCTACTGTGTACGACCGGCAAGTGAGTGTCGCTTCGTCAGTAGGTCAGATCGGAGGTGCAGGAAGCAGCATCAACATCGAGTCTCTCTGCGACCTCCTTTGATCGGTAGGGTGCGACGAACTACAAGAGATTCAGTGCCAGTCCCAACCTACTGCAGGGTCTATTTGCAGCCTCGTCAGAAACGAAGTATGACAGGTTTTCCAAGTGCCGCCTTCCAGTTATGTCCCACCTTTCCCGACGGAGGCACATCGTGCATCATACGCAGAAGCTGCCAGTCGATATATTCCTGCTTCCCCGCGCTTCATTAATTCTATGCCTCAGGGTGCACTTCCTTTGCTGCAGATGATTCAGCACTTGGAAAATCGACAGCCGCTTCCCAAAAAATCTGACGTATGGCGCACACCAGACAGACGATCGTTGTGTTATCACTGTGGTAAAACTGAACATGTGTACCGGGAATGTCCCTATCGTCGCCTTGGACTACAGGGTGTTGCCGTCGACTGCCACGGCCGAGATTCGGCGAAAGATCGAAAGCTGTTAAAGAATACCTTTCACAACAGTGCATGCCACTGCGGCTGCAGTCGTGGTCCCCATCCCCAAGGCGATCTTCTCAAAATTTTCGGAGCCTCCCAGAAGCGGTGCCGGCGCGCTCGCCAAGCCCTAGGCGGGAAAACTAACGACGGCGACCTTCGGAAGCGAGACCGCTGACACTCGGCGCAAGGAAGGCCTCCCACCAACGCAAGAATAGACCCGGAGCGATTCCCCGACGACAGCGACGTAAGCCAGAAGCAGATTTTCTTTTGATATACATGTGGTAGTCGACGGTCACCACGACGTTAGTGCATTATTGGACACAGGTGCGGACTACTCGATCATGAGCGGGAAACTAGCAGCGCACATAAAGAAAGTTGTTATGCCTTGGTACGAAGCACAAATTTGTACTGCCGGCGGGCACGTAGTCACCCCATACGGCATGTGCACTATCAGTATGAGCATTCGGGGACGTACGTTTCTCGCCAGCTGCCTCGTACTTCGTGACTGTTTCCGAGACATAATCCTGGGAGTCCACTTTTTACGGGAGCACGGCGCTATTATCGATGTTTGAGAGCGCACTGTGATGTTTTTGACAGCTGGATCCTCCGACAAATCTGACGACATCCGTGACAGCATGTTTCGCGTTTCTGCTGACAGCTGCACGTTGCCTACGCGTTCAATCGTCCTAGTTGATGTGGTTTCCGACAAGTTACGGGATGTTGAGGTTGTCACCGAAGGCAACTTGGCGCTTTTGTTCGCGCTAGGTGTCTGCGCTGCACGCAGCCTCGTCATGCTTCATGATGAAAACTGCGCCTTACTTGTGACGAATTTCAGTAAAGAGTACCGGCACCTGTTTCGTGACACCGCCATCGTTTTCCCCTATTCTATCGCAGACGTTTCTGAATGCTTCGCATCTACATCAGCCGAGAACGGGCTTCGACCGACACCAAGCGACGTGACTTCACTACTTGCAAAAGTCAATGTCAACTCGCCCCTCCCGGAAAAACAACAGACCAAGCTACGTGAACTGCTATATCAATTTAAAGAATACCTCGCTGTTGTATGGGCAACAATGAAGTTTAGGCCTTACCTTTACGGACGCCACTTCAAGGTAGTGACCGACCATCATTCTTTGTACTAATTAGCCAACCTACGGGACAAGTGTGGGCGACTGGCACGAAGGACTCTTCGCCTGCAGGAACACGATTTCAAGATCGCTTACAAATCGGGTCGCAAGCACGAAGATGCTGATTCAATGTCCCGTGCACCTGTCTAAGTTTGTGGCCACGACACTGAGGATGACGGTGGTTTCCTTGGGGCCTTTACTACAACGGATCTGACTACACGACAGCGCGCGGACGACAAAATTCGCGCAGTTATCGAAAAGCTTGAAGGGCGCAACTCTTCAATACCTCAATGTATTTCTCGAGGTCTGTCGTCATTTTGTCTGCTAGATGAAATCCTGTATAAGAAAAACTCCAACGGCAATGAGAGAAACTATCTTCTAGTTGTGCCAACTGACATGCATGATGACATTCTTGTCGCCTGCCACGATAAGCCCACATCTGGTCACTTGGGATCCTCTCGAACTCTCACTCGAGTTCAACAAGCGTACTACTGGCCTAAGCTTTCCACATCCGTAAAGCAATACGTTGAAAGCTGCCGGGAATGTTAATGCCCGAAATCCTCGCCACTAAAACCCGCGGGGCTTTTTCAACCAATAGGCCCACCTAGAGCGCCGTTTGATCAAATAGGAATGGATTTACTGGGGCCCTTTTCACTATCCTGTGCCAGAACAAGTGGATCGTAGTAGCAACCGACTATGTGACGAAGTAGGCTGAAACAAAAGCATTACAACGCGCTATGGCTTCCGACGTCACCCAATTCTTCATGGACCAGATCGTTCTTCGACATGGCGCCCCGTCGTGCGTAATCACAGACAGAGGAACAACATTCGCGGCCCAGCTCAATCATGACATATTGCGGCCCAGCTACACGAGCCATCGCAAGACCACGGCATACCATCCGCAGAGCAACGGCTTGACAGAGCGACTCCACAAAACCATCGCTGACATAATATCCATGTACGTAGATGTCCAGCATAAGGCCTGGGACCATGTGCTACCATACGTCACATTCGCGTAATATAGTGCCGTCCTGGAAACTACGCGATTCACACTTTTTCGTCTTTTCTATGAACGTGAGGTCCAGACCATGCTGAATGCGATGCTTCCACACAATTGCGACGCTTTGATTACTCCTGACGCAGTGCAGCTAACCCAATACGCCAAAGAAGATAGATATATGGTGTTTAACGTCCCAAAACCACGATATGAATATAAGAAATGCCGTAGTGGAGGGCTCCGGAAATTTTGACCACCTGGGGTTCTTTAATGTGCACCCAAATCTGAGCAGAAGGGCATACAACATTTCTGCCTCCATCGGAAATGCAGCCGCCACAGCCGGGATTTGAACCCATACGCCAAAAAGCACGCCAGTTAGCACGCCTCCACATTAAACACCAGCAGAGTACAGACGCACGCCGCTACAACGCTCACCATTGACAAGTTGAATACCATCCAGACGATCAAGTTTGGGTGTGGACTCCAGTTCGACGCCACGTATTGTCAGAAAAAACTGCTCAGTCGCTACTTCGGACCATACAAAGTGTTGCGAGGCATGAGTGATGTGAACTACGAGGGAGTCCCTGACGGCACCTTCTCGCCACGGTGGTGAATGCACTCCTCGGAGATTGTGCACGTATTGCGACTGAAGCCGTACTTCACGCGGTAGTGCGACTGCGCATGAACCGTATCGCTGTTTTTTATGCGTGTATTTTCTGTTGGTTCGACCCGACTTTGCTTTTGTACTTTTCGAGCATCAGAGTGATGCCCAATTTTTTCAGAGGGGAATATTGCCACTTGGCCGCTAGCTTCAGCGAACGCAAGCAATGTCTACCCGCTAGAATGAAAGAAGATGTTCTAAAGCAGCGCGCGCTCTGGTTAGTTGTTGATCATTGAAGCGGCCACCTTGCCAGCTTTCGGTGCGTCTCCGCGCCGGCTCAGTTCTTCCAAGTTGAAGACCTTTTGTAGGAGCACGTGACAATAGAATTTAATTGAAGAAGTAGATGCCACCACCTTGTCTGTATACTTTTGTACATGTAATGTAGGTATTATTTCATTGTACAGTTTCGGAATTCGTTATTTTGACAATGATATAATATTATCTCGATCATTAGGTGTATGCACCACGATGAAACAGAAAGTGCGGCCCTGCGCGTTAGACATTCCAACGGGTCAGCATCTGTGTCCCTGTACACTCAATTATTGATTTGATGATCACTAATGTGTGCGCAATTAGAAAGACTATACTTTCATTATATATTCAAAACTAATTTTAAAATTCTTCAATTTATAAGCCAAGGTTCTTCTTTGTGACTGTGTATCAGACGACTGAATCTTAGATCGTGGTAAAACAAATTGAGGTTGAGAAAGCTACCTTATCGTTTTTCTTGAACAATTTCTTTATAGGACATAGCTCGAAACAGTTATTCACAAAATCATGTGGAAATTAAAGTTTTTCTTATCAGCGCAACCACACCATAAATGCAAACAGAAAAAAAGTCACAGTTTGGCAAAAAGGGCGAGCCAATGAATGCGATAGATTCATATTCTAACGTTAAGCAAAGCAAGACGAGACTTTTTAGGAGCAACATTAATGTAGTAAGTATGCGCTTGATAAGTAACCAAGTTTCCAGCGGCGCAACCACAGTAGATGACCGCAACAAGGCACGTGCGTTGCGACGGCGTTGATGATGAGTGCCTCCCGTGGGAAGCGAATGCTAGTACGATTGGCTATACGTCGTGTGTCACCGCTGGTGGCCGTTATGTGTAGAGCGAATTTATATGTGGATGCCCACTCCAGGCACACTTTCGGCACCATTTTTATGTGTTGAAATCTTAGCCCGTAGAAGCTCTTGCCTGCTGAACGGGGCCAGAGCCGCGCGCTGAGATTTGCCGCGATAGCACAGCGACCATAAGTATATATATATATATATACAGAGAGAGAGAGAGAGAGAGAGAAAGAGCTACGTCTGAAACAGACCAGTAGAGGTTGAAAGGGGCCTGTTATTAGGTCGTGAGGGGCAGCTCAGAAGCAGCCGACTGGTTAGGGACCCTCCTGATTATCTGCTTCCTTTCTCACTCCGGGCGACAAGTGGGTTCACCGTATACACTTCGTTGTCTTCGCGCGTGTGCGCAACATTCCTCTCCACGCAGGCGAAGGCCGCCGGACGAGTCAGTCGAGTTGTCGTGGCTTGTACAGTTTCAGGCGGGCAACATGAATCACTTGAGTTTGGGCAGCTCGTCGACCATCCGTCGTGAGACGAGCTATTGCATAGTTGACCTCTGTAAGTCTGTCGACAATGACAAAAGTTCTATCGTAAGTGGCTAAAAACTTTTGGCATAACCCGCACTTAACATCGGAGTCCGCAACCACACGAGATCACCACGGCGATAAATCACTGGTCGAGGGTGAATGTCATAGCGTGCTTTCGCTTTGTCTTGCGATGCCAATGTGCGTAGTCGAGCTATGCGACGCGCCACTTCGGCGAGGCAGAGAGTCTCGGTGACAGTGATGTTGTCGTGATCACAGAAAGGTAAGATTGTGTCGATTGTGTGCCCGGGCGAACGTGCATAAAGCAAAAAGAAAGGGCTGTAACCTGTCATCTCATGCTTCGCGGTGTTGAACGGGTAATTAATGAATGGGAGTATCTCATCCCAGTTCTTGTGGTCGCATGAGACATAGATAGACAGCATGTTGATAATGTTGCGGTTGGTACGCTCCGTCAGCCCATTAGTGGGGGGGGGTGGTATGGTGTGGAGGGACGCAGGCGGGATTCACACAAACTAAGTAGCTCCTTTACAACATCCGCTGTGAATTGTCGCCCACGATCACTGATAGTAAATAAAGTTTTTTCATTAAATAAATTTTTTTCACTAAATAAAGTTTTTTCATTCCATTCCATCACTGATAGTCAGGCAAGGTGGGCCGTGTCGGAGGATGACGTACTGTAACAAAAACGAAGAGAATTTACTGGCAGTTGTGGAGGGGATGGCCGCCGTCTCACAGTATCGTGTGTGGTAGTCGATGCATACAATATTCATCGGTTGCCCTTTGGCGATTTTAGAAAGGGGCCCAGAAAGTCTATCCCCGCTTGTTCTAAAGGTGCGCTTGGAGTTGGCATCGGCTGCAGAAGACCAGCTGGACCAGTTCATGAACATTTTTGACGCTAACATTGAATGCAGCTTGCCACATAACTCTCAACTGACTTGCGCATACCAGGCCAATATAAAAGCGCTCTTTTATTGAAGTCCAGTGAAGCGTGAGCGCCAAACCTAAATGTCCATACTTAGGGTCGTCGTGCATGACACTCGTAATAACTGTTCGCAGGCTCTCCGGGACCACTAGAAGGAAAGGCGCGCCACTGCTGGAGAGGTTTCTTTTGAACAACAGTCTATCACGCATACAGAAACGGCGTGCAGTAGTGGAAGCGGATGAAGCGGCGAATAGTGGAGCTAGTTTAGCGTCCTTCCGCTGTTCTTCTCTGAAACTGTGGTAGTCCGGGAATGTAGGTGACACAGAAGCTACAAGCTTGTCAAGGTCATCAGATTCACAGTCCGTTGTGCTAAGTGGCATACGTGAAAGAATGTCCGCGTCAGCATGTTGACGGCCACTCTTGTAAGCGACGGTAAAACTGTATTCTTGTAGCCGGAGAGCCCAGTGCACAAGGCGGCCCCAAGGTTCACGAAGGTTGTCAAGCCAACACAACGAGTGGTGGTCGGTTACGACTGTGAATGGGCATCCGTACAGGTAAGACCTAAACCGCTGAATTGCAAATATTACCGCCAGGCATTCTTGTTCCGTGACAGTTAGTTTCGTTCCGGCCTGCTTAGAGAGCGACTTGCGTATGCGATGACGTGTTCGCGGTCACCGTAACGTTGTACTCGGACGGCTCCTATACCTATGCCGCTAGCGTATGAAGCTCTGGCCGAGCAGAAGGACTGAAGTGCTGAAGGACGGGTCGTGACGTCAGCAAAAACTTCAATTGACGGAATGAAGAATCGCACTCCGAGTTCACTTAAAGGAATTGTCCTTTCGTAAGGCATGTGAGAGGATACGCGACGTCGGTAAATTTTGGAATGATGCGGCGGAAGTACGAACAAATCCCCAAGAAACTACGAAGCTCCTTGACAGAACGCGGCGCATTCAACGTCTCAACTGCTGTTGTCTTCTGGGGGTCAGCGCGTATGCCATCCTTGTCAACGAGATGCCCGAGCGCAAATGTCTGGCGGTCTCCAAAGTGGCATTTCTTCGAGTTTAAAACTAGGCCAGTGTTTTGGATGCATTTCAAAACAGTATCCAGACGAGAGTTGTGTTAACTGAACGTGCGGCCAATGATGACGACGTCGTCGAGTAGCACATTCAGGTGTTTCATTTCAAGCCACGTAAACTGGTGTCCATGAACCTCTCGAACGTTGCCGGTGCATTGCACAGTCCATATGGGATCACGTTGAATTGAAAGAGCCCATCAGGCGTTACAAAGGCAGTCTCTTCCTTGTCCTCTGGGTGCATCAGAATTTGCCAATAACCGGATTGTAAGTCTACGGAGGAAAAATAAGAGGCCGAATGTAAGCAGTCTATTGCGTCCTCTATACGGGACAGCGGGTGTGCGTCCTTTTTAGTCACGGCATTCAGTCGGCGATAGTCGACGCTAAGTCTCCAAGATCCATCTTTCTTCTTAACAAGGATTACCGGTGCTGCCCGCGGACTGGCAGACTCTTGTAACTCTCCCTTTTGCATCATTTCCTGCACTTGGTCGTTGATAATTTGTCTTTCTGACGGGAAAACACGATATGGTTTTTGGTGAATCAGACTTGCCGCGCCAGTGTTGTTGGTGTGGCGCGTTCGAGACAGGGGATAGGGATTACTTTGCCCTTCTGCGCAAAGTGAAATACTGAAACCTGCTTCAACAGAAAATTCAATAATGTTCGGCGTTCGCTTTAGCTAAGTGACCTATTTATAGTTGTCATAAGCGCCCCGTCCAAATTGTGACAATCAGTTCCGTCACGTTCTTCCGGTACGTCTGTGAGCTCGACCACAGATAAAGTCACGTGTTCTTTGCTGACCAAAGCTAATTTGACATTATTGGTTATGGTCACGGGCTCAGAGGAACAGTTTACAATCCATAGGCCAGTTAATCCACCATCGATCGACACCACACATTGGGGAACCAATACATTTTTCTTCGCGCAGTTTATGTGCTTTGGTTCTACGGTCACATCAAATCTTTCAGAATCTGCGCCGCGACAAACAACAGGAACACGTACAGTAGACAACGCAGGTATCAGCGTATCGCCACAAACACACAGCGTATCTTGGTCGTCCGCTGGAGTTTTCAGAAGTTCTGACGGCATCTGGCCACTCACAAAGACTTTCCCCGTGCGAAAGTCTACAGTGGCACCACATTCTCGCAAGAAGTCCATGCCGAGAATGACGTCATGTGTCGACCAAAAAATAATCGCGAACTCTGTCGTTATGATAAGGCCTCCCAAAAACACTTCAGCACTACACACACCAATAGGGCGCAATGGCTCTCCACTCACTCCACAGAACGTCGAAGTTTCATCCCAGGTAAAAACAACTTTCCGCCCTAACACGTCTTTAAAGGAAGCACTCATCATGGAAATTGTTGCACCTGCGTCCACCAAGGCCATCACAGGCACATAATCCACCAAAACACGCACTTTGTTTTTAAACATACACACAGGAGGTATTTCTGTCAGTAGCACGTTTCCAGCGGCCTCACCCCTGATGGCCGCGCTGGCTAGTTTTCCTGTGGTGAAGAGGGCGCTTTGCGACGCAGCGGTGAAGGAGAACGATAAGCACGAGCTCGCGGTGGAGACGTTAAACTCCTGTCAGATGCCGGGGAGTGGTTGCGGAAGTTGCTGGGCCAAAAGGTGTCTGCACGTGGCATGTGGGCCGGGCGCCAGAGACCATGAGACTGTTCGAAGGGTCGTGAAAATTCGGATGGTTGGTGATACCGAGGAGTCACCCGACGGTTGCGAAACCGCGATGTGTGGCCTGGCACACCACAGCAATAGCACACCGGTCGAGGTAGAAACGTTGGTCGCTCGTCAATGAATTGAGCGTCATCGTTTGTTCTTGTGTAACGGATCTACGGGTAGGGTACGTCGTAACGACAAATCGGGTGTCGAGGAAGCATGCGCTGAGAGCGTCGGTCATACCGCGACGCGGAAAATCGGTTTGTCAACCTTGACTGTGGGGTTGGCTGTACTCCACAGTTGCTGCGCTCATCGTCGGTCGCCATAGGGTCAAAGGAGGCTCATTCATAGACTCACGTGGCAGACACAACTCGGCATAGTCAGCTGTCGAACACGACATTTCTCGGTGCGAAAGATCCTCGCGAACAATCTGTCGAATGGTAGAAAACAGGTCGAGGCCAGGATTTGTGTTCACACTGGCCACAGTTGTAACTGTAGCCAGCCCACCAAATTTGGGCGCAATGCGACGCATCTTGAGCGTTTCAAACGCTCGACAATGCTGTATGACGTCGGACACAGAACTCAGGCTTTCTTTTCCAATTAGAAAATATACACGTCCTCAGCAATCCCTTTGAGCAGACGGCAATATTTGTCCTCTTCCGACATGATAGAACAGACCACCTTGCACAGCCTTAACACTTCTTCTATGTAAGAGGTAGCATGTCTCACCTGGTAGCTGTGCCCGTTGCGACAGTGTTTACTCAGCCCGCTTCTTTCTAGCAACCGATTTGCCGAAAAACGTCCTGACCTCTTCAACAAAAAGGTCCCAGGTCATATGTGCGTCATCGTGATTCTCGTACCATACCAGAGCGGTGTCGGTCAGGAAAAACACTAAGTTGGCTAGCATAGCGGCTGCATCCAAACCGTTGGACTTGCCCACACATTTGTACTTCTTGAGCCAGGCGTCGACATCTTCTTCGGCTTTTTCTCCGACGGGTGGTGGAACGCGGTAGTACGGAAGCGAACCAGACGGTGCTGTCTTAGGAACGCCTGCTTCTTCGGGTATGTCTCGAAGACACTCACGGCAGATGGTGGGAGACCGGCAAGTCGATGGCTTCTTCGAAGCTCTGGCAGTGATCATTTCGTAGTTGAAGCGCTTATCCAGCTCTTTCACCACTCTATTACGTTTGAAAAAGACTGGTAGAGGTTGAAAGTGGCCATTTATTAGGTCGTTAGAGGCAGCTCAGAAGTGGCCGACTGGTTAGAGATCCTCCTGATCCTCTTCCTTTCTCACTCCGGGCGACAAGTGCGTTCCCCGTATACACTTCGTCGTCTTCGCGCATGTGCGCAACAACACACACACACACACAAACACACCACACACACACACACATATATATATATATATATATATATACATATGTATATATATATATATATATATATATATATATATGTATATATCAGTATCAGCTGCCATCTCGTAGTAAGTTCACGTGCTACGTGATGCCATACAGACTCATAAAAACTGTGCCACACTCGCCACCATGGCTACAGGTGGCGCTTACTAATCCACATATGAACGCAATAAAGTGGCTGGATGGATAGCGGCCGTGATAACTCAGTGGTAGAGCATCTAACGCGTTATTTGGAGGTTGTAGCTTTGATTCCTGCTCATGGCAAGTTATTTTTTCATCCACTTTTCTTTCTTCCTACCTAAAATAAATTACTTCTGAGAACTTCCCCTATAGGTTTCTTGCCAATATTGTCTCCTAGATCTCAATATTATTTTGTGAAAACACGGGAATACGAGCCCTTAGGTATACACTTGTTTCCCTTATTCATTAACGAGGGTCTCGTACTGGCAGACTTTGTGCCGTAAGGTTGTATACGAGGAAGTATTGGTCAGCTGCCAGCTCGCAATAAGTTCACGTGCTATGTGACGCCATAAAGGCTCATAAAGAGAGTGGTGTGCCACACTCGCCGCCATGGCTAGAGGTGGCGCTGACTGACAATCCTACGTTTAAAATCACATATGAACCCAATAAAGCAGCTGGGGGTTAGCCGCCAACTTAGCTCTGTAGTAGAGCATCGAACGCGTTGTTCCGAGGTCGTTGGTTTGATTCCTGCTCATGGCAAGTTATTTTTCACCCACTTTTCTTTCTTATTTACATTACATTGGTTTTAAGAATTTCCCCTATATACTTGTTAGCATTATTGTCTGTTGAATCTCAA
Source organism: Rhipicephalus annulatus (assembly GCA_013436015.1). Taxonomy (NCBI): domain Eukaryota; kingdom Metazoa; phylum Arthropoda; class Arachnida; order Ixodida; family Ixodidae; genus Rhipicephalus; species Rhipicephalus annulatus. The sequence continues at coordinate 500,762 of WOVY01003138.1, forward strand.
TTTTATTGCGTCAAAACAGGAAAAAACGAGCTCGTAGGTATACACTTATTTCCCTTATTCATTAACGAGGGTCTCATACTGACAGACTTTGTGCCATAGGTTGTATACCAACGACTATTGGTCATCTGCCAGCTTGTAATGAGTTCGCGTGCTACGTGAAGTCATGCAGGGTCATAAAGAGAGCGTGCGACACTCGCCACCATGGCTGCAGGTGGCGCTGACTGACACTGTCACGTTTAAAATCACATATAAACCCAATAATGTGGCTGGGTAGATATCCACCATGATAGCCCAGTGGTAGACTGTCTAACGCGTTATTCGGAGGTCGTAGGTTTAATTCCTGTCAGGCCAAGTTACTTTTTCAACCACTTTTCTTTCTTCTATTTACATTCCATTGGTTCTAATAACTTACCCTATTTGTAGGCCCGTGTGTTCAGATTTGGGCGCACGTTAAAGAACCCCAGGTAGTCAAAATTTCCGGAGCCCTCCACTACGGCGTCTCTCATAATCCTATGGTGGTTTTGGGACGTTAAACCCCACAAATCAATCAATCAATTAACTTTCCCTATACATTCCTTGGCTATATTGTCTGTTGGATCTCATTAAATTCTGTCAAAACACGGAAAAACGAGCTCTTAGGTATACACTTCTTTCCCTTATTCATTAACGAAGGTCTCATGCTGACAGACTTTGTGCTGTTAGGTTGCATACGAGAGGCTATTTGTCAGCTGCCAGCTCGTAATAAGTTCAAGTGCAATGTGACGCCATACAAGCTCATAAAAAGAGTGTGCAACACTCGCCGCCATGTTCACAGGTGACGCTTACTGACACTCCCACGTTTAAATTCACATATATGCAGTGCATAAATCCGGTAATAAACTCTCTGTAAAAAACTACCGCCCCATATTGTTTTTGTGAACAGCCAGTAAAATTTTGGAGCACTTTATATTTAAACACCTAATAACGTATCTTGAGAGCAAAATGTTTTTTACGAGCAATCAAAGTGGTTTTCGGCATGAATTTTCCACGGTTACATAACTAATACACACAACTCACGAAATCTCAACAGTTTTAAATAAGGAGGGGGGAGTATACGCTATATTCTTGGATTTCTAAAAACAGTTCCATTGAGTACCCCATAGCAACATAATGTTAAACATTCGAAACTTAGTGAAAATTGAGAAACTAACTCAGCGGTTGGACTCCTACTTATCAAGCCGGTGTCAGTACGTTCAAATAGGTAACTCTGCCTCTCACTTGTCATCAGTTGTTGCTGGAGTCCCACAGGGCTCTGTCTAAGATCCGTTGCTTTTCATTATCTATTTAAACAATTTACAGTTCGGCTGTCCGGTGCGTTTCCGTTCCTTTGCCGATGACTGCGTTGTTTATCTCCCTAATGAATCGGTAAATGACCAGAAAATTCTCAACAAATACTTAACAGCTGTTAGTAATTGGTGTGGCGATTGGAACATGAGCCTCAACACAGCAAAGTGCCGCCAAATGACAACAACGTGCAAAAAGTGTTCGTTTTAGAATACTTATCAAACTAACAATGTTGAATTAGCGGTTGTAAACGAGTTCAAATACTTGGGTGTAACCATGACATCAAACCTCGCCTGGAACAAACTCATACAGAACATTACATTATCTGCACTGCGCAGATTTTGGCTTCTAAGACACCGACTTCAGCCTTGTACAAGGAAAACGAAGACTGTTGCATACACTACGCTGGTCCGCCCCTTGCTCGAATATGCAGACGTTGTTTGGGACCCACACACAAAGACGGATTCAGCGATTCTAGAACGGATACAAAAGAAAGCGCTGCGATTTATTCACAACGCATACAGCAGGAGAGTATCCGTGACAAATCGGCGCTGGCGTTCTGACCTACCAACACTAGAGTCCCGCCGTAAATTACATTGACTTTAAATATTGCACAGCATAGTCAATGGTTATTCAAAGCATGACTTCACTACTTATCTTGAATTGAACATGTTACACCCCACCTGGAACTAGCACAACAAAACAATCCTAATGCCTTTCACGAGAACAAACGCTCACCGTCTATCCTTTTCCCCGAGAACGATAGCAGAATGGAACACTTTGACCAGCGACATTACTAACTTAACTAGTCAAAATGTTTTTTCAATGGCTATTCAAAAATGTGTATGATTGGAAGTGAAGGTCTTGTTCCCCTATTCTATTGAACTAACGTATTTCACGTGTTATCTTGCTTTTATGCCTGTAACGCACACTGTATTTTTTTTTTCACGCTACCTGGTCAATGTGCGAAGTGAACTTCGTGTGTTTTGCATTAGACTAGCATCGCCGGTTTTATTGTATATTCAGGTAGCCATTTGTAACAAGAATTACTTCTGCTTTGCGAATCGTGGGCCGTGTTACTGATTGTGCGCACTTGTGTGTCGTGACAGTCTGTAAGCTTACTGCATTATTGCTTTCCTGTGCACCGCGGACCATGTTACTGGTCGCGTGTAAACTTTGTGTTAAACTCTACACTGTACCACTCCTGCCTTGGCTGCCAAAGGGTGGCTGGCAGTATTGAATAAATAATAAAAATAACAAATAATATGAACCCAATAAAGTGGCTGGAGAATAGCCGCCGTGATAGCTCAGTGGTAGAACATCGAACGCGTTATTCGGAGGTCGTAGGTTCGATTCCGTTCAAGGCAAGCTATTTTTCACGGACTTTTCTTTCTTCCTATATACTTTACACTGGTTCTAATAACTTCCCCTATACATTCCTTGGCATTATTGTCTGTTAGATCTCATTATTATTGTGTAAAAACAGGAAAAAACGATCCCTTAGGTATACACTTCTTTCCCTTATTCATCAACGAGGGTCTCGTACTGGCAGACTTTGTGCCGTTAGGTTGTATACGAGAGACTATTGGTCAGCTGCCAGCTCGTAATAAATTCACGTGCTATGTGACACATTACAAGCTCATAAAAAGCGTGTGCAACACTGCCCCACCGTGGTGGTCTAATGCCTAAGGTACTCGGCTGCTGACCCGCAGGTCACGGGTTCGAATCCCGGCTGCGGTGGCTGCATTTCCGATGGAGGCGGAAATGTTGTAGGCCGTGTACTCAGATTTGGGTGCACGTTAAAGAACCCCAGGTGGTCGAAATTTCCGGAGCCCTCCACTACGGCGTCTCTCATAATCATATGGTGGTTTTGGGACGTTAAACCCCACATATCAATCAGCGTGTGCAACACTCGCCGCCATGTTTACAGGTGGCGCTTACTTTCACTCTCACGTTTAAATTCACATATAAACCCGATAAAGTGCCTGGGGGGATAGCCGCCACGACAGTTCAGTGGTACACTCTAAGGCGAAATCCCGAAAAAGGAGTAACGGAGCGCAATAGGCGCGCGTGATGAATGGATAGACTGTTGAGGAGCAACCACAGAAGAAAGCGTGCCGCGTGAAACCAATTAGTCTCCAAACATGCTCCAAAGGGATGAACCACCCGGGGATTGCAGGCAGCGCGAAAAGCGTTGCCAAAATGACAAGCCGTCCTTCTCCTTCTCTGCTGGCTCAGTTTTTCCCCGTATTTTGCTGGTGATGGTTCGCGTTGAGTCGCGCTCAAAATTCTCAAACACGGCCACCTGGATTCAAAGATCTAGGAATTTGGACGTGGTGCTTATGTGTACGCTTGGATGAGCGTGGACTGCTGCTTTTGCGTTTCGCTGCACCCATGATGCCTGGAGGAAATCTCGACATGTCACCACGCCGCGCTGTATATCTCTGGCTTCAAGTTAGTCACGACCAACACATGACAGCAACAGTTGAAAAGGCCAATATGGCGGCCGAGAAGGCAGTGGGCCTTTCGGATATATACTTCGGTCCTACTCAGGGCAGAAATCAGTGCTGGATTCTGAAGCAAGTAGGTTATCGTTGTTTATTCTACTCTACTTGTCGCCTGTGCGATACGGATCACGCTTGCCGACAACGGGCTCAGTCGTGTTGTATATCGCATGTACGAAATGCATCGCGAAGCTCTGCTGTGGCTTCTGCAGTTTGCCATTGCTTTACGACCACCTGGAAATTGACTGTCGTTGCCGTCGGCCTCCCGTACGCACGCTTATCGAGTGCTCGCCTATCTTCGCCGCCGCAATGAGCTCCGGGCTGACGATATTGGGCAGAGATCCCGTCGCTATGTTGGCAGTCGTCGAAAACACGTTGCGGGTTCTCGTGAAAAGCTTGGTTGTAGTATGTCACGCGCTGTAAGTGCTCCAGCACGGGCTGGCGGGGCTTTCGCTAGCGTCGAAACTCACTGAAAATTGGTCGCCATTACAGTTGGCTTTCCTGTCAGTCGGTCGCAAGCAGCTCGGCGCCGTCCGTTGGCCGTGGCAGTGGACTCGCATTTGCACGCTGCACTCACTCGAGTTTGTGAAACCGGGCCACATTACCGTCAATTTCTTCGGCGCTAGCTCCAAACCAGCTCGGCACTCTTTGTGGCGGCGGGTAAGCGTACGCTCGCTCTCGTGTTCGAAGTTCGCTGGCGGCAGACACTCCGCGTGCAGCGCCGTGTTTTGTCTCTCGTTCCCTTCCTCGAGCTGAAAGACGTCACTCGCTTAGGACTCACCGACTTTATACCGGCACGGTGCCGCCGCTCCTAATCTGTTGCGCTACGGGGATCGAAATGAGTCTTTGATGGTTGGCTGCGAAATGAGTTTGATGGCGAAATGAGTCTTTGACAGCACGTTGAAATTATTAGCATGTCATATCTTACGTATTTTTTTTCATTTCACCTTGCACGTATTTCTCATATGCATTTGTATTCATCCTCTGTCACGTGTGAGTGACTATTTTACATACTTATCTTGCAGACGTGGGCACAAACCGTGCTGAAGACTGTGTGCACTGGCGTCTGCGATACCTGTCATCCATCTCCTTCGTTAGAGCAGCTTCAGAAGTACTGTGCGACTTGTGAAGCTAAATTTATTTGTGCTTCATATTTTAACGTTTATTGTTATATTAACGTGCATGTACTTGTCATATGCGTGCATCTTTAACTTCTGTCACGTGTGTCTCACTATATTTACTAAAATATTGCACGTGCAGCCATGGGAACGCAACAGGCAGAGGCTGTGTGCGCTGGCATCTGCAATGCCTGTCATCTGTCGATTCCGTCGGAGGAGCTCCACAAGGAGTGAACAAGATTTGACAACGAGACTAAACTTGTACAATTCACCATACATTCACCTAAAAGAATGAAGAATTTTATTGTGTATGTTGAAAAATAAAAGATTTCGATGTCTGACTTTTGTCTTTCGTTGTTGCCGTGACCGCGAAAGCAGTTACACATAGGTGGCTAACTACTTTTTTGCGTGTTCTTTTCTGCGCAATTTTTCGCTCACTGCGCAGAAAAACTGGCGAAAAAAGTACGAGGCCTGGCGGGAAATAAACAGAAAACAATGTTCAACTGGGGACAAAAGTTCATCCGATTGGAGTATTTGAGTGAATCAACCTTTCGTCCGGCAAGGTGCAACTGTGAAGAATAACGGTTGCCTAGTAGAGTGTGAATGTGGGAAATAAGAGTTGCCCTATAAGGTGCAAATGTGAGGACTAAATGTTAGTGCTTTGAAGTGAATTGTGGGCTAACAGTTACTCACTAAGGTGTAAATATGAGGACTAAATGTTGGTCCCCTGGGCTCTTCTGTGGAGACTGTTAGACCCTGTGCCGTTAGTCCTTAAAAAGATTAAGGTTGTAGCAGCCCCACTAGTCCCCAAAAGGATGAACCACACCCTTTTAACAACCTTTTGTCTTAGAGTGCAGAGCATCGAACGTTACTCGGAGGTCATAGGGTCGATTCCTGCTCACGGCAAGTTATTTTTTCACCCAATTTTCTTTCTTCTTATTTACGTTACATTGGTTCTAATAACTATATATATATATATATATATATATATATATATATATATATATATATATATATATATATATATTAAAAGAACTTGCAACAATAACCTGCTATGGTCTTCCTTTTCATAACAACCCTGTCCTGTGACAATTGCGTTGAATCAATTTAATTTCTAGCAACTTTAGAAAAGCGTTGCTCAGACCACTTTTTGGTAACAAAAATAACCACACGTTTATTTATTGTGAAATCACTGAAGAAAGAACGTACAAGTCAATTAGCAATGCAGCAAAGCAGGAGTTACTAATAATTGACGCAAAACCAGCAGTGGATGGTCGCTCAATACTTCCGCCATACGGCTCACTGGTTCGAGTTTTCGAGCGACTATGTGCGGCACAGGTAAATTTGTTGCTTTTTAATTATTTTTACTCTTGTTTAGCATATCGATAATAACTATTATGAATTAAAGACCAAAAAAATCACTCATGCTAAAACGGGCATTCATTTCAATTTGTAGCCCGCTTTGAACTCGCGTTTTGTAGAACGCGTTTCAGAAACACTTTTGGTAGTAAATTTTGCGCACCATCGTCTTATGAAAAGAGTTAGTATCATTCCCTTTACTCGTAGTATAACTAGAAAAGCTTGTTTCTCATGTTCGTTTGTGAAGGGCAACCCAGCCTATTTGAGAGCTGCAAATGCCTATTTTATTCAGAAGGTCTTTTTTACCACTTCATCATACTGATAATATTTATTTGTTCATTGTCTTGGTATTGCTTTTGTGTTACAAGTCCGATTTTCACTGAATATGAGGTAGACGCTGTGTTGTACCTTCATCAAGCATAAACAATTACATAGCTTAGGGCACAATGAAAGACTTACCCGAGGTGGGGTGCCACTCGTGGTGGGTTCAGGCTGAAAAGAGTATCACGCAATAATCAAGAGAAATGGGTGGTGAAGAAATACTCGCAACTTTGTACATCATTTATTACATTGTTTGCAAAGTAGGAGTCAACTATAACATTTATTATTAAACTTCAACTTCGTGAAAGCGGGATACAATTTAAGAATGACCGTAATAGAAGGGTTGCATAGAAGTTGTTCACTTTCAAATATTTAATAGAATACGTGGCTCTAAAGAGGCAACTGACTGTGCTGTAAGTTGTAGCGACAGCTTGTCTTCGTGTAACTGGAACATTTTCTGTATTTCGGCACTCTAGCAGCAATACGGAACAAGCCTCTTGTTATCCTGATTAATCAAGTTTAGCTAATTAGAAAGTATGATAAAAGGTTAATACTTTATACTGCTCAATGTATTCTGGATGGCTTGTCAGGTAAAAGTTTGAGGTTTCCAATACAAATGTAACCTCAATAAAGAATTAATCTTTTCGTCACGGCAGCTCAGGCTGCTGATATTTTGTGCTAAAACAATTCGGGATCAGAAAAGTATCTTCTTGCTGAAAAGAAAGGTTCCGTCTAGAACCAGCCTCGCAAGGAGCTATTTACGCAGTTGTTTGTAAATAGTGCTTTTCCATATGCTCAAGGCCTTAAGAAGCTCAGACTAAAAAAAATGACTTCACAATTGGAAAAGTGTTTTTTTTGTGTGGTCAATTTTAAAGTAACCTGTGCATATAATAAAGACTTTCCTTTCTTAACACAATAGAGTTTTCTGCCTGTTGCATGCAATCGTCGTTATATTTTGGTATATTCAGAACCGTGAATGCTGCGAGCGTACCGAATGTTTGTCTTAAACCAAACCACACACTGATCAAAATAAACTTGGTGGCGAGACAATAGATAAGCCTATCGGCGAATGAGCAGAAGAGGGATAAAAAAGAAAGCCGCAGTGTATGGTCCCGTGACATGCTTTCACCATTTCACGCTTTCGTTCAGCTTTACCATTGAATCCGCCGCCATTGACTGCGGCCAATAATTTGCATTTTCATTTGTACATTGCACCTCTGGTGTAGTATCTATGGAAGGACTTCCGTGGATAAAAGAAGCCAGAAAGGAGGCAAACGCGTGCCTTCGCTTCGCTATCAGCTTAATGCCTACGTTTCAGCTGCGTCCTCGAAAGTGTGTTGCGATGTCGCTTTCGAAACCCAACTCGTGCTACCATGTCGTGAATGCAATGTGTTTGATTGACCAAGCGCTCTCTTTTGGGCGGCAATGAAAAGCAGAGAGAGCGTAACCTTAAGCGAAAAAATGAAGATGGGAAGTGGTGCGTGAAGCAACGGCTTTAATTCCGCACACCTCAGATAATGTTTGTACAAAAGAATCTACAAAGTATAATTGTGAACATTAGAAATGTAATATAGACAAATGACTCGAATTGCCATGTTATTATTGAGTATGATGATATATTCCCCCAAAACGCCAAATTACAATCTCTCAAAATTTTAAATAACATATTATTAGATTACGTGGAGCATGCAGAAACTAAAGATATAATAGCCACAGATGCTTCCGTAAATAATCAAAAGGCAGGTGTAGGCATTGCCTCTGATTCGCTTGACTGGTCCTTTTCAGTGAGATTGCCTAATTTTACTCCAGTTTTTGAAGCGGAGCTCGCGGCGATTATTTTAGCTCTTCGAAAACTTCCATCAAATCAAAACAACGCAGTCATAATGACGGATTCTCTTTCAGTTTGTGCATCTCTGACAGCTTCAGAGAACTCTCGAATTCTAAGCACATTCAAAACATTAGTACCTCCGCAGTTGAGACTCCTGAGGTTACTATGGGTTCCGGGACACTGTGGATTAAGATGAAATGAATTGGCCGATTCCTTAGCACGAGCCGCACTTGATTGGGCCAGTTTTGTCCATACTGCCAGATGTTGAATATATTGCGGCAATAAGATATCGAAATCAGCAATCTCCACTGATACAATTGAAAAAATAACTACAGGGACAGAATATAACCACCCCATGTTTCCTTTCCATGTCGACCCGACTGGAGCCAGTCCAGAAAGCTCGAAGTCTTACTTACTAAATTTCGATGTCGTGTCCCCCCCCCCTAAACCTGTATCTACACAGAGCTGGTCAGACAACATCACCCATCTGCGCATTCTGCGGAGAAATGGAATCACTAGATCACTATTTTTTGTATTGTCGCCGCTACGATATACTTCAAAAAAGGTTACTAGTTATGCCAATTCTGAAAATAGTCATTAGATTGACGGCGGAAACGGCGCTAAGCTATGGTGCCTCAGTTTTGGGACATTGCCACAGGGATGCTTTCAATGCCGTTTGCGATTATATTCAGGCAACCAAGCGTATACCTTTGTGATCTTCAATCACAAAATTATTATTTATTACTCCCCAGGGCAGAGTGAAGTAAACGCAGCTGAGTGGTAATCATAACACCTCAAATCTCAAAATTGCTCAACTTGATTTTGTTTTCGTTTGCTCTTTTTATGTTGTTTTTTTACATTTTTCTTATTTTAATACCAATTCACAACACATAGTTAAAATGATCACAGAAAAACTGCACTACACTTTCTTGGCCAATCGTCTTGAGTGGGTATGAGCCATCACCCCAAGGAAACAAAACAAAAACAAATAATCCCGCGCTGCTTTATAAGCTGACACAAGGGAACAAAAAATTTTGTCTTCGAGTTTTTTCAGGTGGACGAAGGCCAGAAGTAAACATTTATTCACACAAAAAGGACTTGTGTTATGGGCCAGCTGGGTCCGCAAGTCTCATTTAGTAGGGCCGGTGGTGGTCAGTCCAGGGCGATGCACAAGAACTCCTGTTAGTGTATAGGGGTGAAGGTTCTTTAGGCCGCGGCTGGCTCATTGGCCTTGGTGTTGACATTGTTTGTCCTGGCCGAGCACATGCCAGGTACTCTCTATAAGCTATGACGACGGCTATGAAACATACGACGATGATGATTCGGACAACGACCAGCTTGCGCAGTACACGACCTCGCGATAAGCTCTACGACACTTTTCGTATGGCTGGAAATAACCAGCAACATCCAGGGGATAGTGCACAGACCTCGGTTTTGCCAACTTCAGGAGATCTGATACCGCAAACCAGTAACGATAAAGGGTAACAAAATTTCCAATTACACACAACCTATCATTTATGAACAATCCACAAGTTCTACAACTATACACCTTTCTGCCACTCATTTATTTGCGTGAGTGCTCGATGTCGCGGGTCCTTGACGGTAACACGGGACGATCGCACTGCATCACCGCTCATCATCATTCACCTCTTGGGTATGCTGTGTCTTATGAGCGGAATTCCTCAAGTTCAAGGCTTGTCCATTGGCGTTGGCGTTTCGCGCTGTAGCCGCCGCTAGGGACGATGAAGAACAAGCGCGTTCCAGACTACACATTCTGCCCACGTCATCAGGGCACAGCCCAAGCAAGGCACCCACTAAGCATCATGAAGATGATGATCGTGCTCATGACGATGAAGGACAAGCGTGCTCCAGATTACACTTTTTTTATGCCATGAAGACATAACACATTTATGGTACCCAGTATACCGCATGAAGATGGCGATAACGCTGATTACCTGATTACAATGACGATAACGATCACACACAACGTCTGACTCGTGCATTATGTGACTTCTCACTATGCCCTACGTGGCATTTTGTATAGAAGAATAAACCCACAGCATCCAGAAGAACGTGCACAGACCTTGTCCTTGCCAACTTCAGGCTAGATACGCTACCACAAAGCCGTAATATTGATGGCGTGAGAAAATGTGCAACTCAACACAACATACCATTTATGACCAATAAACATTGCATACAAGTGTACATTCTTTGTCACTGACTTAAAGGCGCGAGTGGTCAATGTCACTGCTGATTGACGGTAACACCGAACAATCCAATTGCTCAGACCACTTATCACCCTTCACTTCGTAGATATGCCGTGATTTTTCATGTGCTTGCTTCTGTTGGCTGCAGCTTGTTCATTGCCTTAGCCACTCCCACGATTTGATGACGATGACACTAATGAGTGCGATGAACAACTGAATATCAGAGCGCACATTATCTTTCACCGTCACGACACGGCGCATGCAAGGCACCCACTATACGTCATGACGATGAATGATTAGACGCCCATTGCGCGACTATGGTTTTGATCATTCAGCTGATAAGCGAGGTACCCGCTACAGATCTGTAAGGGTTCGTGTGCATTTTTTCCTGTGGCTGATGACGATGATGAATAACCTCGTTTGAGAAGCTTGCTCCTAATTTTCGGAGCTTGTAAATCCCCGTATCCAGTAGTTATCATTGCTTCCGCTAAAGACGCACCTGATACTATGATTTGGAGAGTGTGCTGCTAGTCAAAAACACCGAGGAAACCAATACAGCGGTGTGGAGGGCTGGGAATGCAGCACAGTGCTGGCTCGCCGCCCAGCATTGCGGTTAGAGCTCGCGAGCACGAAGCAAAGCAGGATTCGTGGACAAGCGTACTCTACGGTGAGAGGCCGCGAGACCCAAGGGACACATGATGTTGCGTGACGATCTCCATTGCATTTCGTTCAAGCTTCCCACCACCACTAGGGACACTTGTATTCACATCGTCTTCTCAAACTTTCTACTAGGTCGCATATTTCAAGAATGCCCTGATTTTGCACAAGCACCTTTTCAACGTGGTGTGTTTTGTGCTGCCAAACACACCGCTGTCACGTCAGAATTAAGGAATTGGGCATTTCCTAAAGTAACCCATTGTTTACAACGTTTTCGTCGGTTTTCGAACTGTGTAGCAGTGTAGATTTCCTGACTATTTACTGTAATAAGTATTTTTTTACAGTAAGCTGTCGTTTACAATGTTTTCACCAGCTTTTGCACTGCGCAAAAGTGGAGATTTACGGAGAAAAAAAAAAGTGACCATAACTACATGAGAATCAAATCACTTCCGCAATACATCATGTGGCTAATGAGTTTATCTAGCAAAGAAATAAATAAGATATCTCTACATGATCGCCTTTGGAATTGTCTCAAAAACGTTGGCGAATAAAAGTCAATTGATTGATCACTTAAGCGTGGTTTGTGGTGTACTTGTAAGAAATGCTGATGTTCAACGACATTTTCATTCAACAAATAGTTATGAACCGGCCAAGAAGATTAGTGAGGCTAAAGTTACTGTAGCGTCGGCTACACTTTTGATTCTGTTGTTAACTTGTGAAGGCCTTGCAAACGATTCAAAATCACGTTTTAAGTGCACTTTGACTTGGTCGAAATTGTACATACTTGAATACGTTTAGCGCAATTCAGACAAAGACCGGAGAAACACAGAACACAAACCAGCGCTTGCATGTGTGCAGTGTGTCTTCTGTTTTCGTCTAAATTGCGCTAAAATTATTGTAGTCGAACTCAGGATTTCAGCGCAATAATCCGAGCTTTCTTTTTTTTTGTTTTATACCAGAAACTTGTAGTTCGCCACATGTATTAGGCTCAATTTTTTCGTCCCATCATGCGTTTCATAAGCGGATTGCGTGGTACACAGGACAGAAGTTGGGCAGCACTTTCCTTCACCATCAAAAAACCTTTCATTAACATTGCAGTAAAAACACTTGCCGAACTTGCACCAGGAGGGACGCGTTGTGGACTTCCTTGAGGGCTAAGCTGGAAATAGAATAGCAACAATCAAATGTAGAGAAAAGCACAGAATGACTGATATATATTGGCTGTAATGTAATATCTCCAGCAATGGGGCAAGCCATGTAATTTGAAGCAACCGGCAGAAGCGGCTTACGTCAGCTGGTTCCTCTTTGACGCAAATTAGTTCCTTGATGTTATCACATCAGGTCAATATATTGCAAAGTATGCACGCATGAAATACACTGCCAATTTTAATGAAAGGGAACATGAAAATGCGTGGTCTGCCCTCTCCGACGGCTGCTAGTAGCGAGTACGAAAGCAACCAGAGGCTTTTTTTCATGTTATCTGCTACTAATCAAAAGAACCAGTCAGTCATTGGTGATAGAGAACCAGGGTCAAAATTTCACACATATATCTTGTTCAAGATGATTGCACAAGAAGCCATTCCTGCATATTGTAGAACATTCCATAATCCAAATCGCTGGTTGTTTTGTTCGGCACTATAAAACATCAATTGTTTTTTCGTATCATATTTATTTCTATACGCATAATAAGGACAAGGACGAAAAAAGCTACATTCAAAACACGACAAGGGCTTTTATGTCTTCACCACCCTCCTTTGGTTGGTGAAGAGAAGCAAGAAGTGGCCGACGTGAAGCGAAAAATTGAAAACGGTGCTTGGTCATGGCGCGTGAAGCAATAGCTCATTTTACTCATTGGCTTATACACCTCATCAGAAAAAAACAAAGTGATTTCGCCTTCAAATCATTTTGGATTTGAGGAATAAAGGAAGGAAGGGAAGAAAACATTTCTTCGCAGAAATGGGTTTGTGTTTAGAGCCAGCTGGGTCACAAGTTCTATCTAGCTGTACCGACAGTCCACATTCTAGGGAAATGTGTCAGAGTCCCTGTTAGTTTTTCTTCAGCTTCGGCTCTCCAATTCCCATGTTCTCTCTACTTCTGTGCTTCCTCATTTCGACTTTGCCCCGAAGATCCTTCGCTTAACAACCATCTCTCTCTTTTCTAATCTTATGCTATTCTCCATAACCCGTCCATTCAACCACTTCACAAGTCAAACAAGGCGCACCAAACGATGAATAACGCAGCAAGCTCGCACCATCACCGAGTTTACGGTAAATGACCTTTTCTAAAGTTTGCGACACCAAAGAGGACAAATAAAACCATGTATTCACAAAAAATAATACATGCAGCAAGCTCTAGTAACTTCAGAAAGGTTTCATAAGTTTTGCTCTTTTGAGAGAATTTCAAAAGTGCCAGGACACGCAGCCTGCGCTCCGATAACATAATTTAGAGCGCTATAGGATTATTCTTTTGTTTTAATGTAAGACCTTAAGTGGAAATGTCCCTTTTTCTCTCATAATAGAAAACTACGTGCTCTCTTTATGCATAACACTACCTTTTTGCTACACACTGCCTAGCCTTCGCTTCATCTCAGGCTACTATTCTTCCATTTAGCAGCTAGTAGGCCTGAGCAGAGGTCTCACAATAGCAGTTCGAAATGCAGATGGTAAATTACAAACACTAGAAAACTGAACTACAGATACAATTTGGTGTTTCTTATAAAGGGATATTTCTGAAATGCTTCTGGAAAATGCGAAAACGTAATTTGAATTTCTTATACAATAATACAAAATATATTACTAGTTTATTTTCGCAATTTGGATGCCATGAAATGTCATCATTGTGGTGCAGCATAATATTTGGTAATCGTTTAAGAACACTGAAGTGTGCATGCTAAGGAATCAGTAGAATCACTAACGAGCACCGGATTATGAAGAACAGGTATACCTTTTTTATAAACACAGAACCTGTGCGGCTCATTTGATTGATTGATAGGGGGGGGTTCAACGTCCCAAAATCATCATATGATTATGAGAGAGGGTGTAGTGAAGGGCTCCAGAAATTTTGACCACCAGGGGTTCTTTAACGTGCGCCCAAATCTGAGCACACGGGCCTACAGAGTTTCCGCCTCCATCGGAAACGCAGCGGCCGCAGCCGGGATTCGATCCCGCGACCTGCTGGTCAGCAGCCGAGTACCTTAGCCACTAGGCCACCGCGGCGGGGTAACCTGTGTGGCTGTGATGGTTGTTGCATTAGCAGCACTTAATCAACAGTAGATTCTCAAATAGGTTATCATTTAGTCAACGCTAGTTTAGTCTCAACAAAAGACTTGCGGAATAATTTTATGCTGCAAAAAGATCAAGGTGTGGTTAATGCGTACTGAGACTGTGACTTTCGTCGGCAGAGCCCCACTATACCCCGAGATGCTGCCGGCGCAGCGTTGGGAGCTTTAGTACGTAACTCATTGTGTGCATGTGGGAAATCCTTCGCCACTTTCAGCCATTTTGGCAAGAAGCAGCAGGCCTTTGCATGGTGTACGTCAGATCTCTTCCTTTCAATGCTAAGAAACAGACCTTGGTTCCCGCAATGTATAGAAGCCAAGTTGCACAACGTACACATTTCTGCTAAACTTTCTGGAAACTCGCCTAAACATTTGAATGCATTTCCTAGTTATTTGATTAAATTAAAAGCCGCATCAGTCATACAGAGTTGTCACACTGGCTCTATCTTATCACATTCTCAACAGTAATTCCAGCACCAATTGTTTCTACAAAGGTCTCGGCACGTTAATAGAGTGGAATATTTTCGTCAAAAGTGATCACACAAAAAGAAACACATTCATTGCTTTGCTCCAGTATCCTTGCTTCTGCACTGCCTGGAAACTGAAATAAGTAAATTATTATTGAGTACAGTAAACCGTGGTTTACAACCTTTTTACCAACGTTTGAACTGCCCAGATGTTAACATTTATGAAGAAAAAAAGTTGCCGTAACGACCTGTCCGTCAATTCACTTGTACAATACTTCCAGTGCCTATTGAGTTTATCTACAAAGAGATCAATTCATAATAACTCTACATTATCGCCTTCATAATGGTCAGAAAAATATTAATTAAAGGCAGTTCATTGATCAGTAAAGTATTGCATGTGGCGCGATTGTAAAAAACGCTTGTATGCAGGGACATCTCCATTCAACAAGTAGTCATAAGCTGGCCAAGGAGATCAGTGTGGCGTAAAGTAACGTAAATAACTATAGTGTCGGCTTGACTACTGATTCTGCTGTAAACTTCACTAGGCTTTCCATACATCAAAAAGTCATTGTTTTTGTGCAGTAATCAGAGCCCTCTTGCTTTTGATTTCTGGTATGTGGGTGTAATTAACACTAGTGATAAGCTGTCAGCATTATTTTCATTTTTGATTTTCCATCATGTGTTCCTTAACAGGCTTGCCTGGCATACAAGGCAGAAGTTATGTGCCCTTTATTTCACCATGAAAATTCTTATCATTAGCATAACAATAAAAGCACTTGCCGGACTTGAAGGAGGACTGGCGTGTTGGGGACTTCCTGGTTGCCTTAGCTGGAAAGACGATAGTGCAAGTGAGCATAAGAAGTGGAGACAAGCACAGAGTCACTGACATAGGTTCACTAAAAAAAGTGGTTACAGATAAAACCCAGTGCATCCACCGCACGAGAGGAAGCCCTGCGAAATCGCCAGCAAAGAGTAGCATACAGGCAAATGGTCAGGTTTGTCTTCGACGCAAATGAAGTCAATCATGTTATCATATCTGCTTCACAATATATCGCATCTTTATAATGCACTCCTGAGGGTAGAATGTGGTGGATACACTCCTAATAGAACGTGCTATATAGTATTTATAATGCATAACTTGTCAAGCCTTGTTATTCACACGCTGATATGATGCCATATAGCAATTTCAGTATATGTCTACTCAACCAAACGGTCAGAAGTGTGGAAAAGCAGTCTCATGTGAATCGTCGCGTACGTGACATGCATTTCCTTGTGGCAGTTCTCCAATAGTCACAAGCGCACCATCATCGTGAGATGTAATTCATGTCGTAAGTGACATGCATGTCACGCTTTTCTTGTTACTACTTGTCTTAAAGGTTCTTCAGACAACCAAATCGCGCAATTCAAATTTTGCTGTGTATGACTGTGGCATATAAATGAATGTACTCTAAATTATTATCTTTATTTTCAAGTCAATACTTTTCATATATATCTGTCTTACGGTGACATTACGTAAAAACAGATACGGTCCATCAAAAGCTAGTGAAACAGCCGTGGGTGCACCACAAGTGTCGTGAAAGTAATGTATTACATGACATTCATGTCGCCATTTTCGCATGCCACCACCAGGAATTTTTTTACTAATGCGTCGAGCAATAATAAGTTCGGTGTACAACACGCCAGTGAGATGGCCGCTGGTGCATCATAAGCGTGGCACGTGAACCGCACTATGACAGTGGTGAGCGCACAAAGACGGGAATATGAAGACGGCAAGCAGCACACTACTGTCAAGTAGTATTTATTCCGGCACAAACACGCTATATATATTGCGTCTTCAATCATGACATGGTGAGTGTAGATGCTTGAGAACTGACCTATCAGTTTCACTCTTAGTTCTTCACGCTATCCTTTTTTTAACATGAAGTTGTTTTATGCCAGGGTCCACAACGCCTCCACTGACGTGCTTACGTCACCGATATGACGTCATAAAGTATATACTAAGAGATGGAAAAGAAAAAAATAACAAGGAAAGCGTTTCGCATGGCGTGGAACCAGCAACCTGTTGATTGACAGCACTCGCCGCTAATTACCATGGCAAAGAGAGAGCATTGTCAAGGCTGCTAACGGCAAATAGCTTATGTACTGCGCACCTCCTAACGGCAATTCAATACCCACCATTTCCGCCAGATGTGATGTAGGAGTGACGATAACCCGAGGATAGAAGACCGGCAGCATCGTTAAAATAGTAAATCTGTTTATTTGGCAGACTTGCGCCCCCTTCAGAAAAAAAAATCACAACATATCCACGGAGTGAATGGCGAGCGGGGCGAAGCATCCCTCAGCCCATCTGTGCTTCCGTTCATCGGTTTGTCCTTGCTTTCTTCTATCCGCGTGACCATCCGTGCGTCAATCAATGTGTCCGCCCATCTGTCCATGCGTCCGTACGTCCGCGCGTCCAACCATCCGTCCGTGCGTCCTTCTAGTGGACACTCCAAGTACCGCCATATCTCACCTCACAACCCCTGTGGCACACCCGCTCTATAGCGGGTATGTGCCTCTGGAGGATACATACATACATACATACATACATACATACATACATACATACATACATACATACATACATACATACATACATACATACATACATACATACATACATACATACAGAGGAGCGACAGACCCACGCCATATAGAGCTTCGCCCCTGAAACTACACCATGGCTACGGTGGTGAAATACAGCCAGCTCGACGGCCATCGTGAAACAGAATGCCCCCTAAAAGGCAAAGCAGCGTTGACCATTCGAAATATGCCACCCAAATGCGGTTAGAGCTTTAGGTAGAACGAACGTCTAAGAATCTGGGGGCGTCTCGTAGTTAAGGCATAGTCGACGTGGAGGCCACGATAACCGCCGATAAAACGCAATGCCTCTTGGGTCATGATCGAAAATGATAAGGCTACGTTCCGGCGGTTATCAGCATGCGCACCAATAACCAGGGGACGAAAACTTCCTCTACCTCCCATGTATTCGCTTTCGGCAGCGGCAGCCACGCTTTCACTAGTGGTTGCCGGGAGCCCTACTAGAAATAAATTACGAACAGAAAATTTCCTTCGTGACGCGACTGGTGGCGTCCCGAAATAGAGGAAAAGGACAAAAAGTTGAAAGAAGGTTTGCCGCGGAAGCGATTCTTCCCCCATTTCGCATGCAACTGGAATGCGCTCGTGCCTTCTTTCAGGTCCACTGGGCGATTGGGCAGGACACCCATTCGCCACACTTTTTATTTTATTTTTATTTTTTAAGAGGCAAAAGGGAAGCTGACCAATTTTACAGTCAGACGAAACTCTATCGGCACAAATAAAACGTACTTTTTGCGTGTTTTGTGCAAAAAAATACATACAAGTAGTGTGAAAGTGTGAATATATAAAAGCACAACTGACATACGGACAGACAAGCAAACGTTCTACCCATAATATTCGAACCAATGTGAAATACGTCAAAAATCGCGAGTAGAACACGTCATATTTCACTCAATGACGTCTGTTATGACTGCGCGCATTGTTTTTTTTTTAGAGAACTGGAGTACCAAACGAGACTGAAGTTCAGAGGCACGAAGAGGCTTGAAGCAATCAGGCACTTTTTGAGAAAGAACGTCGCTGAAAACAGTGTTTCGGCAAGTTGACTTGTCTTCGTCTGCGCAATAGCGTTCCATTGACAAATAAAAGTTCACCTGTCAAAGCGTTGGCTCCATCGACGTTGTCTGCTTTATTTTTCAAAGCATTTAGTCCATCCCGTGTACTTGTTGAAACTATTTTAAATAAGGGCTCACAAATTTTCAAAACCATGCTACAAGAATTTTATGAGCAGGAAGGCCCCTATATTTACTTCACCTCGACTATAATTACTGTGATTACTTAGCTCGAAACGACAGCTTCAACTCTACTGCTGCGCCATTATGTCAAGCCGCAATGGGACCGACAAATTCACAGAAGACTGCGGATAGGAATATCTCCACAGAGCAATGGCCTAGTCTTCCAAGTCGTCCACTAACCATAGAATGCCAGGGGACCACGCCCTATCAGGGGTCTTCACCAACCGCTGACCACGCACATAAAAATGGCAGTCATACCTAAGCTTCATTCTCTAATGGATGCCGTCCGAGAGATCTTGTTTTGGACATAGGGACGATGTCTGCTCGAAGCGCTCTGAAAGTACTGGACAACTTAAGCGCAGTATTGAATCTCTCGAGTAGAAATATGGCTAACGATCGCCATCACTAATGAAAAGTCAAGAAAGCATCCATCTTTCACATGAACGCAAGTGGACTAAAAGCATGTGTTTCGGGCTTTCGTCAGTAAGTGCGCGTCAACACGTTCGAAGTCCTCAGCCTAGGTGAGCCCAACGCGTGCGCGCGCTCTCAAACACCCTCATCTCATGCCCAGTGTAGGGTAGCATACCGGTTGATCCGGACTAATTAACATCCCTGCCTTTTCTTTCTCTCCTGTTCTTCTTCTTCACACAATATCGACTACTCGCCCAAAGTAAAAGAAACTAAAACTGTGTAGCTGAACCAATTGGAATCCAAGCCTTTCAAAAAGCGCATTTTAGCGACAGGAGCCTGAATGCTGTCTACGTCAGTTAGTCAAGTGACACTGAACATTTGTCAGTCAAGTCAGGCTTGCAGAGAACTTGATTTACTCATATGTAAAACGCAGAATCAATAAATGCTCAAATAATGATTCTGAATTCGGGTGCTGACCTGTTGCCTTTAGGAAGCGCTGAAAATCCTTCCGGGCACTACAAATGCTCGGGTTAGAGTACCACAGACAGGCGGAAACCATGTGCTGCCCAATTAGGCCATCTTATACGAATGCATGCTTGACTTGTTCCACATAGCTCACTGCGGCTTCCGTTCTCCGCCCGTCACAAGTTGCTCTCTTTATCCTTCTGGTAGTTGGCGCGCCAACCGAGCGAGATAACTTAGCGTGGTCCTACTTCTACTATCGCTTAGCGAGAGGTGAGGAGGAGCGGAGGCAAGCGCTGCGAACGCAAGTCAATCACGTATCGCGCTTCACTTGATTTAAAATTCACAAAATAAGAATTACGAAAACGCATTTAAAAAAAGAAGTTCTCTACAGGGGTAGCGAATCGTTTTATATGTAAGGACTTGTGACAGCCAGTGAATGAGAACATTCACGTCAACCTCACTGCGTTCAAACGGATTGTACAGGATGCCCGGCAACCGCTACGAGCGTGCAAGTTCTCTGAAACCGAAACCAGCGATGAATTTCCTGGGCTTGCTCTAACCGTCGTGCAATATACTGACGCGTGTCTACATGTGGACGATAACGATAATGGGGCATTTAGTGGGCAGGAAGTAGTGGGCCTCTAGCTTCTCTCGAGGCCGAAGAAGACGATCCTGTGGCTCAGCTGTTGAGGACACGCTGCTTTCGTCGTCCCAAGGTGTATCTGTGTTTTATTTGCGTTGTACCGCGACACTGGTGGAGGTGCTGGGTACGCGACCCTGTCTGATGCTCCACACGCCCGCTGGGAGCCGCTCATTGAGTCCAGACGCATTGTCACCTGTAGAAACGCCAGTGCATCGCTCCAGTCGACGGTTGCGAGGCCTCGCGCCAGAGCTGACTCACTCGCCGGAACCTGCTAGGCACCGCACACCTCAACGAATGGCCAACGCAAGCCCGCAACGGATGCCCCAAGGCAGCTTTCCTACGCACCCATCTCAAGTGACCCTCTTTCAATCCCACGAAGATGTTCACGAAGATGTTCACGTCTGGCTTGACCACTCCGAGCGTGTTTCCAAGGTAAATCAGTGGTCGGAACAGGAAACGCTTTCACGTGGCTATTTCTACCTTGACGACGGTGCACGTACTTGGTATGAGAATAGAGAAGGCAATCTGTCAGCATGGCCCGATTTTCGACAGAAGTTCGTCGATACCTTCGCCAATATTGATAGAAGGGACCGTGCCCAGCAGTTATTGGAGCTAAGGGTTCATAAACCCAACAAAACCGTAGCAATGTTTGCCGAAGACATGACTCGTCTCTTTCAACGAGCTAACCCGCACATGGCGGAAGATAAAAAGTTGAGTTACCTCATGCGCGGCGTGGAGGAACACCTTTTTGCCGGGCTACTGCGCAACTCTCCAAGTACCGTGGTTGACTTCATTAAGGAGGCTACGACTATCGAGCGGGCCCTTCATCAACGCTGCAGGCAATATGACCGCATGTCCTGCAACGTCCCAATCAATGCTATTTCCATGACGTCTGAGAGTCAGAGCTGCTTGCGAGACTTGATTAGGGAAATAGCTCGCGAGGAACTGCAGAAGTTGCGGAATCCAGTTGCTGAAAATCCCATCGCGTTGATCGCTGAAGTCGTACGCGACGAAATCCGCCATGTGTTGTCTACGGCTAGTCCTGATGCTCAGCAGCGTCCTATGAGCTACGCTGCCGCTCTCCAACGTCCACCACCCGCTATGCCGACGCTGTACCACCAGGTGCCGATGGCCCCTTCGTATCCACCGCAAGAGCAGACACTGCATCAACCACCCACGCTACAGTCATACAACCAGCCATCCACAGCCTCCCCATGGGCATCGATGCGTACACCGACTCGGAAAACAGATGCATGGCACACAGTGTGGACAGACGTCCACTATGCTTTCACTGCGGAGGTGCAGGACATATTGCCCGTCATTGCTGGCATCGAGGTGATTCATTCCGTCCTCGTCGACTTTGGTTTGACGGTCGACGTGCCAACGACGAATACACTCCGCGCCGTGACGACAGCTCTTTCTATGGAGCCCGTTCTCACTTTGAGTACGGCTCTACCACTGCAGAGAAGGCAATGCCTGCTCACCCTCCTGGTCAGAGACGTCGATCCCGCTCTCCGTCCCCCACGCGTTCGCCTTTGTCACACCGCCGCACCTAAGTGGACCTTAGTACAAGAAGGTCACCTAGCCCGCGCCGGGGAAACTGAGAGTGGTGACCTCCGGGGGCAAGGTTGCAGGCCATAAAGATGAAAACAACAAGCCCCCACAGCATGACGTCATACAGCCGATAAGCCGTGAAAACAATGAAATTGTGACTGATGACCTTAGCGTTCTTCTTGACGGCCAGAAAGTAACAGCTTTAGTCAATACTGGTGCCGACTTCTCCATTATCAGTCAGGACCTCACGGACAGCCTCAGAAAAGTGAAGACGCCATGGAAAAGCCCTCATATAAGAACAGCAGGAGGCCAGTTATTGATGCCCTCGGGAAGATGTACCGCAATAATTGACATCGGAGGTTCTCCTTTCACTGCGTCGTTCCTCGTTATCGCCGCATGCTGCAGAGACGTAATTCTTGGCATGGACATTTTACGGGAATATGGTGCCGTCATCAACATACTGGAGAGCTCAATTACGTTTTGCAACAGTTTGGGCTTACCCAATTCTCCAGAGGCGCGACGAAACCAACTGCGTCTTACTGATTACGATGTGGTTCTCCCTCCGAGGTCATGCACACTTGTTTCTGTGGCCGCCGCTGCTCAGTTTGACGCCGAAGGAGTTGCAGACCGAATAAGCTCGCTGCTCTTCACCCACGGTATTTCTGTCGCACGAAATATCGTCAGAGTTGCTGCTGGACGCACGGACTTGCTGCTGACCAATTTTAGTGCTGAGCGCCGGCACCTTCCTAAAGGCACGGCTGTTGCTTACGTCGACGATGTCGTAGATGCCGAAGGCTGCTTGGCGGTAGTCGACGAGTCGCGAAATCTTGATTCAGCGCCTGTTCTGGACGTTAGCATTACTTTGCCGAAAGACGACCGACGCAGCCTCCTTGAGCTACTGGCCAAATTTCAAGACTGCTTTTCGACAACATCAAGAGTTGGCCGCAGGCCTCTAACCAGGCATCAAATAATTACCGAGGAAACGGCGAGACCTATTCACCAGAACCCTTATCGCGTGGCTCCAAAAGAACGTGAAGCAATACAGCAGCAGGTAGACAGAATGCTTGAAGATGACGTCATTCAGCCTTCACAGAGCCCCTGGGCGTCGCCTGTAGTCCTCGTTAAGAAAAAGGACGGCAGCCTGCGCTTCTGTGTGGATTACCGGAAGCTAAACCAGGTGACCAAGAAAGACGTATATTCACTACAGCGTATAGACGACTCTATCGACAGACTTCGACATGCTCGATACTTCTCTTCAATGGACTTGCGGAATGGATATTGGCAAATCGAGGTGGACCCGAGAGACCGCGAGACGACCGCTTTTGTGACACCAGATGGATTATATGAATTTAAAGTCTTGCCATTCGGTTTGTGCTCAGCCCCTGCTACCTTTCAAAAACTCATGGATACCGTGCTTTCTGGGTTGAAGTGGAAAACATGCTTAGTATATCTGGACGACGTCATAGTGTTTTCCGCGACGCTTGTCGAGCACCTTGAAAGACTTGAGGTGGTCTTACGAGCCATACAGTTTGCGGGCCTGACAATGAAGCCTGAGAAGTGCCACTTTTGCTACGAAGAGCGGCGATTTCTTGGTCATGTCGTCAGTCATGCTGGTGTTCGTCCCGATCTTGAAAAAATAGCAGCCGTAGAACAGTTCCCTACGCCGACTGATAAAAAAACTGTCAGACGCTTTCTCGGCCTCTGCGCATATTATCGACGATTTATCGCGGACTTCGCACGCATAGCATAACCGCTAACTCACCTCACGAGGGAAGACGTCACCTTTGAGTGGAATAACGAAGAGGAAGCAGCTTTAACGATCTTTGCCAGCGACTACAAACACCCCCAGTCCTTGCCCACTTAGACGAGAGAGCCCCTACGATGCTTGACACAGATGCTAGCAATGTTGGTCTGGGAGCTGTGCTTGTGCAGCAGCAAGAGGGCACAGAAAGGGTAATCGCTTACGCAAGCAGAACGTTAACACGCGCTGAGGCTAATTACTCCACGACTGAGAAGGAATGTCTCGCCGTGGTATGGGCGGTCACGCAATTTCGTCCATATTTATATGGCCGCCCCTTCAAAGTAATTAGCGACCACTACTCACTGTGCTGGTTAACTAATCTTAAAGACCCTACCGGCCGATTAGCACGTTGGAGTCTCAGGCTGCAGGAATTCAATAAGGCAGTCGTACATAAGTCAGGGAAGCGACATATGGACGCCGACTGTTTGTCCCGTTCACCCATTGAGTCGGCAACCCTACCCGAGGAGGAGGAAACATCATATCTCGGTGTCCTCGATATGACCACCATTGCGCAGCAACAACGAGATGACGCTGAGTTGCTTGGCTTAATTACCTACTTTGATGGCAGATCTCCGAAGGCGCCAACAGTTTTCGCAAGAGCGTTGTCATCATTTTGTTTACGTGGCGGAGTACTCTATAAAAGAAATTCTTCGTCGGCGTGATCTGCCTATCTACTCGTCATCCCAGCAGCCCTTCGCACCGAAGTACTGAAAGCATGCCACAACGAGGTTACCTCTGGCCACTTGGGTTACACAAGAACGTTGGCCAGGGTAGAGCAAAGGTATTACTGGCCAAGACTAACCACAGCCGTGAAGCACCCCGTTCGTACCTGTCTGAACTGCCAGCGACGCAAGTCACCGCCAACTAAACCAGCTAGCCTCCTGCAATCCGTACAGGTCCCAATGACTCCATTCCACCAGATCGGCATGGACATTTTGGGCCCACTCCCTACTTCTACTGCAGGCAACCGATGGGTTATCGTCGTGACGGATTAGACGGATTATTTGACCCGCTATGCCGAGACAAATGCTATCATGAGAGGTATAGCAGCGCTGGTGGCAAGATTGTTTCTCAAGAATATTGTACTGAGGCATGGTGCACTAACCATCGTTATCACAGACAGAGGAACCGCATTCACAGCAGCTCTTTTGGACCATGTTTTGATGCTGAATGGAACAACGCATCGTAATAACACCGCATACCACCCGCAAACGAACGGGGCTGGCAGAGTGTCTAAACAAAACCATTGAAGACATGCTTTCGATGTACGTAGACGTCGAACACAAAAATTGGGATGCAATCTTGCCTTACATAACGTTTGCATACAACACGGCCAAGCAAGAAACGACGCGCATGACACCTTTCAACCTCGTTCATGGCCGGGAAGTATGAACCATGTTAGATGCAATGTTATCGCACGAAGGCGCCGACATCGCCCCGGACGCCGACACGTTTACGGAATGCGCAGAAGAAGCTAGGCAACTTGCACGTTTACGGATCAGCCAGCAGCAAGACTACGATGCAGGCCGCTACAATGCTCACCGCAGAACAATCGTCTACCAAACTGGCGACAGAGTATGGGTTTGGACGCCCGTACGAAAGCGAGGACTTTCCGAAAAACTCTTAAAATACTTTGGACCGTACCTAGTTGTGCGACGACTGAGCGACGTCACTTACGAAGTTGTTCCCGACTGTTCGTATAGTACAAGGCGTCGCCAGCACCATCCGGAACTCGTTCACGTAGTGCGCATGAAACATTACGTCAGCGAGTGATTGCGTGATACTTTACTTTAGAAAAAAAACTGCATTACAAAATGCGTATCGGGGCGATGCTCTTTGAGAGAAAGGCAATTGAAGCGTGTCTACATGTGGACGATAACGATAATGGGGCATTTAGTGGGCACGAGGAAGTGGGCCTCTAGCTTCTCTCAAGGCCGAAGAATACGATCCTGTGGCTCAGCTGTTCAGGACACGCTACTTTCGTCGTCCCGAGGTGTATATGTGTTTTATTCGCGTTGCACCGCGACAATACACTATATACTGTTTGGCTGTCCATGGAGCTTTGGTACTTCAGCACATTTTTCTTATCAGTACCGAGATGCTGTGACAGGCTCACGTTGGGTAGAGTTACTCGATTCGCGCGCCCCTGTTCATTATGCGGTCATTTTTTGAAGGGGTCGAAGCTGCCTCGCCGTGTGCTTCCGCCATGTTTTAGCCCACACCGTACTTCTTTAAGCGAGTACACTGGGCCTTCTGCTTTGTCGGGCCTCTAATTCGTTCCAAACCCCGTAGGATGACTGCATTCTTCGTGCCACAAAGGGCAATGAATGGAGGTTATAATGTTTGCCAAGCAATCGTAAAAAACCTTTTATTCACTGTGAGATTAAAGAGCGACTAGTGGCAGCTAACAACTGCCTCTGGTGTATTGAGGTGATTATTGCAAACTTTGTTGATGTTTTCTATAACGTTTCTTCTGCTACGGCGGAAACTTGGGGGATAATTTTTTAGACAGCGTTTATAATACTAGTAACACTGTCACAGATTAGACTATTGCAAGTTGTGTGCGTGGTTTAGACTTCGTGTTTGGGCGCGTACTAGTTGCACCTTAACATGATTGAACGTTAAGCAAATAGGTAACTCCAAATGCTTCTATGGAGTTTTAACTGTTCTAATAAATTTCGTGTTTGGTGTGTGCTTGGACATAGTACTTTAGAAGTTGCAGATATCTCCTCTTGTTTTGTTTTATTCATGTAGGTGTGATTATGAAATACTCGTGTCTATATAAACGGCAACAATCCACTCCAAGTTATGGTTTTTGCGCAGCATGAATTACAAATAAAAATTCGGTGTTCGTACTCATGTTGCTGCTGAGAGTGCGTTTTAAATGCAGGTATTGGCCCACGATAACTCACCTGCCGCTTAAATGGTACATGCCTTATGTATCCCCTTCATAATATAGGTGTGACTCAATATCATGCACTTATACACAAATTCCTGCCGCATTTCAAGCGCAGAGAAACATGCAGGTGCGTTCAGGCATGTGTAGTATTTGGAATTTATTTCTAGTCGAAAGCGGCAACAATTTTTTTATTAGTATTGTTTTTATTGGGTCCCACGGCACTAATGAGGAGAGCGCAACCGAACCGCCAGCGTACTCGATGTACACACTCTTCCCGGAGTGTTTCGCGTGCCCGCTTGGAGTTGTGGAATTGCTTGAAAATGACCTATTGTAGCAATAAGACTATACGATCGCTTGCATACAGCTGTACGAAACCGAATGTGCATATGCATAATTACATCTAAACTCGCCTAAAACAGCTTTGAATGTCGTTGCTGCATGTGCACATGTTAGCTAAAAACGAAGTTAGCGGGTATAAAAAGAAAACCTGCCCGAGCGAGCCCCCAATTAGAAATTGAACGAAAATGTCTCACCTACAGACGTATAGACAGACACTCGAACGGACACGAGGACAGGCGCCCGAACGCAAGCACGGACAAACGGACACACGCACGGATGCATAGACGGACGCTTTGACACACTCATCGTTCACGCTGAAGACGCCCGGGTGCATGCACGGACAGACAGACGCACGCATGGACGGATGGATGGACGCTTCGCAAAACTCATTATTCTGTCCGCGTATGTGCTGTCATTTTGTTATGTTTCGCTAATTCAATTGCTCCAGTGAATGAATTGCACGCTCACATTAAGAAAGACGAGGACATTTATATAGCGCCTTTAAATACTAGGTCGAACTTCGAGACTTCGAGCTAGAATAACGTGAGACGCATATAAAAGCAAATATTAGGTGCCTTCATGGTAGGAGCAGTTCCTTTTTCTTTCGACAGTTTAGGAAAATACCTTTCTTTTACTGTTTTCCACTGCACTTTTCCGCATCTTTATCTTGCTTTAATGAATCCAGCCTGTCGTGCCTTAAAAAATTACAGCATATCCTCGGAGTCAATGATGATGAGGGGGTGAAGCGTCCATCCATTCGTCCTTCCATCCGTGCGTCCGTGCGTGCATCTGCTTGTCCCGTTCGCCTGTCTGTCTGCCTGCCTGTGCGTCCATTCGTTCGTTTATCTGTCTGTCTGTGCATTTACTGAACGCTCCAAGTACCGTGATCTGGCATATTTTCATATTGTATTCATCATGCACAAGTACCGCCATCCAGCGGGCATTCTAAGGACTTGAAGAGAGCTGGCTACTACAGCGATGACACGAGACATATGATCCACAGCGTCAAGAGCTTCACGCCTTAAATAACACACATGAACATACCCACCCACAAAGTAAAAAAAGTAGATAGTTATGTCCGCAGCAGTGCACCACTCAGCCGCAGCTAGCAGCCGAGTGGCGCCGCCGCTGGTCAAGATGAATACGTTCTGCAACACTTTCAGGAGCGAATCATTCGTTTACTTGTTGAGATGCGTGCCTACAAACTCAAAAGTAGCGACATTCGTGAACAATCTTGTGTTTGCGAAGGCGATTCCCGTGCTAAGTACCTTCACTTGAAGGCAAAAGGCCACGAAGTCGCGTGCTTGCAGCGCCCGCATTGAGGAGCGGGCCAAATAATGACGTCCGCTGTAGTAGACGGCGCACTTGTCTCCACGCTGAACAGAGCGGAGACGAAATAGCACATCGCGGCACTCTAACGTTGTGTGTGCTCTAAAGGTCGTCGCCTCCACGAAGCTCCGCCCCCGCGGAGCGTTGTGTTTTCTACGTGCGCGCTTATCAGGCACGTAAATGGGTTGAGGATTGTTACTTTGCTCGCTTGCACAGCTGTGTTACACATTTAGTGCACACTAGCCGTGTTTACAAAAGGGGTAAGCTGTTGACGATGAACAAAGAAAGGTGACAGTTATTTGCACTTGTCCTATGAAGCTGTAAATATACTTGTGCGCACGTCTAGTGATTCTTTGTGTCTGTTTAAACAGCGTGCTGAAAGTGTCCAACCGCGATAGTTGTTAGTCCACACTCGTCTTTTGTGCGCTAATTTCGTGCCTGCTTTCTGCTCGGGATATGCGCTGCAAGTTTCAAGCTGCTTGTCTTTCAACACATGGCTCTGTAATTTTTCGCTGTTGCTGAAACAATGCACAACAAACATTCAAGTACTTCTGTGAATGCACAATAATTTCTATGTTATACCGATTCCTGAATAGAGGTATCGGCAACTTTTTTTTCTTCTTTTGCGATACCAGTCGGGCGCCTTTTCA
Organism: Rhipicephalus annulatus; assembly: GCA_013436015.1. Taxonomy (NCBI): domain Eukaryota; kingdom Metazoa; phylum Arthropoda; class Arachnida; order Ixodida; family Ixodidae; genus Rhipicephalus; species Rhipicephalus annulatus. The sequence goes on from WOVY01003138.1 coordinate 529,783, forward strand.
GCTTGCTCATGCAAACTCAGCGACAAAAAAGTACACTCGATTTCACGAAAAATTTGGCAAGGGTCATGACAGCCTCAAAGGAAAAGACAACTTGCTGCAAATATTTCATACTCGAAATGAAAACGAGGCACAAAAGCTGGCCAGCATGAATGAACGTGACCGAAATACAACAGAGTTCAGTAACGGAAGTAGTCAAAAGGTAAAACGATGTGAGTAAAGAAGCTGTAAGAACGCAAAGCAATAACAAAAGCTCTTTATGAGCCTCAAAACCCAAGAAGTAAAAGCAACACCGAAGTGACTCACTTTTCAAAAACACCAGCTATCTGTTCGAGAAGGACACACAGGGCCTCCTAAAGCAACTGTGTCCGAGCTGTTCTATACATGATGCCTCATAAATCCCTCGAGTGGTCTCAGTACTTCCCAATAACGGAAGTCTGATTATAGGAAGCCAGAACAGCCACAAGTGTAAGGCCATGTAGATGCCCCACTTTTGCTTGAAATCGGTGCGTCCACGCAACCGATGATTGACACATCGGCCAGTTTGGATGATGTAAAGATCTCCACATGACAGTGGAATCATATGCATGATGCCGCTTTTTCAGTGCAGAAACCGCGTTGCATGTTCCTTTTTGCATATTTCAGGCTTTTCGTAACTGACAATCAAATGCTTGCACAGGCCTCCAAGTTTGTTGGAGGTGGAGAAGCCAATGGCGACAAAACGGCGTCCTGCATTCTTCTTAATTCTATACGACACTACCTAAACCTAAGGAATTGGGACAGTATTTCCATAGTTGCTGTTTTTCAGATGCACAACACTGGTTTTCTTGAAATATTTTTACATTTCAAAGCTTCTAAAAAAACTTCACTTTAGCTTTGAGGGTATGAATACAACAGTAAACATTCCCAGTGCCACAAAACGTCTCACAATTTAAAAAAAACGCCTGAATCACTATATTGCTGTTCAAAACTGCCTTGTAGCAGAGCGACAACTTGCTCAAGCCAATAGAGTGATGGCGTTTCGATGGCCATGAACTGAATGATCTTGCAAAAGGAGCCATGTAGAACAGGTATTAATTATGTGATGATTGAGAACATGCTCTAAAACAATATACGTTCTGAATCACGCGCTTCTTCTTTCAAGTGCGTTAACGAGTTCCATGAATCAGTTCATTAGTGTGCTTCAACAGAAGTTATTCACAACAAAATATTATTGATAAAGAACATCAACTTACTCTGGTAGCCAGTCCTTCAGAATGTAATGGTGTCGCTGGTTGCCCCATACTACCGGCAGCTTGTCCAGGCTGTGAAAGGTTTCTTAACATCATTCAAACTTGCTATATATAGGTTTTAATGTGGGGTGCCAAAGAAGCAAATCTCACCTCGCTGGAGTTAGCTATGGTAAAAACGGAATTCAAAGGATCATTAAATTATATTTGCAGAATATATACATTCTTCGCCACAATCGTTAGGCACGCAGCCCAGCTCTCAGTCGAAAAGTCTGTTCTTCGGAACGAATACACAAGAATCACATATCATATCAGTGTGGTTTTGTGGGCCAGTCGGTACGCGGTGTGAAGTTCTGCGCACATGTGTGGTGTTGTTCATAAGATTGCCTTCTTTTATATACCTGATTTCTAAATTCTGCCCTGTCATTTGTTCTATTCGTCTTTTTGTGCTCGCGTTAACGTTGTTAGAACCCTTCACATCACGACAGGCAATATGTGGAAACGGCTGACGAACAGTGCAGTGTTCAGTAGTTCGGACGTACGATGTTCTGCCCAGATGTATGATCGATCACTTCGCGAGTCAGTGCTGATGCACCTACATTTGCACATACGCTACTGCGTACCACAGCAAACTGAGTCAGATGAACGTTTTGAAATCCTGGACAGCACAATATTATCCAATTAACTACTGTTACGGACGTTTCCGCAAGCGCGGATGAATTGTAACTTGTGTTTCCATTCCAAGTAACAAAAAGACGCTCCTCCTAAATTTACTGTAATATAAAAAAGGAACGTTTGTTTTCTTAGTGTGGTAACGAGTCATACTCAGACAAGAAGGTGCGTCAATGTTAAATGGCCCAATCTCGCTTATTCTTTTTTTTTGCAGCTTTTCTTCTTTTCTACTCGCAGTGCCTTTTGTTTAGCTACATTGCGGTCTGAATATCAGCGGAGTTTCCAAAAGCAACTAAAAGACAGATTTTGTCTCCCAAAGGCTGGCCCAGGGGTGGCGTGCCAGTGTTCACTGAAACTCGTGCAATGTGTTTCAGAGACGATAGTTATTCTTGGGGACTTTCGACGCAAAAATTTTGGTCTGTCTGTCTGTACGTCTGTCTGTACCATTGTCTGTTTGTGCACTCTTAACGGCACCAGGTACTTGAAACGGCTGACCTGATCCGCAGCGCCCACCAATGTTGCTAAAGATTTTGTGTTCATACTTGTGCAATTGTCAAGTAAGAAGCAAATATTGCGCATGTCTAGGGCACCATAACAACGAGTATATATCCTGCATGTGCGTCTTTTACTAGAAAAAGCATATATAAGTAAGTTTAAGGACCGCAGCGCTTTTCACGCTTCGCTGACCACGCTACGCTGACCATGCAGCGCTTGCACGAAAAGGCGAGTGTTTCCAACGCTTTGCTAAGACGAGACAGTGGCGGCACCTACCCGTCGTCTTGCGTTCTACACTTTATCATTTATGAGATAGGTGTGCGCTTCGTTTTTCATGAAAACAGCCAGACTGAGCTCATGTCTCACGTATGACGTGACTTGTTGTGCTCGTTCACTTCTGCTGCATGCTCTAGGCACTCTAACACCGCGCCACCAGGACACCACTCACCAACTTTCTTGCGCAAGACATCAAATAAATGTTTTGTTCGCCCTCTCCACACGCAAAACTATCGTCTTTCGACGACATTTGCAGATTAACGTGCAGATACAGGGCCAATTTTTTGTCCCATCGTCCAGCACCACACCAGTTTAGTAATCATACAGGTCCCTATATGCTAGAGTGCAACTGCGTTTCTCAATATGATCACTCGAACCATCACTTTTGTTTTTCATGCCATTGCTGGACTGTGGTCTAAGCATGGTGTTTGTTAAGAAACCAGAACACGCGTGGCGCATTGTCTTCACCAATGTCTTATCTTGGTGGCTGGGAAGAGTCTCTAGTAAGGTCGTTCATTGAATTATAGATGAGTGCTGTTTTCCTATCCTTCAGGCTACGATTGCTTCGACGTAAATGCCAAGAAGCAGTAAATGTATGCTCCCCACTCTCCATGTATCTCTCTATCCGCAGTGCACGTGGCTGTTTTTTCTTTGCCCCTTCCTGATATATTTCCTCCTCTGCACCAGTTGTTTTTTACTCACTTGCCTTACTTCAATTGACACCGCTACGCCTGGATTCCCTCATACTTTCCTGTCTTGCCGTGGTTGCATGTGCCATTCATTTTTCGGGAGATGCGAAATCTCAAGTTTTTTTCTGGCGTAAAAGTAATTGATTGCTGCATTTGTTACAGCGTGCACTTCGCCTAGGGGGGAAATATGTCAGTTTAGCTCATATTTTTGTATATTTGAAGTACCCTAAACGACCTATAGTGCTGTCTTTTGATTAGCAATTATTCATTGGGACTACAGTTTGCTACACAGGACAAAACATACTTTCAACTTGCTCAAACTTCCAGGGGTTCACATGATGTTTTGGGGCTACGTTGCACAATACCCCCCCCCCCCCTTCGGCTTGCTTTGGTTCGGGGGACACTGTACCTACAAGATTGCCTACAGGATTTCGTTCAAGTGAATGTAAATATTTGAGTTGTTTTTTGGCAACAACTATATCAAGCTTATAATGGTCTGCAGAATGGTCCCAGAATAGTGACTTCTTCTGAGGCTTCACCGCGTATTACAAGAGCTCTTTTGTGTCAAAACAGGTGACTCAAAGGAAAAAAACAAGCAAAGGGGCGCTCAAGGATTCGTGTACTTTGCGTTTCATCCAAGTTCAACCACTAAATCAGCCAATCAAGCCATATCCTTGACATCGTATATTTACTTATCTTCTTGAGAAATATCTTAAAAACACTGATCGAGTAACCCAATTGAGCACTACATATTCAGTAGTATTTCAATCCAAGAAACGCACTAGCCAGCGAAGCTGATTATTCAAGACGAAGTTAGCGAAGTCAACTGTATAGGATATCGCCTACCCACATTCTCCCATCTGTTAAATAAGGACATCATCAGTAGCCCCGATAGAAGTGGTGGAATAGTAAATTTCGAAAAAAAATACCCATCTTTGTGCTTAGTTTGGTGCTATATACACTAAATTCATGAAATGTAATAAGCTATGTAGCATTATTGCTATTTTTACTATTGCATTAGATATTGGCATCCGTTTTTCACGCAAAAAAGCGCTGAAGTTACGTTGTGATTTCTTTCAATACTGAAAATTTTATTTCTTGAATTAGAATAAAACGCTTGCCGCACTTCCACCAGGAGGGAATTTTTTTGGGGACTTATTCGGGGCCCAGGGTGGAATGAGGATAGCGCAACAAAACAAAATGAATAAAATGCAGGCAACATAGTCCCGGACTATTGTTAACAGTAACCAACGTGACTCGAGAAGAATTATTCTATCTTACTGTTGCCAGCATTTTAGAGGAATTGCACTGCAAGAGTTGGCCACAGCCAGCTTCAGCGGCAACAAAGATAATATTGCCATTGATTGCGCAGGCATACTTTCATCACCGGAACTTGGATGGTTTATACAACAAATTTAGTTCACTGAAATTGAAATCAGCCGTACCCGAGAGACACAATGTTCATTATTATTTTCGGCCTTTCTCTATAATTCGATATCGTTCATACGTTTACTGATAAACTTTCATTATTTTCACAAATGTACTTTGTAGTGTGTGCACGTGTCAGCTTTGTGTGAAGCCTTTATTACTCATTGTTTGTTGCATCCGCCTCAACTTAGCACGAAGTTCAACAACTAGGGCTGGTTTGTAAGAATCACCATTAAACATCGTGAAAACAAAGCAACACTTGTTTCAATTGTGACTTCAGCCCCTGTCATTGCGACTATAGATAGGGGGCGCGAATCAAACACGGATAAAAATTTGCAGCAGTGGCTCAAGCCTCAGTAGCCAACAACCAAAACCTGGCAAGATCGTAGATGGTCACATCTCCTCCCTTAAGATCCACAGCCACTTCAGTTATTCCTGAACGTCGTTTTCGCACCTTTGGATCACCCATTTGCACCGCTTCGTCCTAGATGCACTCCCAACATCATGCGAATTATACGCTTATGGCCAAATATGACAGAAAGTATGTGAGTTTTATGCCAGTACACATTGCATGTACCTGCTGAGACTATTTTCAGCCAAATCACGTCTGAGTCACCCGATTTTCTAAGTTAACGGGGTTTGTACTAAAGGTGTTCCTTCGTGTCGGTTAAGAAAGTAGACAGAACCGAAAAATTCCTGATTGAAAATTTTCCACTTTTTTGTGTTATATATAGGTTTTGATGTTTTCTATTGAATGTCATAAAAATACAAAATACCACATATAGTGCATGCATTATCACCGTCATTGTAGTGCACAAATTTTGTATCAAGCTAAAACACTTACCCCACTTGGTCCCGGGGTTGGGCTGAATCGCGGGTGATGCTGAAAAGAAAATGAGAGTTTGGAAATGGAGATACCTGGATGCATAATGGCAGGATTGCATACATTGTTTAGCTGCAGTACCTGTAACGTTGCAGTGAAAAATGTTCTCTGACCAATGTTCCACCAACGACACGTTTTTTTTAAAAAGGTAATATTGTTGATGTACACTGAATGTCCGAGAGCGGCCTCAGACATTTTTTGTATTCTGTGTATGAAAAATACAATAGTTTTTCTTGAGGCTCAATGTTTAGTTAGGGGCCCTGTGGTTGCATTGTAGAGCTGTAAATTTAATTTTCCCCGGCACGCCTCTACAACAATACCTTTAGGTTCCGAATAATGGCATCGGTGTGATGCCGCGATTGTTCTACATATTTTATGTTGCTCTGGTTATTACGCACGTGCACTGTAGCATCCGTAATGCTTATGGAACTGCAATTCGTAGTATTAGATTTTAAAGACTTCTGCCTTTTAAAAGAGTCAATGGGCACACGTAATGCCAATGTTCATTTAGTTCAGTACATAGTTTGGTTATGTGGCTTGACGTTGAAAAAAGGAAGGTCACATCAAAACTTCCTTATCCTAAATTTTGCTAAATTCATCGTTGTTTGCTACACTCGTGGCGAATTAACTCTTGTGGTGGAGCACCGGGAATCGGCTGTTTACCTTTTACCTGAATTGAGGTACATACGCATTTAGCGTTTTCGCGTGATAAGAAGTGTCCTTGTTGCATAAAGCAAGCCAGACGCGTGAATGAAATATATATTTACAACAAATAAAAATGGCGTTTATCAAGGTGAAGCCTCAGATAATATTAGAGGTGAATGAAATTAGGCCATAACATTTAGTGCAAGCTGCGTTCATATTGCATAACTACTAGTTATAACGCATAACTACAGGATGTTGACGAAACGCGCAGGGTGTAGTGACACCTGAATGCATTTGTATTTGAGTGTAAAGTGAAAATACAAAAACACGTGGAGTATTCTTTAGGTCGTGTTGCTCCCAGTTCTTCGGCGTTTCAACGTTAGCCTTCCTTTCCTTTCATATATGAGAAATCACATGCTATGGCCACTGTTTGATTATGTAGCAAGTCTTGGGTAAGGCTCCAGAATTTTTGTTCATCTGGCTTTGCGCAATGTGCAATGGCATCTCATAATGCACCGACATCTATCATATCACCTTAATGAAAACGCGTCCACCACGGCAGCGATTGAGTTGTGACTGTTGGTTCAGTAGCAGAAGAGTGTTGCGCATAATTTGCTTGTCTATAACAACAGGCGTGGAACAATAAATACAACTAAGGAGTTCCACTTGGTGCTGCAGCTCTCAAGTTGTGTTTTGAGAGACATTGTTGCCGCAGTTGAAGACGAAACATGATTTTAACACAACATCCACTTTCGTGTTCCTTCTTAAGATTTCAACTATATTAATATAGGTTACTCACCAGATGGATTCACTCGTACACCTTAATTGCCAATGTTATTTTCGGCCCTCACCTTGCCAGCCCGATTTTCAGTGTATATAAGGTAGACGAGAAGTTCTGTGCTATGTGAACCTCATTAATAACTCAGGTCGCTTTAGCAATAAGCACTTACCCCACTTGGACCAGGAATAGGGCTCGATGGTGACGAAAGCTGGAATGAGTCATAATCATCATCATCATCGTCGTCGTCGTGATCGTCGTCATCATCATCATCAGGCTGACTACGTGCACTGCAGGACTAAGGCCTCCCTCACGTTCGCCACTAAACTCGGTCCCATGCTTGCTTCTGCCACGTTATACCCCCCTACTTCCTTATCTCATCAGCCAACCTAATTTTCTGTGTCCCTCTAGCCGCTCTCCTCCTTCGGGTATCCAGTCAGTTACCCTTATTGACCAGTGGTTTTCCTGCTTACGCACTACATGCTAGGCCCATGTCCCTTTCTTCTTTTTAATTTCAACTAAGAAATTCTTAACGCCGGTTTGTTCCCTGCTCCACTCTACTCTTTTTTCTTTGTGAAGGTTACACCTAGCTATATTTTCGTTTGTGTCGCTCGCGGCGTCATCCTATATTTAAGCTGAACCTCGTTGTAAGCCTCCAGGTTGCTGATTCGTTGGTTAGTACCGGCAAGATTCAGATGTTATATACCTTCTCTTTGAGGATTAGTGGCAATTTACCAGTCATGATTTGAGAGTTCTTGCCGAATGTGCTCCACCCCATTTTTTATTCTACTAGTTACTTCAAGCTTGTGGTTTGACTCCGATGTTATTACCTGTCCAGAGTACACGTAGTAGTTTAAAACTTCAAGTACACTAATACATATCTAAAGCCACAGGTTTCTTCCAAGGTTGTTGTACATTACTTTCTTTTCTGCATATTACCTTAAAACTAACCTTTCTGCTCTCTTTATTTATCTCAGTAATCATGAGTTGTAATTTTTCCCCTGAGTTACTCCACCATGCAATATCACCGGCGTAGCACAGGTAACTAGGGTACTCATCTTTAACTCTTATTCCTAACTCTTCCCACTCTAGGCCTTTGAAAACCATTTGTAAGCACGCGGCAAATAGCATTGGGAAGATTGCAACCCCTTGTCTCACACCCTTCTTGATTGGAATTCTGTCACTTTCTTTGTGGAGCACTATGGTGGCAGTTGATTCTCTGTAATTTCTTTCAGGATATTTTTATAAATGATTGATCGACACCCTGAATTCGCAGTGCCTGCATGACTGCTGATATTTCTGATGAATCAAATGCCTTCTCCTTTACTATGAAGGCTATAGTAGTTGGCTGTATTCTGAGTACTTACCTTTTACCTAATTGGTAGTATGAATCTGGTCAATTGTTGAGTAGCCTGTTCGAGGTCCTTCTTATTCCTTTGGTTCACTTAATTCTAATTTTGTCTTAGTTACGTTAGAAATCGCCTTTGTAAATAGCTTGTATACAATGGAGAGCAAGCTGAACGGCTTTTCGATCGTCAAGCCCTTTTCATTTTCTTTTTTATGTATTATGATGATGTCAGCATTTTCCCAAGATTCTGCTAACTTCCAAGTGAGGAGAAACCTCGTAAACAGGGTGGCAAGTTTTTTTTTTTTTTTAACACAGTCTGTCCTCTGTCGTAAAGCAGATGTGACATTACCTGATCCTCACCAGCCGCTTTGCCCCTTTGCATTCCCTCCAAGGCTTACCTGATCCTCACCAGTAGCTTTGCCCCTTTGCATTCTCTGAAAAGCTTTTCTGACTTCTGCTATTACTGGCGGGATGTCATCTGGTGCACTGCAGTTCTACCACTATGATCGTGGTTGGTCCCCTACTATATATATCTTTGTAAAATTTCTCCGCTATTTTAACTATCCTATCCATATTCGTAGTTACTTTGCCTTCCTTGTTCTTTAGTGTATACATCGGTTTTTTTTGCCTATTCTAAGTTTCTTTTTCAGCGCTTTGAGAAGCCCTCCGCTTTTTACAGCGTGTTCAATTTTCTTCATATTATACCTTCTTACATAGAATATCATACGTTTCTAACTCAACTTCCAAACCTCTGCAAGTTCTATTTTGTCAGTTACGTTTGAGGCTCTCGTGCTTTGACGTTTCCTAACGAGGTTCTTCGTCTCCTGAGACATCTTTCCAGTGTCCTGTCTCACTACTATACCTCCTACTTCCACTGCACACTCTGTAATGGTACTCGTCAGGTTATCATTCGCTGCATCACGGCTAAGGCTGGTTTTCTTGATAAAAAGCGAGCATCTGTTTTAAAATTATACTCCGATTCCTGTACTTCCCACTGAGTGCTAGCTCATTGATTGGCTTTTTGTGTCACTTTCTATCGTGATTTTGTTCAACTATAGGCGAATTCGAGACCTTACTCTTCTATGATTGCTGCATCATACCTTACCAAGCACTTCGACATCCTGCACGGTACGTGTGTGTGCACTCAGTATGAAGTCTATTTTATACTTATTTTCAGGATTAGGGATCCTCCATGTCCACTTATGGTTTCCCTCTTTTCGGTAGAAGGTATTCAAGATCTGTAAGTTGCTTCATTCTTCAAATTGTACTAATAACGCCCCTTTTGCATTTCTAATACCAATGTCATATTGTCCTACTGCCTGGTCTCTATCCAGCTTCTTCTCTACCTAAACATTGAAGTCCCCCGCAGTATAGTATACTGTTTTTTGTCTTACTCATTGCCGATTCCACGTCTTCATAGAAGCTTTCAACTAACGCTTCAACATGACTGTATGTAAGTGCGTGAGGTTTTACCGCTTTCATCTTGTATGTCTTCATGATTCAACAAGCGCTAAAAATTACACACACTCAGGCAGGACACGGACGAGCACTTACTAGCACTTGAAAATTTCATTTCGAAGTGCACACCAATAACTACGTAACACGCATGTATGTCATTCCCAACCTACCCTGTCATGATCAACAGCGTGACATACCAAAACAATTACTCTCATAATCAATGGCAGACAACCGGAAACAACTATGTGTAAAGAAGTAAGAAGAGAAAGTGTAAAAAGAAAAACAAAGAAAATGCACTGGGTTATCTAGCGTCCAGAAAAGCAAATTCTGCATCTGTTAGTAGAACAGACGCTTGACTGGCGCAACTGTCACCTCTTTTCCTAACTCTATACGCTTCCATTATTTCCCTCATTGTCCACCTATAATATTCCTTGTCAATTATTCGTGAGTCTGCATTTCGGTTGGCAGCTGCACTCCTTGCTGTGCAACGCTAAGTGTGAGTATGGGGCCCCCTTTAGTGAAATCTCATGTTCACGTAGGTGCATATTTAGGCACCGACCCGTCTGACCGACGTATTCCTTTCCACATGTGAAAAGAGTTCTGTATACATTTTTTAACGTACCTCCTGCCATGTTTTATGCTACATCTGTCCGAGTCTCCCGTTTCTTTTTTATTGGCTAGTCTTTTTTCTCTTGGGCAAATCTTCAATAATTTGTTTTCAAATGAAAAGGCAACCTGCATTCCATACAAGGTATGGCGTGCGGGTAGAAAGGCTAGCCAACAAGAAAGCAACGGGAGAATCGGACAGATGTCGCATAAAACGGGACAGGAGGTATGTTGAGTGCAAAAACGATACTGTATACGGAACTCCTTTCACATGTGAAAAAAACACACAGTCAGGTGTGTTGATGCCTGAATGTGCGCCTTTGTGAACATCAAAGTTCACTAAAAGATGCCCTTTACTCACCCTTAGCGATGCACTGCAAGCAGTGCATCTGCCAATCTAAATTTGCAGACACACGAATAATCCACAGGCACAAAAGGCGGACGACGAAGGAAGTAATAGAAGCGTGTAGAATTAGGAAAGGAGGCGATAGTTGCGTCAGTCAAGCGTCTGTTCTACTAACAGAGGCGGAATTTGCTTTTTTTGGACGCCACATATCCCAGTGCATTTTTTATGTTTTATTTTTTCGTTATTGACACTTGGTTGTTTCCCGTTGTGTGCCATCGAATATAGGAGTGATTATTTTGGTATATCATGTTGTTTATCATGACGGGGGAGGTTGCGACAGACGTACATGCGTGTTAGGCATTTATTAGTGTTCACTTCGAAATAAAACTTTCAGTTGCTAGTAAGCGCTCGTCTGTGCCCTCTCTGAGTGTGTGTAATTTTTAGGGCTTGCTTTATCATGAACCTTTACCAACACGCCCAACTAGCAGTCATCGTAATTGTATCTCTTATTTAGTATATATTGCAAGTATGCAGACAACAACCGCAAACTACAAGCATCATTACGAGAGGAAGGCCCCACGAGATTGGTGCTCAAGAACCACCGTCTTTCTAGTCCTGTGGCAACTCCAATCGTCCACCTATTCGCTAGGGCCGCCAAAAAATCCTCTTTACATTTGATGGAGTTGCCGGGGAAAGCAATGGCTGCGTGAAGTACTGTCTGCTGGGCAGCGTGAACTTGTATTGTCGACGGCAAGGTACGGGGTCGGAGTTCAAGGGCGTATGCGATGTGGTTAATTACAATACATATCAGCCTTTGAATAATGCTATAGTATTCTTCTATGTTACCAGTTATCATAATCCTGTGTATAATGAACCACACGCCGAGTTCTCTTCTGTCAGCCTAGATACGATAGCAAAGAACGTGCCTATTCTTTAGCACTGTATAGGCCTCATCTGTCATCCTAACGTTACTTAGGCCTAGAACATCTCATTTAACACACTCTAGATCCTCAAATAGTACAGCTAGACTCCTCTTACCAGATAGGCTTTTAGGGATAAGCGCTAACCTATGGCCCTCAGTCCCCAGCGGCTGCGAAGCAGCTGACCACGGCAGTGGTCAGACCTGCAACACCGCAGAAGGTGCTAATAATGTCTAGGTCTAAGCAGGCTGCCATCAGAACCTGAACATGACAACGTTTATCGCTGCAACTAGTATAGCATGACAATTTTAATAAGCTGTACCTTCGTGCAAACAAGCACAGCTCTTCATATTACTAATAGTTGATAGCCCTTTTGTGTTATGGCAGCACTTGGTGAAGTTTTCTTAAGTGTGGTGAGCCTGCCTTTACGAAAATGCTCTTCAGTTTCTTTACTTCGATACCTGCGCCACCTCAGAATAATGACTTGTGAAAAAGATACGACAGAAAAAACAGAGAAGGCGCTGTTTAACTACCTATTATTCTGCCATTTGTTTCAGCATCGTTCAGTATTGCACTATCCGAAGCTTAAATGGTGACCTAATAATCAGGGTACTCTAATGCAGATGCGTAATTCAGATCCTGGCAACTGTGGACCCCGGCTGAGGGTCGCTCGCGTGCTGCACTGCCCAAAGCCTTGCCCGTGTTTCATGGTCCTTCATTCATCATTTTAATTCCGCGCCATCTAACCTTACATGCACCCCTAAGGCTGTTATATTCTGCGAAACTCCCCTTTCAGGAATGGCTTTGAACCACGAACAAGCTTGACAAACGTCGTCGTCCTGTAGCTGGGAAGCCATTTGAGACGTCGTGGTTTCTTTTTCTACAACATGCACGTCAATTTATTTTTCGAATGTCCGAGGCATGATTTTAAGACACTCCCCAAAAACAAGATCGCTTGAAAACGACATTCAATCACACTAACACGAGATCTTATAACATTGCCTAAGACACCTGTATCAACGTTAATGAGAACAGCATAACCAACATGCATAGATTATACACATACAGTTCTGAATTACTCAGTTCTAACGGACATTTGATCCCAGAGAGAAGACACGGGATCTCGTCTGCTTCAGTGATGAAGATGCCTTTGCGCAAAGCACGCACGTCTATGAGACATGCTGCTGTGGTGGCTCGAGGCTCGGCTGTATGAAGCAGCCTTCCGAGGCTACCGGTTGCGCTGTACTTGAAGCGCCGACTCTGATAATGTGCTCTGGATGGGCAGCCACGTCTGAGCTCAAACCTAAAGCTTCACAGCTCAGATATCTTCATGGGCACACGAACGTTTGCCCAGGGGCAGCTCACGAGTAACCTACGGCCAGGAACAGCAGGTACCGATGAAATCAACCTCGTCAATGGTCTACAAAAGTATGGCCTAGAGAGGCGGACGTCCAGCCCGAACTTGGACGCGGCTGTCTTGGCGAAACACATCCTCAGAGATAATGCCTCCACTCTTGTGTCAACTGGTAACCTAGGAGGGCGGCAAGATGCCGCGGATGCTCGAGCCGCTCAGCGCCAACGACAACAGCTTGCCTCATCTGTTTCTATGCTTCGCTCCAAGGCCCCCTTATTACTACGTTTGAAGTTTAGGGCGTCCAATAGTGACTTTCTTTCATAGCATTTTCATAGCTTCCAGTATCATCAAGGTATGAACACGTAATTACCATAATAAAATAAATATACACTGGTAATATCAGTGATTTGGTTTTCTTTTGAATGGAGTGCCGACCATGTATAGCTGCTAGATATTATGGAATACTTTCAATTCAATGAAATAGCGCATATTTTGTGTGGGACTGAAGCACTTACCAGAGGTGTACCGAAGACGACACTACTCAGAGGTATTTGGTCTAAAGGCTGAAAAGGGGGTTACGTGACAATAAATAAAATGATAAACACATGTAAATAATCTTAGCTTAACGTTTAGTTCAAATATGCTGAGATAGGAGCATTAGTGTCTGTATAGCTGCAATTATATAATTATATAATGGATGTTATAATGGCACGGTAGGTACACTGTAATAATTCTGATACTGAAACTATTGTTCATACATGCGATAAAACATTTGTGAAAATCGGCTTAAGATCAAATCAATGAACAAAGAGGTGAACCCTAGCGGCTCAGTTTAAAAGCACCGAAGGACTTGACCTCGGCAAAAAACTACCATTCAGCCTACGGAGTATGCGTCCGATGCTTTAGTGGTCGTCCCCTCGTCCCGCTTATCGACAATTTATGTGCATGCAAAGCTGGGAGTATTACTCAGCGCCACTCGTAGTCTTGATGGTGAGTGTGAAACACTGCCTGTTTCACCAGATGGCGTTACGTAGCACGTGATTGTTTAATAAGCGGGCGGTTTTATTAGTGAGCCCTTGCATACCACCCGAAGGCATACGTTTTGCTTGAAAGAACCCCTCTTTCTATGAATCAATGAACGGAGGTAGTCTTCATGGCTAACGCCTTTGTTTTTTAAAACCTTCAAAAGAACGAGTGGATTATGAAGCCGAAGGATGTATGAGGGATGTTATAATGGCACTGTAGGTACACTGTAATAATTCTGATGTAGCTTTGGAGAATATAGCTTGGACAAAAACACGATTTGCTCTGGCTAAAGATTAACTCCAAGAGCACTCGAAACATTCGATAATACAGCTGCATAAAACTTACCTATGCAGTGAGCGCATGGAATTTGAAGGGCTCGTTTTTTTTTGCATTCACGCCCTAACAGAAACTATGCAATAATGACTCCAACATTTACATTGCGCATCCGATGCTTCAGCAAATCAGCTACGGTACCACTCTGTCCGCTCGTCCACGTTGTGGCGTTCTTATGCTCCTCTAAACAACGGAATGTTAGCGAATGCTTCACTGGGTCATGATGTCAAGTTTACTTTTTTTTCTAGATTCTACGTATCATGCTAATATCATCCAGGGCACAGCTGACAAATAGAGATTCGCATACCACGTAAATGCATCAAACCTGCTAGAACAAGAAAGTTCGTATCAGCGAATAATAGAACAATATTTAAAGAATTTTTTTTTACAACGCGAGTTGGTTAACGCCGCCAGTGGGGCATCTGAGAAGTAGTTTTAAAGATTCAAGTTTCGTCTCTGCTGGGAAAAGCTTTTTTAGCGCTCTCTTTAGTGGGATCGGTATAGTTAAAACACTGCAATAAACGCCCCTTATACGTTCCTTGACCTCACCTCCGGAGTTTGATTATGCTAGTGTAATACTAGAGAAGAAGTATTATATCTTTCTTGGAGCCATTGTTGTGTTGTTTTTGTTAAGGGGTAGATAAATACTTTCATAGCTTACTTTTGTTGATATCCTTGCATTGTGATGTGATTTTTTTTTCATGATCTCGGAGTGAGCGGTTTGGTACTTGCTTACTTATTCTGGCTATTTGTGCTGCTTGAACTGATAGGAATTACTCTTTCATAGGTTTATTTTTACTTTCAGTTTGCTCATTGCATTTCCCTGGCAGTTTTTGTAATTTTTCTTCACGCGCGTAATGCATTCCTCGATAAGCAAGTGACTAAGATGCCAATTAGTTATAGATTTCTTTGTACAAGTACTTTTGAGCATATAATTCAATATTTGCCGCACATTTACTTTAAATACACTCTTTCATTTAGAAATGGAATAATGTTTATATCCGTGAACAATAGATTCGCTTCGTGATTGAGAAAATGACGACTTCTTGATACGCAATTTATTCGGGTACAATTTTACAACAGTTTTTAAACTCAAAAAGGCTACTGAGAGAGTCTGTCAGTAGACTGAAGCAATCTTATAGCAGCTTCTAATGGTATTACAAACAATCTTCGTAGGCGTACTAAAGAGAAAATTTATTATCTAGCTTTTAGTTTTCATTTTCAACTTAAGTCTGCAAGACGTTGCCGTTCATCGCAATTCCTTACGACACACAAAGGACATTCAGAAAAATTTACAAGGTATTCTTAAAGAGTTTTTATTTTGTGGGAAGCTATAGTTGCTTTTTAGAAGTTAAGAGTTCGGCAATAATACCGCTACTATACCTGAAATATCTTTTACCTACGCATGTTTTAGTGGAAGTGTCGTCACGGGTAAGCAGTAGTGTTTGGTCACTTGATATTGGGTGTTTATTGTGGTTTCAATGCTACCCATAAGTATAAATATTTTTTGTGGCACCTTCACGGAATTCTTCAAATTCGTCGCCATTATACAGTGAAATTTATTCACAAGCAGGGCTGGTAAAGTTGCTTTTTATGATTGAAGGTTACATCAATATATTCACTCACGATGCACTGATTTATTCATACGTCACATATAATCACTAAATAGAGGAAACGTCCTGAGGAAGAATAAAGCGTGAAGTGACGAGAAATCATTGAAACGTGACGTCTTATTGGAGCTACGCAGTCGAAGTGTCTTTTTAAAGGCTGAAACCTCAATGTTGCAGCCTTGAAGAACTCGCCTTATCAAAGCGATCATTCAAGTGACACCTTGCAATCCAAAAATTTTGCAACACTAAAAATTACTGCAGTATTGAAAATATCACCGCCCAAGCATTCCGTAGAAAACGTAACTACCGAAAGCTGAATCGTGTGGCCCCGGTGTTTAGCAGTGGGTTTAACCCCACGTGGCACTGAAGCGTCTCGCTTTTTTTTTCAGTTTCCATTTCGGCTTTATTCATTCAGAATACAAAGTTAGCAGGTAGAAGCATGCAGACGAGTTTTATATATGTTCGTTGTACGCAGACAAGTTGTTACATGTTCATGCTTCTTAATGAGGTTGCACACAGCTTTCGCTCAGGTTTACCAGAGTTTATTCCACACGCCGCAAACTCTCTCGCATGATCACGGTCATGGAAGAATGTAATGAGCAGTTCTGTGCATTTTACAAGGCAGCAATCACAATGGTTGTTCTCGAACTACAGGTGGTCGCACGCGTCGCAGCCGAAGCGCATATGCCGCTGGAGAAACTCCCGTCGAATGCGGCATTCGCCCCTGCGAACACACTGCCGCAATCATCACATTAACGACGCGATGCCGCGTTGTCGCAAGCGCCTGACGTCACGATCCAACTCGGCGGGGAGATCTCAGGGTGTATTCTCTATAGTTCACTATATCTCAGGGAAAACGGTGGCGCGTGTGCTTGTTTGCGGCTTCGATGACGTCATTCACAACGCAGCCAAAGGTGCGCGGGCTTGGGAACGACGTAAGTCATAATACGTCATTCATACCCATGACACCGCTGCCAAACAGTTTTGTGTCTCCTAACCATATACAGCTGGCGCTGTAAAACACTGATGTTGAGGCTAACTGGCTGGGAAATCATACTAATGAAACAGAACAGGAAAATCATACATCTCTTCTATGTACACAATTTGTAAATTCATTTTCATGGATTGGAATATCTTCATATCTTGCAAATCTAGGCTTATACAAAACTTGTTGTGTTAAACAATAATTAGGTGCCCTCTGTGTGGTCCACTGCTCCAAAAGGTCACCTCCCCACCGTAGTGGTCTAGTGGTTGTTAGAGAAAAAAATGCTGGTCTAGTAGATAAGATACTCGGCAGCTGACCCGCGCGTCACGGGATCGAATCCTGGCTATGGCGCCTGCATTTTAGACGGAGGCCAAAGCGCTGCAGGCCGGTGCGCTCAGATTTTGGTCCACGTCAAAAAGCCCAAGTTGTTTTAAACTTCCGGAGCCCTGCACTCCAGCGTCTCTCATATTGATATGGTAGTTTTGGGACGTTAGAGATCCCTCCCCATATAAATCAACCAAGTCATCAAATTCTAAAGCTCTCTGTCTGCGCTAGTGAGTTTAGCAATCACACAGTTTAATAAGTGCGGTTAGCAGAGTTTTACTGCTTATAAAAAGTGTGCTTGGGCAAGACCATACGGAAGTCCCAACGCTCGCAGTTAAAGCGTGTGTTTTGTGAAGCCAGTACTTCATTGAGCGGCGCCACCTCAAATACTGAAGGACTTCGCTACTTAACCTGATTTATGAAACACTACAAGAAATTGCTATCGTGATTTTTCTCGTGTGCGCAGTGCGAGATTGTTTGTTTTTCTACGCAATTTTCTATTTCCTTAAAGATTTTTCATGTGGTTTTTGTCGTATACGTCTTACGCCCACACATTATTTATTTATTTTTTTATTTATTTTATCTTTTACAGAATATTGTCATTTCCCCCCATGGGGATTATTACAGGCGTGAGCATCACTGTCAGAACTTTCGACGCTTGAATCAAGAAAAAGCAGAATATTAGAGAGCACA
Organism: Rhipicephalus annulatus; assembly: GCA_013436015.1. Lineage (NCBI taxonomy): Eukaryota > Metazoa > Arthropoda > Arachnida > Ixodida > Ixodidae > Rhipicephalus > Rhipicephalus annulatus. The sequence continues at coordinate 547,878 of WOVY01003138.1, forward strand.
TAATCAGTGAACACAGCATTACGGCATAGAACAATCATACATAGTTATTTGAACGATAACCAAGTACGAAGTACACCAATGGTACACTAACAAAAAACAGGAGTCGAGAAGAAACGAAGCACAGAAAGAAGAAAACACCGATCAAGTATTCTTATGAAGGAACCGTATTAAACAATAAATATATGCAGACAAGTGTTTTAGTATGACAATTGGAAACAGAAAGGGCTGCGTGAAGAAAAACAAGTGATCACTGTACATGCTAACTAGGTTAGAATAGATCAGTGCCTTCCATTAGTTTCATAAAGTTCTCTAATGTTGGCTGCTGTATAATGACTGGACTCAGTGTGTTCCATTCTCGAATTACGCGCGGGAAGAACAAATAGGAAAAAGTATTATTACTAAATGAGTATTCTTCGAGTTCCCATGCATGGCTTCGAGTCGTCGGTCTCGTATCTCGAAAACTCAAGTAAAGATCTGGGTTTATGCAGAATGATTTGTGTAAAAGTAGATAAAGAAATTTGAGCCGGAAAACCTTTGCACGACTGTCAAGGGTGGCTAGACCAGCACGATGTAGTAGAGCAGTAGATGAGTCGTTGCGGTCGTATCTGTTGAAGATAAAGTGCACTGCTTTCCGCTGAACTCTTTCCAGTATAGCGATACTACTCACAGTGTGAGGGAACCACACAATATTAGCATATTCTAAGACCGGGCGGACAGATGTGACGTAAGCAAGAAGCTTCGTTTCATGTGTGGCAAATGACAGGGCCCTTTTAATAAAAAATAATTTGCTCATCGCTTTTTTGGACACTTGACTCGCGTGCTCTGTCCAACTAAGATCAGACGAAATTGTGATACCAAGGTATTTGTACTGGTTAACACTTCGTAGTGGCACATTATTAAAATGGTATTGAAAATCAAACTTAGACACCTTGTTGGTAATAGACATAAATACAGTTTTGTCAATGTTTATAGTCATTTGCCAATCAGCGCACCACTGAGCTATTTTGTTTATTGAATTACTCAACTTCACATGATAATCTTGATGACGTATTTCATTGTAGAGCATATAGTCGTCTGCAAAGAGGCTGAGTTTAACGTCAGCGTAGTTAGTTATGTCATTTATATATATATTCGGAACAACACTGGAGCTAGTAAAAACCCATGCGCGACGCCTGACAACACCGGAGCCAGGTCAAAAGTGTGGATGCCATGCTGTACGTATTGCTTCATCGTGACAGGAATGCGTGAAACAATCTAATACATCATTTGTCTGTAGCATCTAAGCCGGCCATTCATCGTGCGCTACGTTTTTTTTTGTTTTCAGCTAGGGCTGTACACGGCTTCGAATCAAAATAGGGTGGTATTAGCACCAGTTTTAATATGATTCCTATACGCCCCTTATTCTGAGCAATAAATGATACTGGTTTCCACTACGAGCATGACACAAGGACAGTGAAACAAAGACGCGAACAAGCACTTATTGCCAACTTAAAGTTTAAATGGAAACTTGTGAAGTACATATTAACATATGCAAAAACTTGTAAGCATATTCGGTAACACCACACCACACCACAAACCAAACATGACAAAAGCAATAAAATAAATATCTATATCAAACCCACCCTACCAACACCCACTTTACCTTACAATGAATTCCTTAACACCTATGGGTTCTACCACTGTCTAAGTTTCAAACCATCCGGCCCAATTAGCCTAAAGAACCATTTGGGCGAATATATCGTACATCGCAAAGAGCACTTTACTTGTAGTGGCGTTTTTCGTGTGATATGCAATGCATAGCATGTAGCCACTGCGCGCGATGCTCTTTACACATCCATGAGTACCTAGTTACAATTACGATAAATGACTTACTGGAGTAAGTCTGAGACGTTCCAGGAGGCTTCCAGACTGAAAAAAAAAAGTTGCGTGAGATTGAGCAATGAAGAGTGGAAACTTGTTCAATCAGTATTCAGGCGAAAACACTGGTGCGTCGCGAAGCCAAAAGTTGGCATGTCGAACGTGAACACCCATCCATAACACAAATCAAACAGCCACTTATCGCACCGCATCTATCACAATGTTCGCGCACACTTCACCTTTGTGGTTGTGGCATCATTACAAAAATAGCGTGCGCAAGACACTCAAAACATATATCCAAAAATAAGAAGCATTGGTGATAAAAATTATGATATTTATAATTATCTGGCGATCAAGCAAAAAATTCACGTTGTTCACAAAACTTAACTGGGTCGAACACCAGATACACTTATTGGTCTAGCCTAGTGCCGCTATCACAGGCTGAGTTTCTTACCAAGCCGTCGTATAGTAGTCAGACTCTTCCCAGGTGGCGCTGCCAAAAACGCCACCACCAGCGCCCCTACCGCCGAGCTGGCTATAACTGGGTAAGGCAAAGAGAGCCACCCGTAAACGAGCGTGCATAAGCCCCCCCCCCTTTTTTTTTGCTGGCGTTGAAGCATATTTCCCAAATAATCAAGGACCTGGCAAGCTTGGAACGTCAATCTAAAATCTCTTTAAAAAATTAGGACGCTTACCAAAATCAAGTGTGAGTACAACGCCAAAGTTGTTTTAGCGAGCATCGCATGACATCGAGTTTGAGGCAAGCAGCCCAACGTGCGTTCTGTAATGCCTAAATGCCACAAATTTTGGCGTACACTTGAATACAAAGCGACGAAGTACATAAGCGATGATCGTATCTTTCATCAGTGGTACGAAGCTTAATCTATCTGATCGCCCTGCTGATTCTCGCCTTTCCATTTGCATTCTCCATCCATATCTCTCTTCATGTGCGTTGAACTGTTTTACGATGCTTCCCAGAACGTTCTGTTTGTGGTTGCCTTCCGTTTGTGTACACAGCTAATTGCGATACCTACTCCACTTTCTCGGTCTACAACAAAAGGCAAAACTTGGGCATTCAAGATAGCTCGGGCAATCGCGGTTACTAACGGCAAGAAAAATCTTATTGTGGTCATGACCAACATTTCTGGATTTACCTGTAAAACGTTTATGTTAGCATTTGCTAGCTAAAACCAAAACGTAGAGCCTTCAAAGCGTACGAGTGCGATGCTATGTGGTGGTGACCGCTTCAAGTTATCTTTGGTTGTGACATGCGTGATGTTCTTCGCACGCGTCACTAACCATTATTAACACGGCGCGCACCACGCTCTGCTAAGCTTCGTATCCAAAGCTACAATGGTTCTTCGTCAAGGCTGCTTATCACACTTTCTCATGCGACCAGCTGTGCAGAACACGAGTAAGTCACTTACAGAACACGTTCGCGGTTCGCGACGACCCGTACACAGGGCTTGTCTCGCCATTCTGCTTCGCGACCGCTATCGATAAAAGTGAATTGACATGCAATACAATTCACAACGCAACAGTACCATCGACTCAGGCAATTCATCGTATGCCATCGTGCTGTTGCGTCTGCTCTTGTTTTCGCCGTCATTCTCGTGAGTGAACCAGCAAGTGTTTCATGGCAGTTCGGTGAAGCATTCGACTAGCATAGAGAAATTCATAGCTGTTTTTCTGAGTGTTTCATGCGCAAAGGCTCCAAATATTTACCTCAATTGTTATGCTTGCGGTAGTTGCAGCTGGTTGACAAGCAAACAGTTCAAGAAAAGCAGGCTTTGCGCTACCCATAACTGCGTCGACAACTGCCGCTACGGGAGATCAAAACTCTACAGTCTAAAGTCTATGGCACGCTCTTGGGTGAGGCGTACAGAAGGACCTGACTGACTGCGAAGCCAATGGTGACCACTATGGTTTTTCTTGGCAAATGGTTTTCTTGTTTCGCCTAGTCATATGCAGCTCTAGGTGTAAAATTGTGGAAAAAGTTTGAAAAAAGAAAAAGGGCACGAAGAGAAAGAAAGAAAAACCAAAGAGAAAAATGAAGGCTGCCCAGCGCCGCACTTCCCTCGAACTTGCCATGGCAAGTGAAATGTGCCTCAAATGATACTCTCCTGATGACCGGTGCCTTTGGGAGGAAGCTAAGAATGAAGCGTTCTCCTCTAGGTGGTGAGTTTTTAAGCCTAAAGTGTCTCTTGGCATACCGGAACGCAGGAATAACAAACAGCCTTGCTGTCTTTCTTTCTGTATGTCTGTCATCATGATTCACCCACGTGGCGAAAGCTCAAGCCCTTGCTTTACACGCAATTATCTCGATCTGGTGGCTGCATTTCTACTTGTTGAGTTTGCCGTTTTAAAAGCATATATTAAGCATATCTGAGTCTCAATATAATATGTAATATTACGTGGTATGTTTCTTTACTCGAATATACCAAGACTCGTATTTCTACAGACCCAAGTGTTTCTTTCTCTGCGCTGATAATGCAACTTTATGCATAAAAAAGCGCCTTGCCAATGGTATGGTGCTTCCACCTACCAGTGGTCATTGGTTCTGTAAAAGATCGTGTTTCCAAAATTACTGCCAGATAACGTTCATATTATACAGACAGAGAACAGTCGTCCTTCAATGAAGTATGGTCAGACTTCAATGAACTCGGCAACGGATGCCACGTGACCAACTGTTACGCAATGTTGTTATCATAGTCATTTGAAACTCTTCCACGTTTTCGGCGGGAGCGTGTCACATAATTTTTTGCGCAATTCTGCGTAATTTTAGTTTAAGGAATGAATATTACGTGATTGTCTAATATGTGACGAGTTTCTGTGAGGTAATAAGTGCAATATACATTCGCATATACTTACGTTGTTATGTCACGTGCATGCTACGTTATTTTAAGTCGCGTTGTTGCTCTTAAAGCACGTTTTAGTCGCATGACGAAATGTTACACGATGCTACCTATTTGGTACAGAATATTGTGTAAGATTTGAGCACGTAACAGACTCACCCCTCCTAATATTTGTAACCACACCGGAGAAATTGGTGCACGTGTTGTGGTAGTGAATCAAAAGGTTGATAGATAGTTACTCTAGGAACTACATCTACAGTGCAACTTCAAACAATTTTTCCAGAGTTTCGCTTTTTCTCTTGCGCAGTGTCATACAGGTGACAAAAAGGAAGATAGCAGGTGATGTCCTAGAGAAGTACACGTTTCACCTTGAATGATTGGCCCAAGGAGTGGCGTGAAACACTTAGAGACTATAAATAGTCAGCACCCAGAGCGCAGTACAAATTCTTAAACAGGTAAATCGGAAACGTGTGCCCCCGGTGTTTAGCAGTGGGCTCAACTGGACGCTGCAGTGAAGCCTTTCACAATTATTGGTTACACTTTCGTGCTTCTTAATGGGGCTGGACACACGTTAGGCTTATGTTTATTACATTGTTTATACCATACCACACACTAGGCCACACATATTCATGATCATGGACGAATTCAATGAGCAGTTAAATGCGTTTTCAATGCGATGATAAGAGTGGTTGTTCTCATTCCACAGGTGGTCAGAGATGTCGCCCCCAAAACCAAATTGCTGCTGAAGAAACTCGCACCAAAAGCGGGTCTTTGCTGTGGCGATTGTACAACCGCAATTTTAACGTTGACACTGTCGTATCCCCACCGTCACTTGTCGGCGTGATGTTGTTGCAAGTGTTTCACATCAGGAATTAACACGGTGGCCTGGTTTGCAGGATCCAGCCGTCACTGGCACTCGTATTCCCATTCCCGCTATAGCACGCTTTAGAGGGCTGCCAGATCCTCGGTACGCAGTACCTGCTGGCACTCGGCCTCCCGGACCTCTTTTGGTGCCCAGACTGCACTATCGGCGAGCTCTTTCACAATTTCACTGTTGGCGCTCTTCTAGAAGTCTCTGTGTCCTAATCATTTTGAAGGTCTCAGAAGAAACTGATGCCTGCACACTCAGCACCCCAGATTCGACGAGACAGATGACGTCATTTACATTGCAGCCAATGGCGCACGTAGTTGCATGTGACGCTAGGAACGGCGTAGCTGATAGTATAGCCTATGAAGACCGCTCGTGATACCACTGCCAAAGAGTTTTGTGTGTGTGTGTGTGTTTCTTTTAGCCATATACAGCTTTCGATTTAAAACCGCGTTCACCAGACTCCTTTTTTAAACTCAAATGTGTTTCAGACTGGGTCCACTATGACATTAGAGACCTTTTTATGTCAGCAAACGTTGCGCAAAACTTACGCACTAACAGGAGGCAAAATGTTCCTATCAATGGAAGTTGAACGAAAGCCCTTTCGGTCCGCGACATAAGAGAGCGGGCACGCTACCCACTACGCACGGGCCCCATGCTACAATTCTCATCGTAAAGTACAGCAACAAGCTTCATGACCCTGACATCCACTATTACAACTCCAACACGTCATTCAGAGGCGTTCATTCCATTCGGAAAATTTTCAATAAAAGTTCAATTTTGTGAATGCATTAACACAAAGCCAGATGGCGGCATCACCCTTATCTCCGGTGTCACTCATTGCATCTATATATTCCAAACATGACTCTGCGTCAACTGACTGTAACTCCAACTTCTCTATTTAGGCTGTTCCTACGGAAAATGGCGGCCGTCCATTAGAGCACACATGACGCACGTATCGCTTCTCTCAATCGAAGCAGTGGCGTTTATTTAACTAATATGGCCCAAGCATTAGGACGATTTTGCCTGAGTTTAGCCTTCTTCAGACCAAGTTTGGCCTCCATTCGGCGATGGCTGTTTTAGCGGTCACACCACATTTTCTCATTTTTCTTTCACCGTTCACTACCACAGCTATAACAAGCAAGTATAACCACAAGGGTTTGCTCATTCAATAATTATGGACGTTAGTCAATAAAATGGCAATGTGTCACTACGCGTCTGCACAGGCGCATTCACTATCAGTGGTTCTATAGCTGTCAAACGTCAAGAGGCTGCGCCAAATTTCAATTTATCAATTCACAGTGACCGTTGAACCACTTCTGTAAAGACAAGTTTATTTTTCGTGTTATACTCATTATTAGACGGAGCGATGAACAAAGCTTCCTTTGCGAAATTGTGAAACATGCGTGGTAAATAGAAAGACGGGAAATCAAGTCACTTTCGCACTAACATTGCCCATCAAGTCACTTTCGCACTATTTTTGCCCAGTCTGAAGGACGAGCGCCACAATGCAGACTTCCATTTTCCTTTTTCTTTCTTTGTTCTCCTTCTTTTTGTGTTTTTGTCTTATATGCAATTGAATATCAATTTCGCTTTCTTTATACTTTTGTCCTCCTGTATGTATTTTATTTGTTGGCAATGTCTGTTTCTCTACTTGAGCATCTTTTTTTTCATGCTTTCCTGTGTCCAATTTATTGCTCGCTATCAATAAGCAATTCGCAGACAGCACTAGTGCGATTTTTTGCTTTAGTAGCCTGAGTCTACTTCGCACTTGTACCTGGTAGAAAACATGAGGGAAATTTTGTGAGCCTGAATAATACAATGGTTCGTCGAGAGATCAAGCACTTACCCCACTTGGACCAGGAACAGGGCTTAGTGGCCTTGGTGGCTGAAAATAAACAATTTACAATGACGTTATTTTATAATAGGAAACGGCAGTATTGTGGAAATAATTTTAGGGAGTGCTTCATGTACATTTTGGCACCAGTATTTATCAAGTTGGAGTTGGATTGTCTAGGTGCCCAAATTTTGACAGACTTAATTTCTGGGCAGGTCGCAAGGACATCGACAGTGCATATCTGAGAGCAGTACACCATTCGAATTTAAACCTTAAAAGCTCTACAATAGTCCCTGAAGGCTAGTTACTGGCCATCTGGCGGTATTCTTGAGTTATGAGCAGAAATGTCTAAATTTTATTGAGGCTGCCTGAGTGGTATGGCTCTTAATTTTTTAAGTTATGGCACCTATATTGCATGAGTAGCTTTACGTAGCTGAGTTCACTTCAGTGATGTCACACATATGATTCTGTCATTTTATTCTGTAGGCTCTTGATGGCATTTTGATTGCACAAACCTGTTTTTGGTTGAAATAACTTAATAGGCCGTGTGATCAAAAGGTGGAGCCCGTGACGCTATGATAAGCATTTCACTCACTAGGTGCAGACATTTCAATATCATTACTAAACTTAAGAGTCCCCTCAACTTGTAGAATAACTGTAAATAAACATGCTTGTAGAAACTCACTGGTTCGAAAATCACCCGACTAATATAGGCTTCAGCGTACAAATCATCAAACTTCATGCTTTAATCTAAATTGGTAAGTTCTTGTTCTGCTAAGTATATACTGCTATGGAACTATTATTGTAAAATATCAAATGTGGGTCTGTGTGCTTCCCGTCGTTATGAGCTCCCAATGCGAAGACAAAGCATTTTCTTAGTATGTTTTTCACTCCAGAGTTGAGCGATAACAAAATCTTTTTTTTACTTCTTTTACAGGAGTGGCAGAAAACATCAAGTGCTTAGGGCTAAGAGACGGCTTTTGAATGGGCCTCAGATGATTACTACACAGCGACTACACAACAACAGCGACTGCGTTTCCTCGAGCCAACAAGTCGTTGCACAGCACTACACCCGATTAACTGCCAGCATCATTTCGTTATCATTCGTTTATAAGCGGTCACATTTAATTTGGTGTCCTGGTTTCGTAAGTGGGTTTCATGTTATCGTCGGTGAGAGTTTTCCATTTATGAAGAGTCATGTGGTTTTTCTCAACGCTGCTTACTGCTGCAGAATATCCGCTGCAACATAACAATGATGCGTCGACAAAGAAACATCATCGAAGAGTAAAGCCTTCCCTTGTCGTCTTTCAATTAGCGTCTTTTGTTTTTCAAGATAAAATATGTGGTTTTATGCTATATCCCTAGTATTTTATTGTTACTCTTTGGCTTGTATAGAAGTGCCCATATGCAATTACTAACGATCAATAAATGATACATCGAAAGCAGCATTGTATTAAATACGAAGCATTTCTTAGCGAACTTCGGTGATTTTGAGCATATATATATATATTTATATCCTGATGAAGGCCAGACTCTAGGCCGAAACGTTGCAATAAACCACGTTGTGACCGCTCACGGAGGATCTACTTGAATATATATATATATATATATATATATATATATATATATATATATATATATATATATATATATATATATATATATATATATGTATGTATATATATATATATATATATATATCTTGTAAGATGGCGTCGAGTACACTCAATACTCTTCTTTTCAAGGCGGTGACCAAGGGGTTCAAGGCGGTGCCAATGGTTTACCATCGTTAAACCGCACAAGGCCGGGTGCTATGGTAAGCCCCGCCGGTTCGGAGCGAACTGATGAAGCTATAAACACGTCACCGTTACCTATAGTAACCGAAGCGATCGTTAGAAGTTGTTCATCTCCTGGCGGAATGAAACAATCAGTGGCAGCAACGAAACGGATGCTGTATGGATCGACATCGGATGAACTCTTAGTAGCTGACATTTGAGTGACTCGCTGACGACACGAAATGAAAGCTGATGCCGAAGAAAGGAAGCCCCATCCTAAAATTACTGTGTGAGCGCACAAAGAAAGTACAACAAACTGAATGTGGTGAAGGATGCCATCTATGAAAACGCGGACTGTGCAAACACTTGAAGGCTGAATAGGGACTCCATCTGCGCAACGAAGGGGAGGACCATCATTGGGCGTCCTAACTTTTTTCAAGCGGGCACAAAAGTCTGCACAAATTACGGAAAGTGATGCGCCTGTGTCTACCAGTGCCTCTGTCTGTATACCTTCAACATACACCAATAAAACATTAGATGGGCGGTCCGGAGGAGTTTGGCGCAGTTTGAAAGATGCAGCTTTCCCTCCCGAAGCTGCACTGTTTAGTTTTCTAGTTTGCGGTCGGGAATTGAAGTAGAAGGTCGGAGAGGAGAAGAGGAACGCCGCATCGGTGAAGGTGAGCGACGACGTGAGAACCGGGAACTGCCAACTGGGACAAAGTTCTGCGGAGACGGCGACCGACGTGTGCTGTTCAGATACAGCCGGCGATAGGGTGGTCCAGTGGCGTAGAAGCCGTCCCGATCAAGGTTATCGTAGCTTCGTCGTTCGTCTTGCTGACGGTGTCGGCAAAACCTTGAAATATGACCACGGATGCCGCAATAGAAGCAAGTCGGCCCCGAACTGCGCCAGGCGTTGTAAGGCTGAGAATATGGTCACGGTGCGAGTGAGTTTAGCGAACCATGCACTTCAGGCGCTAATAGCTGCATTGGGCTTTGCTGGGATGCAGGTGTCTTAGCAGCAACCTGAGCATACGTTGGCATGGCCGCAGGATATGAGCTCGGGACAGGTGTGACAATCATCGAGGCCAGGCTTTGGTGGGGCGTAGATGTCGTTGCCGCAACGTGGGCATAACTTGGAATAGGCATGAGATGTGAATTCAGAACTGGTGTACCGGTCATCAAGGCCAGTTCCTCCCTCACGACGTCACGTAAACTAGTAGTGGGTGGCATCGTTCGGATATAGAGGTGGCGAGGTGAAGCCTGCGCATGAAGTTCCTCGCGGATGATAGAGCGTATGAATGCACGCAGCTCTGTTATATCATGACTTGAGCTCAGATCAGACATATCAGGTTGTACCCGAGTGGTCTGAAGCTCCTCAAGGCGATGACAGGTAGCGACGACATCGGCTACGGTTAGGGGATTTTGCGCCACAAGCGCATTAAAAGCAACAGTCGCAATTCCTTTTAGCAGGTGGCACACACGGTCGTTTTCCGCCATATGGTTGTCGATGCGGTGGCAAAGGGCGAGAGCATCTTCAATGTAAGAAGTGTAAGACTCGCCGCGGCGTTGAACACGTGCACCAAGCTTCTTTTTGGCGATATCCGGGCGCACTGACGGGTTGGCAAAAATATGGCGGAGCTGGCGTGTAAAGGCGGGCCATGTCGGAAAATCTGTGGCGTGGTTGAAAACCACGTTTCTTCGACGCCGCTCAAGTAGAATGCAACGTGGGTGAGTTTCGCAGGCTCATCCCAGTTGTTCATAACATTCACGCGGTCACACTCCTCTAGCCAGTTTTCAACGTCTTCACCCGGAAGCCCTGCGAACAACGGAGGATGCTTTTGAGGGCTGGTGACCAGGTGAGAAGGGTTTCTTGGCAGTGGGAGCGGTGGCGAAGCTGACACGCTGGGCTGGGCGGCTTGCAACATTACTGGACACAGGTCGCTTAAGCGGCAGCATGAACGGAGCTCCAGGGATGTGTTCTAGAAGATGCTGGGGTGTCCGAGAACGCGAGAGGGCGGAGGAACCGGGCAGCACTCTCCACCACTTGTAAGATGACGTCCAGTACACTCAAGACTCTCCTTTATTGACTCGAGTATGTGCCCCACAACCTAAACTTGACTGGTGATGATGAGCATGTACAAATGAAAAGATGGGACGCATAAATATTGCTCACAATATATATATATACATATATATATATATATATATATATATATATATATATATATATATATATATATATATATAATGGTATCGATGCGAAACGAAACTTGGTATGGCACAACACGACGATATGAAGAACATATTTGACTAGTCATACCATGCAAATTATGACATACATGTCATGAATGTCATGATTCAGATTACATGGTCCTGCAGCTCTTGCGGTGGTTTAACTCACATGGCATGTTGCAAAGCTGGTAAGGTAGGGCATGATTGCATGGCGAACACAAGCGACGGACCCTAACACGAAAATTATGACCTGCGTAACATGTAACAACATGACTATTGGCCACGCTCATAATGCGCTCGTGGCCGTTTCGCTAGCGTCACATATACCTAATTTGGTAATTCAGTACATGAATAGATGACGAAGGTATGTGACTGCTGCAAACTTGATAATGATGGGGTGCGTGTCATGTAACAACATGTCTACATGCCGCTCTAGTGGTGGGCTGGCAGCCGTTTCACTAGCTTCACTTATACCAAATTTGGTATCACGGGACGTGAATGAATGACGAAGGTACGATACTGGCGCAAACATGATAAACATATGATGTGTGTCATGTAACACCATGACTGTAACGCCATGATGCGCTCACGGCCGTTTCGATGGCTTCACATGTACCAAACTCGGCATTACGTGGGGCGAACGGACCACATAGGTATATGACACGTCCAAGGATGATAATCATGACATGCATGTCATTTAACAGCATGCCTAATTGCCACAATGATGATGCACTCGTGGCCGTTTCCCTAGCTTCATATAGGCCAAATTTGGTATTACGAGACACCAATGGATGACGAAGGTAGGCGACTGGTGCAAACATGAAAATCATGAGATGTGTGTGATGTGAGAACATGACTACATGCCACAGTCAAGGCGGCAATACATTTCGATGTGAAAGAATGCACGTGCTTGCCGGCGTTAATTTCGTCGCATATCGCCGGCGTTGCCACGCCAGGCGCCGGTCCTGCATATACTCGCAGGTGCGCGCCGCGCTGCGTTGCTTTGACGCATGCGCGTTTCAGCACGTCCGGCGTCCTTCTGTCACAAAAAGAGGAAGACGCAGTGTTGTCTGGGCAACGCGTTGGTCTTGGTAATGCATCGCCGCAAAATACAGCATATCTCATTTCGCGCCGGTTGCCGTCGGGCCGCGCCGACGGACGCTAGTTGCGCCAGGCGTCGGACTAAATAGTGCTCGCGTTTCGCTAACGTAGCGTCGCTGTGCCCAGCGTGCGCGCGCGTCAACGCTACATTGGAGTACACTGGGCCCTTCATGACGCGCTCCGGCCCTATCGATAGCTCCACATATACCAAGTTTGCTGTTACGTGACGTCAATAGAGGAAATATATGACTGGTGCAAACATAATAATCCTGGCACTCATGTCGTGCAACAATGTGACAACATGCCACGCTCATTACATGCTCGCCACCGTTTCGCTAGCTTCACATATACCAAATTGCGTGTCACGTGTCGTGAATAGATGACGAAGCTAAAAGACAAATCCATATATGATAATCATGACATGGAAGTCATGTACGGCCTCACTGACTTCGAACTTGCGGCGTTGTGTTCGTTTTCAAGTGACATATCTACATTTCTCATTCGTGCTTCGCATACTATCGATTCCCAATGTACGTGAGATCTGCCATTTTTTCCACCAGTACAGTTATTGCGTGGTGCCTTTTCTGGACACCGATGAGTACACAGTTATCAAAAGATTACTGACATACCGGAATATTTGAGTAACCTTGGGGTCCTGGGGGGCTTCCAGCCTGAAAAAGTAATAGCGTGACAAAGAGTAACTGAGAATGTAAACAGGTACATTCTCTTAGCTAATTGTTTGTTCCGGCAAAAACATTAAATGCGTCATGACTTTTCATGAACATGAAAAGTTTCGTTCATAGGGTTTCATACAGTAATAACTAGAGTTTAGTCTGGCGCTAGTGTTTACAGGGTTCCTTCAGCGGTGCTTGTACGTCCATGGGAAATATGGGAAGTACGAGCTTCGAATTCGCTTCGGATGGATTACATTCTTGAGATACGGGACACTTCTTTTCCGAGTGTAAAACAAAGTGACATGAAGTCAAACTTAATTGAAAACTGCTTTACTCTTTTACTTGTAAATCTTGTTGCTAATTGTTTCCTTGACCATGAGGCAGAGGTGATCGACACCTGGACAAATGTAGCTACCAGGGTATGTATTGCTCCGTCATTCGTTTCCAGACTTAGTGTCAATGTAAAATGAATTATTTTTGACAACACTTCAAAGAAACACACTTGACTTGACCTCGAAAGTACGCAATATCTATTTATGGGAATAACAGTACAGTATTAAAGACACACACTTAACGTTCCATCTGCTGCGATGCCAGGTGCGTCTATCGAAAAGGTCGTCCGGGTCTCTGCCCCAAATGTACCTGTCGTTTTGTTGTGAAGTCAAGTGAAAAGAGCGTTGACGGTGTGTCTGCTTTGTTTAACCGTCGTTTCTAATGGGTTTAGGCAAGACGCGCGCGTGAAAAAACACAAACTCGATGAAATATCCTGCACTGGCATGAGTCGCTACATCTATGAGCAGCGGGGAGTGGACGACGTTTCGTTTAAACTGTCAAATACGACTCGTATCCAATGTCGCATCAAATTAAAAGACCTAGTAGTCTTCAGCATCTTCGAACAACAAAGGCACTGTTTGAGTGCTCTTTATCGCACCGCACTACCCGCGCTGCGCGAAGAATGAAACTGAAACTGTAAAAAAAGCCTCGGCACAGCTTTCTAGATAACCCTATCCAATCCTAAGCCTGTACTTCCCATAATTTCTATGGAGGTACACGATTGCAGCGCCACATTGCTCTATAGGTATTATTGTATAAGACTATGGTTTCATTCAAACAAGAATCCGCTAAAGCACACTGCATGTGTACTATGTTTTATTATGGTAGCCTTGCCTCGCGAACCAAAAAGATCAGAATTAGCGAGAAATATCCCATGATGCGCAATCCCGAAGAGCTTGATTGTGGGTCACAAACTACCTAGAATCAATCAGCATGGTTTTTAGCGAGATTGCTGGATATGTGTTCTAATGTTGTTTCATTCTTTCTGCATGAATACAGTTATATTGTCGTTCTTTGATAAGTGTGAGTCATGCACAATTAGTACCAGTGTGATTGCTATATTTATTGCCTTGAATACAGTTTGCATTGATACGCGGTAGAAAATATGATAAACATTTTGCGAATCTGAATAGAAACATTGTTTTTTCTCGGAATAAACCACTTACCCAGCTTGGACCAGCAACAGGGCTTAATGGTGGTGGAGACTAGAAACAGTACAGCATAACAATTTAGAAAGAGAAACACCAGCAGGAACACAAGCTTGATTGCCTCTATCATTTTAACAACAGCCTTTACAAACTTATAGTAAAAACTGTCTAGCTGCCAGTGTTTTACTGGGGACCTGTTTTCTAGGCAGGTTGCGTGTACTTTGACACTGCACGTCTCAGAACAGCACACCGTTCAAGTATCACTAAGTGAAGCATTGCAGGAGATTCTTAGAGTGAGTTAGGGACCCTTGGGTGGCATTGCTGTGCAAGAATGAGACTTTTTCAAGTTTAGGTAAGGCTGCATATGCGGCCCTACACTGTAGTCTCGAAATTAGGGAACCCGTGGTAGCTCAGCACTTTCGGGTAGTTATTTTAGCTAAGCGATTTCACACACGCAATGCTACAATAATCCTTGTCAACTACTTCTTCAATGCAAAACCCTATTTTGGTTTTAATCGTTAATTAGATGTATGCCATGCAGAGTCCATTTAGCTCAAACTTTTGTGCCTTTTCATAATGTAGAGAAAAGCGTTCGAATAATCCTTCGCTACCAACTTCCTTAAGTGTTGACTCCAATGGTTCAGGCATAGCAAAAAATTCCCTTTTCACATTACACAAAATTTCAAGAGGTTTGCATCTAGGTTGGAAGGCGAGTTGAAAAAGATAATCTTGTGGCTTTCCTTGTATCATCGAAATATTGTACGCAAAACCACGCTTAGAAAAATAAATGACACTCCTCTGTCCTGCTGACAAAATGAGCTGAGACGGGATTGGTGTTCAGCTGCATCAGTGGTAAGGTTATCATAACGTAATAAATCCACGTGCTGTAGGCTTGGTGGGAAGTTAACTGCATTGCCACAATTGCTTGAGACGTTTTCGCACCATTAAGTGATTACTTGTACAAAGAAGATGACGCAGAGCAAAACATCACTTGTGCCAGGCCCCGTCGAAGTCACCAACTGTATTACATTTCATCTGGGTTGAGCAAACCATCATGCAAACCTGTTCAGCTGGTGCACTAGTATACCACAGTCTACTGCTCAGCCAAAGGCCGGGAGATAGAGTCGCGGCTGTTGAGCTTGGCCTTGCATTTCCATGACAGTAAACCCACCTCCTTAGATTCACGTGCATCTTAGGGAGGCCTAGTTGCTCGAGCTGTCCGGAGACCTCCACTACGTAACTTTTTATTACAATACGTTAACTAGTCACTAAATTTTCGCAAAATTATTATTCGCTTTGTACCTCGAGAAGCGGCTGTGTAGGTCCCTACACATTCGTTTGTCCACTGTGCTGCCCCCTGTGAGTGCCAAATGGAATTACCTCTCAGCTGGAACCGCACTTAAAAATGCGATATTGTAATACGTTCACATAGAATTTGAAGTTAACAATTTGACGTTGCGCCACAACCTGAAAGTCATCGGAGGAATTTTTTAGTAATCCCCTCAGTCACATTCACACACTTTTGTTTCACTAACCTTATACAACACGCTGCATACTTATATTGTACTATTCAATGAGTCTGCTCTATTTATCAGATGTCCAGTTCATTTCAACGCCTGCTCGTTACTCTTGCCCTTCATGTCTTTTACCGTAAAAGATCTTTGCGGAGCGAAGCATATCAGCTGAGAGCAGCCCTTTAGCATGTGATATTTCCTGTGTTGCCCTTTTGCGCGTAGGTAAGTATGTTCTGGGCATTCGATAAGAGAACTTTCCTAGTGTCTTCTGCGATGTTCTAGAATTCCTTCCGTTTCAATGAGCTGATGACACGTACCCATAAAACCAGGGGATCGTAGATTAGCAATACTGAAGTATTTGCAATGATACTGTGCTGTGGGAAGATTTCTATATGTTTTCTATAGGTAGACGCTATGTAACCGCTTCGCTTAACGTAGCTGATTTTATATATTGTATTGAGATAAAACACTTGCCGGAGAGTCACTAATGACGATAACATCCTGAGGTTCGGTGCGCGAAGGCTGAAAAGAAAATAGCATGGCATTCAAGGCATAAATAAATACAAACATTCTTAACTGAATGTTAATTTCAACAATGGCTATGAGAGAGAACTAGAACTTGTCAAACTACCAATATTGTAAAAAGCCCCGTCATGTAAATAACTCATACGAAGCTAAATACTGCCCCACTATAGTAACTTTATATGTATATATAAACAATGAAAGCCTTTTTGTTGATAATGTCGCCAAACATTTTTACAGTGTGCTTTCGATGATATTGTTAAAACTGACGGTGAATTTTCTTTCAGAGGTCATGTGTGATTGGTGTGCGTTTGCTGAATTATTTATCTATGAAATGAGTGCTGCTTGAAATCATTTACCTTTCTATTGTATTAAGGTGACGCAAGCGCTACATGGTATTCATAGTGTTTTTCCCACACTTCTAGTGCACAATTTTATGCGCGAGTTCTGCATAAGTTGATAAGTAAGCGTTTACTTTTGTGTGCTCAGCTGTGTGAATGTATTAAGCTGACAAAGCGTGCTCTCGTTATTTCAGCAAATTATTCAGGTATGGTGTGGCGGCAAGCAGCTGTGATATTGACCATATCACCTAAAATGCTCATCCTAACGTTAAGCAGGAAAAAGTTCCTATACCTGAAAAAATTGTTTGCTTTGAATTTTAAAATATGATGTTTGTCTTATAAACAAAACATAATAGCAGGTAATTTTATAAGATCTTCGGTAATATTTGCGTTCCATGAGAATTATTCAAACACCTGAGGTTGTACATTAGCTTCTTCAGTGTTCCGTCGAAACACGCTCCAAGTTTTCATTAGAAAACATGCTTTGTATGCCCACCAAGGCACCCACCAAGGCACATTGATGACATAAATGTCATCAATAGAAACTTCGTGTTTATTTGAAATGATAAACAACGCATTTTTATTTCAAACCAGGTGAAGCTGCGGGAAAATATTCTTCTTTTTCTTAACGTTACGCTCGTAATAATAAATATACATATTTCTTATTTTCAGCAGTTTTTAAATGCTGAAATATATTCTCCACCGTCTCCGGCACGCCCAGGAAGCCGCCTCAGTCCTAGTGCTTGTAGGCCCGCCTCGCTAAATACCGCCATACACTTACAATAAAGTTTTCACGCACTTCTCAGCGCGTGTACAGTGCAAATGTGTCACACTGGATGGTCTCCATCATGACTAAAAGTATATACGCTGCCAATGTATATACTGCGCACGTTAAAAATTGGAATTTCGGTTTCCTACTTAAATTGTTCCTTTTGGCTAAGTAGCGGATAGAAATATATACTAAAATCTGCTAAGAAGCTCAAATTTTGCTACTGAAAAGCATAGCCATGATTGTCGCTGTGTATGTTAGTCACCTACAAGTGCATGACAAGGCGTAAATGCGTTAGAACAATTTATAGGCATAAATGCCTTAAATCTTTAAAGAAATGTACATGTTTTTTCAACTTGATCTCATACCCGTGTTTATGTAAATGACGCCTGTTTTGTCATCACCGTTTGAGTATGTCCAAGAAGGAAATGTTCTGTTGAGTGTTATTGACGTTTGTGGCAATAAATGTTTTCTGAACAAATCTTTAAATGCACCTATGAGAGGGACGGCTCACTGCCTTCCCGTAAATTAGTATGAAGTACTCAAAATCGCTCACTTCTTTCTGAATACAGCACCGTTGCCACCCGTGTTCCTGTCATTTTCTTCTGTGATGGCATCCGAAGAATTCACTTAGTGGATATGAGTGAATTTATCCCGTCACGACGTCAGGAGGTGTCGTCATAAGAACACAGAAATATTACCCCTTTTTATAGCGTTTTCTTGCTTTCTTTTCAGCGCTATTCCCAATTGAAATTAAGCTTCTGCTTTCATTTCTTTGTGTAATTTGACGATTATTACATCATGCTGTTTTGAATTTGTTAAACGGCCCGCCACGGTAGCCTAGTAGCTGAGGTACTTGGCTGCTGACCCGCAGGTCGCGGAAATGAATCCTGGCTGCGGCAGCAGCATTTTCGATGCAGACGGAAATGCTGTAGGCCTGTGTGCTTAGATTTAGGCGCACGTTGAATAACTCTATGTGGTCGTAATTTCTGAATCCCTCCACTATGGCATCTTTCATATTCATAGGGTAGTTTTGGGACGTTGAACTCTACATATCAATCAATAAACTTGTTAAACTTGGGTACTGGCAAGCAAGCTTTTTATAAATAAAGACAGCTGAAGTGTTGTGCTTATATTCCCGTGGGAGGCATATGCGTCACACATCTGCAAAAAATAAGAAGCTTGGAATAAGAAGGAGTGCTGAAGCAGTGAACACTTGTTTTATTATAGGGTGTTGCTAGAGCCAACGATTTATTAACAGACCTGCTTTTACAATGCTAAAACATGAGAGCAACAGTTTTGATGAAGGCAAGTTCACTTGCCGAAACAGTGTCTTAAATAAGACTAGTGATCCAAGTATTTTGCTCCATGAGCAGGCGCAGTAATGAAACCTGAAACTGGGTTTATTTTATTCAAGTTTAACATGAGCGTTGCATATTGCTAGGTACAAATCTCGGAAAATTATTCGTGAGGCGTCACAGTATTTTCTTGTCTTGCGAATAAAGGCCTATAAGGCAACTCTAACCTAAAAGGAATTGTGCTCTTTTTGTGCGGCTTGCTGCTACTAACACCCTAACCAAAATCAAGAGATGGTCTGAGAGTATTTTGTATACGGTCAAGTTTACTACAAGCTCAGAGGAGGCATGAGTGCATTTTTATGAGTTATATTGAAGACGTCAATGATTTCTACAGACGTGTGGGCGCCGCATTGACGTAACCGAAAATATCAGGCACATCACAAAAAAGGTTGAGACTAACTCTTCTCAAATGCTCTTGACCAGAAGCCCGATCACAGTAAATGACGTCAATAGGTTGTTCGAAAGCTACGATGAATTGCAAGCAGTGAGTTCTGATAATACGTCCTCCAGCGCACTATTTCGCATCATTGTCTAACATGACCAGCGTTCATGACTAGGATTCGCTGATAGCCAAAGTAAAAGCTTTGTCCACGAAAAATTCGCATGCCAGCTCTCCTCCGTGCCCTTCGTACAACAACCTACACCAACTCTACCTTTGTCTTTCAATGGCGCCATTCAAGGAGAAGTTGTTGAGGTGCAACCAGCTGCCCGCGAGTATAATCTTGTGACTGCTCTACTCACCTACGCCACGGCTGCGGCCTTGCAAACTTGTAAAGTGCCTGCACCTCCGTTCTGGCCACCTGTGAGCTATCCCCACCTCCAGTCTACAGCTCCGGCACTCACACCACCAACCCGTGGTGCATTCTCGACGATCCCCCTACATTTTTCGTATGTCGTCACAAGGCATTGCCGCCGCCGGCCACACGTTACCAACGAGAACCACCGAGAGCCATTTTTCTCTCTTGACTCCAACGCGCATTACGCCTCGTCCACTCGTTACGCAAGCTCGATACCAGGACGACCAGCGCTCCCGATTGGGACATTTTTGCTCGCGCTCAACGCACTGCCTCTCACCTTATGCGTGGATGGTCCGTGCCTAACGAAGAGGGAAACTAGACAACGCAGTTCCTGAGGCAAGAACTGTGCAGGGTTTGGTTAGCCTAAGTACTCATTCGCCACCTGTCATTCTTACTGACACGCTCGTCAAAATTGTCGCTGCAGTCGCTCTTCTAGATACCAGTGCTGCTGTTTCTTTGGCCGATTCTGAATTTCTCCACTCGATTTTAAGGTCAAGACGCCTTTTTTTGGACTGTCCCTTCGCACACCCATTGCACCACCTGTTCAACCAACCGCAGTCCTTTTGCGAGCATACAACGTACCAGCACCTCAGGTACCAGCTCCTCCCCATCCTTAAGCGCTACAGCACGGGTGACAATCCAGGACGTTCTGTATACGATAGAGTTGGTTGTTCTTTCTTAGTGCTCCTATACCATTATCTCGAGGTGCGATGCTTTGCTGCGTCAAAACGCCGTCATCGACTGGGCTGGGGCTGAGTTTGAAATATGCACACCAAATAACCAGGCTCCGTCGTCACCCATCTGCCGCTAAACTTGGCGTTAACGACGACACCTACACCTCTCCATGCTGTTTTGCCTTCGTACTAGTTTCATGAAGAGCTATATCCGACGGCACGGTTTTCTTCACGCCATGTCAAATATTCGTTGCCAAAAGAGTCATCCAGCTGCCTTCTACCACAATGCCATTATACTCATTAGTCATCGCCTTTTTGGCTGCTTTATTTGTTTATTATTTACCCTCAGGCTCCACAAACAATAAAGAAGGGAGTGGTAAAACAAGTTTGTAGGTACAAGAGGCAATGCAATGTTCCTGATTATACAACAGCAGATTGAAACAGCGATAAAGGAAAGAAATTGGTAAATAACAAAATGGCGTATAAGAAAATATAAAGATGCATTCTTGTGAGAAAAAGGTAAAAATAACGTTTGTGAGTATACAATGAGCGTTGCTATAGTTCAGTGCAACAGATAACAGATACAACAGGTAACAGTGAAATCTAAAATATAGAAGTGTATAAGATGAAAACTACTACCAGGTATTCAAAAAGGCCATGAAAATCTGTGGTGCACCACGTCACAAAGAAATAGGGTTCGATTTGTTTCTGTGTCGATTTCCGGCAATCGATGAAGATCACACTGAAGAATTTCTATTCTCTGCCACGTATTGTCAATGCTTTTGACTGTGTACAGAGTGCCCAGTTCTTTTCGTCGTTAGACTTGCAGTCACACTACAGTCAATTGCTGATGGCGGAAGCTGATCGCCCAAAACGGTTTTTGTCACGCCAGATGGCGTATATAAGCTCACCGTCATGCCTTTCAGGCTTTGCAGCAGGACTCCAGCGTTGCGAGCGAATGATGGAGAACATTCCTCGTGGCCATAAATAGAAGAAATGGCTTGTGCTGCCTCGATGACACTATTATAATGAAAGAATGATGACAACTAAAGGGAACAGCAAGCATCATCGCAGAGTAAGGCACCACGAGATCGGCGCTCGAGCTCCTCCATCTTCCTCGTCCTGTCGCTATCTCCAATCTCCCACCTGCCCGTTTGGTTCGCCCAATAAACCTCTTTACATTTGGTGGATTGTGCTGGGTAACCACATCGCCTACGACCTGGAACTCCGATCCCGCACCCTGCCGTCGACCATGCAAGTTGACGCTGCCCAACAAACAATACCTCTCGCGGCCGCTACTTGCCCCGGCCCGGTTCATCAGCGAGACCCCCCGATCTTTGCCGGCACCGAAGACCAGGACGTTGAGGACCGGCTGTCGTCATACGAGAAAGTCAGTGGACCCAACAGGTGGGATGACGCTGCTAAGTTAGGCACTGTCAATTTTTATCTCACCGACGTGGCCAAGCTGTGGTATACGAACCACGAAGCCGAGTTCGCGAATTGGTCCGCCTTCAAGGAGGCAATATGTGCCGTTTTTGGTCGTCCTGCCTTACGGAAGCCACGCGCCGAACAACGTCTGCGCACACGGGCACAGCAGCCAGGTGAAACTTTCACATCATATATAGAAGATGTGATCGATCTCTGCCAGCGCGTCGATGCTTCCATGAGCGATAGTGCGAAGATACAGCCCATTATGAAGGGCGTCGACGATGACGTTTTCCAGATGCTTCTCGAGAAGTCTCCTAGCACTGTGGCAGAAGTAGTGACTTTGTGCCAAACCTATGATGAATTGCGGAGGCAACGAGCTCAGACGCGACGCTCATTCCACACAATCCAACCAGTGACCGCACTGGACGCTATGACTGACCAGACAAATCTTCTCGCACAAATGAAAGACTTCGTGCGAGAGGAAGTGCCTCGGCAGCTTTCTCTGCTGCCTTTTGCTCAACGCCAGGAACTCTTGCACCAACAGCCACTGCGACATCCACCACCATTGGCTCCCATGCTCCGACATGTGGTCCAGGAGCAGATTTCCGAGGCTATGCCGGTGCCCTTGCAGCAGCCCCCCCGTCACCGCGCCTCTTACTTACGCTGAGGCACAAAAGCGGCAGCAGCGACACCACACCCCGCCGTTCCAGGGACTGCCGTATACCTCAGCCCCGACTCAGCCGTCCACCGCCTGGGTTCCTCCCATTGCCACCACAGCCTCGACTCACCCGTCTGCCGCATGGACTGGTCCCCTCGTCGCCAATACTTGGAGAACGCGCGATAACCAGCCCATCTGTTTTGCTTGTGGCGGCCCTGGCCATATCGCCCGTTACTGCCGTCGTCGCGTGCCGGGATACACAGACGCCCGGACACAGAACAGCTTTATGGGCCTTTCTTCATCCCGTCTGGAAAATTCTGACCTTCAGTCAAGCTCGTCTTCACGGGAATGTCCGCGTACTATGTCTGGTCGCTCACCTTTACCCCGTCGTCGCTCCCTGTCACCCATGCGTCGTCGGCCAGCTCCTGAACACGAGGGAAACTAACCGCCGCAGTTCAGGAGGCAAGAACTGCGCTGTCGAAATGCTCAAGTCTTCGGACATTGCCGTCGAATATTGTCGAAGTTTTTGTAGAAGGTACTCGAGCATATGCTCTAGTGGATAGTGGTGCTGCCGTTTCCGTGATAGACGCTAAACTTTGCCCCAAGCTCCGAAAAGTGACGACGCCTCTTAATATGATGTCCTTGCAAACAGCGAATGGGGACCGGGTTCAGCCTGCAGCCGCCTCTACTGTCCGACTGATGATCGCGAAGGACCACTACATTGTTGAGTTTATTGTCCTTTCGTCATGCTCACACGACATCATACTTGGATGGGATTTTTTATCGCGTAACCATGCCGTTATTGATTGTGCAAGATCGGAGCTTGAACTTTTCCCGTTTTACGACCAACCAACCAGCCGCCTTCAGCCCGCCGTACACAAACTCGTCGTCAAAGAAGGCATTGAAATTCCTCCGACAGCAGCTGTGTTGCTCCCCGTGTTCTCTGACGGCATTAGGAACGAAGCTGCATTCTTTGAGCCATCAAGCCTCTTCCTTAGTCGAAGGTCACTTCTTCTGCCATATTCAACCCTCTATATTTCTGAAGGAAACAGTGCTCTTTGCCTCATCAATCCCCTTCCGTATCCCGTCGAACTGTTTCAAGGTGAATCTCTTGGACGTGCATGCCATTGATAAAGAACAAATTTTTACCATGCCGCCAGAATGTTCCGGTGACTACGATGCCATCAGTGCCCTCAACCCTTCCAATATACCACCTTGCGAGCTTTTCGATTCATCGATTGCCGACGGACTATCGTCATCTGAACGCTCTGAGCTCCTTCAGCTGCTCTACCAGTTTCGTGAATCCTTTGACGTTGCTCAAGCTACCCTTGGCCGAACTTCCAGTTTTTTTTCACTGCATCGACACAGGTTCCAACGCGCCAGTACGACAGCGACCATACCGTGTTTCCGCCAGGGAACGTCTGGTTATCACCGAACACGTTGACGATATGCTCAAGCACGACGTTATCCGACCTTCCCAAAGTCCATGGGCATCACCTGTCGTTCTTGTTAAGAAGAAGGATGATACAATTCGCTTCTGCGTTGATTACAGGCGCTTAAATAAGATCACTCGCAAAGACGTATACCCTTTGCCCAGGATTGATGACGCCCTTGATTGCTTACAAGGTGCCGAGTTTTTTTCGTCGTTAGATTTGCGTTCGGGGCATTGGCAGGTGCCCTTAGCAGATGGTGATCGTCCAAACACAGCATTCGGGACACCGGATGGGCTATATGAGTTCAAAGTCGTGCCCTTCGGCCTCTGCAATGCCCGAAAATTCGGCCCGAAAATTGACCGCATTTGCCCTCGGCCGCCTGGACGCTCGCTCATTGAGTGCTCGCCTGTCTTCGCCATCGTCATGAGCTCTGGGCGGATGATATTGAACTCGCTTTTTTGCGCGTCTTCCCAAACACGTTGCGGTTGCTCGTAGTGAGCTTTGTTGTAGTATGTCGCGTGCTGTAAGCGCACCGGCATGGGCTGGTGGGGCTTTCGCTGGCGTCAGAACTGAGTCTATAAAAATTGGCTGCCATTACAGTCAGCTTCCCTGTCAATCAATCGCAAGCAGCTCGGCGCCGGCCGTTGGCGGCTGCCACGGCGGCGGACTCGCGTTTGCTCACTGCATTCGCACTCGCTCAAGTTTGTGGAAAAGGGTCGCACCAATGTCGGTTTTTAGGTGCTCGCTCCAAACCAACTAGGCGCTGTTGGTGGCGCGGCCCAGCGTACGGTCGCTCTCCTGCTCGAAATTCACTGGCTGCGGACGCTGCACGTGCAGCCAGAAGTTTGGTATCCTATTCGCTTGCTCGAGCTGAATGGCGGCGCTTGTTAGAACTCGCCGCCTCACTGGCGGCACGGCGGTTATTGGTGCCCTTGGAGTGACTGGGGCTGCCGATCATAACCTGTTGTGCTACGGAGATTAAAACGCGTCTTTGACGATGGGTGACGCCATGGTGAAATTATTAGCATGTCTTATTTTACACGTATGATTTTATCTCACCTTCCGCATACGTGTCATATCCGTGCATATTCATCCTCTCTCACGCCTGAATAACAATTTTTACCATCTTATTGTGTAGCTGTAAGCACACAACGGGAACAAGGTTGTGTGCGCAGGGGTCTGCAGTGCTTGTCATCTATCACTTCTATCTGAGGAGCTTCACAAGAACTGTAAAAGATGTGACAACGAGGCTAGGTTTGTATGTTTCACCTTGAATTCTCTTAAAGAATGGAGAAACTTTATTGTGTATAGTGAAAAATAAAAGATTTTAATGTCTCCCTTTTGTCATTTTTTGTTGCATTGACTGCGAAAGCAGTGACACAGAGGTGGATAAATTATTTTTCGCGTGTTCTTTTCTGCGCCATTTGTTTCGCACACCATAGAAAAGCAGGCGAAAAAAAAGTATTAGGCCTGATGGACAGTAAATGAAAAAAAACAGTATTTGAACTGGGGATAAAAAGTTGATCTGATTGGAGTATTTGAGTAGACCAAACATTCGTCTGGCGATGTGCAAGTGTAAGGAATAATGGTCGCTCGAGAAGGTGTAAATGTGAACACTACATGTTTTTCCTTTGAGGTTACATGTGGGACTAACAGTTACCTACTAAGGTGTAAATTTGAGGGCTAAATGTTAGTCCCTTGACCTGGTCCATGGGGACTAACTGTAAAAACCAGTGCTGTTAGTCTCTAAAGGCATTATTGGTTGTGGCAGCTGCATTAGTCTCCAAAAGAACGAACCACACCACCTTTTATCAGCCTTTTGCCTTCGAGTGTAGCATACGTAAACCACATGCTCACAAGAGCCGACACAAAATTGCACCGTCATGGAAAAAAGTACTTGGCGATTGTCTAGGCCCTTAAAAATGTTTTGGCCTCATTTGTATCGTCGCCCGTTTTATGTCGTTACCGATCATCATGCGCTATGCTGGCTGTCATCAATGAAGGATCTCTCAGGCCGTCTTACCCGCACTCTTCACCTGCTAGACTATGCCTTCCGTGTGCTGTGACGCAACCGACGCAAGCATGATGACGCCTACGCCCTCTCGTGCTCACCCCTTCCTGATGAGAGTGCCCCTGCCCAGTAACTTCCATTGCTGTTTTCGTCATCGATGTTCACAATATTGCTACTGAACAAAGGAAGAGTCTTTGAATCGCCCCACTGATCGACTTGCACCCTGATTCATCTGCAACACCATCAACACGCGAGTCGCCAAGCTCACCATTTCGTAATACGTGGCGGCCTCTGCATTGACAAAATTACAGCGCAGCCGGCCGGCAGTAGCTACTCTTATTACCCTTCAGTCTGAGGTTGTAAATGTGTCAGTCCTTCCACCTTGATCTACATTGCGTGCACAATGAGGTGTACAAACTTACTACCGCATTTTACAATGCTCTTTCTGGCGAGGAATATA
The DNA here is from genome assembly GCA_013436015.1 of Rhipicephalus annulatus. Lineage (NCBI taxonomy): Eukaryota > Metazoa > Arthropoda > Arachnida > Ixodida > Ixodidae > Rhipicephalus > Rhipicephalus annulatus. The sequence goes on from WOVY01003138.1 coordinate 574,523, forward strand.
CTGCTATGTGCAGATGTTCACTCCTGCCTCGATTGCCAATGCCACAAACCATCAATGCACATGTCACCAGCTGGTCTACAACCGTTACCGCGCCCTCATCGGCCGTTTGGGCGCGTGGGTATCAATTTGTATGGACCACTTCCTCTGACGGCTGCTAACTGCTGGGGCATCGTGGCCGTAACCATGTAACAGGATACGTCACAACCACCGCCTCTACTGTGGCTACTGCGCGCGATGTTGCCTGATTCCTCCTACACCACTATATACTGCGTTATTGTCCACACCAAGAGCTTCTCCAGGATAGAGGCCATGCATTCCTGTCAGAAAGCGTCGAAGTTTTTCTCACAAACTACCTACCTGTCCACTGCAAAACTGTTATAGAATTGGGGCCCAAGACGTTTGGGGACCCAAAAAAGTTGTGAAGCGCCAAGGTGCATGCCCAGAACCCAAACCAACCTTAGGATTTTGCGTTCGTGTTGACCCAAAACCCGAAAATTGTAAACTAGCGTGGGCCCCCAATGTTAATTTTTTTTGCCTACTTTTGCACTGGTTTGCATTTCGTTGTCAAGGCTCTTTCTCGGCTGCGCTGTACGTTGACCTTGTCGACGGTAAGAATGAAGGAAAGTAGAAGAAATTTGAAGACTCAAATTCACTTGTAGGTAGCGCAGTTGGTCGACCTAGCATCTATCTATACTACAGAGCTAGAAACGTCTCTTTGTATGACAGTACAACTGGCTACAATTCCATCAATTTTTTCACCATGTAGGCTAAAGTTAGATTTATTCAATTTAGCGATAACAATCAAAAGACACATGCTTGATGGCTTCGCTTTTTTTCGCGTGGTGTATCTTACTGAACCTTCCTAAAGATGTGGGATGTAATACTTTGTTTTGGTTGGTATGTGGGACTTAACGTCCCAAAACCCCTTTATGATTATGAGAGACGCCGTAGTGGAGGGCTCCGGAAATTTAGACCACCTGGGGTTCTTTGACGTGCACCCAAATCTGAGCACACGGGCCTACAACATTTCCGCCTCCATCAGAAATGCAGCCGCCGCAGCCGGGATTCGAACCCGTGCCCTGCGGGTCAGCAGCCGAGTACAATAGCCACTAGACCACCGCGGCGGGGCAATACTTTGTTTTGTCGTAATGAATACACAAATGAGCGTTACGATTAATGACTTACCCCAGGGGATCCTCCTGGTGCGCGAGGGCGTCCATGCTGAAAAGAAGCCAGTACGACAGTCAAAATAAAAAATGCGAAAAAACACTTATGGTATTGTAAAAACTTTTTAAAGAAGTTTATATCAAGGAGCAGTAATGGTTGCTTATTCAGCAATATTGCTGAAAACATTATCTTTATTTGGCAAGTTATAAACTAAGCAGTGAAACTTTCTGTAAGGCTTAGCGTTGGAATACAAAAAAATGGCAACCTTTCATCCCCAATACTGGTGAACGTTCTTTTAGTGAGTATTTGGTCATACTCTATTGCTGCAAAGTGAAATTTTGACAGCATGACGAGCCAGACCTAAGAGATAATAGCATGTATTTTTTAGGTATAAAATCCACATTAGTGGCATTGTGTAGTATCTATCACTACCTCATTGCAGTGACGTTCAGAAATTCGTCGTGACACTTCTACTATTTTCGCTGCTGTAGCTAGTATTGCGTGTTATTAGGTAATATACAGATCGATAATGCGCAGTTCTCACTTTCTTAGGGCATTTTTTGGGTCCTCATCACCTATCGTCACCTACATTATTGCATGGTACAGGCAAGCAGTGCACTGTGTTCTTTACGACAGTCATTTATGGTACAATGGTAATAGTGTTCATAAAGTTCAACCAGGTGAGCCTTACGGACACTGAATAAACAGTGAAGCTCGTGGCGTTCTCTTAAAATGGTTGCCACATTCCTGTCTTTTATATGTCTTTAAGACATACTTTTTTGGTACTCTTATATAAAATAACCACTATTTGTGTAGTTATGAACAGGCAGTCTAGCCACCCACTTTTACAACCACGATCTATTCTTTGACAGACAGAGGTGTAGTGGTGTGACTATCGTTATGCGCATCATTTGTTCGGAGGACTGTTCACCATCTTAGTGCAAGGAAGTTCACTTGTGTTGTCTATTCGGTTTATCGGTATTCTCAATGCCCATACCTTACTCTGCCACCTAGTGGAATTTAGTAGCGTCCTCTCCAGGCGGGTCAGGAGACGACGCAACGGCCGTCAATCTCTCGTTCGGCTGTGCTAGACTTAGTGCTAACGTGTTAGCAACAAAAACTCAAATACTTTGTATGTTTCCTGCGAGTGAACAAGCCGAGCCCTCCATGACACGAACAATCAATAAACCTTGCAAGACGTGAAGTTTTAGCAGAAATACGTGGCAACTCGCACTTTCAATGGTAGCCCACGGCGTTCAAATATCCGCTTTGCGAGATGTTCTATAGCCACGCAGGCTAGTCAAACGTTACCATCTGGCATTTTTAGTTGAAAGTAAGCTTGTTTTACATGCTTGTGGCATCTGTGAGAGCTTTTGTAGTGCACGAATTCTATAAGCATCGATGCGAGGAGGTGCGCACCCATGCGATACTCTAAAACCTTTCAAGGCTACGCCAATTTTTTTTATAATTTGTTAATACGTGGAAACACACAGCGAGTGGTTCGCCTAATGGTTGAGTAGTTTGAGAGAAAATCTTCTCCACGCCTAAATCACGTGGTGACGTGGAGTAGTCGCAGTCATTAGGTGGAGGAAATTTTTTTAGATTGCTTTCAGCAGTGACATTGACTGCAAAATTATCGACTAGGAAGATTTTCCACTGGATTCAGATGACTGTGCAAGCACTGAGAGTGACAGCAACCAGGATCTTTGAGCTAGTATCCCAAAAGGAGCGAGTTTCTCTTGGTGCCCTCTATAGTGTTAGTTTTTTTTTACCCCCGAAAGTCCCATTATAATATTAACACAATATAAATCAGCGAGATTAAAATAAAAGCCTACTTTTTATGTGCATTGCATGTAGCACACCTATTGGGGATCGCATTTACCACAGCATGCCACGAACACGCTTCAGCTTGATCAGCGAAACGAAATGGTTAGAGCTATGATACATGCCGTTACGCCCGCAGTCATCTCTGATAACTTTTGCCCTTTTCGGCACCTTTCGAACGGCGTTGTTATTCGACTAGTGTTTGTAGTGTTAAAATCCTCGGCGTTGGGAAGTCCTCACATGCATATTCTTCCAATTTGTTATTTAGGGGATGCTGATAGAAGCAGCAATTTACGAGTGCATTGCTGAACTTTTGAGCACAAATGTGACGCAAACTTTACTGAATCACATGGTAAATGCTTGTGTTCTATAAAAGAGGCAACTTCATTTCCCTAACAGTGCAAGTAATAAGGATGGGGTAATATGTTTGCGCACCAACACCATGGTAAACATTTTGCCCCGTGCTGTGCCGATAGTCCTACTGGCTAGTGGCCTATCACTGCGATGAACCCGTCAGACACGCTTGTTGCATATGACCTCGTATTGCCGTTCAGTTTATACGAGAATTCTAGTTCGCGCGGTGTTCATTATACAAAAATTCCGCAAATTGTTCTTCATTCACAGTAACGGATCTCAAATATCACTTTTCCAACCCGGGCAATTATTTAGGTGTTGAGCTTGTATGGTTTGGGAAAGTACATCACTCTAATATGCATTTCAGTGTGGCTCATGACTAGAAGTATTGAAAGTGGCGTCGTCAGTCCGCGAGTCCTCTTTTGTCCATTGCTAGTAAACGGGTTGAGGCTCATCCGGGCGCCATCTGCAACCACACAACGCGCAACAGACACTTGGGGGGCATTGCAAATAGCCTCCTCATTTTGTACAGGGCTACAGGTGCAAGGTTACGTCACTTTTCGCAAAAGGAGGAACAGACACCGCATGGCTTTCTTTACGAGTTTAGGGTCTTTTGTGATTATTTTTTGTGGTGCTTCCTCTATGTCTTGTATTATACGAAAAGCTGGTGTGTTGCAGCATGTTGTTTGGTTTCCAAGGGTACCGTAGTTTACTCATAACACTTGCCGGATTGTTGCTACGAGAGTAAGGCGAGCGACCTCGGTGTGGCAAGGACTGAAAAAGAAAAAAATGCACGTGCAGTGCGATTAGAATTGCTCCCAATGTAATAAAGTATGCAATTCATATTGGCACTTGTTCACACCTAAACACTCCTTTACATTGGAACAGCTGATGACGGCCATGGAACTTTTGTGCCCACAAAACACCACACGCGGATCGAAGAAGCGCTACTACCGCACACAGCAGCCAGCAGGCGTTAAAAGAAAACCATGTTCCCCCAAATTGAGATAGCCAAACGCATAAGATAAACAGAAGAAAAGTAATCTAGCAAAAAAGAGACAGAGAAAATACATATAAAGCAACCGATAGAAAGGAAAAGAGAGGGGAACGTAGGAAGTGAAAGGCTATAAATACAAGAGCATAGAGAGCGTCAAGCAACGGCACATACATAGATACAACGCCTGTTCAGTACGCAGGCTGTTCCAATATAACTTCCACTTTGTGTGCTTTGCGGCAACTGCGCAAGCACCAGAACCTCCATGTTGGTCTTCGTAATTACACTCGGTCATAACTGCATGCACATGAAATTCTGGTGGGCGTAGCTTGCCGCATCCCAGTGACCTGTCTTCGCCACGTTGCGATTTGCCTCGCAGATGTCCCGTAAACGTGTCTGGTGGGCGGAAGTGGCTAATCATATTGACTGGGTGAGGTTATGTCGTAGCGTTTGCAGGACTTCGACGAGCTGCCGCCTGGCATGGAATGCTGCCAATGATGATGACTCTGGTGTGCGGCGCTGACTGCGTCGTTGTAGACGCATGGTTGAGCTGGCCGCATGCAGTTTGAGGTCCCACGTGTGATCCAGGTTGTACATCTCTTCCACGTTTACGTCAAGAGTCTCTTACTACTGACTGGAGGGAAAATGTGAATGTAATTGAACCTCTCTCCACGCCCCACCAAGTTTGACACGAGTATTCAAAGGTACCACAGTTGTGGCGGTTCTCACTTCATACTTCTCGACAACCGGTCGATCAGCAATGGTTGCTGCTCAAGAAAGCTTTGTGTTGTTGCTATGTAGCCTGGAGGCAACCAGTGGCAGTTCGAATCAAGTGGTTCTTCTGCAGAAAAGTCTCATACGCTGGGAGCCAGGAATGGCGCATATTGCCTCTTCTGGCTAGGGCTCCTGGGTAATAGTTTTGTCTGTTGGTGCGACAGTCAGAGAATTATAAAGCCACGTTCACACTGAGCATTCCGGTCGCGGAAAGTGCTCCGAATCCGGTTCTGTGGCGGCGAGATCCGCCGAAAGGGCCCTCTGCGCACCGATCGCTCTCGGACCGATTTTTGCGGCGTCTCCCGCCGAATTGGTTGCCGCGGACCTATATAAGCCCTAGTCAAGTAATTCGGAAAATGGCGGCCAATCCCTACTCAATTGTTATGTCAAAGTGCACGTAAGTGAATGTTGTAACCAAGAAGACTTTAACGTACTCTGTGCCTGCTTCGCGTCCCTATTTTACGGAAGAGGTGACCGAACTTGCGTTGGTGTGACCGAACTTGTTGCGGTCTTGCAGAGCAAAACAAACCCACCAACGCCGGTGACGTCGGTGGTTTTTTCTGCTCTTCGGCCATTACAAGACACCCACTTGCAAGCAAAGTAAGCAGTACTGTCTCTTCTTGCTTCCTGCTTACGAGAAGCATGGAAGACTAGACCACCAGATAGCCTGGCGGCATTTGCCAACCATGACAACAACCGGGTAACAGCGCATCCATCCCGCGTTCGTCCCGTGGTAGATGGCATATCCGGCGGCGCGGGACGCGTGTAGTGTGAACGACGCTGCGTTTTGGCGGCAAGAGAATTTCGGTCACTTTAGATTGTGGTAGAAACACTTTATTACAGAAAATGTACCAGAGAGTTGCGGCATATTGCATGATTGAGTGGCAAGACCCTATTCCACGATGCCAATGAAGTTATCTGCTGATCGAGCGCGCCTCACCAAGGAGCGTTGAGCATCCAAGGTCGAGCGGCCGAGCAAGTACTCCTCCCAAGCCTCTCTAGCTGGAGTGCGAAAGAGGTGAAAAGGAAGGGGATTATTAGGGCACGAAAAGACGACGTGGTAGGTGTCGGCCAGGACCTGGCAAGTCGAGTAGGTGCCACTGATTTCCAGCAAAAATACCTGGCGACCGCCAGACAGAGATAGGTGTTCATCTGGGGGCGGCGAAGTGGGCGGCTTTAAAGGAGAGCCCATCAACGTGTTTTCCTTCTATGATCACGGCGGCCGTGAATTGACCCGAGGGGGAGGGGCCCGAGATGCCTACGTAGAAACGGCTAGGGTGGTCGGAGTGTCGGGCCTGAAGCGCTGCGGAACGTGCTAGTCTGCGGCCGGCATGTAGCTCTGGGTTCGTGTTGCGGGGTAATGGTTCCACCCATAGTTTTTGCCGATAAAGTTTCGGTATGGGTGTCAGATTGTCTTGATCGGAGATCACATTGATGCCGAGCCTGTGTAGTATATGTCGCCCTGAGGGCTTCTGTGATAGACGAGTAGTTTGGCTAACACGATGAGCTTCCCACCGCTCTGCAAAAGAGTTATAGTACCCCCAGTGCTGCGAGTCGGCTGTTGGAGGTGGCAATGGGAGGGTCGTGCACGTATGTATACTTAAAGAAGGAGGATGTCCAGCTAGTGCTCGTGATGATGACGCTGCCAAAGGTAAGGTGATGCGTACAGGACGCGACTGGGCACAAATTTATTGGCCGACTGCATGAACTGGGTCCCACGGAGGCCGCCGCGCTTGGTAGATACCCGCAGTATCATACGACTTACCTGTTCGCTGGTTCGTCGGAGGTTTGTTATTGTGTCCTTTGGATCCAAAGATGAAGTGATGTGAAGCCCAAGAACTCGAATTTTCTAGACTGATAGATCGAGACCAGATGGAAGAAAAACCTAGGGTGAAGGTAATTCGGATACGGAGAGAATCGCCGATTTGGTTGGAGAGCACTCTAGGCCACACGAAGCAGCGTAGGCGTTCACAAGAAGGGCAGCCTTTTGTAGGCGCTCTTCGATTTGTGCTGGGGAGCTGGTGTTGTTCCAAACTGTAATATCGGCGGCGTCTAGAGCGTGGTGTAATCCCTTGGCCTCGCGCAGAAGAGAGGGGAGGTTCTTCATGGCCAGGTTAAATATTAGGGGTGAGATGAGTGCACCTTGGGGTGCACCCCTTGTGTCTAATAGGTACGGGCCATGTTCGATGGAATCGGGGTGGATGAAAGCGGCGTCATGAGATAGAAAGGCTCAAATTTAATTGAAAGTCTTCTGGCTGCAGTTTGTGGTAGAGAGGCCAGAAAGAATACTACGATGTTTGTCGTTATCAAACGCTCCTCTAAGATCGAGTGCATGATCCACGAACGCCTTTCTGTCTACCTGAAGGCTAGGCAGAGCTTTGCTGACATGGTCGCTTCAGAAAGTGGATGCTTCAGTGTAAACTAGACGTAAAGGCGTCGCACGGAGCACTGCACATGGCTGTTATCGGTGTTCAGCGCGTCTCATTCAATGTCCGTGATTTCGTCTGCATAGAGGCTCCGGGAATCATATGGGCAGTCGAAGTTATTCCCCTTGCAATCTCTTTCACCTAAAGATGGCTGGTTGTCAAAAAATAAGACTACACCATCACTTCAATGTCCTTACTGAGCTAGAGTGCCAAGATGTGCACCATTGAGGTGCTGAGCAGCAAAACCCCCCTTCATGGTAGAGTTTAGGTCGACAGGTATAAGGTTGGAGGCGTGAAAAAGCGGCCGAAATACATACGTTAACCTGGCACCTCATTCCGGCCAAAATTCATGTTTTATAGTGGTCCTAGGCTTTGGCCGCATTCTGAAGGTGACGGATGGTCACCCACAACATGTGCTCTCTAGTACAGGCTTCGCGAAGCCCGCGCACTTCGATAAACGCCACCCAGCTTCCAGCGTGGTTGCGAAAGCCGCGGAACTGTGTTTCACCGGCAGGCGGTGATGGTATGATGCCAGGTGATGCAGAGTGTGCCGATGCAAGCGAGGCAGCACAGTGTGACTGCAAGCTCCGTTAGGGAACACCGGCGCTAGCGATGATTCTCCTGTGAGCTGGCCTCAAAGTCATGTGAGGTGGCTACACCAACAATCGCATCGATGACGCACAATTTGCCGAAGCTGCAGGAGAGACCTGGGAGCTTTACAATATTACAGCGCTGGCCATGATACATAGATGCGTGACAGTGTGCTGTAGCTCGGCGGCGCTGTTGGACGATCTGTTTGGAGACACAGTACCAGCCTGTGTGGAGGATACAGCGATTGCAGTTCTAACGGTGGAAGAACGCATGGCCAAGGACGCATGATTTGCGTCACTTGAGAAACCAGATTTGGTAGAAGTCCTCAAGACGGGATCTATGCGATTGGAAACGCCAACAGCATTTCTACGCAGGTGGAACCTGAGTTTTGTGTTGTGAAGTGCTATGGCTGCATTCACAAAGTGATGCTGAGCCACCGAGGAGACCTGGACACCGTTCATGGAGAGTCCTTATAGCGCCGAGAAGTGAACAGGTGTCAGAAGGGCATGCGTGCCATCTGTAGGTCACCGGAAAAGTTGCCCCGAACCACATTTTTTTTTTCTTGTTGCCCGGAATCACTATCCTCATATGGTGGTACTCATACTAGCAGTGACAGTCACTTGGAGGGCTCCTAGAGCGAGAAAGTGGCACGGCGTTCCTCGGGAAGATGTGTCAGAGCTCTGCTTCGCAAAGCTTTTCGACGACTACGTCATTGTCAAGAAACGATACTGAAACAAAGAGACAGCGCCTGCTCAGGCGCTGTCTTCTTTTGTTTGTATCTTACATAAGATCGAACAGATTTAATCTCGGGAATGAGCCAAGATGTCGCAGCTTTTATATTTTGACTTATTCTTTTTCTGCTTTGCGCGAACTATCAGCGTATCAGAAGCTCAATATCAATCTTAGTCATTGCATAAAACAGAAATGGACACAAAAAAGCGACTGAATACGACATAGGTAATAATAAAACTGAACGTAGGTTGAACAAGAAAAAGGATCACAGCATATCCACGGGGTATATGATGAGGAGTGGGGTGAAGCGTTCTTAGGGCCATCCGTGTTTCTGTTCATCCGTCCGAGTAACCGCCCGTGCGTCAATCTACTCGTCCGTTTGTCTGTCCGTGCATCCATGCATGAGTCCGTCCATGCAGCCATCCCTCCGTACGTCCACGCGGCCATCTATCCCTCCGTCCATCGGCTAGTCTGTCTGTCCGTCCATGCGTCCGTTCGTACGTCCAAGCGTCCATCTGTGCCTCCAGTGAACACTCCGCCATCTCCCATCCGCCATCTCCCATCTCGTACCGCCCAAGTACCGCCCATCCCATCCCATCCCAAGTACCATGCCAAGTACCGCCATCTCCCATCTCGCAACCCCTGAGGCACATATCCGCTCTAGAGTGGGTATGTGCCACCGGTGGCTACATAACTACATACATACGTACATACATACATACATACATACATACATACATACATACATACATACATACATACATACATACATACATACATACATACATACATACATACATACATACATACATACATGTATATATACATACATGCAGTTATACATACATGTATATATGGGAGCGACAGACCCACTCTATAAGGAGCTTCTCCACTAAACATATGTAGAAAGGAGCAGGTAAAGAACATATAAAAAAACACGAGGCAAAAAAACAACCGTAACATGAGAAGCCACCCAGTTACCGTCTTCCTGGAGCCTCGCACGTCTAGTACGTAGGTGCGACAGTTTCTTGACCAAATGAGATAAATAAAACCAAAGTAACTGCCCTAATTCCAATATCTTTTCAAAAGCCACTATGATTCAATTAGTTACAACAGGCTGCAGCCATTACATAGGTCCTGGAATACTCTCTGTCCTAATTTCGATAAACTACTATCATTCTATTATTCATTTATTTAACGTGCCTAGAATCAACCACCAGGCCTTGGTGCAGGGGTACGCAAAACTAAAACAACCCAAATAAACAATACAATACACACAACTTCCACAAAAAAGTCAAATACAGATTGAAAAGATACAGGAATAAAGGGAATCAGTGAACAACGAAATAATAAAAGATGACGAGCATAACAGAAAAAAACTTGAAAATAAAGGGAATATACAAAACTGTGCTAAAACTTTCCTGAAAGACAGAAAAGGAAAGAATCTACACTATATAAGAAGCTATGTTAAGACAGTACAGAGCTGAGTTAAAAACAATGGTAGTGAACTGTGAAACACATCAAGACAAAAAGTTAGCATTAAAGAGATTGTGTATTCTGTGAACAGTAAAGTGTTGAAATCAGTTGGCAGGTACATGAAATGGCCGATTCTCTGTGTATGAACTACGCGGATTCAAAATCTACACAACTAAGAAGTAAAGGGCTGGCTATCATACCTAGTTTTTGAAGAAACATTAGGTCAGCGGAATTTGGTCGGCAGTGATGTGATAGCACTTGTAATAATCTGCAGTGTTGGAACGAGACCCTGGGTAATTTCTAGCAAAACAATAATTTTAAATGCTTATAGATTTTCTCGGGTCACTCAAGGGCGCTACTTCCAATTTTAGCAATACCATTTTACCACAGAGATACATATTCATGTTGAGGAAGACATATTGTGGTGTGTACTTTATGGAAGGTTGTAAAAGAACTGAATTCTGGAGAGATTCTACAAAAGCAGCCGAGAGAAAAATGGACCCGCATGGCAGCACGTTTATTGTGAGCAGAAACATTTGGCATGCTATCAAAAAGAAAACCAACATTGCTCTACTTATAAGCACTACGTACGAACATGGTATTGACAGAGTATAGAAACGACACAATGCATGATTCGCAAGGTATACTTAAGATTTTGGTCTTCGAGGTTTTTAGATAAACGTTATTGTTATCACATGGTTCGGAAAAAGAACACAAAACTGACTGCAGCAAGCGGCATTCGTTAACTGAATAAATTTCTCTAAATATCTTGATGTCATCAGCATAGAAGAGAAAAGAAGAATAGCGAAATACAAACAACACATCGTTACCATAAAACCAAAATTGGAATAGGCTTAAATTAGAATGGGGCTAATTAGAACTGGCCTTGAGGGATTCCACAAGTCACTTTGTACAAGGAAGATGTTTGGCTATTGATGGTAACTTAACATGATTTATTAAGGAGATAGCTGTGAAGGAGATTCACAACAAACGAGACAACACCAAAATCTGCATGTTTAACCGAAAAAAAGCGAGTGGCTGACTACGCCAGAAAGTTTGCTCAAGTCACAGTAGACTAAGTCCACTAGTCCTGCATTGGAACTGCCAATAATAAGCAGGAATACGACAATACGCAGTCAGAAGCAGTGAACACATCTGTGACGGAGCTTGAGTATCTGTCTAACAAGGTTCCTCTCGTGTTTCATGCTTATCTCAAACATCGGCGTCATTGACACTTTGATAAATACAGCCGTGGGAATTTTACGAAGGGGAAATGCCGAGCGCCCGTCCAACGAACCTTCTCGGGTTTCACAGTATTTTTTTGCCGAAGTTTTTCATTTTTCTCTTCCATTCGATTAAGAAGGGGATGAAGAGAGTGAGCGTGGGATCGTGATCATAGCAATTTTCGGCGGCAGCATTTCACGCCAAGCTAGCTCAGCTTTTGTGTTAACAATTTTTACAAGACCTAATTCAAACCCGTGTACCGTGAGTCCGAAGGAATAATACAGGGGTGGGTGAGTCAAGTGAGAATGAGAAGAAGAGATGTAAAAATAACAATGAGAAAAAAAGGTGGAGACAAAAGTAGAGAATGAAAGAAAAAAAAAAAGGAAAAGTCTTTCACGGGAGTTGATGCATGTTTGCACAACTCAGTTATGAAAATGCACAGTTGCGAATACCAAGTTATGTAACTACTTTTCAAAGACCCTGAGGCAGGGTCGGCAATAGGCGGCTTCTGTACCGTACGCGGCGCACCAGGCACTGTTACCAGTCACCAGCATTGGTCAGGAAAGAAAAACGACCCTCCCCTTTTTCCTTGTCAATTCAACATCTACTGCTAAAAAGTTATTTTAGTATGAAACTAACTTCACTTCTCTTCCGGTTGAAGTTAATGGGTTTTGGACTCCAATATTTCATATTATTGATAATTGAAAAATAAGCCGCATCATCCACCTTCTATTAATTGCTTGCCATTTGGACCCATCTGTGTAGGCTTCATGCCACTCGGCCTCAAAATAGTCTCGTCCCCTGCCCTGCACTGCCCCTGAATATTTAGGCGCAGCCAAGCGGAACCGATGTGGTCGGAAAGACATGATGTGAATAGTTTGTATCTTGCGTCAGCATGATAATAATTGGATACCAGCTTTAAAAGAAGAAAACATGCCTTTTCATAGCCTCCGGAAATGCTTCAAGTGGCTGTTGTGAGCTGCGGAATATCGTGCACTCAGCCACACACAGATTTAGGCCCCTGGCTTCCTGAAATTCAGCTGCATTTCCACTCAAGTGCATCATTTCACCAATAAAGGAATATCATGTATATTATTGTGGTAAAAAACAACTGCATGTGCTCCCTATCTGCTTTTAAGTAAAATACGTATTTTAATGTGTTAGGTGACGTTTAGTCAAGATTTAGCTGCGCAGCTGTCTTTCGTACCACGTTTCATGTTTTTCTCTTCTTGAATCATGCTGTGAAGGCCTAACTGTGAATACAAAGTAAAGCCAAGTAAACTTTGCGAAGACATTAAGTTTTCTTTCTACAGAATGTATAATTTCCATTCTGCCCCAGTGAGGCAATATTAGCATTTTCTTTGATTGCCAAGTATGATATAGTTGACAAGAAGATAACACACTTGCGATTTACACAATTTTCATGCATACTTACCCCAGGTCGCTTGGCCGGCCTCTGAAATATAAATAGCGCGACGATCAGCAATAAATGAAGCACGCTAACAAATACTCCGAAAAGAAGGTTTGTTGAAACAAATATTCATAGAAGAATTACAGCGGTGAATGAGCCATTATTTTTGAAACACCCACAGTGCGTGAGTAGGCTTTGTTTGGCAGCGTAGGACATATGCTAGGATGGTTTACCATATCCGGGCTAATGACAAAAAATCACAGCAGATCTACAGAATGAATGACGATCAGTAGGGCCAAGCGTCCCTCAATCCGTCTGAGCTTCCGTCCGTGTGTCCGTCTACCCGCACGTGCACCCGTTCGTGGGTTCATTCGTGCGTTCGTTTGTGCGTCCACGGGTCAGTCCATCTATACGCGCGCCCTTTCGTGTGAACACTCGTGCGTCCGTCTATGCGTCCGTCTGTGCGTGCGTCCATGCGTTCGTCTGTTCGTCCGTCCGTCCGTTCGTCTATGCGTTCAGTGAACACTTCAAGTACCACTATCTCGCTTCTTTTAGGGCCGAAGCTCCTTATGGTGTGGCTTGAGCGTCCCATTGTCGTAGTACGTAGCCTGTGGCACATACCTGCTTACTAGTGGCACATACCCATCCTCGAGCCGATATCTGCATGTTCACATGTTACAAAAAAACCTAGCATGGCGTCCTTATCACCGTGTCGGTGTTAACAAAACCTTGACAGCGGAAATGTGGGATATACTCTCGTATAGTCCTTGGATTGTCCGCCGGATGGTGGTATTTGTGTATTATGAATATATGATAAAAAGAAGCCAGATGACGGTACTTGATGTGTTCACTTCATGGACGGACGGACACACAGACGCACTAACCGGCGCACGAACGGGCGCACGTACGAATCGACGGACGCTTGGACGGATGAACGCATGGATGGACGTACAAACGGCCGCCGTACGGACGAACGGACGCTTCGCGCTAGTGATCATCATTCATTCTGTAGATATGCTGTAATGTTTATCATATATTCACCATATACAAGTACCGCCATTCAGCGCACAATTGAAGGACTAAACGCGAGTATATACCACATTTTTGCTGTCAAAGAACTGACAGCGAAAAAGCACTGACTGTGGCTGTCAGTGCATGATAACAATGCCATGCTACGTTTTTTTTAACATGTGGACATTCGGATATGTGCCCAAGGACGGGTATGTGCCACAGATTACACATTATGACAACGGGGGACGCACAAGCCACACCACAAGGAGCTTCGCCCCTGAGAGCTCTTTTAAAGACGATAGTTTTTCTTGCAGACCTTCGACGCATAAACTTTGGTCAGTTTGTTGCTCTGTCTGTCTGTCTGTCTGTCTGTCTGTCTGTCTGTCTGTAAGTCTCTCTGTCTGTACATTTGTTTGTTTGGCCACTCTTAACGGCACCGCGTACTTGAAACGGCTGACCCCATTTGCAGCGCCCACCAATGTTGCTCAAGATTTAGCGTTCGTACTTGTGCAATGGTCAATTAAAAGGCATTTATTGCGCATGTCTGTGGCATCATAACAACACATATATAATCTGCATGTGCGCCTTTTACTAGAAAAGGCATACATAAGTAATTTTAAAGATTGAGCGCTAATCACGCTGCACTAACCATGCAACGCTTGTACGAAAAGGCGATTGTTTTCAACGCTTCGCTAAGACGAGATGGTTGTGGCACCTACTCATCGCCTTGTGTTGTAGACCTTATCACCTCTGAGACAGGCGTGCACACCCGTCTCAGAACCACGCGCTGCGTTTTCCAAAAAACAAACTGCCAGATGGCGCTCATCTCTCACGTGTGACGTGACTTTATGCGTTCGTTTGCCTCCGCTGCACGCTTGTGGCACTCTAACGCAGCGTCTCCAGAATACCTTTCACCAATTTTATTGCGCAGGAGATCAAATGAATGTTTTGTACACTCTCTCCACACGCAACACTATCGTCTTTCAACGAAATTCGCAGAATAACATGCAGATACAGGCCCACTTTTTATCCTCTAATTTCTCTAACTTCCCTTTACACTGATATATATATATATATATATATATATATATACGGCACGGCAGACCATCGACGATGTGGCTCCAACTGTTTTGCTACTTCGTGCAGGTCCTTGTTCATGGTCTGTCCGGATCGACGTTTCTGCAACTACCGAAGACTAAAGCAATGGACCAGGCATATCAGCCTGACTTCGCCACGTGCACTTGGTCTCCAACTACGTCACTGTTGTCGCGTCACTGCTGGTTCAACGCCTCACCTTCGCTGTTTTGGGACGCGCCACTCGTGCCGCCACTTATGTTCCACGTGACGTCGACGCACCAGTTAAAAAGACACCAGCTCCAGACCTACGCCTTTTGTAAGCACGGCAGACCATTGACGAACATGTGGCTCAAACCGTTTTGCTACCTCGTGCAGGTTAGTAACTGCTATATCACGAGTAGGAGTAATTGTCGCAGTCTTTTGATCTTGCCATGCCCCCAACGCTATGCTTCTATTGCTTATGATGTATACTGTGTATGTTTGTTGCTGTTGTGCGGTGACGTCGAGTCAAATGACGGCCCCACTAACAGTGGTGGTGCTTCTGTCGAGTCGATGTTGAGGGAGCTGCTGTCTGGCCAGAAAAAGTTGACAGCGGGTGTAACTGCACTCAGAGAACAACAGAATAACGTTGAAAAAGTTATAGCTGATTGAGGAGCTAGATTCGTCGAATTGGAAAGACGAGCCTCACGCGTGGATTACCTTGAACGTACTGTAAAATTGCTAGAGGCGAAGTTGACTGATCTCGAGGATAGGAGCAGGCGATCTAATTTAGTAGTCTATGGGATCCCTGAGCATATGGGTGAAACTGAAGCTGTTCTGAAAAATAAGGTTCTTGAAAAGGTTTTCTCTTAGAAGCTTTCGGTTAATTGTAAATCTGTCGGCCGAATTCATCGCCTCGGTAACGCGGGTAGTGGAAGACCAGTCATCATTTACTTCCACGATGTCACTGAAAAACATCATATCTTAAAAAATGCTCATAAACTAAAGGGTACTCGAATATCAGTTCAGAACGATTATTCGCGCAATACGCTAAGGAAACGTAAACTGCTGTAGGATAGCGCTAGAACTGATAGAGAGCAAGGCAAGAAAGTTAGTCTGCGTAACGATAAGCTGCGCATTAACAATGAACTTTTCACATGGGATGAAAGCAACAACTTGAGGGTCAAAATCGACGGTCGTCAAAACAGTACCAGAAATACTTGACTTTCCTCCATGGAGGCCTCCTCTGAATTTAAAGAACTTCGAGTTTTAAACAATAATGCCCGCAGTGTCGTTAATAAATTGGAAAGCCTCGAGGCTACTATTTTAAGTTACAACCCTCATGTAGTTGTCATAACAGAAACTTGGCTGCATGATAATATTGAAGATGCAGTTGTGTTTCCTCCGTCGTACAGGGCGTATCGCCGTGACAGAAGTACTAGGGGGGGGGCGGGGGGGCTGTTTTGTTAAAAACACTATAGCCGCTACCTCATTACGACAGGCTGATAACTTAGAAACAGTGTCACTAAAGTTTTCTTGCTGGGATAAATCATTCTTACTTTTCACCGCTTATCGAGCACCTGACTCTCCCCCGGAATTCTTTCGCGAACTTTTTAAACACATGGCGTCTTCCGCAAACGATAAGGTTATTCTTATAAGTGATTTTAATCTGCCAGATGTCGATTGGGAAAATTGATTTTTTTGCACCGCGAATAATTCACATTTACAATATTTGCATGACATCATCATATCTCACAATCTGGATCAGATAGTTAAACAGCCAACGCGCACCTGTGGTATGTCAGCATCCATACTGGACCTTGTGTTTATTAGTCATTCATTAGAAAACTTTTCTATATCGGTTGATCCCGGAATTTCTGATCACAACCTAGTATACTGTTCTTTTTCTTTGAAGGTACCTAACACCAGCAAATGTAAAACAATAACGGTTAAAGATTTCTCTCGTGCCAGAGAGGAAAGTGTCTTGGATTATTTGGAACTATGCCTTGTCAATTTTCAAAGAAACAATACCGCTGTACTTTGGGATGAGTTGAAACAAATTATTGCTTGCTGTCTTAGCAACTTTATTCCCAACAAAACTAAAAAACCATCGAAAACTACTCCTTAGATAACGAGAGAAATCTTGCACCTCAAAAGGAAAGTAAAGCGCCTAAGGCGACGGCGGGCCTCCCATGTGATTATTCACCAAATGCAAGATAAATTAAACCTTGAAGTACAGCGAGCTAAGCGCTGGTATTTCCAGCACACGCTGCCAAACTTCATTCGCACGGCACCCCAAAAATTTTGGTCTTTTATAAGCAGGAAAACAAACTCAATTGACCAAATCGTTCACGAAGGCCTCGTCGTCGTCGATAAGCAATGTATCGCAGAGTGCTTTAATCATTATTTTCAAAGTGTATTTTCTAGTTCTATTACCATTGTAAACCCTAATCACTTGCCATGTGACTCGAACACTGATGTTGTATCACAACCAGGTGTGGTATCAATGTTACTGAACCTTAAAATTAAATTAAAATTAAAAATTTAATTTTAAAAAGTTAAAATTAAAACCAGGACCAGACAACATACCGAATGCCTTTCTGCGCAGATATGCTGAAGCGTTAGCCCCCTTTTTGGTAACGATTTTTCGTTCCTCGTTATCGTCACCTATTCTTCCTGCAGATTGGCTAACTGCGCGTGTCGTTTTTCCGAAAAAGGGCGACGCAGCACAAGTAGCCAATTATCGACCCATTTCATTAACGTCCACGTGCTGCAAATCAGTTGAACATACTATTGCTAAAAAAATAACAGTTTCTAAATGATAACAATATACTTTCTCCTCACCAGCATGGTTTTCGCAAAGGGTTATCGACTGTAACACAATTAACGACAATTATTCACTACTTTGCTAGTACACTTGACAAGTCGAGCCGAATCGACGTGATATTTCTGGACTTTAAGAAAGCGTTTGACCTTGTTCCTCACAGTAAACATATTGAAAAACTGCAGTCAATTAACCTCCCCGCATACATAGTTAACTGGGTAGCAGCTTATCTGTATAATCGCAAACAGTTTGTATCAATGGGTAATTACTCTTCTAATGAACTTTCAATAACATCTGGAGTACCCCAGGATAGTGTTTTGGGACCTTTACTATTTCTAATATATATAAATGCCATCGTTAACGAAATTTTCCTCCTATTCAAATTAGGCTATTCGGAGACGATTGTATAGCGTTTATTTATTTATTTATTAGAATACCCTCAGGGCCCGTAGGGCATTACAGAGGGGGTGGGTACAACATTGTATAACACACAAAGCAATAAAGACAAGAAAAAAAGACAAAGAAAAGAAACAAGTGTCAGATGCGCAAATCACGAAGGCAACATAAATCAACTAAAAATGTATAAGTAAGAATTCAAGCACATACATGACAAAGATAGATAATGGAAACTGCGTATAGTTACAAACATTGCTGAGAAATATCAGTCTTGAATAACAAAGGGTCTGTTATTGTTACAACGGAAGAGGGAAGGTGGTTCCAATCGGCGGCTGTTTTCGGTAAGAAGGCTGCTGAAAAGAATTTGGTGCGGCAAAACGGAATGGCAACCTTATGCTGGTGATCAATGCGCGATGAGTGGTATGACGGTTGTGAAATGAGGTCTCGCTTCATTGATGGATTGTGAAAAAATATCTTATGAAAAAAATGCAGTCGCACCAGTTTCCTCCGGACAGTTAAATTGGGCAGGTCAAGGTTAGATTTCATTTCTGATATGCTAGCAGTACGGGAATAATTAGAACAAATGAACAGAGCTGAGCGGTTCTGAACAGATTCTAACGCGTTGATTAAATTTTGCTGCACGGGATCCCATATAGCGGACGCGTACTCAAGCTTTGGGCGAATTAGTGATCGGTATAGTAGAATTTTGAGGGACAGCGGAGCGCGAGAAAAGTTGCGGCGTAAGTATCCTAGCGTTCGGTTAGCATTATTACAGATGTAGGTAACATGCGTGTGTCAAGATAGATTGTTGGTAATGTAAACGCCGAGGTACTTATATGAAGAGACATGCTGGAGGGGAACTGCGTTAGTTCTGTAGGTACAGGGGGGAGAAATAGATCGCCGGGTTATTGACATGCATTTAGATTTGTTAGAGTTGAGAGTCGAAAGCCATTTATTGCACCAGGTTGAGAAGTTTGTTCTCCTAATGATCAATTAATGCTTAATTCTAACCTTCAAAACATCTTGTCGTGGTGCGGGCGATGGGGTATAGAATTGAACAAGGAAAAAACAGTATACATGTCTCTAAGAAAAAAAAATAATATGATGTCGTTTGCTTATAACCTAGGATCTACACCGCTCACTAAAGTAAACCAATACAAGTATCTTGGAATCAAGATAACTAGTGACCTAAGTTGGAATAACCACATTTCCAACATATGTAACTCCTCCTTCAAAAAACTGTGTATCCTCAGGCACAAACTAAAGAACACTCCTCATTATACTAAAATTCTAGCCTACACTTCACTCATTCGCCCAAAACTAGAATATGCAAGCATCGTATGGGATCCCTACACAAAAACTAACATAAACGCTCTAGAGATAATTCAACGCAGAGCAGTTAGGTTCATATTTTCTAAATATAGAATAACTGACTCTCCCACTAGCCTAATGAAACAACATAATATCCCGACACTTTAGCTTCGAAGGAAAATACTCAGGCTAAAATTTCTCCACCAACTGAAAAACAACTCTTTCTCTCTGAACCCACACGCGTATGTGACACCACTTGCAGCACGTCAAACACGGCATCATCACGAATTTTCTTTAACACCATATAGGACCAGAACTAACCTTTTCAAATATTCTTTCTTTCCACTTACTATAAACGATTGGAATAATCTGCATTTATCACAACTAATAAGCACAGATTCCATTGAACATATGTCTACTTGATGTTTCGCCATTGTAATGTTGATTAATCTTTCATTTCTTATTTTTTAGTGTTCCTTTTTTTGTATTTCAAGTGTCTTGCGGGGGTATAGGCAAATGTTTATGCGCATGCAATGTGTTCTTACTGCTGTTATTTCTTTCTGAGGTTGTTTTCATTGATTATGTTTTTCGTATTTCTTCAGTGTACATCTTACTTAGTTGTGACTTTTTCCTTTCATTTTTTTGTGATTGCTGTTCATGTATACTTACATATATATATATATATATATATATATATATATATCAGTGAAAGGTACATGATGGCATTCATGACAGAGGCCAGACTCTCGCCGAAACTGTCTAAATGAACACTTTCACTGTTACCATTCTCACAGAGGATCTCCTTGACTATATATATATATAACATCATCATCATCATCATGAGCCTGACTGCGTCTACTGCAGGACAAAGGCCTCTCCCATGTTCCGCCAGTTAACCCGGTGCTGTGCTTGCTGCTGCCAATTTATCCCCGCAAACTTCTTAATCTCATCTGCCCACCTAACCTTCTGTCTCCTCCTAACCCGCTTGCCTTCTCTGGGAATCCAGTCAGTTACCCTTAACGACCAGCGGTTATTCTGTCTACGCACCACATGCCCGGCCCATGTCCATTTCCTTTTCTTGATTTCAGCTATGATATCCTTAATCCCCGTTTGTTCCCTAATCTACTCTGCTCTCTTGTCTCTTAAGCTTACACCTACAATATAGATATAATTATATATATATATATATATATATATATATATATATATAGTTATTTATTTATTTATATATATGGGGTTTCACGTTTCCAAACCACGTTATTGCCTATTGCTAATTAAGGACGCCGTAGTTGAGAACAGCAAAATGTTTCACTATATAGTGTTCCTTATTATTCAAAGGTATCGCACAGTACACTAGCATCTACCATTTTGCCTCCCGCGAAATGCAACCGCCGCGTCCGTGTTCGAACCAGCGACCTCCTGTTCAGCAGCCGTGTACCCTAGGCAATCACTCACCGCGGTGGACAGCCATCCTTTCCTGTAGGTCATTTTAAAAAACTGGGAATGCTACGATGCTTGAAGGGGCCCTGAGACACTTTTTGAACGTGGTCGGAAAACGCTGCTATTTGGTTGTAGAAGCTTCCGACAACAGGCGAACCAAATAATATAGCGCAGCACGCGGCCTGAAAGTCACAATAAATTATCAAACTCAGAGGAAAATTGCTTTCTCTTCCCTAGAAAAATCGCAAAAGACGCTGAAAAATCGCTCCTAAAGAAGAGCCCGTTCATCAGCCATTAACTGATTTGAACGTGGCACTTGGTGGCTACAAAGATCACTGCGGGATGTCGGAGCTTGTGCACGCGTGCGTGCGCGTTCACACTGAATAAGCCATGCATTCGAAGAAAATAACAGAAGGAAGTGCTCAAGGTCACGAAGCGCGCTTGACGTTTTTCCTTGCCTCTGCCATCCCTCCCTGCTTAGATTCCAGTGCTTTCATAGGCACAGGAGAAAAAAGAGTGCAATTGCCGATACTCCACTCGCACGTGATGGATTCTTAAATTTTTTTCGGCATTAAATTCGTGTGGCAATAAGCTCTTCCAGCGAATTCATTCCATGCTTACTTGAAATAGTGTTTCAGGGCTTCTTCAAGTCAGTCAATTATTCGCGTTACCTTGCAAGAATGAAACAACCTCATAGGCTCAATGATTTCTATTGTTTATATCTGACTTTTGAAAACCCCTTAAATAGTATTCTTCTACAATATGAATTCAGCTCCACATTCTATGTCTATTTTTCTTCAAATGTTGAATTAGACTTTCGGAGTTGATTTTTGGGGAAATCTGGGCGTTTCACGGAGTTTATTTCTCTTAAGCCCACGATTGTTCAAAAATTGCCGTTTTATTTTGTTACAGTGTTGTTTCAATTTATGTCAATTAAAACTGTACATGGAATAATGCTCGTTATCTAGTTACATCTCTATTTGTTTGTAAATTAAACTTTTGTAGCATTTTTTATATTTTCTTTTACCGAAGAATGCAATGGTGGCCTAGTTGGTACTTATGCCTTTATGTATGTACATTTGTTGTCTTTGTGTGATGCATGACATATGTGCAGTACCAAAAAATCAAGACAAAATAACACAGGTAAGAGCCCGTCTGTGCCATTTAAGTTCTTCTTCACGTGATTGATGTGCTTTAGGATAACGTGCGTTACAAAATATACCAATCAAAGGTAAGATATATATTTAGTGTCTGAATCTTGTGCGTAGATCCATATAAAAATAAAAAAACAATACTTTTTTTGTTTTTAAGTGCACAGTATGGAATATGGGCTCCCTTGTCTTCGTTTCTTTGCGCACCACCTATGTAGTTTACATACTGAGTAAACGACGTTGTTGGTTTGCACTGTTCTTAATTCCAAGTGTGCTTTTGGAGGGCAGCATCTAGTCAAGATGCCTCTCAGCTGTTTCCGCTTGTCTAACTTCTCCCCTTCTTTGCCAAATTACGCAGAACTGATTTGGCAGGATCCCTTAACTGCTTAGTCAAAACTCAAAACTACAATGAATTTCTCGTTGAAGGCTGAGTACATCTAGTGTTTTTTCAACATGGAAGTGTTTTATGACGGGCTCCACCTTGATTTCAGTCCCGTATTTCCGTCACGACATTGACGTCAGAAATATTAGGAAGAGAAACAAAGGGAAAAAATACCGCTGATGGAAGGTGAACCATTGGCCATTCTGACCATGGAAACGCAGGTGCATGAATGCCACAGCAAGGAAGGCCACAGCAATAAAAATTTGATAACCGAGTGTGGCTTCAGTGTTTCAGTCGTGTATTTTCGGTGTTATATTGTGGTGTCACCAGTGCGGCACACACGGAAGCCTGGACAATACAGCGGTACCGTGCAATGGACACAAGATCATTGAAAACGAAGGCGTTAACGAGTGATCACAAGTGTCAACAGATGGCGTCTAGCAAAGCCACGACCCATTTCAAGGTGGCACGTCAGTGGCATGGGAGAAAACGGCAAGGACCAATCAGAAGGTTTCACTTCGCCGGGAGATCGAAGGAGAGGACGAACGGCTAGAAATCTGTGAGCGTGTCTGACAGGTACCACGCAGAAGATGACGGATGTTGGTGCCAGAGTCTGTGCCGTTGAAGTTCAGACTCGTGCACAAAGGACGTGATAGCGTCTCTATCCAGGCGTCTTCGGCAACTGGGCACCCTGGGGACCTGGCGCGGCCTCTGTCTGAGCAGGTGAACCGGGCAGTGGAAGCTGCGTGGCGAGCGGACTTCACCGTATCCGTTGCTGAGGGAGACTCGGGGAGAAGGCATGGGGAAGCGGCGCGGGTGTCAGGGTTCGTACTGTCGAATAAAGCAGTCGAACACGAAGGGTCCAATGGCGCTAAAGAGTCTCCAAATGTCTGAACAGCTGGTCCAAGCAGTTGACCATGCTGCAGATTGCCTTCCACGAGATGAGCACGGGTGCATGCCGTGAAACTTCTCACTGTGTACATGGGCATGAAGTTCGTTAAGGGCTCTGCGCTGATTCTCCCTCTCAAGCGCTCGACAAGCACCTTCGCCATCAACGTAACCACACGCCAACGTTTTTGTTTTCCATGAACTGCACTCCTTCATTGCTCACTGCCGCTGTAACATCCACACCACCGCGTTTTCTCCAGTGGCGACACCACAACAGAACACCGAGAACACAGCAGTCACTGAAGCCGTACTTACTCATCACTGCCGGAAATGCTACCACCTGTACCATGGCAACATTCTGTGGAAGCTTTACAGGTGCGTCTTTCATATCAAACACAGCGTTTTCAAAGTGTTTTTGGTAAAGTGAAGCAATGCATTGTGGCAATGACATCCTTGAGTAGCTCTGGACTGAGTCGTTTACATGCATCCATCCCATTCGCCGTGTTTTTCAGGCGGAGAAGTACAATTTTGTCTATTTGTTGATACAGGGCCAGATAGCGGCCTTACGCTTATAAGAAAGATGTTTGGGCTAGTTGGTGATTGGGAATCAACATATTCGAACAGCGCAAGACTACGAGCAGTTACGACGTAACTACAGAGAAGAAAAAACAGAAAGAGCGCTGACTTCAACTGGACTTTTGTTAGCGAAAACGCTGGAAATATATTCCTGGCAGAACATCACCGCGAAATTGCACAACCTATTGCATCACAGCGAGATCATCATTCCTTGTCCGTGTCTATACTGTAGTTACGTCGTAACTACTCGTAATTTTGCGCTGTGCAAATATGCTGCTTACGCTTGGCGTTGGCCTCACTCATAGCATTCATTGAAAACGAAACGTGGTTTTCCGTCGTGTGGCTGTAACTGCTCATTGTCCACTTACGCTCGCCTATGGAAAAATTGCGGCCGGCCAGTGGTGTAGAGACGACGCTCGTTGCGATTCTCACGAGTCAAAAAGTGACGTTCAATACCTTAACATGCCGCACGTAAAGACCTTAGCAAAATTTTGGCGTTCGTTAAGTGATGACTCTCCGGATTCTCCATCTGCTTTCTATAAATCTGTTGTCACCGTTTACAACAGCTTTCCGAAGCTCGCATGACCACAAGCATTTGTTTATTCACTGATAATAGACATTAGTCGTCGCAACAAGGATGTATTACTATTCTTCAACATATGTGTGTTCACTTTAGGCGGTGCTACTTCTCCTAAACATACACATTGTGCAAGTTCTCCTATATCAGCGTACAGGAAACATTCAGCTGCTTCTTTAGGCCAGTTTAACTTCCGTGTTATACCGATGTAATGACTGAAGCACCAACCAAGCTTTTTGTAAATAAACATCAATTTACTGTTGATGTCGTGCGGTCAACGCACATATTTCTCCCGTGCGTCGAACCAAGTGCCCCCGGCACTAAATTAGTAAGGCTACTTGAACAAACAGGTCCAACTTGCGCCTAAAATAGATGCAAATGTATATTCTCATTGTGTCCGCATTAGAAAATTTGTAATAACGCTTTTACTGTGGCATAGTGGGGCCGAGTTGCAAGAAGTATGCAGGATTTGGTGGTATAGATGCCGCAATTGTTTTGCCAAAAGGTGCTATATCTACCACGTAAAATGCTCAAGTCTACGTCAATCAATCTCAGCGCTTTATAATTCGTATACTTACTTTTCCCTTGGGGCACGTTGACTTCCCCACTAACATTGCCAGCCATATTACAGTGACGAAAATGGCAAAAAAGCCAAATTTATGGCTCATATTTAACTCTAACAAGCTCACCAAGGAAGTTCAATAAATATATTGCTGCTAAGATGTTTAATTGAAGTTCACGATTACTAGCAAGGAACGTCCCTGAGGTATATATTACTCGCTGCAGAGCATCAGACTAGAGTGCACTAGCTCACTACGACGTTCTTGCCTTCAAATAAACTATCTAAAGTTAACTCATGCTATTGTCGACGAAATAAAATTGTTTCGCTCACTCAATCTCTCTCTCTCTCTGATTGACGCATCAGCATTCGCTCTGTGATCACTTATGGGGATTGCGTATCGTAGAAATGGTGATGGTATAAACTCCTTAATTAGTTCTTTCGATGCTATTTTGCTTCCAGTATATAAGTTGCCCACATCTGCACAGAAGTCCATATTATCATTGAGGTTTTTCAGATCTATTCATCTGTGACGTTTTTGGATATTTTAATGCCTTGTAAATGTAACTGCGTTGGACGCAATCTGATTCAACCCCAACTGCGCCGATTCTGTGGTATTACAGTAAATAATTTTTCTCAGATCATGTTTGTCTGCATATTTCAAGGTACCTTCTTCAAGCACACAAAGTGGTGTGCCATAAGTGCACTTACCAAGCATTTCAATGGGAATACATGAAAATAGAACAAAAAACGTAACACATAACATTTGCAACTTTGTCATTATTATGAAGAGAGACAGATGTTCCATGCGTTATGACGGGGTTTTTTAGGCAAAGCAGCCATGATATAATAAAAAAAACCTTAGGTACTGAATTTCTTTAGGAAGTTGCATGAAAATTATCAAGCGATTCAGACAGACTGGGCCTAATTTGGATCTAAAGGCCACACTTATCAAGACACTTGGTGATCCTTTGCATGTTAGATTTGTACTA
Source organism: Rhipicephalus annulatus (assembly GCA_013436015.1). NCBI lineage: Eukaryota > Metazoa > Arthropoda > Arachnida > Ixodida > Ixodidae > Rhipicephalus > Rhipicephalus annulatus. The sequence goes on from WOVY01003138.1 coordinate 600,659, forward strand.
TGTTGTATCACTGCCACTCCTGACATCTGCCAAAGAAACTAGAAGGATGATGCAAATATTCATGCGGGGATCGCAGCAGACAAGTTATCAGCCTAATGCTAAAGCCATAGATAAACTTCACGGTGATTGAGAAACACAGCTGTCCAAAAATGAATTGAAAATATAGGTTGGATCGCTCTATTACAGGAATCGGTGAAAGTCGAAAATAATCGTGTCCTTACAGCAGTAGATAAATGTTTCCTGTACATTGCTATAAGTGAGCTTGCTCGATGTCTATTGGTGATTGATAGCTATAACGCCGCTAAACGTGAGTGCATCCACGTTAACGCTTAGTCCTACATGTCAATCCCAACGAGTAACAATGACCAGTATTGATTAAACAAACTGTTGTGGCGATGAGTTTGTGCGAAACTGGAGAAAGCATTGTGACAGCGAGAAGAACTCAATTGAATAGCCGCCGAGTTGCTTCGAGGATTTCAAGCTGAACGGTTGTGCCACTCACGATCTCCGACGCCAACGTAGCTCTCGCCGACTGGTTCACCCTCCACTACCTCCTGACACCATGAAGCCCTAACCGTGTGGTGCCCCGTCCTCGGACTTATTCGAACGGCTCTCAACTTCTCTATCTCCCTCTCTTACGGTCGCTTGTCTGTCTTATTTCTTTATCTACCTATATCTTTCGTATATTCTTTTATATCTCACCTGCTCCCAACCCAAACAAGGCGTTGAGCAATGCTCCGCAAGGGCTGCAAAAATTATTGCCTTCTTTCTTTTACAAACAACAACGAATTCAATTCCATAGACGCCTTAGGCTGAGGTCACCTACTCACGGAATCTTGAACTTATCGAACGCCGCGGCCCACCCAGAGGAAAAAGCATTGCGGTTTGTTCCTTGTCCGTTGGCTGCCCTTTTTTTTCGGAGTGAGTGTAAATGGTGACACGGAGTTGTTAAATTCAGACGCAGTACGCACGTTGCTCTATTTGTTGCAGAGCTATTTTTGGTATGTATGAATGGCATGGGTTGCACCGATGCTTCGGTTAAGATCACCACCTGGGAGTGTGCATAATCTTGACAAAATTGCACATACTCATGTTACAATGTAAGCAAAAACTAGCCGAGATGGAAGTTTCTCCAGCATTTGAGTCCCCAAAACTCCCCTGCCCCAAATATTTACTCCCTGGTATGGAGTGAACTCGGCACAAGTCGCTGTAAAATGCCTCCTGCCTATTGACGGAATTTATGACAAACATTACCTTGTTAAACTCCCCACGGAGTTTCAGGTCACGTGGTTGCTAACTACCTATGAGAGTTTTAAAAACCCTTTTTCGTTATTACGTGCATCTGGGCGTGTTTGTGTTTGTCTGTATGCACGGGCATCTGTTTGCACGTAGATGTGAAACACCGATGTTTTGTGTGGCAGACCATGTGAATATCTGTCGACAGACAATAAAATTATCAGCGCAACGAAGATTTGCAACGACTGGTTGGTGGTTAGTATGAACATTTCAAGATATTTCGCACCGTTGAACCAGGCTGGACATCGGACCAATTCCTCCACGAAACGCCGCTAATGCCGCGCTTCAAACGGCCGAGTTACACAATATTTTGAAGAATAATTTATTGGTAACAAATGTACGATCATCAGCGACTGCCCCTGGAGTTTCACCGTCTAAAACTTCGAAGCGATGCGAAATATGCCTGGCTCGACAACGGCAGGCTGGCCGGCAACCGGTGTGAGAGTTGCGCCGGTGACGCACTCACCCCGACTCCACCGAATATGGTTTCTCGGAGTGCCACCGGCATTTCACCGGCTGCACACATGTGATCATTAAAAGGCCGTCGGTATCAAGCCAGCATCGTAGCAAGCTCGCACGGTGCACCGGCCACCGTGGCAAGCTCTACGAGCGAGCACCAACCCCGGTGAGACAGTGATTGTGTTTCACACACACATAAAAAAGTAAAGGCTGCTGCAGTCTTCTGCGCCGTGTGACCGCTGCTATCAAATGACTAACACAAAGGAGTGCCGAACGATGCGGAGACACACAGAAACGGCGTACCGCATGCATGCCGATGCAACTCATCCAACGACCAGGAACCGCGGCTGCGAACTGTCTCGTTCATTCAAATCCTTTCCTTCGTAGCTTAAACTGCGTGGATAGCGAACACCTATTTCTGCGCATGGTAAAAATAAAGAGATGAAAACTTTACAGCAGCAAGCATTTTGTGATCGCCAGCTGTCATTCATCGTATAACTGTGCCGTACTCCTGAGTGAGGCCTAGTCGTCCGACGCGGTAGCGGCGGTGTACCTCGGTTCATCGCTGAAGCGGCGGAATGTGTGTCGTTGAAGTGTTCATGCATGAATGCTCGGGCTTTGCGTACGAATCAGTGGATTTACGGATTCGCACACAGTACTGCTAATGCAAATGCTGCCTGTATGCCAAAGCACCATCTGACAAGGGGCTTTCGGTGTAGTTAAAAGAGTATTGAATATTAGGCGGAGTTAGGATAAAAAACTTGTTTGTTGCAGTGCCTACAATAGGCCATCGCAAATACATATCTACGCAGTGCAAACTTATTGTTTGATCATTAGCATAGGAAGGATCTCGCCAGAGATACATGGGAGGTCAGAATATTGTGCCTATATATATCCGGCGACTAACGTGTGAGTGTGCAGCGTGAGCGGCAAGTTGTGGTGAGTGGGAGAGTAGTAATATTACGTGAACGTTGTATGCATGTTTGTGTACTGTGATCAATATTGTGTGGTTCGAAGATAAGTAAATAATGCTAGCGCTGACGAAGTGATTTTCTTTCCCAGCAGATGTAAAAATTTAGCCCTAAAAAAAGATCCCCGATGAATTTAAAATGGAAACTCCCCTACATCCGTCCAGATGCCTCTCCTGTTGGGAAGTTACTTTTTTACTCTCTCCGTATGGTGTTTATAAAAACCCCATCGGAGCATGCGCTAGAGGATAAGTTCTTTACTCCATCTCCGCTTATTTTTGTTTACAGTGTACAAGCCTGCCGAATGAGGTGGTCGCTTAGAAACAACGTAGACTCAGAGCTCACGGGTTCGACTCCTAATAACTCAATTTTTTTTCTTTGTCGCCTAATTCTGGGTATTTTTTGTCGTCACTTCCGTAACGGAAATACGTCATTGAAGTCTTGGTGGGCCTGGCATAAGACACGTTCGTGTTAAAAACATAAATAATGCGTGCAGCAAAACGAGCTATCCAACAGCGAAAAGACGACAAAATATAAAGTATTTGTGCAGTAGATAGGTAGCTTTGGCATTGACGAAACGTGGCTACTGCTTGTCGGCTGTAAGCGGTTCTGACCTTTTGTCATCGTCAAGGCAAAAGACGACTTTCTCTGCACACTAATGAGTTTTATATATGAAATAAAACCATGCTAGGGCTGATACATCACAAATTTGTGCTCAATAAAACTGACACAATTTCAAAGGAAGTAATTTATATTATGTAGATTCGATTACCAACACACATGCCAAGCTTTCGGTCCCGTATCATAAGAAGATTACAACTTGCTCTGCTCTAGCTTAGTTGGGCCTAACCAAAACCACGCTTATAAAATTCCATTTCAATCTCAGCCGTGTTGCACGAGCTTGCGCATCAGGGTAAGTAACACAGCTTGTATCCAAAGAAATCACTGCTCTGCTTTGAAGGACGCAGCACGAACCATATGTCACCATCATCATCGGCAGTACGACAGCAGGGCAAAGGCCTCTTGCACGTTCTGCCAATCAACCCGGAAGATATTGATTCTTATTCTCATCTGCCCAGCTTATTCTTTCTAGCTCTCACCCATGTAGTTTTTCTTTGAATTTCATCAGTTACCCTTAATCACCAGCAGTTTTTGTACATACGCGCAGCGTGCCGAGCTCCTGCCAATTTTTTCTTCTCGGTTTCCACTTTCATATCTTCAACCTCCCATTATTCCCTGGCCCACTTTTTGCTTGTCTTTTAAAGACTTAACTTAATTTATAAACACACCGGCTTACTACGATAGTGCTACATCGATGGTGTACTGGATATGTGCAACCATGAGAATATATTCATAAGTTACTGGGAAAAAGTCTGGCACAGTTTCAGAGACATGGACGATGTTGCTTTCTAGACGTTGCTTGCGAGAAATCACACCACAATTTTTGCAGTCATCCGACATTGTCAGATCTTTGATAAGTGGCATGAGCAGCACGTGATTCGCTATCATGGCCTCACGATAGCGGACACACTCTCAAGCTTCCACGCAGCTGTCCGTTATTCCAATCTGTAATCGCTTGTGTCTATAATCGAAGACTTCAGCCATCAGTGGTAGCACACCAGCTTTCATTGGAATGCTGCACTCACGAGTCGGCAAACTTTTGGGCTCCGGGTCTTCAACACAACTTTCCTACCGAAATTTCTAAGGCCTCACAACTCATCGTCCAACAACCACCCATCAGCTACCCACTGCATGTCTGAACGCTTAATAGTGGACTGCACAATATACGCAACACGAATTATTTGAATGCTATCCACATTTGTGCAACCATTCTGTTACTTAATGACATGCTTTGGCCGCAAATAACACACACACATTTGCGGTCAAAGCATGTCTTTAAGCAAGTACCAACTAGGCCAACAATTATTATTGGTACAATATATTTTGTTACTTGTACTACTGTTCATTGATGTGTAAAAGCGAGGAAGATGGCAGTGCCTCTACAGTAAAAATGCTAAGTTTGTGGCACTGGATCGCACTAGAGAATTATGTAGCATGGATGGTATTTTCTGAAGCGCTCTTTGCTAGGTAAAACCTTGGCCGCGTCTCTGATGATACAGGCTTTCATCGGAATAATACGGATTGCAGCAAAGAGAAAGTCGCATCTTAAGAAGCCCACACGTGTGAAGATTTCCCTGCAGTCACTCATTTCATCAATATATGTGTTGATTTGTGCATTTGTTTGTTACCATATCCTCAAATTTGCTTAGTCATTTTTTTGTTCTCTTTTGCACTAAATGTGCTTCATTTTTACCAAAAAAATGTTACGTTGACTTCAGCACGTGCTGTGAATGTATCATCACATAAGTATTTATGAGGCGGTCGAACAACTGCATTAATGCAAGAAGGGTATTTTTAGACTTTGGAACGCCAGAGTTTCTTACGGGAGTACATGTATTCTTCGTTAGTGTCGTTTCAAAGTGAAAAAAACGCGCAAGCAAAAATAGATAGTGCACATTTTCTGCGTATTTAATAATGAACTGGTGACAGTTGTGTATATATAGAAGAATATACTCTTCATAGTGACAGCTAATATTACCTCATAACGTCATGGAAGAGTTATCGTCCAATGACAAATCGCTCATTGTGCTTTAAAAGTGAAAACATGACCACACTAACTCATTCGTAAGTCATGGTGAGGCACAATTAGCTAATAGCGAAGTATACAAACATACCGCACAAGTGGCAAATATCATATTACTGGTGGCTTATTAAAAGTTACGCTTGGTTTCGAAATTATCCTAGCAACAACCTTACTTTAGCAGTTACATATTGGAATTATTTGCAAATACGCATATCACAATAAAGTGTCACAATAATGTATTTTAATCATTAAATATGGACCTTTCTCTTCACAGCAATTGGTAGATGGTTAGTAATGAATATGAAATTTTTGATTATCAATACATTAGTTTTACAGAGGCACGTGCTTCGTATCATAGAAAAATATAAAGGTCCTCCCAGGAACCTAGACACTGAATGGCTCTTCTCAAACACGAAATTCTACCTGTTAAAAAGTTTATAATTTTGAGCTGACGTAACATATTCATAAGCATAAACTACGGGATTTCTACCTACGCACTACATGGACTTAATATGCCTTCAGAAATTTTGCCCTCAAAACCAAGGAATTGTGCACTAATTACGGAAAGCAGGATATTGATTACAAAGTAATTCAGTTGGTGAACCTTAACGAATCAAAAATAGACTCATCACTTTTTTTTCTGGACTGACGTCATTGTAGACCCATAGTCATTTACACGTAGGAGTAATCGTCCACTTTGTTTTTGTTTATTTTTATGATTGTTCACTATGATTCTAAAATGGGATTGAATCCAACAGCGTCTACGTTTCCAAGTATTGAGTGTATTCTGAATGTATACAATGTAGAACGAAGCGTGTTTTAAAATGTGTACTTTTGTTTGCATATCCCAAAAATGAATGTTCTGAATGTTTGAATATTTTTAATATGTAAAAATGTATTATAACATGCCAGTTCTACCTACCAATAAAATATGTAAATTTAGGTGAAATATGTAACCGATATATATATTTGTGTGTTGAAGATGTGTAAAGGTATCTCCCTAATGCAGACTCTTTTAGTTATTAGGTGGTGAGAGCTCATCAGAGTTTTAGCATTCAGTCTTTGCCTCCCGCAAGCAAATCCTGTATTTATTTCGTGCAAATATACAACGTTGAATCAATGTTGAATGTAGCACCAGCGTAATCTATAGCACCTTGCCTCTTTGTTGTAGCTTTTAGTCTCTTTCAGCTTTATATTATAAAATTGGCAACTCTATCTTTGAGAATTCTTGAGAAGGAATGTGATCTCACAATCTTTGTGGTATGTATACGCAAGGTTGGCGCAAGCCTATCATTTATTCTTAAATCACCCAAGCGTTTATGATAAGCGAATGCTAGCACAGTGTTATCTCAAGATGTATACTTCCTCGCTATCGTCCACTCTGGGAACAACAATTCCTAGACGTGGAATTGAAGATTGAATACCACTAATCATCGCCTTTTCTCGAAATAGTTTTCACAGCAAAAGTTGTTATAGTATCACAACTCGGGTCACGCGCGGCGCAGTAGTTGTCCGCCGCCGCCACAGATGGTGTCCGTAAGCACTATCCCACCAAATGAGAAAAAAAAAACCTAATACCAAGGACACAGTGGAGCTCGAACCAGGGTTCACATTGTGCGCTTCAATGTTCCACGTTGTTCACAGATAACTTTACTCTCTCTCCATCAGTGGAAGCATTCATGAAATGTGCCTTTAAGATTGATTATGCTGTGTACATAAGTTTTAAAATATAAGTTCTAGGCACAGAATTGAAAAAACAGAAATTGCAGCGTACGTGCCGCTGCACAATCCATAATATGCAAAGATACCCGACCCTAAATAGCCATTCCCAAGCGTATCAAGTGGTGATGAATGTTACCCCAAGAATCAGAGCTGAAACACTTGGAAGATAAGAATCGAGGAGCTTTTCGCTTGTCGAGAAAAGGGCAGACCATATTTAGCGTGCGTTTGTGTCTCACGACAGCCTTTGTTCGTTTCTTTCTTCCTTCGACATTGCGTACTGCTACCGCCAAGATACTTTATTTTCCAACGCTGGTAATAAAAGTGATATTACTGGGTTTAACAGCGCAACACTACCATGAATAGCTACAGCGAAAGAGGCAATCGTGGGTTCATATAAATGGAGCCGTGAAATGGGTCACGCTGAAATGAGAAGTTGTTCCCAAAATATTTAGGCAATAAGAATGTCCAATAAAAAAATTGGCCCCGTATGTGCATGTTCATCAGCACATGTCGTTGAAAGACGATAGTCTTGCGTGGGGAGAGAGTGAATAAAACATTTATTTGTTGTTCTGCGCAAGAAAATTCATGGATGGTATTCTGTATTCTGGCTCCGAGCGTGCAGCGGAGGTGAAAGAATGCCTCAAGCACGTCACACGTGAGACATGAGTGCCATCTGGCAGTTTTTTCGGAAAACGAAGCACGTGGCTCTGAGACGTGTGTACGTGCCCGTCTCAAAGGTGATAAGGTGTAGAACGCAAGACGATGGGTAGGCGCCACCACCGTCTCATCTTAGCAAAGCGTTTGAAACACTCGCCTTTTCGTGCAAGCGTCGCATGGTCAGCGCAGCGTGATAAGCCCTGCGGTTCTTAAAATTTCTTGTGAATGCCTTTTCCAGTAAAAGGCGCACAGGCAGAATATAAGTGTTGTTATGGTGTCCCAGACATACGCGATAATTGCTTTTTATTTGACGATTGCACAAGCATCAACGCTACACCTTGAGCAATATTGGTGGGCACTGCGGATGGGGTCGGCCGTTTCAAGTACCCGGGGCCGTTTACAGTGGAAAAACGGACAAATTTACAGATAGACAGACCAAAAGTTTTGCGTTGGAGGTCCCCAAGAAAGACTATTATCGTTAAAATTCCTCTTCAATGATGAATATAAAATGAAGCGATCAATTATCATTTCAATACGGCAAATACAAATAGGCACGAGACCATCGCATCTTCAAGATCTCCAATTTCTGCACCCGCGAGCGCCCGGTTTCGCTGCTCTCGAGGCTACAAAACGGGCTACATTAGAGACGCGATAAAAACCTAACTCGGGATCTGGGCTACTTAGGGCAATCGTATATGTCACAAGCCTCTGATGTAACAATCATAATTGTGGTACATGGCGCTAAAGTAGGAGATTATGATCAATGGGACCGCCAAGTTCCATATTTTCGCTGTTATAGACGACCAAGCTATCAATGCCAAAACCACTTTCTATTCCTGTGAGCGGTAAACATAGGATAACAGTGATTTTTCAGCCAGTTGCTTGGGCGCACTATGCCGTTGACAAGCGATAGTGCACAGTCCTGTACTCTACTCTGTATCACGAAAAATTGGCGTGTCTTTTCATAATGCCAACTCATGCCAAGCATAGACTGACCTGGTAGCTATGAGGCGCATGTTAAAGTGTCTTTGTTAATTCGAACTGTTTCAGCACTTCCTCTGTCGAGGTATGGTTAGTGACAAACACTGCTTCTACACTGTATTACAGTGTTACTATGAATGTTTTTCATTACTGTGTGTGTTATGGTTTGTGGTTTCTGCCAGACATCGTTTCTGTGAATAAGGTGTGGGTTCCCGTGTTGCAGCAAAGCTTTTGTGACGCAACCGTAAGCTACAAAATCTGCACAACGTACCATGGTTTGCTTTAGAAGGGACAAGTGCTGTCCTTTCTAAAGTGCAAGTGCTGTACGTTTATCTATTCATGCTCGTCTTGTTTGCGGAAAGCCTGATATCCTCTTGAATACTGTTTCAGTGGGTTGATCGCCTTTTCAAAGATACAAGCAATTATGTCATCACGCAGTTACAAGGAAATTGGTTCGCATAAAACTCAAGGCGTGTTCTGCCCACTTGCTCGAAATAGAGTGGCCGACAAAGCAGTCCTGGTAAACGTAGAGACTTCCTAGGGGTAACTCCCCACATGATAAACCCGGTTCACTTGTATATCACTGCATTCACAAAGTTCTGTGCTCTTCTTTTAGTTAGCAGGAAGACCACATTTAACGCTGTGTAACGAAGGACCATGTGCCTTATTTATTGAAGCCCGGGTTCCCTAGGTGATAGAACAGTTTGCGAACTGATGAAATTACAATGAAGTATGCTTCTATATTATGTATTTTATGTATATTATGCTGCTGTTTTCACCTAATTGAAATGTCACGTAACCGGTGTCCTTCATTATAAATACCACATGATAGCCAGCTCTTACGCAGCAAACATTTTTTTGCAATTAGGTAGTACTCGGTCCTTTAGCGTTGCTTCAGTACTCCCTGAAGTGGATGGGGCCGCAGGCTACCATCTGCATCAGATGTTTTTTTCTGGAACATAAAAAATCAGTTGGGCTGCCCAGACTTGACATCGTTTCATTGTGAGTCATTCTTAGTATGCGAATGTATTTGTGCGCGACCGTTTCAATAGGTTACAGTGATTGTCGCAATTTCTTATTACGACATGTCACTTTACGACTTCACAATAAAGAAACGCACATCTGCAGCTAGTACCATCAATCATCTTTGGCGAAATCTGCGAGGCTGGGAAAAAGGGCATCATTACGTGTAAAATGGGCTCATTACAAAATTGAAATATTTTTCAATGACGTGTTCAAGTGTGCGCCAGCAATCCATGCATGACTTCTTTCCGACAATTTGAAACGCAATTCAAAAATTTATGACTGCATTTTACCTGTACACCTTGACATTGCGATGGCCATGTCGCAGCAGCAGTCTACCTCGTGTAATCTTCCACTGCACATTTTCTTTCTTCACTGAGTCGGCTGATATGTTCAGTGTTCGTTAATGAAGCGAGCTATTGCAAAAGCAGTTTTCTGTTTTGCGCGTGAAAATAATGAAGAATTATGATGCATGTTGAGTAGAAACAGTACAGCGTTTATAAAGAAGGTTGATGCTCTATAAAATATGAAAAATACTGCTTTTATTAGCAATGCATAATAAATGAAATGAACACCATACTTTCTTAAAGAATCTAATAGGGCTTTCTCATTTTTTGGCCTTTTACGTGGACGCCATGCGTGCTGGGAACTGCAACTAGAACCAGCGTTCGCACGCAGAGTTACCCGAGATAAGTTTTAAAAAAAGCCAGTCGAAATTTTTACGTTGCATGACAGTCAACTTCTTTGTCGCTGCGACAATCGCTACACCCTGACGATGAAGCGTGATAGTTTATTTTTCTCAAAAGAATTTCATGCATGGGCATACAACATGGCAGGTATGTTCTTCAGCTTGTGTGCTTCTAGAGGATGCTTAAATATTGAACCTATGAACAGTGTGGCGCACACTAGGACGATGACCTTTCAAATGCTGTCTTATGTTGCAGTATCCTGTCGTTCTGGTTTGGCATATTAATTTATGTGTTGCGTATTGAGCGCGCCCATGTCAAAGTAAAGTCTTTTTATTCTTTGTCTTCAAATGCCTTGATGACAGTAATGCCTCGAAGATAGTGATTTGTCATCACAAAGAGCAATGAACGGCTCAGAAACTTACTCTTCACCGAGTAACTCTACAGCCGACTGTGGCAAGGAGGTCATCTTTGCACGAAGAAAAACTGAGGAAATGAACCTCTTTTTTTCTGTTTTCGTCAGGCACAAAAGCCATATTTTCGTGGTTCGTAAAGGAACATACACTGACTAGCCCAGCGAAAAGTATTTCTAAACCCCTCGTAAACTGTACTTTCTCCTCGATCTATTTGGTTCCTTCGGAGAGTTTCCGTGAGCAACAAAAAGATAACATTATTAAGCGTTCTTTACATTGAAGACCTGTGGTGTAATGGGCGAGCTGGCTCAGATTCATGGCGAAACTAAACGCGTGGACAACGTAACACAGAATAGAAGACACGAGACAGGCGCTGACTGATAACTGAAGCCTGTTGAAAGTATAATCTGCCTCTCATAAACGGGAATAACGTCACAACAGATGAAGATATGCCCTCATGTGAACATGAGTGAATACAACAAAGACAATGGAAAAATTTAGCACGCTTCGAAAAAAACTAAAGTTGTCGCTAAAGCGACCCTGATTCATAAGCGCGTAACTGCGAAAGTAAGCTTATAGGTATTAAACGCGAGTCTTTTTTGGGATACTTCAACAAAAACATCTGGGTGGGTCTTTCTGTCTACTGTCAATTAATTTTTGTCAGTTCAAACGGATAAAATCCAACCATACCCACAGCGTCCAGAAATCAAACATTCATGCGAAACCACTATAGACATTTTCATTATAACGCAAGATAATACTAGGTTATTGGACTTCTGTTGCTAGTGAGGTATATGAAACCTTGTGTGTCGAGTTTGGCATGTCCTGTATAGTCTAATTTTGTTGAGTACAGCATTTCTTGCATTGATATGTACTATTACTACAGTTTACGTGGTCACACCACTTTATATAGAAAATAATTAGGACAACCTTTCCAGTGGCATAATTATCTTCGTTATTTCAATAGTTCATAAGGACAATGTTAAAAAACCGTTATCTTACCCTAGAACGTCGTGAAAATGTTGTTCAAGGATGACAAGATTTACAAGCAATGTCTGAGTTGATTTTGAAACGATTAGTGGCTTCTGTACACTAAATAGTTTTCTTGAAGTTGAGTATCAGCACTTCACTGCGGGATTGTTGTTCAGAACCCCGTTATTTAAAGCACCGGCACGGCTCATTTATTTTTTGTATTTCAATGAAATATTGTAACGAATGTAACAGCCTCACAACAACGATGTTCTATTTACACGGTTTATTAAGGGCGAACTTGTGTGTGTCGCCCCGCCGCGGTGGTCTAGTGGCTAAGGTACTCGGCTGCTGACCCGCAGGTCGCGGGTTCATATCCCGGCTGCGGCGGCTGCATTTCCGATGGAGGCGGAAATGTCGAGGCCCGTGTGCTCAGATTTGGGTGCACGTTAAAGAACCCCAGGTGGTCAAAATTTCCGGAGCCCTCCACTACGGCGTCTCTCATAATCATATGGTGGTTTTGGGACGTTAAACCCCACAAATCAATCAATCAAGGGCGAACTTGTGCCCAAAGTGAACGACGCACAGCAATCAAGAAGATCCAATGTCGGTGGTCCTCGTGAGCCTCTGCCTCGAGCACCCTCGCTCCCTTTTTCTTCACGCGCGTTGGCTATTCGGCAGAGTACCGGGCGCATGCAGGGCTGGCTCGTGCATTGCTGCTGGCTTTGTCGCTCGTAGTCGTGCCATTAGCGTTTCTCTGGTTCCCAACGTCCGCGTTGCGCTTAGCAATGGTAATTTCCTGTGGCATTATCCCCCCTCTCAAGAGGCATCGCCCCGATGCTTTCGATGATAATGTATGCAGCATTTCCGTCTCGGAAGGTTTGTAAGAGGGAAATGGTTGTACAGCAAGCAAGTGGGGTGGCTAGTCTTCGTACCGGTCGTAGTACGGTTTCATGCGCACAATGTGTACACGCTCGGTTGGATTGCGTCGTTTAGAATGCCCATGTCCTGTAGGCTTGACTTCATAAGCGAGGTCGCTGAGTCGCTGTACTACCTCGTAAGGACCGAAATATCGACAAATGAGTTTTTCAGACAGGCCTCATCGTCGTACTGGGGTCTATATCCCCACTTTGTCACCAACTTTATACCGTGTTTCGCGTCTTCATCGGTTGTAGCGGTCGGCATCGATTCTTAGTTGGTGACATATTCGGTACTTTGCTGATTGGCAGGCCTCCTCCGCTCTCTCTATATAGTCATCGAGATCAGAAGGGTAGTCATCTTGATCTATAGGTAACATAGCGTCCAGTGTTGTGGTAACTACACGACCGTAAACTAGTTGAAACGGGGTAATCTTGGTAGTCTCTTGTACGGCGGTGTTATAGGCGAAGGTGACGTATGGTAAAATTTCGTCCCACTTTTTGTGTTCGACTTCCACATACATAGATATTGTTACGGGGAAGATTTATTCACCGAGAGCTGGTCTTGCTAACAGCTTAGAGAGCGCACAGTCAAGCAGGCCAACGGGGAGAAGCTCGAGAGTGCAACCCACAACAACCACGTTGCCGTCTTCTTCGTTTGGGTGCCAATTCAGCTGTGTCGGTGCGACAGTTCCATACACGTATCATCACCCCGGCCCGTAAGGCACCGTCTCGGTGCCTGTTAAATGAGCGAGTCGGCGTTGTAGGGCTTGAGACGAGAAACGTGGACTACTTCCGTTCTGGGTGCAGCAGCTGATGAATTTGTGGTAGCGGCAATGTCGTAGGTCACAGGTGTGACCTCACGAATGACTCGGTAGGGCCAAGCGTATCGCGATAGTAGTTTCTCGCAGAGGCCAACACGTCGAGATGCGAGCCACAGGAGAACAAGAGATCCCGCAGAAAAAACGGCATTTCTATGTCGATGGTCATAAAGGGACTTCTGTGCTGTCTGCGACGACGATAACCGAGCGCGTGCTACCGCGCGTGCCGTGAGGGCCCGGGTGATCGCATCCTGAGCGTGCGAAGTGGTGGATGGGTGGCCTGATGAAAGCAGTGTGTCGAAGGGCAGTAAGAAATGACGTCCGAAGAGTAGATAAAAAGGGGAGTAGCCCGCTTTTTCATGACGCGACGAGTTATAGGCGAATGTTACAAACGGAAGAGCTATGTCCCAATCAGTGTGGTCGGTAGATACGTACATGGCAAGCATGTCTGTCAATGTGCGGTTTAGGCGCTCCGTAAGGCAGTTAGTCTGAGGGAGGTAAGATGTGGTGAAGTTGTGACGGGTAGCACAGGATCGGAGTAGATCATCAACCACACAAGATAGAAAGTAGTGACCACGGTCTGTGAGCAGGTGAGACGGAGCGCCATGCTGGAGAATAATGTCGTACAGCAGGAAGTCGGCAACGTCGGTTGCGCAGCCGGTTGGTAGCGCTCGAGTGATTTCATACTGAGTGGCATAGTCTGTGGCCACTGCAATCCATTTATTTCCAGTTGTAGAAGTAGGAAAGGGACCAAGCAAGTCCAACCCCACTCGATAAAATGGCTCGGCTGGAGCTTCAATAGGTTGAAGAAGACTGGTAGGGGGAGTCGTAGGCTTCTTTCGGCGCTGGCAGAGGTCGCATGATGCGACGTAACGGCGAACAGAGCGGTACAGACCCTTCTAGAATACTCGTCGTCGAATGCGGTCGTAAGTTCTGGAGACTCCTAGATGTCCAGAAGTTGGAGCGTCGTGGATTTGTCGCAGAACATTCTTTCGCAGGTGATGCGGCACGACGAGTAAAAGTTCCGCGCCGTCGGGGTGTAAGCTGCGGCGGTACAAAACGTTGTCTTGAAGTAGGTATCTGCTAAGAGAAGGGTCAGCATAACGCGATTGAAGGTGGTTAATGATGGTGAGCAGCGATGGATCTCGGCGCTGTTCTTCGGCTACGTTCAGAAAGTCAGTGATGGCTAAAACGCAGGCATCGGATCCCAAATCAGTGGAGCTAGGTGGATCAACGGGGTGCCGGGATAAGCAGTCAGCATCGCTGTGCAGCTTTCCAGATTTGTAAAGAACCGAGAACGTGTACTCCTGTAATCGAAGTGCCCATCGGCCGAGTCTTCCTGTAGGGTCCTTAAGCATCGACAGCCATCAAAGCGCATGATGGTCCGTGATGACTGTGAACGGACGTCCGTATAAGTACGGACGGAATTTCACAATAGCCCGAACGAGGGCTAAGCATTCTTGCTCAGTGATGGAATAATTTTGTTCCGCTTGCGACAAAAGGCGGCTAGCGTAGGCTATCACACGGTTGGTGCCACTCTGTATCTGAGCGAGTACAGCACCAATGCAATGGCCACTTGCATAGGTGCGAAGCTCTCTTCGAGCCGCTGGATCAAAATGAGCCAACACAGGTGGTGATGTGAGGGCGGTAATTAGCGACGCGAAGGAATGTTCTTGGTCCCTTCCCCAAGAAAAGGCCACATTCTTTTTGAGGAGATCCGTGAGGGGCCTAGCAATATCCACGAAAGTGAAGACAAAGCGGCGGAAGTATGAGCAGAGCCCAACGAAACTGCGAACTTCTTGTGTGGAACGCGGAACCGGGAATTCTCGGACTGCACGGACTTTGTCAGGGTCGGGTTGAACACCAGTGGCGTCAACAAGATGGCCGAGTAGTATAATTTGCCGGCGTCCAAATGAGCATTTTGACGAATTCAGTTGGAGACCAGCACAACGAAAAAAGTCAAAAATTGCCGAGAGACGAGACAGGTGGCTTTCGAAGGAGGTCGAGAAAATGATTACATCATCCAGATTGGAAAGGCAGGTCGACCATTTGAAACCGTGAAGAAGAGAGTCCATCATACGCTCAAAAGTAGCCGGGGCATTGCACAACCCAAAAGGCATGACCTTGAATTGGTAAAAGCCGTCGGGTGTGATGAATGCTGTCTTCTCGCGGTCGCGGTCGTCGACCGAAATTTGCCAGTATCTGCATCGAAGAACGAGGGACGAGAAATAGTTGGCACCGTGGAGGCAGTCGAGCGCATCATCGATTCGGGGTAAAGGATGAACGTTCTTCTTGGTGATCCGATTCAGGTGTCGATAGTCGACGCAAAAGCGCCAGGTGTTGTCCTTCTTTTAAACTAAGACCACAGGGAATGCCCAAGCACTCGATGAAGGCTCAATGACGTCTTTACTCAGCATTTTCTCGACCTCCGTCTGTATAACTCGGCGTTCAGAATGTGACACGCGATAAGGGCGTTTGTGGAGTGGACTGGCATCGCCGGTGTCGATGCGGTGGGTTACGGCACTTGTGCGGCCCAAGGGACGGTCGTCGACGTCAAAGATATCCAGGTAAGAAAATAGAACACTCCGGAGCGCTGCAACTTGGGGAGGTAAGAGGTCACTGGATATCATTTTGTCGAGGAAGGCCTCATATTGCGACGTGATGACAGGTTTCGCCATGGTCTTAGTGTCAGGGGTAAAAGAACAAATCGAACATTCATCAAGGGTGGAAAGATCGGCTAAAGTGATGCCTTGGGGAAGAACTTGGGTCGACGTTGAGAAGTTCAGAACTGGAAGTAGCACCGTGTTGTTAGCAACAACCACGATAATATGTGGTAGTGGGATGTGGTGCGTAAGGGTCGAATCAATGAGGGGAGCCACCAGATAGTCTTCACCAGGAACGGACGGGAAGGGCGACAGAGGAATGTGCATAGCAGCCTGGGGTGGTAGCCGTAGAGACAACACGGATCGTAGCCGAGTGCGACTTGGAGGAGTAAAATCAGCGCACAAAGGCAATTCGAGCCGTAAGATACCGGTAGAACAATCGATGAGGGCGGAGTGGGCGGTTAAGAAGTCAATTTTAAGGATGACGTCGTGTGGGCCAGCATCGAGGACTGCGAAGAGAACGGAAGTGTGGTGGCCAGCAACAGTAACGCGGGCAGTGCACATACCAAGCGCCGACGTTCGACTTCCGTTGGAAACTCGCACAGTAGAGAACATTGCCGGTGTAAGAACCTTTTTCAGGCGAGATCAAAGTGTAGAACTCATACCAGATACTTGGGCACCAGTGTCAATTAGAGCAGTAACGGTGTGGCCGTCATCGAACACCCGAAGTAAATTGCGTCTTGAATTTGTAGCCGGTTGAGGGTTTTCGTTCCAAGTCGTCAACGCAGCGCCACCTCCAGGAGCTGCACTCCTCAGTTTCCCAGGGAATGGCCAGATCAAGCCGGTGACGGAGAGCGGCGGCGTTGAGGGGAGCGTGACGGCCGACCCTGAGGTGACGGCGAGCGGCTAGACCAGTTTCTTTGGGTGACGACGTTAGCGTAGGACGGTTAGGAGCGTGGAGATGAACGGCAAGCTGAAGGGTCCTGAATATGTTCATCCGGAAAACCGGGTTGCGAATAGCGTCCACGGTCCTGACGGCGGTCGATATTAGGAAAGCTTGGCCGGAAATACCACCTGTTGCGGCAATGGCAGAAGATGTGCCCAACTCGAGAGCAAGAAAAGCAGATGGGTCGATCATCGTGCGTGCGCCACTCAGATGGCTTTCGGTAGCGTGGTGGAAACCGAGGAGTCGCAGCTGCCGCAGCGACAAGTGGAGCAGAGTGGTGGTCAGCGTTGTGGACGGGAGTGCTCATGCGCTGCGGCATAAGTCTGGCGGGCTGGGGAACCTGGACGCCCAGGTTAGCAAACTCCTGACGTACGACGGCTTGAATAAGCGAGACTGTTGCCCAGTTGTCTTGCGCAGGGGGCTGATAGGAAGCGGGTGCCATGGCTTCCAGCTCCTGGCGAACAATCCTTGAAATATTGGCAGGAGGTGCAAGTGAACGGGGCCCTGCAGAATCCTCGCAAGATGAAGTCGCAACAGTGTTTGGTAGTCTCGTGATGTGGTGGGTTATTCGCCTGCTTTTAGCTTGTTCAAATCGTCGGCATTCAGATAGGATGGAGTCGACAGTGGCGTAGTTCTTGCACATTAGTATGTTGAAAGCATCATCAGCAATGCCTTTCAACACGTTGCTGATCTTCTCCGCCTCGGACATGTTTTTGTCAGTCTTCCGACACAGTGCCAGTACGTCTTGAATGTACGTGACGTACGACTCCGTCGATGATTGAGCACGCGACGCGAGTTCCTGCCTGGCTGCCATCTGACGAGCAACTTTCCGACCGAACAAATCGCGAAGATTTTGCTTGCATGTGTCCCAGCTGGTTAGTTCTTCTTCATGCGTCTCATACCAGGCGCGTGCCGTACCCCGTAGGTAGAATAGAATATTTGCCAGCATAAGCGTTTCGTCCCACCTGTAGTGCTTGCTGACGTGCTCGAATAATGCGAGCCATTCTTCGACGTCCGTGCTGTCCGTCCTGGAAAACGTGCCAGGGTCGAGAAGATGGGGGGGGGGGGGATCACAGGTGATGGAGCCGGCGCGGATGGCGAGGCCTGAGTGCCGGTTTCAGGAATCGCGGCTGTACAAAGCTGGCGTCCACTGCGGAGTTCCAGAGGCGGGTTGTGTGATGACCCCGCACCTTCCACCAAAAGATGTTACGGGGAAGATTTATTCACCGAGAGCTGGTCTTGCTAATGGCTTAGAGAGCGCACAGTCAAGCAGGCCAACGGGGAGAAGCTCGAGAGTGCAACCCACAACAACCACGTTGTTATCTTCTTCGTTTGGTTGCCAATTCAGCTGTGTCAGCGCGACAGTTCCATACACGTATCAATATCATGTCAGCTAGAGTTCTGTTAAGGCGTTCAGTCAGGCCGTTGCTTTGAGGGTGATATGCGGTAGTTTTCCTGGGAACGGTGTGGGTCATGTTCAGCAGGCATTCCATGAGTTCCGCCGTGAAATTCGGCCCGCGATCGGTGATTACAACAGTAGGAGTGCCATGCCGGAGCACTATGCTCCGTACAAAGATTTTGGCGACCTCAGCTTCCGTTCCTCAATGCAAGGAGTCTCTTTCCGCGTATCTCATTAAATAATCAGTCGCTACAACGATCCACTTCTTGCCAAGTAAAGATGTCGGGAATGGTCCAAGGAGGTCCAATCCAACTTCTTGCAAGGGTGCTTTCGGTGTGTGTATCGGGTGCAGAAGGCCCGCTGGCTTACCACGAGGCGCTTTCCGTCTTTGGCACTCGCGGCATGTTCTGACATAGCGCTGTACTGAAGACAATAGCTTGGGCCAATAATAGTGCTGACTGATTCGTGCAAGCGTTCGAGTAACCCCCAAATGTCCAGACGTAGGCTCATCGTGGCACGCTTGTAATATTTCTTGCCGCATAGTTGCGAGAACGACAAGCAGAAACTTTTCACGGTTGGGCTTAAAGTTTCTTTTGTAGAGGACATTTTCTCGGAGGCAGAACGATGCGAAGCTACGAGAAAATATACGAGGTACTTGTGCGTTAGCTCCTTTCAGCTGTTTGATGAGCGGGAGCAATTCTTCGTCCGCATGTTGAATTTCAGCTATTTAGGAAGTCTCGACCACAGCCACGAATAGAAAGTCCTCTTCGTCTGATATTGCTGTGTCTGCAGGTGTCCGTGACAAACAGTCGGCGTCGGTATGCTTCCTGCCAGATCGGTATACCACAGTTATGTCAAATTCTTGTAGTCTGAGGCTCCACCTTCCTGGTCGTCCGGACGGGTCCTTGAGGTGGGCGAACCTGCAAAAGGCATGGTGATCGCTGACTGCCTTGAATGCTCTACCATACAAGTAAGGCCAAAACTTACTGATGGCCCAGATGACTGCAAGGCATTCTTTCTCTGTGGCCGAATAATTGGTCTCCGCCTTTGTTAGAGTCTGGCTGGCGTGTGCTATCACCTTTTCTTCGCCATTCTGCCACTGTATTAGGATGCATCCTAGGCCGATGTTGCTGGCGTCTGTGTGTGTTTCTGTGTCAGCTGTTTGATCGAAATGAGAAAGGATTGGGGGCTCTTGCAACCATTTTCTTAATTCGTCGAAGGCGCTTTGTTGCTCTGTTTCAACCGGAAAGGTACATCTTCTCTCTTAAGTTTCGTGAAGGGTTCTGCAATCTGCGAGAATTTTCTGACAAATCGTCGGTAGTAAGCACAGAGACCTAGGAATCTCCGTACTGACATTTTTTCTGCTGGCACCCGGAACCTTGCAACGGCGGCTGTCTTTTCGGAATCAGGGCGCACACCGTGGGCGCTGAAAACGTGCCCAAGGAATCGAAGCTCTTCGAAACCGAATTGGCACTTCTCTGGCTTGATGGTTAAATCTGTCGAACGAATTGCCTCTAACACTGTTCACACGCGCTTGATATGCTCCTCGAATGTAGCGGCGAAGATGACCACGTCGTCAAGGTACACTAAGCAACACTGCCACTTCAATCCGGAAAGTACAGTGTCCATCATGCGTTGGAACGTTGCCGGCGCACAACAGAGACCAAAAGGGAGAGCCTTGAATTCATAAAGTCCGTCCGGGGTAACAAAGCAGTCTTCTCGCGCTCACATTCATCAACTTCGATCTGCCAGTATCCACTTTTCAGATCTAGTGATGAAAAGAACTTGGCACACCAAAGTCTGTCTAATGTGTCGTCATTACGCGGGAGGGAATATACATCCCGTTTAGTCACAGCATTTAATTTCCGGTAGTCGACGCATAACCTTCGCGTGTTATCCTTCTTCTTGACAAGTACTACAGGAGATGCCCACGGACTGCTAGAAGGTTCATTAACATCATCTTCAAGCATATCCTGTACTGGACTCTTGATGACTTCCCTTTCTTTTGGTGAAACACGGTACGGGTGCTGGCGTACCAGCCTGGTTGTGTTGTCTGTTACGATCCTGTGTTGTGCAATGGTTGTGTGTCGTACCCTTGAACTACTGGAGGAACAACTGCCAAATTCTCGTACAAGGTCGTATAGCTGTTGACGTTGGATCACTGAAAGATTGTGATTTACGGATATTACGTCGCAGACATCAGATGTTGGTTTCATATTCGTTGACGTTGTTTCAAGGCTGGCAATTTCTGTGGCTTCACAAACCTCATAAAGAAAGGCTATGGCTGTCCCCTTTACGATGTGCTCGAATTCGCTCCCAAAATTTGTCAGGAGGACGTCTGCGTACCCGTTTCGTAGCTGGATAATCCCTCGTGCCACACAAACACATCTTTTCAGGAAAACATCCATGTTGCCGTCTCCCACACCTACGTAGTCACCAAACGTATCATTTCTGACTAGAACCATTACACTGCTCTGCGGCGGTACAGTCACATCATCATCGACGATGCGCAGTGGAGTGGTGTATTGCTCGTCTGCTCGAGCTACCTTTAGAGCTTGTTCTGTCGAAAATGATACGCTGGACCTCTGTAAATCGATAATGACACCATTTTCTTGCAGAAAATCCATTCCGAGTATAACTTCTCTCGAACATACGGGCAGGACAACAAAGCCACCAACGTAAGTGAAACCTCGTATCTCTCCTCTGGCGGCGCATCTGCCGAGAGGCGTAATAAGGTGACCGCCTGCCGTACGTACTTGAGGTGCACTCCATTCGGTCAGAACTTTCCTGAGGCACTTCGCTAAATTGTAGCTTATCACAGAGTAATCCGCACCGGTATCGATTAAAGCCATGAGCTCTAGCTCGTCAAATACCAACGGTAAGTCTGAAGTTATCTTCTCATTACTGCACTTCTGTACCTAGAGACAGTCGTCGTCGTCGTCGTCACGCTGGTGTCGCAGTGGAGGATCTTCGTATTTTGAATCACCAGCGGCCTCGCCTCCACAGGTCGCCCACTTCAGTTTCCCGGGTTTGGACTAGGCGAACGATGCCTAGGTGCATTTGGAAAAGAACGTGGGCTTGGCGAGCGCTGACGCAGAGGGGATGGTGACCGCGGTTGGTGATGACGATGCAGGTCGAAGCTCTGACGTAAGCACAGGTATTCATTCCTTGATGTCGGACGGCCTTTCACCGTTTCGCGGACACGGTGCGTTGACCGAAAATCCTCGAATACCAGCTTGACGTTATCGGCAAAACCGGTAAAGATGGCCAGCCTCTTCACAGTTGAAGCACAGGGGCCTACGTTCCGCATCTCGCCATACACCGCTTTTCCGAGGTCTTGTTTCTGTCGGAAGAGGTGCGATGTGAGTTTCCTCTACAATATGGCGCGGGCTACGTGTTGTCGGTGCGTAAGTACCAAGTGTCTCG
The DNA here is from genome assembly GCA_013436015.1 of Rhipicephalus annulatus. NCBI lineage: Eukaryota > Metazoa > Arthropoda > Arachnida > Ixodida > Ixodidae > Rhipicephalus > Rhipicephalus annulatus. The sequence continues at coordinate 622,589 of WOVY01003138.1, forward strand.
ATAGGCGCACAGTGGACAGCAGGCCACCAGAGCACCTCAGAATAAGTTACTGTGCGTCGTGTCGGTGGTGCATCCCTTTGCGGCTCCCGTATGGCCTGCCGAATTTCTTCTCGGACAACATCCGCAGTAGACAGTTCCGGTGAAGGGGTGGCGGCAGCTTGCGTAGTTCCTCCCTGACAACTGACCAGACGAGCTCCCGCAGGGTGTCAAGATTATCGACAACGTTCGCCGAGAAGACCCCTGCTGATGTACAGGCTACGTCACGATTGTATTGCCGGGCTCTCTGCTGCAGCGTCGTTTCTATTGCTGTTCCTTCCGACCAAAACTCAGCAACAATACGCGGCGAATTGCGAACAAGTCCCGCGAACAGCTCTTGTTTTACCCCATTCATGAGATGACGCACCTTCTTGTCTTCAGTCATGTTGGGATCAGCTCGCTTGAACAGGCGGGACATGTCTTCTATGTACATAGCGACAGTCTCATTTGTGAGTTGATTCCGTGGACGAAGAGCTACTTCTGCCTTTTTCCGGCGATCATTGTTGCCAAACGTACACAGTAGCTGCCGCCGGTACTCTTCCTAGGACGTCAAAGATGCGTCGTGGTTTTCGTACCACACTCGCGCTGCGTCTTCCAAAGAGACGTATACGTTGCGCAACTTGACTGCTTCGTTCCATTGGTTTATGTTCGCCACCCTCTCGAAATGATCCAGCCAGTCTTCGGCGTCCTCGAACGGTTCACCAAGGAACACCATCGGTATGACGGGCTGGCTGACAATGAGCTGTGATGGTGCAACTTGGCTAGTCATGGTGGTGGCGTTTCTAGTTTCGTCGCTGATGCCCTTGGCACAGGGGAAAGTGGTCCAAATTCTGGTGCATTCCCTCAAATACGGCAACTGATCCGTTGGTGCACCGGCGTAAGTTCCACGGCTTGCGGATGGTCAGGGCTTGGACCTCGCTCTCTCGGGGGGTTGGAATCCTCTACCCCGCACCTCCACCAGAAAATGTAACGAATGTAGCAGCCTCACAACAACGATGCTCTATTTACACGGTTTATTAAGGGCGAGCTTGTTCCCAAAGTGAACGACGCACAGCAATCAAGAAGATCCAAGGGCGGTAGTCCTCGTGAGCCTCTGCCTCAAGCACCCTCGTTCTCTCCTTCTTCATGCGCTTTGGCTGTTCGGCGGAGTACCGGGCGCATGCAGGGCCGGCTCGTGCATATCGGCTGGCTTCGTCACTCGTAGTCGTGCCGTTAACGTTTCTCTAGTTCCCAATGTCCGCGTTGCGTGGAGCAAGGGTGATTTCCAGTGGCAATATAAGAAAACCACTGTGTTAAGGGAGGGCACATAAAACGTTCGATTGATGTTCTGTGCAAGAATATCAACGAGTGCGATCCTTCGTCACAATCTCAATAACGCGGGCCGCATGATCACATATTTCACGATGGCTTCTTGGATTACCGGATCTGAGCTGAACAGAACTACCTACCTCCACTTGGCTTGTGTCCTCACTTACAAAGATATATTTTCTGGACATCCACATACCATTTGGTACAGTGTGGATGTCTTATTAGCATAGAACCTGCACTGTGATGCATTTGTGTCATGATCTTAGGCAGGATTAATGGATTAGAATTAGGTTCTGCAGACAATGCTATGCTACCTGCAATTTCATACTGAGGTTTGGCCCCCCTATGCTGGACATGCGACAGATTCACTCATCGAGATGTTCTCTCGCGTTTGGCTACCCAAAGTTATTATGCCAAACCAAAGGGCGCTTTACATCACAGCTCATGAATGAGATCGACCGGTCACTAGCCTCAAAAAACACCTTGCAATGCGCCATGGCAAATTGACAGTTTAAAAAAATTTAGCGGCACTGTAAAGAGAATGATTAAGCGAATGTGCCAAGAAAAACCAGAAACCTGTGAGAGGTACCTTGCACCACTCTGTTTTGCCTACAGATAGGTACCGCAAGCGAGTACGGACCTCTCGCCCTACCAGTTGATTTATAGCTGGCACATCCGAGAACCACCTACTATTCTCACAAATTATGGACTAATGAAAGCATTCATGGCAAAACCCTCACTACGTACACGTACCTCGTATATTTTAGCCAATTCAGCGTTAAAAGCTTTTTTTTCAATGCTAAAAGAATGTTCCTGGCATTTAGAAATCTCGGCTTCACTTCAGTTTTAGGAAAAGTTCCGCACGCTCTTGTCTTATGGTGCTTAGCTTGTCATTGAAAAGAGTTTGTTACTTCGCCAACGAACAGTCTAGCAATTTTCTTACACTGATATTGGTTGTGTTCGACCCTATGATATTCAGGTTCTTAGAATTATGCCCAGACCAGTTGGACGGTGTCTAGCCAATCCTGGCCCAGTAGAGGTTGTACCTTGCGGTCCACGACGTAGAGCGGAAGAGGTGCCAATTGTTTGCCGCGCAGAACGTTGACCGACAACAACCTCTGGGGTCGTACAAGCGCTCCTGTGTAGGTACAATGCTTCAACTGTTGTGGACCACAGGACAGTGAAGAACTGACGGAACCTAGTTTGACATGACGGAAAGAGCAGCTCTCGCGTCTAGCTCTATGCTAACCACGACGCCATCAATTGCCATCTGTACAATGACTGAGTCGAGCTTAGCCTTGGACACGCCGTTTAGACTGAGCGCCGAACATTTCTGCGACACAAGCCTGGGCAGCTTCACATTTTTCCTCTGTCTTCTAGTTGGACGAACTCTTACGACCAATTCAGCATACTCTCAGGATATGTCCTTTCTTGTCGCAGTTGAAACTGGTTGCGAGCACATGTGCGTATGCATCACTCCAGTGCGTTGGCGAACTGCAGCGAGAACCGCTTTTACTTGTTTTCTGGGGCTAAGCTTGCACCTTTCGCAAATCGCCGACTGAGAAGTCACCCCGCGTGCCACGGCGCTGCATCATTCCAGTGCACTACATATACTCGCCCCCAACAAACTATTTTCGCTTATTTCAGGAATGTTTGCGCCACTGGTGCGAGGCTTACGTGCATGATAGTCAGTGGAAACTGGTTGGTGTGGCTAGGTAAAATACACATCTTTTTGATATTGAAGTAACCATTTAGTCTTATCAAGAGACAAAAATGCGGCAATTATATCGCTGAAGTCAATGTTAAACTGATAATGACCATCAGGAGTGATGAATGCGGTTTTCTCGCGGTTCATTTCGTTTACGGTTTTCTGCCAGTAGCCTGACCGAAGGTCAATAGTGGAAAAATAAATAGCACCGTATAGGCAGTCGAGAGAGTCGTCGATGCACAGCAGAGGGTAAACTTCTTTTTTGTAATCTTGTTGAGGTGATGGTAATCGACGCAAAAGCGCCATGTTCCATCCTTCTTTTTCACAAGGATGATTGGAGAGGCCCAGGGGCTGCATGAAGGCATCTTCTCGGCTTCCTTTTGTATGCTCTGACGCGGAAACACAGTATGGACGTCGATAAATGGGAGTTGCATGGCCAGTATCAATGCGTTGAGTGACGATGGTCTTTTAGCTGGAAGAGGTACTGGCAAACTTGAAAATGTCACGATAGCCCTCAAAAACGTGGCAAAGCACTGCACCTTGCTCAGACATGAGGTACAATGACACCATTCACTCGATGTCGACGCTCGAAAAACGTTATGGGTTTGAACCACTGGCTCAGCTGCAGCAATCGTCCACTCTGAAAAGCTCGACGTCGTCGTCCTAAACAGTCGTAGTTTTGCCCAGAGAGATACGCCGTGGTATACAGCTTGGTGGAGAGTGAGAAGTTGACAAACGGAACACAGGTGTGCTTTCCACTAACTGCTAGAATCGCATGCAGCACGGCAACCCCATGTGTAAAGATCACGGCAGAAATTGGGGCACATATAATCACCGTTAGGTACTGGTGACGTGGAGGACAAGCTGACATGCATGACAGAGTTGGGCGGGAGACGCGTGATATGATTGCAGCCGAGGTGGCTTTGTGGTGGGCCAATCCGGTTGAAAAGGAGAGCTAAATCTAGTGGAGAAAGCGAGCTGAACAGTCTACGAGGGCGGAATGCGTCGCTAGAAAATTCATACCAAGGATAAGTTCATGAGAGTACTGTCCAATAACGGCAAAAAGAACGACAGTGCTTCTCTCCCGAATTGAGAGTCGGGAAGAGCACATGCTGAGAATTGCGGCAGTTCTTTCATCAGCAACTTGTAAAGCTGTGTTGAGGGTGGGCGTGACAACTTTTTTAAGTTGGCGGTTAAGGGTAGCACTCATAATGGACACATGTGCGCTAGTATCTATCAACTCACTCACAGAAACATTGTTGACAATAACGTCTAAAAACATCTGGCTTATGGGTAATTTTAAGCGAGGATTTTTCATACGGGTCGTCAAAGTAGCTCACCCTCGAGAAGCTGCATGGCCTAGTGTTCCGGTCAAAGTGCTGCAAATTGGTCGGCGAGGCCGCACGGCGTTTTGGCGGCGACCGGTGCTGACGCCGAGCAGAAAACGGTGACCGGTCGCAGCGATATTCGCTTAGAGGTGCGGCAGGAGTGGAGATTCTGGTCGGCATCAATGGAGGAAGTGTTGAGGACGACTGGCGGGTGGACGTGGCGTTAGGGGGGGGGGGCATAATGTGACGATGGAGCACAGTGGCTGCAGCAGTGGCGAGCGATATGACCAATGCGTCGGCAGTTGAAACATATGAGCCTGTCATGAAGGGAACTCTACTCGGACGGATTGCGTTGTCGAGAATAGGTAAAAGCAGGGTGAGGAGCTGAGGGGGGACGATAAGACGGTTCAGCTGAGCATACGGCAGGAAAAGGATGTAGGCCGACATTCGACAATTCTCGACGAACGACGACGGCATGTATCAAATAAACTTTGGTCGGGAAAGGCTCAAGCTTCGGGAATGGCGTGGCACCAGTTGTGCTGCTTCGACCTTTTAAAAAATAATGCGTGTGAAGTTATCACATCGAGGGGCCTGGTGGAAGACCTTGCCACATTAAGAAGTAGGCGCCCTGTTGGGAAGGTGCACGATGCTTTCAGCCACGCGGCAGGCTTTAGTTTTTTTGAGAGGTCGGCATTTTTAAGGATTGTGTCGATGCTCGTGACGGTGTTAAGAATCAGTAGGTTGAAAATACTGCAGGCAATATCTCTTAGGATGTGACTGACCTTCTCGTCTTCCGACATGCGCTGGTTGGCATTGCTACAAAGCCAAGGCGTCAAGAATGTAGGAGGCATCAGATTTGGTAGAAGACGGTGCCCATGTGGCGAGAACGTTCTTGGCAGTGAGCTGACAACCCCATGAATCACCAAACAGGCCGCGGATCTTTTCTTTTAAGAGATCCCAGCTCATTATTTGTACTTTGTGGCTTTAAAACCATGGCGTTGTCGAGGTATACAAGATCACGTTGGCGAGCATGAGCGTGGAGTCTCAGCGACGAGTAGCACTGACGCGCTTGTACAGGTTCAGCCAAGTGTCAACATTGATGGTACCATTGCCGAATAAAGTGACGAGATCCCGGAGGTGAAAGAGTGTGCCGTAGGTTGTGGCTTGGGCTGAAAACGGTGGCGGAAAGGAAGTACCAGCAGTCGAAGAAGTTGAGGGGGCGCCAGTGTTGCGACCACTAGCGGTCTCCATCGAAGTAAGGGAGTCGTCAGCCTCCACCTCTAATGTTCCGAATAACTTCTTCAATGATCTAGTTACAATGCACAGAACTCGGCAATTAACATGACGCCAGTACGGCATCAATCAAAACTGACTTCTACCATGAAACTGACTTCTTTCATGCAGCCGCGCTGTGGCGGCTGTTTTGTATGAATATTTATTTCTTAGACAGCGTTCATTTTCAAGAAGCCGCTCACTTACTGGCATCATTCGCCACATACGAATAAATTACGCCTTTTATATCAGCTACCAAATATATTGAAGAGAACTGTTCCAACGCATAGATTGGAAAAGGGCCACATGATTTGTGTTCAGTTGATGCCTCATGTTTTATTGCTCACACGCATCCCATCTGGTGTATAGAATTTCCTTTTCCTTTAGGCCTGCATGCAGAACTTGAAGGAAAAAAAGACATTAGCATTTGCTACGGACCCTAATAGCAAAGCATAGAATAGTGCGATTAATTCATCCACAGCCTAAAGAAGGAGGCATGAAGTACCACTCATCTTCTGAGACATGGCTAAATTGGTTCAGCTGTGTCGCCGTATCTACAGTGACGGAAGACCACGAAGGTATGACAAGAAACACCGTTCTGTGCATGTGGATTGCGAGGCAGGAGGGTTTTGCGAGATTCTCATGGAGTGCACAATGTCTAAGGTCGGATACGCTGGCATTGTGCCAATAAAGGAACTATAGCAAACGAGCCAAATTTAAAGAAATATATTGAATTCGCACCTTTGCATCAACTTTTCGGAACTTGCACAGCGGCATGTATAAACATTGCACACATGCTAGAGATGATATATTGTTACTGGCACAGCAATTATCTTTCTCAGATATTACGTCAAGTGAATAATGTTCTCACCAAGTGTCATGTTCATAGACGGCAGTACTTTCTTAAACGTCACAGAAAAAAAACTTTGAAACTTGAAAAAAAACACTCTCCTTTTTTTGCCAAGTATAGGGCTTCCAAAACCAAAGGGTGAGGCACGCTGTAAAGAGGGCAGCACATCATAAAGACAAAGACTTCAAAAAACTTGGGCAAGAACAAATGTTTACATAACAAAAATCGTTATTTTTGTCTTACCAAGAAGTCTGCGACTTATAATGTATAATAAATATCACAACGTTTGGACATGTAAGATCAAGAAACAGACTATGGTTACCAAATATTATATATATATATAAATATATATACTTACATAAATATATATATATATATATATATATATATATATATATATATATATATATATATATATATATATATATATATATTATATATATATATATATATACATTATAAAACAAGATAAAAAAAATGGTAGAATTCAGTGGGATAGCACAAGCTTTTAGTAATTCAAGCTTCTTTTCTGCTTAATATGTTGTGAATGCTACGATAACTTTCTGTAGTAATTTAGCACTACATATACAGAACACGGTTACCAAAAGGAATTTCTGAGAAATTTAATGTACCTGCGCTGAAAACCAAAGCGGTGGTTGGTAGAGGTCGAGAAGGAAGAAGTCAGAATGAAATAAACATTAAAATTCTGTTCAAATTATTGCCCAGTGACGTCTCCAATGTTATAAACGACTCCTTCAAAAACTCATGGGTGCCGCAAGATTAGAGGATATCAAAGGTCATTCCTTTACTAAAAAGGTCAGGAGCAGGATTAACAGTCGATAATATCAGACCCATCTCTCTAACATCTAACATGGTCAAACTAGTAGAGAGGATCCTGCATAGCCGACTAAGTATCTGGATGGCAGATAATTTGGTAATAAAACTCAAGCAAATCGGCTTTCGTAGTGATTTCTCTATTTGGTGTGCCCATGCTGACATGGAGAGCCGAATACAGCTTGCTCGAAAAAGAAGACCATACGCTGCTTTGGTAACGCTTGATATAGCCAAGGCGTATGGCAGTGTGGAGCACTTCATTTTGGTAACTACGCTTAAGAGATTAAATTTTCCACAATATTTTATCAAGTGGGTGGCAGACTTTTTTAAAATCAAGAGCATTCTACTGCATCAAGGATGGATTTTCCTCATCCAGGTTTAAACAAACACGTGGTGTTCCCCAAGGAGCAGCATTATCTCCAGTGGTATTTATAGCTTTATTGAGCACCTTTCCAACAGAACAAGAAGTTACTGTCTACGTTTGTGCTGGTGGCATCGCATTCTTTGCTGCTGACTGTAATATTTGCTCACTACAACTTAAATTACAAATATATAATAATATCTCAGAAATTTCGTTGCACTCGATTTCATTACCGTTAAAGGTCAGCAAAAGTGCACTCCTGGTGTTTCCGCTTGCAGACTCAATTTCAATTTCAATTCAATATAAACAGGACCTCATCCAGTAAGTACACTCTATAAAACACTTGGGAATCATATATAATGAAAAACTGGACTGGAGTCCACACATGTATTATATAACTACCAAGGCACAACGGGCCTCGGGCTTACTGCACAAGCTATGTAACCGTAAATATGGGTTACGAAGGCACACCTTCATGAAGTTGTACAAGATGTACATGCGCCCTATCATGGGATTCAGATGCTATCATTCTCAAGTGGCCTTGCTTATAAAACAAAACCACTAGTTGTGTTGGAGCGAGAAGCACTGGGAATGTGTCTGGGGCAACCTAGGTTTGTGGCTATCAATGTACTGCACCAGAAAGCACGCCTGCCTACACAACTTTGTCGTTTCGCAATTTCACAGCAAGGCATTTTTAAAATTTATAGCTTACCGTCAAGAAGATCTCAATATGATTTTATCGCTAACCCATACGCTTTCTTTCTTGCTAATTGGCCACGGTTTCACACGCCCCAGATAGTTTTTGTACAAAAGAATTTACAAAGTATAAATGTGATCATTAGAAATTTAATTGAGACTAATGGCTGGAATTGTATTGTTTTATTTGAAATGATATTTTCCCCCAAAACGCCAAGATATATTCTCTCAAACTTTTAAATAAAATATTATTGGATTACTTGGAGCACGTAGAAACTAAAAATTTAATAGCCTAAGACGCTTTAGTAAATAATCAAAAGGCAGGTGTAGGCATCGCCTCTGATTCGCTTGACTGGTCCTTCTGAGTGAGACTGCCTGATTTTACTCCAATTTTTTAAGCTGAGCTCATGGCGATTATTTTAAGCTTTTCAAAACCTCCGTCAAAATTAAAACAACACAGTCGTAATGACGGATTCTCTATCAGTTTGCGCAGCTCTTACAGCTTCTGAGAACTCTCGAATTCGAAGGACATTCAGAACGCTAATACCACTGCAGTTGAGACTCCTGAGTTACTTTGGATTCCAGGACACTGTGGTATAACATGAAATGAACTGGTCAATTCCTTAACATGAGCCGCACTTGATGGCCCAATTTCATCCGTACTGTCAGGTGTTGAATATATTACAGCAATAAGATATCGAAAATAAGCAATCTGTGCTGGATAGAAAAAGTAAATACATGGACAGACTCTAACCACGTCAAGTTTCCATAGCGACCCCACTGGAGTGAGTCCAGAAAGCTCGAAGTTTTAAATACTAAATTTCGATGTCGTGTGCCCTCCCTCCTAAACCTGTATCTACAAAGAGCTGGTCAGAAGATATCACCCCTCTGCGCATTCTGCGGAGAAATGGAATCATTTGAACAATATTTTTTGTGGCCGATACGCTATACTTAAAAAAATAATTCTATTTATTTCATTACTGAAAATAGGCGTTACACTGACGGCGTAAACTACACTAAGCTTTGGTTCCTCAGTTTCAGTAAATTGCCACAGAGATGCTTTCAATGCCGTTTGGGCTTATATTCAGGCAGCCAAACGTATCCTATTGTGATCTTACATCAAATAGTTATTATTTAGTATCCAAAAAAGAAAATTCTAAATGGTGAGGTGCAATAAACGCCGCTGAGTGATATTCACAACACATGAAATCTCGAAATTTCTGAAATTGACTATTTATTCATTTTTCGTTTGCTCTTTTATGCAGTGTTTCCTTACATTAGTCATATCATAATACCAATTCTTTACACATAGTTATAATGCTGACAGAAAAAAAATGCACTACGCTTCGTTGGCCGATCCCCTTGATTGGGTGTGAGCCATGAGTTTAGGTGAAACAAGCAATGAACATGGCGTATGAGCCAGTCCACGTATGCCGCATCTAGCGTCACACAAGTCGACAGGATGAAGACCTGGCAGCCAGTAGTTCATCAACTGGCCATCATCATCGAACACCTCAGCAAGATGCAGTGACCAAACGTGGACCACACAAGTGCATCTCAACTATACACCATGAACAGCATCATGACAGCATCATCAGTTTACCTTGAGATCCCCAAGTATACCGGATCAGCAGACAACGGACCATTACTGGACAGGTTCAACCTATTCGAGCTCCACGTAGCCACTGCGTCCTGGTCGGAATGGGAGATGATCCCCAACTTCACTGACTACATCTCTGGTGACGCATTTCAATTCTACCTCACACACATATTTCAAGTTATGAGTCCTGGAAATAGATTGGAGAGGAAATGACCGTCCGATTTTTAAATAATACAATGGCGACTACGACGAAGACTCGCGTATAACAAGCCATCTGCAGGCAATTGCACTCTATGGTCAATTTCATAAGTCTTGAAGTATTCGAAAGCCCAGCGCGAATCGACAACTGCTACAAGACGAAGTGGCACATGAGTTCACTGACAGGCGACCATGCGTATTTCGGAAGAAACTCAACCATTAAGCGCACCTTCCTTCCGCACGAAAACCGGCCTTTACACAGTCGTCGCACCAACATATGACACGAGACGTCACTCGCCCTACTGATGCCCTTCATACTTCGTCTCGCATACATGGTCCACCACCTGGTTTTCTATGACGCAGCTCTTCAAAGACTCCTAACGGTCCCTATTCGTGTCATCAGGACGCCTCGTACCTAGTAGACCAGCTGACGCATGCGGGAAATACCAAACAACGGAATGACGATTCAAAGAGTGTAAATCAGTCTTCACACATTGGATCAGCTTTCTTTCCATCTTGCACACTTGGCCCAGCTCCTGGTTTTTCATTGCTTGGCGCTTTTGTCGCTCAGAACGCTCACCTCACACCTCTCACGCCGTCTACGGTTGGGATAAAGCAGCGGAACTCGGAGGATACTTATCCATGCACTGCGGCTTCTATCCAGATTCATTCGTCAGAGCAGCTCAGCACGTTAGTTGCACGGAAAGACGGGCATTCAGAACGAAAATCTGATGAAACCACGCACATCGCGGTGTCACCGTCTAGTGCACAGCCACCCGAAAATCTAAACACAGAAGGCTCGGAAGCACCCACTCTCACAGGGTGCCGGGTGCAAGAAGCCTCCATAATGAACGGTGTCGCAAGTATTAGTGATATTCCTCCAGTCAAGTCTGTTCTGCTAACGTCACTGCACGAAAAGCATTGACACAGCTACCAAGTGAGCACTACGTCAAGTTACCAAAAAAACACTGCCTTTTTCCAGAAGGGCTGCCACTCAGCATTTTTCGCAACACCACCAAGACCAGCAGAAGAAAATCAGCAAGGTTAAGCAACATGCTATGAGAAATGAAAAACCACAGTCCTCGAAAGACCACTCGCACCTCAAGGAAAGCCACTTGCAAGAGACTCAAGTGAAGCGTCGACAAATTCAAGATATCTTTCTCTAGAGAAAGAACACATCAGATTCAAGACATTTTGCCGAAAATAAACATCCCATAAGTTTTCCCCGGCAGAGATCAAGACGGAGCCTACGATCAAAGCGATTGAAACAGCAGGAGACAAAACAACACAAACGGCGTAAAACCACACCCTGTTTTTCAGAAAGAAGCAGGGATCGCCCCGTTAGCCAACGATTACGCAAACTGGCAGTGCCCCGTGCGTACTCTTCACGACAAAAAACACGACGTGTTCGAAACTCGTGCTTATAAGTGTACCAAGGCGTTCCACAGTTGTTTGTTCGTCACAAGAATTGCTGTGTCATCACCATTTCCTGCCTTCAAGCCGTACTTCTGTTGGCCAGTATGTAACAGTCATCCTCGCCCACCAGAACTGCTGCACTTACCGGAATGCTGCACTCTCCTGTGAAGCTACAGTGTGTTTGCGGAACTTTCCTGGGACATGGAACGATTTCCCCTTTTTGACAGTGTTCACTTATAAGTCGTGTATGTTCAGTTTTCGTTTTTGTTCGTCTGATGTGACTTCTAGTAGCGGGGAAAGGAGGCATGACCTGGCGTATAAAGCAATGGTTGGTAGAGGCCGAGAAGAAAGAACTCAGAATAGAATAAACATAACATACCAGCCAGGCCACGTCTCCCGCGTTTAGCCTCATTTATATTGCTAAGATACTGAGGGGCCGCGTGGAAGAAGAGGAGCCTCGAGGTTGGTACGAGCGGTGATCGGCCAGATTCCTGGACTCTCTCATTCATCATCTCTTGTAAATAAAGGCATTTCACCCTAACAAGATTGGTGGAAGGTGCGGCGTACAGCGGAGCGATCCCAGGCGAACTGTCATGGAAGTGCTACCTCAAGAACTAGGCCGAAGCCGCCGACTTGCTGGTCTATCACCGCTCTCTATGAATCCGAATGCTAATGGCGACACCACGCACTCTTCGTCTGGCGCTACGTGGCCCCGACACATGGTACCACGAAGCTTCTCTGGAAGGATTGGAGAAGACGTCGACGAATGGCTGAAACACTTCAACCGTGTAACTAAATACAATAGTTGGGATGCAGCCTCCCGGTTGTCCAACGTCGGATTGTTTCTTCAAGGGATGGCATTGGTGTGGTTTTAAAAACCACGAAGAAACAATAACGACCTGGGAAGCGTTTGAGAAAAAAATAGCGAGCTGCTTCGGGGACCCATTGATGAAGAAGAAGCGCGCTGAGCAAACTTTGATGCAGCGTGCTAGACTACTGCGAGACCTCATCAGCTTCTTCTCGACAAAACCGCTGGCGTGGTGGTATGCGCTCAATGCGCGACTCGTACGTTGGGGACAGCTTGCAGCAAATGACCCACAGTGATACACATGTAGGGCGCGATTCCCACCGGAATTTACGCAATGACTCGCATTCCTCCGTGCAAAGATTGACGCCCCCGAAACACTCCGGTTCCGTTCCCCATCTCTTGGTCGAAGCGTCACCTCACCACCTCAGGGAAACTAAATGGTGCGGCCAATGGAGGTGAGGTCGCCGAACATTTCTCACTACATCCGCCTATGCCTCCAGCCGTCTTTATGACGCAAAATAGGGTCCCCGTGCTTATTGATGGACTTCCTACGATGGCTGTGATAGATACTGGAGCAGCTGTTTCAGTGATGAGTCTTAACTTTAAATTGCGGCTAGGACACAAAGTGATGTTTCGCTGGGACAGTTGTGCATCATTTCGTGCAGTGAGTGGGGAGACACTGTGCCCGATCGGTGAGTGTGTTGTTAGTGTCACTTTGGGGGACAGTTTCAGTTTCAGTTTTATTGAGCGTTTTCTTCACAGAGTTGCGAAAAAGAAAACGCTAGCATAAGAGCAAAAAGCTGCTATGTTAGCAGCTTGACGAGGCTCCTACCCCTTTTCACTTAGCATTACAAAAATCCGCAGAGCACTAACATGAAAAAACAATTTGACGTCGATTTTAAAAACTTCAAGAAATTAGGAAATAAAAAGAAAATGCATCAAAATTAAATCAGTTTTAGGTTTACATAAAATAAGCAAACCACAAAGAGAGAAAAACAACAAATAACAAAAGAAAACAGCGTACGGTCAATCATGAAACAATGCACACGTTGCTAAACGGTTACCAAAGTATTACAAAAGGATTATACAACGTTTACAACAATGGGTATGCGAAAAGCACAAGTTTTGATGCACAAGGGAAACACTGACGAGTGAAATGTTGCATGTTTTACTCGTAAAAAAGCAACAAAAAAATCTCAAAGAAAGCAAATGTCACAGGATGCCATGTCACACATGAGCACTATTATAGGGTGCTTCTTTTTCATATAGTATTGTAGCCGGACAACCAGAAGAAGCTAAACTACACGCCGCAATTTTGGATCAGAAGGTTCTTAAGTTGTTTTTTACGTATGTTAAAGATGTCGATGTTTTTATTTTCAAACATGTTAAAACAAGCTGAAATACAATGTTCAAGTCTTCTCAAACCGTGACTAGTTCGCGAATAAGGAACGAAGCAGGAAGGCCTTTTCCGAATGTCATAATAGTATTGTGTATTTTTTCTGAGGTTACACAGTTTAAGAAAACAAGCGTTGTTTGATAGCAAGCTTTGTTTGTATTTCATAATAAGGTTGAAGCTGTGTATGTGATCGATCGGTAAAATCTTATATTCTTTGAATAAACGACTTGTATGTGCGTCGTATGGTACGTTTGCAATACGACGAATCGCTTTTTTCTGCAGTAAAAATATTTTGTTCCGATTTGCTTCAGATGTATCTGCCCCCACTAGACTTCAATAGTTTATGTGAGATGAAAACAACCTATCATAGAGTAAATGTTTATATGTTTGCTGAAAGTAATTGTCGATGTTTAGAGAGAGCGCCACACGTCCTAGCTATATTTCTAGTTACCTTATTAACGTGTTCATCCAAATTAAGATTTTCATTAAAAATTACTCCTAATGATGAAACTTCTTTGACAACCTCAATTTTTTCGGGCCCTAGATATATATCCAAACCACGACAGACAGCCTTCTGAACCGGTGCGAATACCACACCTTTGGATTTTTTTGTGTTGATCATTAAATAATTTGCAGTACTCCATATGAAGATGTCGTTAAGAATGTTGTTGTCTAAGTCTGCAAGCTTACCTAAATCATTACCATGAAAAATATACTGGTGTCATCTGCATAAATTATAAATTCCACATATTTGCTGACACTTGTTATGTCGTTCATATAAATTTTAAACAATATGGGCCGTAATATGCTGCCCTGAGGTACACCTGACGTTATGGTTAGTAGGGAGGATTGGCTGTCATTTATAAGTACAGATTGCTTTCTTTGTGATAAATAAGATTTCAGAAAGTCAAGTGGGGTTTTCCGAAAACCATAATGACGCAAGTTTGCATACTTCGTGGTTGATTCTATCGAATGCTTTGGAATAGTCAATAAAAACAACCAGTGTTAACAGTTTCTTTTCAAATGAGTTAGGTATGAGTTCTTTTTGTGTGAGGAGAGCCAGTTCCGTGGACATGCCCCGTCGGAAGCCTAATTGATGCGGTGATATTATAGAGTACTTTTCACAAAAAGACATGACACGTTGATATATGATTTTCTCTAGCCCTTTAGATATAACAGGAAGTATGGAGATCGGACGATAATTAGAAAAGATATTTCGGTCACCAGATTTGTATAAGACACTAACTCTCGCATGCTTCATTCTTTCTGGAAAAACTCCCGTAGATAAGCAGATGTTAAACAGATGGGTAAAAACAGGTAACGGAAGATCAAGTGCTGCTTTAATAGGCTTAATTTGTAGGTCATCTATGTCCCGAGCAGTAGTGTTTTAGTGACATACAGACAATACTTCTTCAGGAGTTGTGTTTAAAAAATATGCAGTGCTCATGTTCGGCACACCTAGAAAGTCCCTGTAATCACTATTACAGGCACGAGAAGGGTTTGATATATCAGAGGACACTAGCGTTGTGAAGTACACGTTAAATTTATTAGCAAGTTCTTCACCTCTTCCTATCTTGTTATCTATGTTTGACTCAAGTGCGTGGTCTCGAGAGCAACTTCTATTTAGAAGCTTATTTATTTCTCGCCAAAGCACGTCGCCACGAGTGCCAACCCTCTTGAAGAGAGCTTCATAGTACGCATCCTTAGTTTTTCTCAGGTGCTTCGTTACAAAATTTCTATACCGCTTGAATTCCAAAAGATCGTTATGGTGTCTTGTTTTCACGAATTTCGCGTACAGTAGATTTTTCTTCTTAATCATTTCCAGACATTCTCGCGTCATCCATTGTTTCCGACCTTTCTTTAGTGTTTCGACAGTTTTATATTTAAAGCACTTATGGTAAGTTTTTCTTAACAGGCACATGAATATTTCATACGCCTCATTAGCGTTAACTGATTTATAGACAGGATCCCAACAAATCTGTGCAATTTCACGCCTAAAAGTGTCTAATGTTTTGTTACTAATTTCCTGTATTTTGTATGATTCTGGAGTTGCTACTTTTGCACGATTAGGATACTCGTTGCGATTCTGAAACATGTATATAGGGTAGTGATCACTAATATCGGCAATAACAGTTCCAGATATGGTTGAATCACTTATGTTATTTGTAATAAGTAAGTCGATAAGGCTTTCAGTATCTGATGTGACACGTGTAGGTTCAGTAATAATATTAGCACACGCAAAGGAATCAAGTAGTATATCTTCGAAGCTGAATTCGCTGTCCTGACCAGCTCCACCCATGACATCATCTTGGGGATCGATTTTCTACGCGAGTGCGGGGCTACTGTAGACTGCAGTGCTGGCGGAATTATGCTATCGGCATTTACTGACGATCCTAGGTCCTGTCAAAGATTTATCACCGTCTTGAGGATGTTGTCTTGCCGCCCAACTCGAGGCAGACCATACGCGTTGACGCCTCTGCCTTGGACGCCGGAAAGTTTGATGTTCTTGCGGAGCTCATTCCTCTCAATTGCGCCAAAAAAAATGTGCTCGTTCCACATTGTGTTCTGTCGATTAGTGATAGATGATCGGCCTTATGAGTGTCGAACTATTCAAATGAAACCTGTCATGCTACCCTGCGGATTGCGACTCGCCCTCATCGAACAAAATGCGACCAGTTTTATTGCGTCTTTAAGCGACGAGAGCGTAGACCCTATTCGTGCAACGTACCATACAGAAGCCAACTTTCTGAGTATGGTAAACAAGTCGCTATTATCAGAAAAACGTCAAGCTTTAGTCGAAGTCCTTGCGAAGCAGGCTACTATATTTGACTTTGTTCAGAATGAAGAGCAAATAAGCGCACCCAAGTCGCATACTTGCCACGGGATTGGCACAGGGTCCGCTCACCCTATCCGGCAGAAACCATACCGTGTCTCATCTGCAGAGCGCAAGGTCATTTCTTAACAGGTAGAAGAGATGTTAAAGGAAAGGATCATCCAAGAGTCGTGTAGCCCTTGGGCTGCCCCTGTGAATCTTGTTCGAAAGAAAGATGATACATGGCGATTCTGCGTGGACTTTCGATGGCTCAACTCTATTACTAAAAAGGATGTCTACGCGCTTCCCAGGATTTATGATGTCATTGATTGCTTACATTCGGCATCGTACTTCTCCTCCGTGGATTTGAGATCTGGTTATTGGCAAATCCCCATGCACTCGAATGACAAGGATAAAACGGCCTTCATGATCACAGATGGTCTATTTGAATTCAATGTAATGCCTTTTGGCGTATTCAACGCTCCAGTCACGTTTGAGCGCTTCATGGAGTCTGTGTTACGTGGACGAAAGTGGGAAATTTGTCTCTGCTACCTGAATGGCATTATAATTTTTGGCCGTACATTCGATGAGCACAACCACTGTCTAGACATTGTTCTCACCGGCCTTGAGAAATCTAAGCTCACCCTGAACTCTAAGAAGTGTCACTTTGGCAGCCGTGAGACTCTCGTTCTCTGTGACCTGGTGGACAAGAAGAGCGTTCGACCCAACCCCTAGAAAGTCACTGCAGTGAACAGCTTCTTTATTTATTTTGAATACCTCAACGGCCCCAGCTGGGGTATTACATGGAGAATGGATATTAATTACAGAATAAAACAAATTATTTGAGGGCAATCTTGAATTCAGGCGGGTCGGAGTGGTGCAAGAGAGTTGCAGGCAGACGGTTCCAGTCCCGTGCGGTTGTCACAAAAAAGGAGCGAAGATGTGCGGTGCTTTGGGCTGGTGAAGGATACACTGCGCTTAAATTGTTTGTGCGGCTTGATGAGCGACGGACTGGCAGGATGGCTGGAACTTTGATGGGGGCATCATAAAATTTGTGAAAAAGACATAGTCGAGATATGTGACGTCGTAATTCTAGATTAGAAAGATGAGCACGAGTTTTAAGTTTGGAAACACTGGAATCGTAGGTATATTCAGAGTAGATAAAACGCGCAGCACAGTTTTGAATCGATTCGAGAATGTTGAATAAGTGAGATTGGTGGAGATCCCAGAGAGAACATGTATACTGTAATTTTGGACGAACAAGTTTGACATACGATATTAAATTAACAGATGAGAGCGCAATCCTTAAGTGTCTACGTAGAAAACCCAGAGTGCGATTCGCGGAGTTGGCTATGTTAGTCACGTGGGCTGACCAGGAAATGTTACTTGAAAATGTGACACCAAGATATTTGTAAAATTGAGCGGGTGAGACTGCAGAGCCGGACATGGTGTATTCTGCTGACTGGTGAAGGGCCTGCGATGAAAAGATACCAATGAAGTTTTGTTGATGTTTAAAGACATTAACCACTTAATCACTCCAGGATACAATTATTTGAGGTCGTTTTGAAGTATAGTAGTGTCTGCGCTGTTTGCTAAGGGACGGTATACGACGCAGTCCTCTGCAAAGAGGCGAATGCTTGAAGAGATGTTTGATGTAAGCTCATTGATGTAAATGAGAAAAAGTAAGGGTCCGAGCACTGTGCCTTGCGGAACACCAGAGATTACATAGGAACCGCTAGATGAGACGGAGTTAGCATGCACAAATTGTTGGCGATTGGTAAGGAAACTGCGAATCCAAATAAATACATTTTTATTACAGTTTAGACGAAAAAGCTTTAGTAGTAGCCGTTGATGCGGTGCTTTGTCGAATGCTTTTTCAAAGTATAAGAAAAGGGCGTCAACAGGTATATTTATGTCGAGGCAGGAACTGATATCATGATAAGATAAAGCTAGTTGTGTGTCACACGAAAATCCTGAGCGAAAGCCGAGCTGACTGGAATGAAAATAGTTATTGCTGACTAATAACTTGACGATGTTAGAGTAAATAACATGCTCCATTAGTTTAGAGCAAACGCTAGTAAGGTAATAGGGGCGATAACTGCTGCAAAGAGATGAAGAACCTTTTTTGGGCACTAGAACAATCTTGCCCACTCTCCAATCTTCCGACACCACTCCTGATGATAGTGACTGCTGAAAAATATGACAGAGTGGTGTACTAGCAATTGATTTCGTGTTTTTGAGCATTTTCGCATTGATACCTTGATGCCGCATGAAGATGTGAGTTTCAGTGAGTCGATTAATTTTGTGTTGCCATTTGAGCAGAATGTGATGTCCGGTATCTCGCTATGGTTGAGATTAAAAAATGAAGGCAAGTTTTTGACAGGTTCAGCGGTAAACATTGAGGAAAAAAAGCTGTTAAGTTGTTCAGCGGCCTCGTGATCAGGAATTGGATGATTTTGATCGTTGTGCAGTGCTAATTATTGGAAGGTACTGGGGTTAATTGTGCGCCAGAATTTGTTGGAGTTGTTGCTTAACATAGCGGGCAATGTTTGTGACAAAAATAAAAGTTTTATTTGTTAGCAAGTTTATCAATTTCTTTTTTCTGCAGCGTAGTACCTGTTCAATGCAGATGCGCTATTGAACCGCTTTGCCGATCTAAAGAGTCGTTTCTTTTTTGTTATTTAGGCGTTTTAATGTGATGTTAAACCACGGGGATGAAAAATCACGGGGATGAATGATTCAAACTACCTCAGTTGGTACGAGAGTTGCGAAGCATTTTTGGCCTATGCTCGTACTTCCGTCACTTCATGCCCAAGTTCGCCGATCTCGCTTACCCTTTGACGACCCTACGCAACAGGAATGCACCTTTTTGGTGGTCAGCGGAATGCGAGTCGTCTTTTTCGCAACTCAAGTGTGTTCTTACGTCAGGGCCCGTACTTTGCTATTATGACCCATGTGCTGCCACAGAAGTTCATACCGACGCCAGTGGTGTAGGTATCGGTGCCGTCTTTGTCCAATGCCATGGAGCTGCTGAACACGTCGTTGCCTATGCCAGTCGCTGTTTAAGTAAACAGCGACTGTCACAAAGCAGGAATGTCTCAAGGTCATATTCGCCTTGCACAAGTTTCGCCCTTATATCTATGGACGCCGATTCTAGATTATCACGGACCACCATTCTTTATGTTGGCTCACTGGACTACGGGACCCATCTGGTCGTCTTGCTCATTGGTCGTTACAATCAAGAACACGACTTTGAAGTCTGTTACTAGAGCGGTCGCCGTCATGCCGACGCTGATTGCCTTTCACGGCTTCCCCTTCCGACAACTGACTGTGACGCTGACAACTTTGATGAATACTTGACTGTAGTGGACACTCTGTTTCCTAACTTAACAACTTATCGAGCAGAGCAACGCAGTGACAACAGTCTCATTTCTTTCTTCATTTCCGGAACGAGCGGTCAACGTGGTTTTGTCGTAACGGATGGCCTTCTTTACAAAAAGAATAATTCCGGCGTAGGTCCTCACCTACTTCTAGTTGTGCCTGCAAGTCGGCGACAACACGTGCACGATGACCCAACATCTGGCCATATGGGTTTTTCTAGGACATTTTATCGCACGCAAGAACGCTTCTTCTGGCAAAAGATGCGTAAAAGTGTGACTGCATACGTTGCGAGCTGTGAGCAATGTCAACCCTACAAACGTCCTACAACTCCACCAGCCGGACTACTTCATCCCATAGCACCCCCGGGTTCACCATTTGACGTCGTCGGTGTTGACCTGCTCGGCCCTTTTGCGCGATCAGCGAACGGTAACCGATGTATTATTGTGGGCGTTGACCACCTCACACGTTGCGCCGAAACTGCGGCGGTTCCTGCGGCCACGGCCACTCAAGTTTCACAGTTCAGGTGGTCGCACGTTATATTACGCCATGGATCCCTCCGTGTCATCATCAGTGATCGCAGGCGGCAATTTGTTGCCGTTATAGTTGAAAACCTCCTTCGTCTTGCTTCGTGCCATTTTCGTCACACTGCCCCGTATCACCAGAGGGCTAACAGTTTGACAGAACGAACTAATAGGGCTCTCGTCAACATGATTTCCATGTATGTCGACATGGGACGCAATCTTGCCATTTATAAGTTTTGCCTACAACACTGCACAGCACGAAACAACGAGATACTGTCCATTTTATCTGCTCTATGCGCGCTAACCCGCACAGCTCTTGACACTACTCTTCCTTTTTCCGAGACTGATCAACCTACGCTCGCCGAAACCATTTGCCGCGCAGAAAAAGCCCGGCGCATCGCCTGTCTTCGAACTTTTGTCGCCCAGAAACGCTCCAAGAACCCTTACGACAGAAGTCACCGGCACGTATTGTTTGAGAAAGGGATTTGGTGTGGCTTTGGACGCCGCATCGCAAGCGCGGCCTCTGCCAAAAGTTTCTGTCCAACTACACTGGTTCGTTTGTTGTCCTGGAACGTCTCAGCGATGTCACGTACGTGATATCTCAGCTGCTTTCAACTGGCCGCCGCTCAAGCAAGACCAACGTCGTTCATGTTGCCCGTCTAAAACGCTATAATTATCGCAACGAAGCCTCACTCGCCCGGTGGGCATCGTCTGCAAAGGGGGAATCGCTAACAAACTGAGGGGACGCGTGGAAGAAGGGGAGAACGAGGTTGGCCCGAGCGGTGATCGGCCAGATTCCTGGACTCTCGTATTCAATTCTCTTGTAAATAAAGGCATTTCACCATAACAATATATATATATATATATATATATATAAATATATATATATATATATATATATATATATATATATATATATATATATATATATATATATATATATGAATCAAGCGAGATAATGAATGGTAGAAAGGAGTGGGATAGCACAAGCTCTCAGTAATTCAAGCGCCTTTTCTTCCTAACATTCCGCGAACGCTACAATGAATTTCTGTTGTAATTTAGCACCACATAATGCAGCACACCACTACCAAAATGAATTTCTGAAAATTTTAGTGTACTTGCGCTGAAAACCAATTTTTTTTCTAAGTTGGTGATTTCTCTTTGTGGAAAACCAGTATTTCTGTCGTACAGCATTCAAGAAGCAAAATTTGAGTCCTGTGATATTTATGGCTTCAATATATAGTCACATTTCACATCGATTTTGCTGTATTCAAAGAACAACTGAAAGATTTCATCATTGTAAAGAGAGTTCCCTGGCTTGATAAGTACTATTCGCACAAGTGCTAAAACTCCTTTTTCGAGGTTCTTGTACGGTTTACTGAGTGGACCAATACAATGTATTTAATTACACAGCAATTAGAAAGACAAAATCAGGGTGCATCAAAGGCTCATTTTTTCTAAGACAGAGCCCAACGCAACGATTACACAAAGTAGGTATCACAGAAAGTAGCAATACGCAAGTCTGCAGTAAGAATACACAAAAGTTTGTATCACATGTTTAGTTGTTGCGTTCAACTATCGTGAATAAGAGTGTCACAAGAAGAATATATATGGTTTCATTACAAGATAGTTTGGCTACCAGCCGACAGAATATTTACCCTTCACATATTGCATCCTAATACCCCCTAATTCGAAGTTAGGAGAGTTTTAAGTCACAGTTGTTAGTGTTCTCCCAAACACTATTTCACACAGAACGGCGTTTCCATTGCGTGTAAATGTGTTAGCCCATAATTGTAGAGTCTACAGCAGCCACTCCAAAGAATGAAAGTAAAGAATGGTGTCGAGAGAGAAAATAACATCCCTCAACGTTGATCGCTGCTTATTTTAAAATATGTGGACAACTAGATTGAGAAGTAAATGAAAAATAATAAAAGATGAGCCACTTTTGAACCCGGCACTTAGTGGTGATGTAGTGACCAGTAGAAATAGCGATGATCTATCGAAAACACACATATGAGTCAAACCAAGACACTATAAAATTTTGAAAAGGTAGGAGAATTTGTTGTAAAGATGTCGAAAAACTCAGCGAAAGAGAATACGTTGTTGATGACAAACAGATTTCGCTTTTAAATACCCTCTATAGTAGCTGAAACGTAAATCGATGGCTTCATTATTTATACAAAATTTCGTAATTGACCGCGTTCACAATGCCGTGAAATATGTTTTTCCGGCTTTGATCGGAATCGTGCCATAATACGCTGCAACAATTATATAACGTTTTTTATCTCTGTGTAATGCTTTAGGTTTTCGACAGCTTTCCTGTAAAAGAAGCTGACTATTTGTTCGCGCTACTCACTAGATAAAATAAAGTGGTCGCTGCCATTTATTTCAGCTATCTGATAAATAATAAACGTTTTGTTCATGCACTTTCATTTGAAAAGGCCCCAAAAGGACAGCTTTCACTCGATGTTGCTTGATTTTTTTAATCACGTACATCGCCTATGTGCACAGAATTTCCTTATTTGCTTTTGACGTCAGACGATGTGCCCTTCCTGATGAAAGTGAACGGCCAGAAAAAAAGAGTGGCTCTTCAAACGTCCGTTGTAGAAGGGTGCAATGTGGTGCGATACATAAATAACTTACCCACCACATATTAAAATGCAGGCAGACAAGGTACACCACTCATCTTCCTAAATACGGTTAAAGTGGTTCAGCTGTGTCATCGTAGCAGTAGTGATGGAAAACCGCTAAGATTTGGAAAAAACACCATACTGTGTACCGAATGCGCCACATGAGTGACGTACAAGATTCTCCTGGCGTAGCGAGACCTACGTTGGACCAACTGGACTTAGTGTTAACGTAGAAACCATAACATACGAGCAAATTTCTGAAGAAAGCAGTCAACTTGCATCTTTGCCTCAACTCTTCAAATTCTATAAAAGCGAACAGCGGTTCACCAATGTTAAGACTCTTGGTTAGAGTAATAAACAAGCTTCCTGGGGCTCATCAGGAAGCCCTCATTATTCAATCGTTACTTCATGCATAAACGTAACATTTATAACTTGCGGTACATCTGCCATCGGTATTGCGTCTGTAGCCTTCTGAGATTTCATTTCTTGCGTGCTGTTTGCCCCGTTATGTAGGTGTGTTTTTCAAGGCGCAGGCGTCGCTTTGCATGTATGTTCTTTGTATTCCGAAATAAATAAATTTGTCGGAAGGGGCTGTCTGTGTCATTGTTTTAACCATCTTTTCTCGACATTCTTTTAGCGGCTAGATTGGTTTCACGCATACAGCCTAAAGTGGGACTAAAACACTTCGTTCTATACAGAAAACGTTCTATGTGATTGATGATATGTGGGGTTTAACGTCCCAAAACCACCATTAGATTATGAGAGACGCCGTAGTGGAGGGCTCCGGATATTTCGACCACTTGGGGTTCTTTAACCTGCACCAAAATCTGAGCACACGGGCCTACAACATTTCCGCCTCCATCGGAAATGCAGCCGCCGCAGCCGGGATTCGAACCCGTGACCTGCGTGTCAGCAGCCGAGTACCTTAGCCACTAGACCACCGCGGCGGGGCAAAAAACGTTCTATGTGAAAACAATTATATGTCGACCGAGTGGAGCACTGAGGCTGAAAAAACGAAGTCGACTATATTGTCGGCACTGATTGGCTTTTAGTGTCAAGAAAGTAACCTTGTTATTGCAGCAGTAGATAACTAAAAATTGAAATAGTTGAAGAATATTATCGATAGCGCACCTCACAGCTAGTTTTTTCACTTGCGTGGGTTGTCTGCGTGGGTTGTCACTTGCGTGGGTTTCACTTGCGTGGGTTTTTCACTTGCGTGGGTTGACGCCAGGTACAATATGCACTAAGCTGTTCGTAACATGATAATTTGTTTGGTCTTTTGTTGTGGACATGGTTTATGGTGACTTCAAGGTAGTCACACTTGAAAGTTTCCTGGGGGTGGCGGAGAGATGTATCTTTTATTACGGCAAAACAATTGCCAGACTTGTATATGATGAAGCACCTCCGGAACTTGAGGATGACTACGGCTGAAAAAAATGGTAGCATGGCAACAAACAATAGAGCACATCTGCAAGAACGCGTAGAAACTACATGCTTACATCATCCTATTTATGAATCACCTACAAATACCATGCAGTTGTCATGGTCTAACTAAAACCACAATGCGTGGAAATGTAGCACCTAACGGCCCACCTTAGGTGCCATATTGGTTTACTTTTTGTGGTGATCTCAATCACACATGCAATCACACCAGCAAGTATTCACTACAACACACCTCAAGATAGCGATGATGGTGTGCCGAGCTGCACCAAATTTTCAAGATGACATTAACATAGGTCAGCAAACCCACTCATGAACCGTCTCACTCGTATTCACTTAGACTCAGGTCGAGCTGTGGGTCTCAGCCTGAGTGAGTCCGGTTCAGATAACTTTGAGCAGTGTGTCTAAGTGAGCCCTAAGTATGCGGTATATTTCATGAGAGAGTCTGACTAAGCTCCCAGATGCTTTTGCAGACCTCTCGGCCTGTCAACACAGCTTCAGCAATTAGTCCGCGTTAATTCAGCTCACGTTTATGCTAATTATGTTTACTGGCATCATAACGCAGTAGTACTCGAATGTTAGCTCGATATCAATTCAAAACTGACGTAAGTTACGAAAGGGGCAAAGTGGCTCTACACTTCATTGGTTTTTTTTTTTTGTTGTTGTTGAAGGTCTGCGTAAACACCTATGCTATGAGTTATCACTTTCAAATATTATGTCCTTAGTGAACCGAAACGACTGATAACAGGCTCTTGAAGATGCTTGGTCAAAAACGCCAAATATAGACCTGATCACATGAGATATCGGCGTGAGAAGCAATGACTCCTTGTACGAAACTGTACACAACGGACTCATGAGTCGGCACGCTCAGAATCCAATAAAGCACAGAGACGAGTCTGAGTGCGTAATATTTTGGTGGTCCTGAGTCTGACTGAATTCGATTATGTAAAAGTTAGGTAGTCGGAGTTCAAGCAACTCCGGCCCAAGAAAACAATGGTTAGTGTGAGTGCGAGTGAGTCTCGAGGGCGATGTACGTCCCATGAGTGACTCTGAGTGAGCTGTAAATGTTTTGCCCATATATGCATATTAAAACACGTCTAACAAAAGTTCTAAAGAACACCTATATTCAAACAATGTAAACATGTTTATGTTTACTGGGCCTGGCACACGTGTTAACATTGTTACTCATAGAAGGTACTGATTGTGAATGGTAAAGCACAGCAAAAAATGAACCCATATTACTTTACGTACATATATCCCTCATAACGTACGCCATGAACGACCCGGTACATTGTGTTATAGCAGTGTTCGCTGCCCCGACCGTATATGGGTTTATCTTTTGCACACCGCTAAGCAGTTGGGTTTCGTCAAACTTTCTACAATATGTGTTCGGGCGCTATGTTAATGTGTCCCAGGTCAAAGATACGAATGCTCTGTTTCTTTCTAGCTAATGCTTATCTTACCTACTAGTTTAGATTACTATTAGCATAATCATTTAGTACTTTTTATGGTCATGAAACTCCCGCGTCGCTTAATGGAAGAGCTTCATACGGCGCCCGAATTTTCCGCGCCGCGGCGCTGCGTAGTGAGAGGGGTGAAAGAGCTGGCCCGGCCGGCTGCCTCGCTAGTCGCCATTGGCAATGTGCTACCGCGGACTGGTGGCTGTCGCGCGCATCAGCCTTTGTTTTTGCTTTTCAGGATCGCATAGCGTTGTCAATGATGTCAAACAGCTGCTCCGTGCTGGACTGTCACTCTGGATACAAGGGCACCGTGGCTTCCTGTTCTGTTTCCTAGCCAACGAAGAACAACGCGACAGGGGGAAACATGCAATCCCGCAACAAGAGATTGCTGGAATGTCGTTCGACAAAAAGAACCCTCGCGTGTCTGAAAAATGTTTCGACGCCAGTGAAATGGTACGTGCGGACGTGTGCACAGTGAACGGAGTCAGCGTTTTGCTTCCCCAAGAACGACCAAGGCTGGTAGAAGATGCCGTACCAAGGAGTTTCCAAGGTTTGCCTTGTTACCTCTTCAAACCAAAACGGCGTTCATGTGCAACAAAGCGCCCACCTCTTGATCCTTCCTCCACACGGAGCCTCGGTTGAGGGGATGGTCCGCGTCACCTCTTGAAAATACAGGATCTTTTTCAACATAAAGAACCCACTGTTAACCAGGTAAACACTTGAATACCACCCACCAACGTAAGATTTCTGCGTATCGTAAACGTACTGAGTGTAGTCTAGCCTTTTGATGCTAATGACAGGCACGTCTGGTCGTATGATATGGAACAAGCTTTTATTGTGTTTTTTGTATTATTTTATTTTTCTATTTTCTCACTCTGGTCAACGTGATGTTACGAAATACGTTTCAGATTATAACCATGGCAGTTCTTTTTGACTACATACTGCTGGAGCCTGCCGAATGCATGCAAGACATGATTCATCCAAAGTCAACGAAGGGCTGTACTTTGGATCAATTCAGTGACTATGTAGAAAAAAGTTTGCTAAACTAAGCTACAAGGACTGCCTCTAAACACTCGTAAGCAACTCCCGTGAGCCAATTGCATTGAGTCAAATGAAGAGCATTTGTGCAAGTGCCATCGCAGAAATTATTGGGGCTCTTGCAAATTGTGCAAAAACATATGGAAATAAGCACAGTCGACAGAGTACTCTGTGCCAGTGTTTACGTAAGCATTGTTGAGAACATCCTGCTGGACGACCACCTCCTTCAGCCAGTGTTGGTTGTGGAGTTATTTCGTTAGCACTACAGCAGGAATTGTGAATTTTTTCATTAGGTGCTGTCAACATTTTTTACGCGTGAGCAAAACAAACTGTTTCGTGCTCGCGGACGTCGTTTATTCTGCTAGACCAAAGGAGGGAAGAAACTAGAAGCTTAAAAATTTTTCAGTGATTTTTGTTGTGTCGTTCACTCCACCTCCCAACTTTCAACAACAGTTTATGAAATGTATATTTGAATAAACTATGTGCCTGAGCTCATGGTAGTTTGGAATTCTCGACGAGTGCCAGTAATTTCAGCAAAAAACATTTGCCGACATTTTGCCTACATTTGCTTGCAAGGTAGTTGCTTAATTGAAAATGTTACCCACTGTTAGTTTAGTGGTGCACAGATTTGTATCTGTTTGGCAGAAATGTCTCGCATGTAAAAAGCTCAAGTTGGATTGAAAGAAATATCCAAGTACGTAAAGAAAGTATGCAAAATTATTAAAAAAGAGCAATGTAGTTTCATGTACGGCTCATTCGTTTAAACTTAAACTGAACAACTGGGTAGAAGGAAGATACTGGTTGATCTCTATATGAGCGCAGGAGGAACAGGGTAGCTAATTAGAACGCGGACTTCGAAGTTGTGGTCATCAGAGAGTACATGGGAATGGATACAAAAAGCCACGTATGTCAACGCTGGGCTGCGTTATCAGATATTCATGGGTAAAATTAAAAGCTTTTGTTTTGAAATATCACGTAGTGTGTATATCTAGCAACTCACAACAGTTTCATCGCATTGTTACCTTTAAAACCAAGGGCAGAATATTACACCAAATAGAAAAAAATACACAGCTTGTGCATTCCCCTCCGTCTCGTGGTGTCTCATTCAGATCTTTTATTTTTCTGGCTTTATAACTAACGGTATCCCTCAAGAGGTACTTGAAGGCTTTTAATGCCAAGTGGCCCTGATATACAGATGTGTTCATTACACGCGAACTTCTAATAGCTTTTTTGTTATGCTCTATTGAATAAAACGACAAATATTCCGAAAATAAACGTTACGTGCAGCCAGACCACGGCTGCTCCGTAATCTCTAGTGCAAACTATGTTAACCTTTTAGTCATCTAGAACCAGCCAGTGTTCGGTTTAAGCACGATAGCGACTATGCAGGAATTGAGAAATTAAGGAATGCTATGAATGTGCGTCAATTGACATACGGACTTAGTTGAAACCTCACCCGCATTAAACGACTTGGGCGATTTGACAACGCGCATTTTGGACTACTTCGACAAAACTAATAGCCGCTATAATTTTTTAGCGAAAACACGGAGGGCGAAAATATCTTAAGAAGTGCATTTGATGGGAAACGCTTCCGCGAACACGCTACAGCCCTGCCAAGCGCCCCGATTGATGCCCTCCTGCTTATGGTGGCCCCTCTGGTGCAGTGACGTACCAACTCTTTCGCGAGTGGGGGGGGGGGGCAAACTTTGCACTCGTCTGCCCGGATATATCCACGTAGAGCGTTATGTTGGTGCGAAGGAATGTCTCGGCAGCGTGGAACCCATCGAAGACGAACGAGTTATGGAACAAGTTATGGATCAACCCGATGACATGCACTGCTCAAGTTCCAGTACGCTTAGTGCTGTTTCGACATCTGCTTCATCATCCGATGATGTATTCGGTCCCTCCATTCGCGACAACCTTACGCCAGGCCAGCGTTCCCAGCTTCTGGGCCTGTTGGAAGAATTCCGGTCTTCTTTTCATGTCACCCAACCTTCTCTCGGCCGCACATCCACCGTCACGCATCGCATCGACACAGGCACACAGCCACCACTGAGACAGCGTCCATATCGCGTATCTCCCACAGAACGCCATGTCATCAACGAGCATGTCGACGACATGCTTCGCCGTGATGTTATTCGACCCTCTAGCAGCCCCTGGGCGTCTCCTGTCGTTCTCGTCACGAAGAAGGACGGTTCTGTGCGGTTCTGTGTGGACTACCGACGCCTCAACAAGATCACTCAAAAGAACGTGTACCCACTACCGCGGGTAGATGATGCGATTGACAGCCTGCAAGGAGCAGAATTCTTTTCATCCCTCTATTTGCGCTCAGGATACTGGCAAGTACCTATGGCTGAGGACGCTCGACCGAAGACCGCTTTTGTCACCCCCGACGGCTTGTACGAATTCAACGTCATGCCGTTTGGGCTGTGCAATGCGCCCGCCACCTTTGAGCGCATGATGAATACTGTTCTGCGTGACCTGAAATGACACACGTGCCTGTGCTACCTCGATGACGTCGTCGTTTTCGCTCCGGACTTCTCGACGCATATTCAACGCCTACGGCATGTTTTAACGCGTCTGAGTGACGCCAGTCTGCAACTGAACCTTAAGAAGTGCCGATTTGCAGCTCGGCAGCTGACAGTACTCGGCTACGTCGTGTCCAAGGACGGAATTCTCCCTGATCCAGCTAAGCTTCGGCCCGTGGCCGAGTTCCCCAAGCCGACATCCGTCCAGGAACTGCGCAGTTTCGTAGGGCTGTGTTCCTACTTTCGGCACTTCATTCGAAACTTCGCGACTATCATATCGCCGCTGACGAAGCTCCTTGGAAGTAACGGGCCTCTCCATTCGTGGTCATCACAGTGCGACGACGCTCTCACAACGCTCCGTCGTTTGTTGACGTCGCCTCCCATACTCCGCCACTACGACCCTACGGCCCCTACAAAGGTACACACGGATGCCAGTGGTGTCGGCCTTGGCGCTGTCCTTGCGCAGCGCAAACCAGGATTCCCGGAATATGTCGTGGCGTATGCAAGCCGTACGCTTACTAAGGCCGAGACTAATGACACCGTCACCGAGAAGGAATGTTTGGCAATCGTCTGGGCTCTTACGACGTTCCGACCTTATTTGTATGGTCGCCCATTTGATGTCGTCACCGACCATCACGCACTATGCTGGTTGTCGTCATTGAAAGATCCCTCAGGCCGTCTCGCCCGGTGGGCACTTCGCCTGCAAGACTATGACATCCGCGTGCTGTACCGCAATGGAAGGCAACATGCTGACGCCAACGCCCTGTCACGCTCTCCCTTGCCTGACGACAATGCCCACAACTCCACGTCTCACCTTGCCATTTCTTCCATTAGCATTCATACCATTGCTACTGAACAGCGCAAGGATCAATGGATCGCCTCACTGATCTACTTGTTGGCTGATCCATCCACTCCATCCACTCGCGCGTTGCGTCGTCAAGCCCACCATTTCGCCGTTCGCGACAACCTCCTCCACAGGCGCAATTACAACGGTGACGGCCGCCAGTGGCTACTAGTCATACCTCGTAGTATGCGCTCTGACATATGCGAGTTTTTTCATTCCGATCCGCAATGTGCGCACTCCGGGGTATCGAAGACTTACCACCGCATTCGCCAACGGTACTTTTGGCGCGGCGTGTACCGCTACGTGCAGAAATTCGCTCGCTCCTGCATAGAGTGTCAGCGCCGAAAAGCTTCAACGCACCTTTCACCGGTAGGTCTGCAACCTCTACCTTGCCCTGCCAGGCCCTTTGGGCGCGTTGGCATCGATTTGTATGCGCCACTTCCACTGACGTCGGCTGGTAACCGCTGGGTCATTGTCGCTGTGGACCACCTCACGCGATACACCGAAACGGCCGCTCTCCCCGCGGCTACAGGAGTCATGTGGTTTCCTTTCTGCTCCAACGATTCATTTTGCGACACGGTCCACCCCAGGAACTGCTCAGTGACCGAGGCCACGTCTTCCTGTCTGAAGTAGTTGAAGCCATTCTTAAAGAGTGGAACGTTGTTCACCGCAAAACTGCTGCTTACCACCCGCAGACGAATGGCCTCACCGAACGCTTCAACCGTACGCTCGGCGACATGCTCTCCAAGTACGTTGCCGCCGATCACACAAATTGGGATTCCATTCTACCCTTCGTCACCTACGCATATAATACCACCCCTCAGAGCACCACTGGCTTTTCACCTGTCTTTTTATTATATGGAAGGCACCCGTCGTCCACCATCGACACGATACTTCCGTACAAGCCAGATCCGTCTGAGTGGGCGCCTATTTCTGCTACAGCCAAGCTTGCCGAAGAGTGTCGAGAGCTTGCAAAGACCTTTACTGCGCACGATCAAGAGCGGCAAAAAAGCATTCGCGCTGACGCCAGCACTACTGCGCCCACGTTCTCCCTGGAGCGCTCGTCTGGCTCTCGATGCCTACCACTGCAACTGGCCTATCTTCAAAACTATTGCCCAAATACGAAGGCCCCTACCATGTCGTCAAACGCACTTCCCCTGTCAACTACTTGATTTAACCAATCGAACCATCTTCAGACATGCGGAGTCGAGGACGCGACATTTTTAAGGTGGAGTGCCTCAAGGCCCTCCATGACCCGCTCATTGTAACCACCTGTTAGGTCACCAGGCGGCTCCCTTTTCGTACCCGGGGTAGTTGTGGCAAAGCCTTCGAACAGTGGGTCGTCGTCTCCAGTGCCTTCAAGTGGTCACCCTTTTCATAAGAAGAAGAGCAGCTCGTGCAGAGAAAGAGTGTCCGCCAATAAACATCTTAACAATATATATATATATATATATATATTATATATATATATATGTATATATATATATATATATATTATATATATATAGAGAGAGAGAAAGATAACTGAATTGCCGCACTTGCACTTTGATATAAGTTTGATGCAGAGAGGTAGCGCAACTCACAATCTTAGAAACCACGAAATTCAATCACACTTTAACAGACCAAGAAATGGCGCCCTTAGCCCGATTTCCACGTCCTAAACAATTCTTTACACACATCGGCTTACAACAGTTTAGACAGAGCAGCAGAGACGATATATTCTTTTTAAAGAAAAGTATTTTCCGGAAGCAGCAAATGCTTTTACCGGTCTTTAAAGAGTTTGCTCTTTCCCATGCGTAACTTCATCAATAAGTCACAGCAGAATGAAAACATAAACGAGTGACGTAATATTATTAGGCCCCTGTAAAGCACTTGCCTGCTCTGGAATACTACAGCAGAAGACGCGATGGTGTCATATAGGCAACCCGCACTGCAAAGAGCCCACAAGGAAAATCATCACAGCTGAAATGTTGGCAAAGCTAAATTATGTTGTAACGTTGCCTGGTAACATCTTCATTCTTTCGTAAGAACATAAATGAGTGATTACTGTTGTGACGGAAAGGTTCACCTTGATTGTTGGTTTCTCCAGTGAGCAGCAAGAATGACCACTATCAAAAGACAGGGGAGGAAATACTCAGCCCCCCCCCCCCCACTTTTGTTTGTGGTGAGTTCGTGCGCCCCCCTTGCCCCCCGGGCTGATACGCCTATGCTCTTTTGGCCACTTTAGTCGCCATATGAAGCTTTCGCAGGCTGTTTCAAGACCAGAAAACAATATTAACAGACCATGGTCAGGCAAATGGTTGGCGCAATATCCAGGAAGGATGTCGAACAGCTTGCTCGTTGCACGAACGCCTCCCATAGGTGCCGCATTACGGTGGGTTGTCATTGGTCGGCAGGCCGAAGCCAATAAACTTTATTCTCGATTGTCAATGTAATTTTTTGGGTGCAGCACACAGGTCCAGAACACCAGATAGTTTTTGCCACATCAATTTGTTCGAGCTTTCTATGCTCCAGTCACAGAGACGTCACAAAGTCTCGAGCAATAGCAGACGCTGGCCAGCATTACAATCATTCTACTAGGTGAAAACAAAAGGCCACAAGGTTGCAAGAATATATAGTTGTCGAAATATTTGTATGCAGCTCCCACAAGTATTATCTGCACGGCATCTTATCGACCTTGAAAGTCATCCATGCATAGATTTTGCGTGGTGTGTTCCCGCTAAATGTAGAGTGCGATGGGCACCAAATATAAGGATAGTATTGCACAAAGGTGACTTTTAAAAAGTCAATATGTTCAGATTATTTCTAATAATGCAAATCACCGAGAAGTAGTTACAGTTAATAATATTCCTAAATTGCTTTGGAAACTTGAGGCTGATTTCAATGCTGCGCAAGAGTCCTTGACATTGTATCGCCAAAAGAATGAATGCTTTTTCCCCAGCACTCCTCCGGGGCTACAGTGATGGTGGAAACAGCTTGACACTACTCACTGAGACCACAAGTATATCGACTGCCATCAAGAGGAGCAAGCTGATAAGGTGTTACAAACAGTCGTGTGGATCTCGTGCCTCAATCTTACTAACCAGACATTGTGTCTAAGAATGCCTAAAAGCTTACTTCGAACATCGACGTCATCGACGGTTAGTAAATAGGCCAACGGAAGTCGCAGAGTGCCAGAACTACGTACTTTGGGTACATGCAGTACAAAAGGTACATTGAGCACAGGTTTCAAAACTGCGGCAATCGCAGCACAAGTAAACATTTATGCTAATGTATCATTGATTGAAGTCTTTCAAGTAGTCATTCTCATTTTTATAACCTGGCTTCGAGCCCTTCAAGAAACAAGTAATTGAACGGCTTCTGTTGTGGAAAAAAAGTTTATATATAGTCATTTTTCGCTGTACATGGCTCTGAAAGGAAGCAGTGTTTCAACGATATCTGAGGCTTCTCTTTTATTTCATAATTGTTGGACAACCAGCTAGGGTACACGTAGGTAATAAATTATATTTACTTAGAGAACACATTTCTAAACCATTTTCTTTGTCCTAATATCAGGTGTCTGGTGACTATTATCTACAAACTACAACCGACCATATTTCATTTGATCATCACTGACCAATGTTTTTGTTGGCATAAACCACTTACCTCTGGAAGAACTCGGGGTCACCCACGTTGTAAATAGAATGGGAGTGCAATAGCAGATTTAAAATACATGCGAAACTCGATCTTCAAGCAAGTGTTTTATTCATGGTAGATAGTAAGAGGTTGCAAAATTTTACCCTTAACAATTATCAAAAATTGTCACTATGAACGCATGCGCTACGTGTACCTTTACACTGCAAGTGCTAGAATGATTGTAGTTCAAATGAGGCAGTGCGAACACTTTTATTTAAATTGTTAGCTAATGTTTTTTTCACTTACCTTAAGTTGCATTGTATACACTGAAGGGAATTCATCTTGCAGTTCAGAAACAATACATATCAGAAATGTTCGTAGATTGGGCTGGCCGCCCTATTTCCTCTCGTATTGTTCCTCTTTGCTCAAGCTGCCAGCGCGCCAGAACTCTCGTATTGCTCTTTGCTGTCACAGCCTACCATCACCGCGAGGGGAGGGGCTACCAACAGTGTGGCAAGTAGGTGATGCCGGCTACATCACGGTGGGTGTTCCCAATCACGCTTTAACAGTGTTCGAGAGTCCGCTGGAAGGGTCTTTCATAGGCGACACTAGCTTCATTACAATGATTGATAACGACCACGCTGCGACGTCATAAGAGATGTAGTACACTTTTATGGTCTTCTGCTTTGTATTTGTCGTAGTTGTAACAGCGGCCACTGCATGCCCAAAGAAATGCATCAATTGAATTCCGCAATTGCACTCTTACCATCTGACGCTGTTTAAAGTTGTTTTTCTGTTTTCTCGCTTTTCGGTCATCGCCTTGGCAATGCAGCTGCCTGCTGACACCTTGCACGTGGATATCTTGGATACATATTGTCACCATGATGTTGTCGGCCTCAATCGGGTCGAGGGGACCAGAGGATAGATCAGGGAATCACTGCGCTTGAAGCTACCAATAGTTCAGCTCAGCATGCAGCACGCCTTACCTACTACCGTCAAGCGAATGCGCTTTAGGTTTCTTGTAATGGAGCTTCTGATTCACAGACCAGTCCACTGTCAACTACTACCTAACTCCAGTAATTGTTTGTTGGCAGGGTAAAGTTTGCGGTCAATAAGCTGCAAGGCGCCGTTGCAGCCTTAAAGTGGTGAGGCTACTGAACGTTACAATTGGCAGTGGTATAGTAGAAGTGAGTGGCAGCTCTAATCCGTTAGTCCATCTGTCCAAAGGTAGCTAAAGAATGGGTGCTACAAATACACCTGGGACTGCTGCCTTATATTCAAGATGATCTGTGGTCTCTCACCATTTCGACTCGTTTGTCAAGGCTGCACCATCGCCTGGAATTTTTCCCTTCATCAACCAGTTATTGGCGCCATTCTCGAAGCGTTAGAACTACGGCTCTTTCTTGTAGTTAATCTTGGAGGGCCTACAAGTGTAAACCCGACCATTCAGACGCGAAGCAGGCCTTTGTCTTAAGAAACCTGCAAGATTTTTACCGCGACCCTTCACAGTCCTCGAGTAAGCATTACGGTGAGCGGGTACCCGGTTTTACTCAAACCAACAACTTGCTAAAGAAACGAGGTAAAAAGAGTATTAACAGGCACTTTCTTCATCGCGGTAAGAAACAAGGCAGGACAGTGCGATTCTACAAAATTTGCTTCCTTCTACAAAAGCTGCTTTTCTTCCCTATCCTAGAAAAATTAGTGCACATCTTCCAGTAAAAATTTGATACTGATAAAAAAAATAGCAATATGCTGTATGCGAGTACTGTCGATTTGAAATCTATACCTTTCCAGGAATAAATTTGAAAAATAAACCAGTTGTTCAGCATCAGCAAAAACTGAATGCTGACTCTCAGCAACCATGTGATAGCAGAAAGACGCACGTGGCAACGTGCCTTTGTCAGATTTGGACGTCTTATTGCAGCAGTCGAGTTGGTTGAATGGCTCCCATGCACACGCATCCCCACTGTAACCTTTCACTGTCAGTGCATTCACGCGAAAATAGAGATGCGTGTACCCTGTTTCAACAGACAGAACACTCTCGGGACTGTAGGAATTGTCCTACAAATTTTTCAAAGACTCACTCATTTGAAAAACATTCTACAACTTGCACTGTAAGTTAGATGTTGCGTTTTCATGAAAGTTGGCTTTATTATTCAGAGCGACATAATTACACTTATTTCTTAAGCGTTAAGCTGGGTATTTCGGGAATTGTGTACAAAATGACTGAATGTTACAGAAAGTCGTTATTTGTTTTGTGCCTTCAAAAGAGCTTGCGGGCGTCATGATTGCCATATTGGAAAGCACCCCCGGCACACTCACAAACAGTTGCTCACTAATTCAGGACGTCCAAGTTGGAAATGGCATTTGTGCTCTTCGGTGTTTCATTTATGCCGAGGAAGTTAGGTGAACTTACTTGGAGCAAAATTATTACTGGAGATCACTTTCACAGTTTGAAATTAGGGATCGCCTTCTTGCCAGAAGGACTTACATTAATTATTCTGAGTACCTCTAGGGATTATCCTGCTTCTCTAATCTCCCAAATGCTCTGACATATTGCAAGAGACACTGGTAGACCGGTAATATAGCGTGCAGAAAAAATATTAAAGAAGATAGTCTTTCTTTGGGACCTTTGACGCAAAGATTTTGGTCTGTCTGTCTGTCTGTCTGTCCGTCTGTCTGTCCGTCTGTCTGTCTGTCCGTCTGTCCGTCTGTCTGTCTGTCCGTCTGTCTGTCTGTCCGTCTGTCTGTCTGTCCGTCTGTCTGTCTGTCTGTCTGTCCGTCTGTCTGTCTGTCTGTCTGTCTGTCTGTCTGTCTGTCTGTCTGTCTGTCTGTCTATTTGACTTTTTGTCCACTCTTAACAGCATCGGGTACTTGAAATGGCCCACCCCATCCACTGCGCCCACCAATGTTGCTCAAGCTCTAGCGTTCATACTTTTGCAATTGTCAATTAATAAGCAATTGTTGGGCATGTCGGGGGCACCACAACAACACGTGTACATTCTGCATGTGCGTCTTTTTCAATAAAATGCATATATAGGCAACTTCAAAGACCATAGCAGTTATCCCGCTGCGCTGACCATGCAACGCTTGCACGAACAGGCAAGTGTCTCCAACGTTTTGCTAAAACGAGACGGTGGAGGCACCTACTTATCGCCTTGTGTTCTACATCTTATCACCCCTGAGACGGGCACGCACACTTGTCTCAAAGCCATGCGCTCTGTTTTCCAAGAAAAATGCCATATGGCGCTCATGTCTCACGTGTGACGTGACTTGACGCGCTTGTTCGCTTCCACTGCACGCTCGGGACACTCTCACGCAGCGCCTCCAGGATACCATTCACCGATATCTTGCACAGAACATCATATAAGTGTTTTGTTCACTCTCTACACACACAAGACTATCGTCTTTCGACGACAATTGCAGATTACATGCAGATACGGGGCTATTTTTTTACTTCCACCTATGCTTAACTCCTCGTCGTTGTAATGTATATTTTCCAGTTCGATGAAGCCTACCATGAAGTTTATGGTCTGACTCAAGCAAGTATTTCATTTCTACGCATATTCCTTTTTTAGGCATTCTTTTATAATGATCTAAACGTTAGCAGTAGTATTCTTCTTGTTATTAACAACCTTCGAGGTGTACATTGGATGACAAGTTTAAAACTGCGTGGAAAAAAACACTAAGAAGATGGCCGGTTGGTTAGTAGAAAGAATACTAACATTTTCGCATTCAAGGAATCGTTTTTAAATAGTCACTTTTTTTAGTAATGGCCTGTCGCGTTCATAGTGTTCCGTTCAATTACACACTCTTTGCATGACGCGAGAAAGTACCTAGCGAACGAATGCGACTATTATGACAAGCTAGGATATAGTAGCACAAATTAGGTTTACAAGTGAAAATTGCAAGCTGCTAATACCATAAGTTGAGGAAGTACACCCTTGAGTACATTTGACCCTTGAGTACGTTTAAGTACACCCTTGAGTACGTTTGAGTACACCCTTGAGGGCTGTTGAAGAAAATAAAGAGCTTTTACAAATAGGACGACTGGCAGAAGTCACGTATCCCGTGCTTCGTTTTGAAGACCTTGCACCTACGTGGCATGGGAAGTTCAAAGCCTACATGCTGTACAGAGGAAATCACGGCAATATTGGTTAAATACACCTACACAAGTAGCAAATAAATTTTTAAATATCTCTGCACTCTTGGAGTTGACTCGGATATTGGGCAGTCGGTATAAATATCGAAAATAGGAACTACCTTATCAGGCCAACTCATACCAAAGTAAGTGAGCATTAGACACTGAACTTCTCCTCTTTGTGTTAAAAAAGACTTTTACGCTTTTATCATTCAGGTCATGTCGCACACAGTAGCCAGATTTGAGTGGGAAGCAACCGTCATGGCAAAGATGCTGGCGAAATTCATTTCGCAATAAAGTATTAACCCAAGCTGTCCG
This sequence comes from Rhipicephalus annulatus, assembly GCA_013436015.1. Taxonomy (NCBI): domain Eukaryota; kingdom Metazoa; phylum Arthropoda; class Arachnida; order Ixodida; family Ixodidae; genus Rhipicephalus; species Rhipicephalus annulatus. The sequence continues at coordinate 661,128 of WOVY01003138.1, forward strand.
TCTGTTCATAGATTCAACGGAAGTCTGCGGCACGTCTTTATTTAACTCCCACACCTCTGTACAGTGATCACGGAAGTGATACGCACGTAGCAGGCACCTCTGACTTTATCAGGATCGTAAGTGGTCAATATCGCTCTAAATTGAACGAGGCATCTGATACACAAGGCAGAATGTGAACAACAGCTGATGCGGTGCAAACCACACCTAATCCGGAGTTCACATGTAAACCATACGGCACATCAATACAAAACTTCCGAAAGGGGCTCTTTATCTCTCCGCAACAAACCGCACGTCTAGCGTGCTTGACCCAGCATCTACATACCACTGTCTAGAAGGTATAGTTACCCTCCTTTTTGAGGTGTCTTCACCACCTTAGTGCAATTGATCGTACATTGGTCATTCTGATGCTTTTAAACGCTATGCTCCCAAAGCGCGAAGTCATATATACCTTCCCCGACTGAGAATAATTACGGCATATCCACGAAGTCACCGATGAGGAGTTGGAAAAGGAGTGGGATAATTCAGCCTTATCGTATACCACCCATGGCAGTGACTACTCCCGCATAGAAAATAATTGTCAAACAGTGTACAGTTATATACAGTGTTTATTAGTGATAACAAGTGTGGTTTACAGAAATATGTTATGGGATCACAACGTGCGTCGCGTGCGCCGTTGTTGTCCGCCGCCGCCATTTCTTGTATGCACTATCTGCAAAAGAAGAGAAAAAATAAATTATTAAAAAAAGACAAAAACATTCGGATTCAAACTCTAGTGTCCTGCGTTCGAGCCCTGCATTTTACCACTGATCTACGCCGGTGCTTGAAACTCCACTGTAAAAGGCCTTGAGCAAGTTTGATGTTGGGTAAGAAATCGTGGTATCAGCTGTAATAGAGCGTTTTACAACATTAAAAGAGAACAACCAGGCGTCATACTTTGCGAATTGCGTAACACTCTGCGAATTGGTCATCGAATGCTACAACCCATTAAAAAAGCTGCAGTCATAACTCTTCATCTTCGTCCGCCACACCATGAAAGCATTTCATAAAACTTCTTGAAAATGCGTAACGCGTACCACGCTCATCCGAACAATGACGAAGGATGGCATAGTGAATGAGCGCTATAATTGTGTATGGGACCCCCAAGGTTTGTGGCTGTTAACATAGTGCCTCAGGACGCATTTGTGCCAAAAATTCTTTGTCGATTGCGCATAATAATGGCACAAGCTTTCCCTAAACTTTAAGCCATATTGGCTAGAAGATTTCAGTGCGCCTTTATTTTTGACCCCCACGCCTTCCCGCTTGTTCATTGGCCAAATCCTCAGGTAATTTTCGTCGAAACAAAACAGAAAAGCATAATGATGGACGTTAAATGGTCTTTGAAATATCACCATATCACCAGGTAAATTAAAATATCACCATAGAATATGGTCGAAATTTCTCTGCGCAATCTAAAATCCTACCCTTCACATTTTTTTTCAATAACAAAGTGATTGATTAAATTCTTGATTGATTGATTGATTGATATGTGGGTTTGAACGTCCCAAAATCATTATATCATTATGAAAGACGCCGTTGTGTAAGGCTCCGGAAGTTGCGACCACCTGGGGTTCTTTAACAGAATAAAAAATTACACTGTACAATGGAAAAGATATTACATAATATTCTTAGATGCTTCTATGAATTATAAAAAGGCAGGTGTAGGAATAGTCTGTGACGACCTCGGCTGGTGATTGTCAGTGAGCCTGCTAAATTACACTACTTTTTCTGAAGCTGACCTGATTGCTTTTATTTTGGCGCTTCAAAAAGTGCCTTTGGGTGGAATCAGTGGAATCATCATGACTGATCTCCTTTCGGTGTGTACGGCTCTTACAGCTTTAGAACTATGAAGAGCTTCGTGACTCCATTCATATTAGCACCACTAGAAGTGAAACTTTTTAATTTACTATTTCTCTCAGGCCACTGTGACATACAGTTATATAAACTGTCCAATTTGTTAGCCTGAGCTTCTTCTGATGGACCGATGATTTCGCTACTACCAGAAATAAAATGTAAAGCACAAATCAGGTATGAAAAATTTGCAATTTGTACCAATTTGATGAAGAGTATTACGAAACGGAAAGACTATCAGCCCGTCAAACTTCCTGGGAAACCTGTGTGGAGTCAATGACGGTTTACTTTGAAGTCATTTGTATCAAAATGGGAGGCTGTGCAATCGTTAAAGTTTAATTTACACAGATCTGGTCTGGCGATATCTCCCTTGTGTCCATTGTGCGAAAAAACCGAAACTATTGAGCATTGTTTTTCATAAAGTAGGAAATACTCAATATTCAGGTAAACACTTCTAGTTGTAAGTTTGAGTTCCTCCGTCTTGGTAGATTGCTACAGAAAGGTACTTGGTGTACTATGTTTTATATTCAGGAATCGCAAAGAATTCGAACAAAACGTTTTCTTTAATACACTCTCGCAAAATGCTAGTGATGTAAGTTTTATGTGAAAACATTTAGGACATACATTTGATTTTGATCACGTGAGTTAAAGTCCTCTGTATTGTCAGCTCGAAATTTCCGTTTTTCGAGATGGTATTAGCACTTTCTTCATTGATTCATTTTTATGTCAATGCTTTAATTTATATATTGAATACTACACGGCTTTTTGCCTGAGGTCTCAGAGTAGGTAGCGGCCAGAGTTGAGAGGTAACAAACAAACAAAAGTGTCCAGTAATACACAAACGTTATGGTGATTTATGGCGTAGTAGGAACATTCCAAGTGTGCTGTAGCAATTACGCGTAAGTCTTTACCAAAGGCTCTAAAAGGCTTCTCTTCCGGCTTTCGCTGTGACTGTTCTACGCTGTCCGCACAGGCATGGCAGTTTATTTAGTTGTGAATTTCGTTTTGCCTTCACTGTTACTGCTTTGTGGTTCTCTATCTCTCCTTACGGCTGACAAAGATGACGTCTGGGCATATTTCTCTGGGGGTTGTTTGTCATTTCCAATCATACAAAATTCATCGTAGCATATCGAGATATCATCTACTACACAACTTAGTCATTGTCCGCGATTATCATGATCATCTATATCCTGATCAGCCTCATTGCCATGAACCCGACGATAATGCCGCTGACGCTTCACGGAGCCACGCCTGCATGTTCTGTGCCATGATGACGGATATAAAATAAGTGGTTTGTTTGTTTTCCTACAATATACGGAATGTAGCCACTTTGGGGGATAGGCCAAGAATGCGACGTTGAGACTTTGAAAGTTATTTTAGAAACGACAGGTGAATTTTAAAAAAATGAAGAAATAAAATGACAATGACATGTTATAGATTAAATTTAAATGACAAGTATCATGTTTTGAGCTTGTATTTCAGACTACCGTATGAACCTGATGGGAACGAATTTGAAGAACTTATTTAGGTTTTACCTTGTTGAAAGACGAATAAGTTTAGATACCAGAATAAACTGGTACTCGTTGAGTAGCTACAATTAAATTACACTCGACATCAAAGGTATTCCAGTATCAGTATCCCATGCCTGAGGCATCCAAGCTTAAAATATTTTCCTCAGATAATTTTAGGCCTATTTTTTGAAAAGGAGTTATGAGAAGTCGGGTTCTAATACAAGAATAACTTTGACAAGACAAAGACTAATGTTGTTCATTGTCTTTAGTAACATCGTCATTAATACCACGTGCAGTTGGTACCTTCTATGTGGTGTGCAGTGATGACAGAAAGAGATTGTATTCTTTGGAACTTGCTTCTTGTTCATCATCAGCATCGTCACCATTGTCAGCGTTAGTGGTGGCTACGGCGCAAAATGCCGATGTGAATTCCATCAGAGAAGCCTCGATGATGAGGTGTTTCACCCCTAAATCTATCTGCCCCGTTACCTAGCAATGACCAAAGCACAGCTCTACACCCCTTGTGTTTCACCTCGCACTGGCCTAGCAGGCTTCGAAAAGCAGCCAACGTGAAAGGTATGCTCTTATACGAAGACACTCTGTGCAGTCAGAACGTTGACGTTTGCCGGCGTAGCACAGGGAGAGTGCGAGCTACAAAGCACCCATTCTCCGACCGGCAATCACGCGGCTAGGTCCGCACGGTGGTTTCTATAGCTGGGAATTTAACACTCGCCAGCTTCGTGACAGATTTGGGGGTTCGGCTATAATCGATCTACGCCAAGGAAAGACTTTTAGCATTACTTCAAAAGTCAGCTTTGATACCCTGGGATTGCCCAGTTTGACTGTTTCTTGAGCTTTGCGCCGCGACATGAAGCTTCATTTTTTAAATTTTTATTAGGGCTAAGGGTCAGTTTTATTCTGTATTCAAGGTAATTGTGACATGAAAGTTCTGGTTCACATCAAATATGCATTGTTTGTTTAACTATAAATTCTTACCCGAACTCCACCTAAGGTGACAGTTTCAAGGCTAGGAGGACTTGAAGGCTGAAAAAGACAAGAAAGCACTGAAAAAGTGAGTATAGATCTGCACAGCTACCTGTATCCACCCAAAGTCACACTTCATGGCTAAGGGTGGAGCAGCTGTTCTCTGCCAGACGTAAAAGTGTTCGTCATTTACAAGAAAGCAATGCCTACGTTTCATTCATAATGGCACTAAATGATGTCATTATTCCGCAGATTACGGTACATAGCCCCCACGAGCTATCTCAGATCGCTAAATGATCAATTAAAATGGCGAGCTGAAATTTGCGTAGATGTTCAATCTCGCCTTTGAACGTATCAAAAGTTAGTGCCAATTCAAGCTATTGAAGACTCTGCAGCACCTTTTAATCACGTTACTGACAGGAAATAGGCTTAGGTAAAGCATTCGACCAGTTAACACCACATCCTAAGCTGATGCTTCGTAACTGTATATTGGACATTGCAACGCAGACAAGCACAGAGAAATAGATCAACACACATGAAGGTGACCAAGCACGTATGCTTGCCCTTCATATCGCTTCATGTTTGCGGAGTTCAGTATGCAACGTAGCACTAGATTTTAAATGAGATTAAATTCTTCTAGGCAGGTATTGCTTGTGGCGTCTACCTCACTCATTATTAACCCTTTAAACCCTAGAATTTCTCTTTTTGTCCGACATATTTTTACTGTGTATTTTACTAATATTTTGGGTATCACAAGACTAAAAACGAAAAAATAATGCACTAGTGTAAGTATTTATGGATTGGCAGCCATGACATCAAATTAGATCATCACTAACCTATAGCCATCAAATCACAAATATGACAAATTTATTGCTGTTATGTCATAGAGCGCACAAAATCTGAACAAACGTAGTATTTGAAAGTGTTGAAGCTCTTAAAACAACTTCAGGACTCCAACTCAAGAGTGGCGCCTTCCCGCCTCTGCTTGCCGGCGTAATCGTCTCCAATGACCTTGGTTCGGAATCTTCTTTTTACGGCTCCATGTTCCACAAAAACAAAACAACAAATTTGTCGATCGCATTGGATATAGTTGGAGAAATACGTCTGTAATAATGAGCGGGTTTGGTTATGTTTTCAAGGTCCAAGGAGAAGTTTTGTATGGTGTCTCCATAGCACTGTTATACAAAGGCCACAAAAACTCAATCTTAAGTACTTTTGTTTTGTTTGGGCATTCCGCTTCTGTCATTTACTTTTTGTCAATTCAGCTGAAGAAGCTCGGCATTTTTTAGGAAACAGAAAGCAAATGGCAATTTCTTATTGGGGCCAAAGCTCCTTGAATATTCGAGACACCTTACGGCAGTTTAGCATCATTTTATTCATTTTTGATAACACCCAGTGTAAAGCTTCTTTCGCACTCATTTGATTAACAAAGCGAGACTTCAATGATTTTACCATCAGAATTTGGCAATTGGCTGCCCAAAACCAACGTATGAACTTGCTGAATCACAAGACCAAACTTATGGCACAGTTTCCGTACTGCTAGTTATACCAGCATTCCAATTACACAGTTTCTCTATTGCCAGTTATAACCGCATTAACAATATAGGGCATCTTGCAGTCTTCAAAAGCTGTGAAGACGTAAGGTCAATTGTGTTTTCCTGCCCATAATATGTGCACTCCCCATACGTGGGGCATCTGCAAATACCCTTCATCAAGTACGCTTACAAGCAGTTAGTTTCCTTTCTGCTCAAGTAGTGAAGGTCAACATACTTCCTACACCATGAGTAATGGGTTTCATGCAAGGAAAAAAGTTACTGGAAAGTAGAACTGTGACCTATTTTGCGTCAGCCTATAAGCAAGTAAATCAGAGGACCTTAGCAGAAGAGGCGACAGACGTTTGGTGTGTTGCTTATTGCGTTGTTTGGTCCCTCCAGCGTGTAACTACCAGTGTTTGGCACATTCTGTTGCATCAATATTATAAATCAGAGCTTGACAATACGTATGTTTTGATTTCCAATGCGGTGTATCTAGTTTCTGCTATGGGCAAGGGGGCGTTACTTAACAGGATTCTTTCAAATCAAATACCAGATATTCAGGTAGAAATTAAACGCCTACCTGATTTCCACCAAAAAAGACAGTGTCAAGACTTGGGGGACTAGATGGCTAGAAAAAAGGATAGCATTGCATTTGAGAAATGATTCCATATACACACTTAATATTTGTGGTTTATGATAATCAGGAATCTCAAAATAAAGTGCTAATGTTTGTGCACGCTTCAAATTATCAGCAAAATCTGAATTTTATGGGTAAATTGTTCGCATCTACAAACTGAAAACGCAACAGCATTTGCCGTTTAGAAGTAGGATAGGCCAAATATAATATTTGTAATGCCGGTAAATATTTTCTTAGCTTTTTGACAGTATCGCTCAACACTGAAGCTAATTTTGTGCCATTAGCCCAGTAACTTTTAATGCAGAGTCTACCAGAGCTCTCTCAGCCGGCGGAATAATCAATTTAAGTGACCATACAAATCTTGACTCTATTCAGGAAAAGTGCAAAGCCTCTTTCAGTGACTTAGGATAGCTTGTCACAACTTAGTTGTTGATGCCTCTGCAGATGATGATCACTGCGGCAATATTGTCACGTGCTCGTAACGTAGATGAAGGCAGCAGTCGTCGTGTTAGAAAACTGTGCCCGGAAAACGAAAGGATCATAGCACAATCAAATCTAGCCGTTCATTGATAGCAGTGATGCAAGCGTACGCATCGGATGATTGGCATCTGGTTTCTTGTGTTTGATGTCGGTGTACATGGCCAGAATCTTGGTAATGGTCTCAGTGAGACTGTCTTGTCTGTAGGTGGTGGCAGTGGTCCACTGGTTCTTTGTATTAGCAGTCAGAGGCACCCACATTAGGTGTGTAAGACCCTGAACTGTTTTGTTATGGTAATCTCTAGGGCTGTTTTGGCAGGTCTATTCTCCCCCTTCAGCATCGACGAATCGCATGGTCGTTTCCGAATAGTTGACAAAGTAGTGCTCTCCTAACAATTCTGCTGTCATGAGTCTGCTTTATGCACAAGTCCATACAACGCAATCATCAATTGCAGTAAATGGTTTCACCTATATTTGACAGAGCTGTTTAGATTGTCAGAGGTGCTTACATTATGCAGCAGTTCTCACCGAAGTAGTCAACCAATACCACTAAGACTAGAAGCGCACGCAAAATGGGCATTGCGGTCACATACCACAAGCAAGGTAATATTTAACTTTGTCCTTCATGCATGATTCTTTTGGCATCTACACTTTTGTTTGTCGACCTCAGCTCTACGTCAGAATCCCCCGAGGGGCACACAGAAAAGTACCTCTCGCCTTTCAGCAACGAATGTCCTCATACGCAGAAGAACCCTATTGAAAATACTGGATTGGTAGATGCTAGAATCTTTAGTGGATTTGGTCATGATAATTTCTATTCTGTTCTATTGTATTTTAGTAGCACGTGCAAAACCAGTCCATCTCGAGTAAGAGACGAACAGAACTGAAGTTACACAGTGAGTTTGTAAATTAACTACTTCTTTAACACCACATTTGCCATCTGTTGGCGTGGTGCAGTGGTTAGTGTGCTCAAATGGAAATCGGTAGGTGGCAGGTTCGATTCCGCGCTGTCGCACGTTCTTTTTTACGGGTGCCTTTTTTTATCATTTTCATTCAATTATTTTCAATATTTCTTTAGTGGCAGCTCGTCACGGTGGTTCTGACGGTGCTTCGCGCTCCAACATTGCTGGCTGAAGTGCACCACCAACCATTTGGTCCACCATACACTATCATACACCATGTGCAACCAACATTTCCAGCACCATAACCCACCAAAGTGGTGGATGGTGGAATCCACGATTTCTATGGACGTTTTTTCAATAGGGGACACTGAAAATTTTGTGCAGTGACGTTTAGGACTAAAATGGAAGCACTTGGCTTTGCCGCTCAAGAAGCGACTTCCTCGCCATCAACACGGCGTACACACTCGGCATCTGAACTTCAGTGTCACCCTGTCACTCTCCGAGAGGCTGCACCTACCGGGGCTCCTTCTTATTTTGCAGAAAGTTATAAATAGTGTTGAATGAGGGTTTGCTCAAATACTAAGTTATAGCTAATAGGACATTTAACACTTCGTCCGAAAGGTATGAGAATCAATTTTTCTTCGTTTTGCATGGTTCTCGATATCCTAATGCTATATCACCGCCTTGTAATGAACCGACTTTATTTTTGGTAAACTATTTAATGAGCGTACTTACTTTTTCAGTCACGTCCTTATTTCAGCTCATTTGGCAATGGCTACCCATTACAAGTTTTACCTTGAGAAAATTGCTTTAATGGGAAACTTTGTTGATTGATATGTGGTGTTTAACGTCCCAAAACTACCATATGATTATGTGACACACCTTAGTGGAGGGCTCGGGAAATTTAGACCACCTGGAGTTCTTTAAGGTGCCCCCAAATCTGAGCACACGGGCCTACAACAGTTCCGCCTCCATCGTAAATGCAGCCGCCGCAGCTGGGATTCGATCCCGCGATCTGTGTGTCAGCAGTCGAGTACCTTAGCCACTAGTTCACCGCGGCGGGGCAACGGAAAACTTCCAAGTTCCAAGTTGTGATATGAGCCACTAGAGTTGGCGTTCAGTTTCATGCCAAAATTTTTTGCAGTAAGCTCATAAAAGACTTCGTTCTTTATTTGCTTTTTTTGCCTAAGAGATCACCACTGTTGTCGTCCACATCACTATCACCAGCCTGGCTATGCCCACTGCAGGACAAAGGTCTCTCCCATTTTTCACTAGATCACTCGGTTCTGTGCTTGATACTGCCACATTATTCGCAATTCCGGTAAACTTTCCGTGTGCTGGCAACAACGAAAAAAACAGAGATGGCTGCACCTAACAGGTTCAATGAGCACTTTCGCTTGGCCCTTAAGTTTTCTTGATTGTAGTGTCGGATCGCGTTCTTTCATTGAAGACGAAAGATGGGTGGCCACGGACCCCCTCACTGTCATCAACATAATGAATTTCACTGAAACAGCCTAAATTGTTGCACGGTGCGCACAACATTGAGCATCTACGGCAAACCGCATCAAGGTTACTTCGATTTGAAGAACCAGTCTAGCAAGTCTGAGGTTGAAGAAAGCAGCTTCCTAGGTGTAGCGGGCAAAAGGCGCTACCACTTTACGCTGCGTTGCCATTCTGCTGCAGAGAAGGTCAGAACAGTTTTGGAGGTGACTACGCAGCGACTCGTGCTGCCGACTGCATGAATCTCATTGAGTCGTCACACACTGACTTGACCAGAGGAAAATGAAATGGTTGTTCGCTATTTGGTGCAAATCTTCTTAGCAATCTGGGTGATATGATGGCACTATAGCGCTGTTTTATGACTTTTCCTCGACTCACATTAGTCTTTTTTGGGCTTAGTTTATTACCAAACTTAGCTTTCGCACACTGACTTGACCATCAGCATAAGATCACTGGCTCATCATAACCTAATAATGAGCTCACTTAACCATAAAAACAGATTGCTTTCATGATAATATTACTACTGGTTCAAGCCAAAGCAACGAAATGGGGCATCTCCCATTCTTTAGATATGATGAGACTTTAGTCCACACCTTCTTTCCTAAACATGGTAACAAAATCAACAGAGAATACTTTATTTTAAAATACTGTTAATGACTTTGGCCTTTGAGCTGTTTTCCATTCTTCTTCAGCTCCTGTAGTAACGATTATCGATACCTATTTTAGCCAAGTCGTGCAATAAAAATTAGTTGCAAGTAAAACAGTGTTCATGTGCTCTGATTTTGTACAAACATAGTGTGAAAGACATTGGCAGAAGATGGCTCGCAGGTCTCTCTGCACTTTCCGGTTACGTCATCTGCATATGAGGCAGAGGCTCGCACACGTCAATGCATCAGCAGTTTAATTCGTACTCTGGTGATGACAGATATTTTTTTTCTATTGCGCTCTGTCAAGTTTTTACTACATACATGTTGGACGTTGCGTAATAGGTTTCGTTTACGTGCAACATCACGTATTTTAGTTAGAGAAATGCGCTTACCGGAATTCCATTGAAGTAGACAGTGTCTAGACTTGGGGGAGTCGAAGGCTGTAAAAAAGTATGATAGCAGTGAAGGAATGTATACACATAGAAACATAACCTTTGTTGTCTATGAAATGACAGCAAAGGACTTGAGATTGAGCGATCGCATTTTTGCAGCTTCCAGTATTCTGCCAAAACAGAATTTTATGGCTGAAGTATTTGCATCGACTAACTAGCATTCGTCAAATGGTTTGCGATTCACAAGAAAGACGCATCAAAATTTTTATTGCTAATGCTGTTTTTCTTACCCATCTGTTTAATATCTGCTTATCCACGGAAGTTTTCCCAGAAAAAATGAACCTTGCGAGAGTTAGTGTCTTATACAAATCTAATGACCGAAATATCTTTTCTAATTATCGTCCAATCTCGATACTTCCTGTTATATCTAAAGGGCTAGAGAAAATCATATATCAACGTGTCATCTCTTTTTCTGAAAAGTACTCTATATTATCACCGCATCGATTTCACTTCCGACGGGGCATGTCCACGGAACTGGCTCTCCTCACACAAAAAGAACTCATACTTAACTCATTTGAAAAGAAACTGTTAACACTGGGTGTTTTTATTGACTATTCCAAAGCGTTCGATAGAATCAACCACGAAGTACTCTATGCAAAATTGCGTCATTATGGTTTTCGGGGAAGCCCACTTGACTTTCTTAAATCTTATTTATCACAAAGAAAGCAATCTGTAGTTATAAATGACAGCCAATCCTCCCTGCTAACCATAACGTCAGGTGTACCTCAGGGCAGCATATTAGGGCCCCTACTGTTTAATATTTATATAAACGACATAACAAGTGTCAGCAAATATGTGGACTTTATAATTTATGCAGATGAGACTAGTATATTTTTTCATGGTAATGATTTAGGTAAGCTCGCAGACTCAGCCAACAACATTCCTAATGGCATTTTCATATGGAGTACTGCAAATTATTTAATGATCAACACAAAAAGATCCAAAGCTGTGGTATTCGCACCGGTTCAGAAAGCTGTCTGTTGTGGTTTGGATATATATCTCAAGCCCGAAAAAATTGAGGTTGTCAAAGAAGTTGCATCATTAGGAGTAAATTTTAATTGAAATCTTATTTGGGACGAACACGTTAATAAAGTAACTAGAAATATAGCTTGGACGTGTGGTGCTCTTTCTAAACTTCGACAGATACTTCCAGCAAACATTAAACTTTACTCTATAATACGTTGTTTTCATCTCACATAAACAATTGTGTGGGCAGATACACCTAAAGCAAAGCGGAACAAAATATTTTTACTGCAGGAAAAAGCGATTCGTCATATTGCAAACGTACCATACGACGCACATACAAGTCATTTATTCAGAGAATATAAGACTTTACCGATCGATTAAATACACAGTTTCAACCTTATTATGAAATACAAACAAAGTTTGCTATCAAACAACGCTTGTTTTCTTAAACTGTGTAACCTCAGAAAAAATACACAATCCTATTATGACATTCGGAAAAGGCCTTCCTGGTTCGTTCCTTATTCGCGAACTAATCACGGTTTGAGAAGACTTGAACACTGTATTCCAGCTTGTTTTAACATGTTTGAAAATAAAAACATCGGCATCTTTAATATACATAAAAAACAACTTAAGAACCTTCTTATTCAAAATGGCGGCGTGTAGTTTAGCTTCTTCTAGTTGTCCGGCTACAGTACTATATGTAAAAGAAACACCCTATAATAGTGCTCGTGTGTAACATGGCATCCTATGATGTTTGCTCTCTTTGACATTTTTTGTTGCTTTTTTTTACGAGTAAAACATGCAACATTTCACTCGTCAGTGTTTCCCTTGTGCATTAAAACTTGTGCTTTTCGCATACCCAGTGTTGTAAACGTTGTATAATCATTTTGTAATACTTTGGTAGCAGTTTAGCAACGTGTGCATTGTTTTCATGATTGACCGCACGCTGTTTTCTTTTGTTTTTTGTTGTTTTTCTCTCTTTGTGGGTTGCTTATTTTGCGTAAACCTGAAACTGATGTAATTTTGATGCATTTTATTTTTATTTTCTAATTTCTTGAAGTTTTGAAAATCGACGTCAAAATGTTTTTTCATGTTTTGTGCTCTGCGGATTTTTGTAATGCCAAGTGAAAAGGGGTAGGAGCCTCGTCAAGCTGCTAACATAGCAGCTTTTTGCTCTTATTTTTGCGTTTTCTTTTTCGCAACTGTTTAAAGAAAATGCTCAATAAAACTGAAACTGAAAACTGAAACTAAAACTGAAATATTTTTCTGAGGTCTTCGGCGAATATTAGTCAACAGTAAGGCTATCTTTTTAAGTGTCATGAGGCAAGTAATATATAACAAAAAGTGAACAATAGCCTCTCCAACCGCAAAACTTTCACTTTTAAGTGACCACCTAAAATTAGAGAGGCATTCAGGGAAGTTTCCAAAGCATTGTTATGAATTTCAGCTGCTGATGACTCTGCAGCTAGTGATTAATATGAAAACACTGCTTGAAAACAGGCTCAAGACGCTTCCGGTGGCTTTATGTTGTTTGGTATCGTCATATGTCTATGGCGTAGCGGAACGGCCCACGTAAATTGTCTCGATTATATAAATCATACCTTCGTAATAGCAACGTTTTTTTTTCCTATTGTGCCCTGTCCAATTTTCATGATGTGCAAGGTAGGTGTAACATAATAGGATTTTTTTGTGTACAAATATTGACGATTTTGTTTAGAGACAAAACGCTTACCGCCATTCCACCAAAATAGACAGTACTGAGACGGGGGGGACTCCCAAGCTGAAAAAAAAGGATAGCGTTGCACTCAAGAAATTGATTCACACATAAGCCAAATCTCAATGTTTGTGACCACAGGGCATCTGAAAATGAAACGCTCGCATCGGTGCAGTTCTAATATTCTGCCGAAGCCACATTTTCTGAGTAAACTATGCGCATCTACGCACAACAATATCTAATTGACTTTGAGATTTACGAGCAAGGCATGTCCAAGTTTTCATTGATAGTGCTGTTACACATTTCCTTCGTTTTTCGGACAGTACTCTTCAACACTGAGGTTACCTTCACGTCGTGATGAAAGTGTTGTATCATACAAGTTCTACATACTTTTTGCGGACTGCAAAATGGTCAAATTTTAGAGACGAGCTCAAATCTGGGTGCTATGCAGGGAAGGTTTCAAAACATTGTTTTATTGACTTACTGGAGCTTATTACAGATTCCAGCTGCTGACGGCTCTGCAGCTTGTAATATAAGGATGGTACTGAATCAACGTGGTCGTGAAGTTGACGTGCGCAGCAACTGCCGTGTCTTCTAAGACGAATATATTTAATGAGGTAAATCAATGCCCAGTGATTGATCGGAGAACAGCACGAACAATTAAAATTATACAGTGAGAGCGGCGAGGAAAACGTAGGCCACAGAGTCAACTGATCTGCGGGGGTGTGCGCCTGCATGATGTTGGAAAGAACAGTAGCGAAGTAAGTAAAAACTAGTCTTCAGGTACCTTAACACGCTTTGAAAGACTTGAGGCGGTCCGATTGTACGACCTCGGGTTGTGGCCAACACTGCTCACAGCCCGCCATGCGATTACGTACAACTTGGTAGTTGAGTGCGCCGAGACGTGAAATAATCTTGTATGGCTAGAAGTATCACGGGAAAACATCACAGCGTATTCACGGAGTGAATGATGATGAGTGGGGCGAGGGGTCCGTCAGTCTATTTGCACTCTTGTCCACTCATTAGTTCTTACCTCCGTCCGTCCATGCGTCTGTTCATGCGCCCGTCCGTGCTCCGTCCGTGCGACTCTCCGTGCGACCACCCTTGCGGCCGTTCGTGCATTCGTCAGCGTGTCTGTCCATGCGTCCATCTCTGGTTATTTGCGTTCATCCGTGCATTCGTCGTTTCTACCGTGCGTCCATCTACCCGTCTGTGTGTTCATTCTTCCGTTCATCCGGGCATCCGTACGTCCCTCCGTGCATCAGTCTATGCGTCCAATCATGCATTCATCCGTCCGTCCATCCCTGCGTCCGTTCGTCCGTCCATCTCTGCGTTTGTAAATACATACGTCCGTCCGTCCATGTGCATGTCCATGCATCCGACTTTCATCTGTGCGTCCATGCTTCCGTTTCTCCATGCGTCTGGACGATCGTTCATCCATGCGTTTTGTTGTGTCAGCGCGACGCAGTGTTATCAAGGCATGTCGCGGCAAAATCACATGCGCTTAGTATAAATGCAAGCTTCTCAATAAACCATCGTTCATGTGGCGTTATCTGGCTTTCTTGTAGTATTTGGACACTGACATGACAGTGGCGACGTGCAGACCCGTGCAATCATGAGTGGCGGGCGGCCGCCCGAATTCGGAGAGGTGGATGGTACATGACCAACGTATCGTGCTCGTTTGGAGGCTTGCTTTTAAGCTCATAACATCGCAGACGAAGCAAACAAACGGATACTCTTGATAGCATTACTAACGGACAGTGCAGTGCGAGTCGTTCAGGGGCATTGCCTCCCTAAGAAGGTCAACAAGCTCACCTACGACAAATTTGTCGAGTATTTGCAAGAACATTACACCCCACACGCCAACGATACCACCACAAGCTATGCATTCTTCGTGCGAACACAAAGGGCTGGTGAGTCTGTTGAGAATTTCATTGCCGAAATCAGGCGGCTGGAAGAGAAGTTTGATTTCGGGACATCGTTGGAGTGCATGCTGAGGGACCGATTTTTGTGTGGCGTGCATATTTAAGACATCCGGTGACATTTATTGAAGCAATGGAAGCTCACGCTAGAACAAGCACATTGCTTTGCTATTTTGGCGCAAGACACCAAAGAAAACGCTCGAATAATGCATTCTACGGACCAATGTGCTGTAAGTTTTGCACGCCAGAGGGACCGTGCTAAGCAATTGAGACTGAAACCAAATACTCGCGGCTGCTGTGGTCGGTGTGGCAGCCAAAAACATGTATCTGAGGGATGTAAACACCTGCGCACGGTGTGCAACAGGTGCGGCAACCGGGGCCACTTGAAACGATTGTGCCAATCAGCCACGTCGGGTCACCGACAGAGCTCACATGCGGATGTACGTAGGCAAGTGGTGTACGTAGCGACAGCGGAAGACTGCTCAGCCTCGGATGATAATGAGGCCTTGTACATTATACAGGCCGTCCTTCATCAAGAAGTAAGCATCCGCAAGGTGACAACTATTTACAAAGTTGCAACCAGAGATAGAGTTGCTCTGACAACGCTGGTGGACACTGAATCACCCATAAGCATCATTTCAGCATCCGTGTTTGGGAAGTACGAAACGAAGTGGCCGCCGGTGCGAAAAACGCCGCTAAAACTGTCCCACCTAGTGGGTAAACTTACAGTGCTCGGACAACTACGTATGACAGCTAGATGCGACAGCAAAGATATGCAAGGCACGGCCATAGTGGTTGATAGCTCGGGACCATCTTTATGTGGCAGAGACACGATAAAGGCTTTTAACAAAATAGGAGTTTCAATGCTGACAAATATCGTCGCTAGCCTGCACCCCATTAAGTTGAATGAAGCCAACACGAAACCAGAGGCTCTGCTCAGCGAATATGCAAATGTCTTCGCTCGAGGTCTTGGACTTAGTAAGGAACTACCGGTGACATTCCAGCAGAAAGAAAAAGTAGTTCCGCGGTTTTTCAAGGCCCGCACCATACCTTACACTTTGCGGGAAGAGATCTCAAAGCGCTGGATCAGCTAGTAGCCGAAGACGTCATTACGCCCATGAAAGCCGCCGAGTGGGCAACACCAGTCGTACCCGTCATAAATAAGGATGGGTCGCCCAGAATCTGCGGAGATTTTCGAATGACTGTCAACACGGCCACTGTGACGGAGCAGTACCCGCTGCCGCTATTGAACGACATTTTGCAAAGCTGAATGGCGGGAAAGTTTTCACAAAAATGGACCTGCACCAGGCTTACAAACATTTACAGTTGGACAAAGACGCCCAGGAAATAGCAGTATTGAACACGCAAAAGGGTCTTTTTTTGTTTCAAACGGTCCCCTTTTGGTGTGAGTTCCACAACAGCCATGTTTCAAAGACAGATGTACGCACTTCTGAGCGGTATTCAGGAGTACAGAAGTATCTGGATGATGTCATCGTCGTGGAAAAACGAAGTTACATGTCGCGGCTGCGACAAGTCTTTCAGAGATTACGGGAATATGGTCTACGGTTACACAAGAAAAAATACAAATTTCGACAACGCGAGGTCACTTTTCCCGGCCTTCGTATCGATGCTAGCCTCGCCGTGGTGGTCTAGTGGCTAAGGTACTCGGCTGCTGACCTGCAAGTCATGGGATCTAATCCCGGCTGCGGCGGCTGCATTTTCGATGGAGGCGGAAATGTTGTAGGCCCGTGTGCTCAGATTTGGGTGCACGTTCAAGAACCCCAGGTGGTCTAAAATGCCGGAGACCCTGCACTACGGCAACTCTCATAACCAAATGGTAGTTTTGGGACGTTAAACCCAACATGTCAATCAATCAATCGTACCGACGCTAACGGACTTCGGCCGACAAAGGACAACATCGATGCCGTTTGCGAAGCGGCGGAGCCCACATCGGTGAGTGAGCTGAAAGCAATTTTTGGGTCTTGTGAACTATTACGACAAGTTCTGATCGACCCTAGCAACCACACTGGCACCGTTGTACGCGCTTGTCCATAAATGGGCCAGATGGCAGTGGAATCAGGAGCACAAAGAATGTTTTCGGAAAGTTAAACAGCCAATAGAAGCATCCAAGTTTTTGACCCATTGTTATCCTGATAAGCCATTGAAGCTGGAGTGCGACGCGTTCCCAGTAGGCATCGGAGCGGTTTTTTCCCACGGTGTCAATGGTGCTGATTACCCGATCGATTTCCGTTCCAGAAAGCTTACAAAGGCAGAATGTAATCACTCACAGTTGGAAAAAGAGGCCCTAGCACTTGTTTTCAGGGTTGGACAGTTCAAGGACTATTTGTACTGTCACGAGTTTGTCTTCGTGACTGACCGTAATCCTCTTACTGCGTTATTGAATCCAAGAAACGCGATACCACCGATGGCAGCCACTCGGATTCAGCATTGGGCGTTGTTTCTCTCTAAACACAGCTATACGGTACAGTATCGTAAAGGCAGTGAACATTCAAACGCAGATGCCCTGACCCGGTTGCCGCTGCCAGTTACAGAGCCTCGAGAAGGCTTTTCCGATGAACGGGTTATGTTTTATTTGCCCAATCTATGGAGGAAACAGCTATGTGCGCTCGAGAGATGAAAGATATGACCGATCGGGACCCTACTCCTAAACAGGTCAGCGAGTGGATTTCACAGGGATGGCCACGGTTCCGACCCCAAGATCACGAGCAGTACCAGCCATACTTCAACAAAAGAATGGAACTGACCGTAAGTGACAGTTCGGTGTACTGGGCCATCGCATTGTTGTACCTGTTTTGGCAAGAACACGCTCACAAAGCCTGCTGCATGAAACGCCTCCCGGCATAGTTGCCATGAAGAGTATCAATAGGACGCTATTCTGGTACCCGGGACTAGACTGTAACATTGAGCAACTGGTCAAGTCATGTGATGTTTGTGCACAGGTTTCCGCGATGCCACCTGGTCAGGTGCCTGCATCCTGGCCAGCGACCAGGGTGAGCTAGAGCCGTCTGGGTGCCTAATTCTCCAGGCCGGTGGACGGCCACATGGTCTTGGCCATCGCAGACTCGGAAACGAAATAAATTGAAGCGGTGCCAATAAAAATTACTGCGTCTGAAACTATAGTCAGAGCTCTGCGTTCAATATTTGCACGATTCAGGCTTCCAAAAACGTTCGTAACAAACAATGGACCACAGTTCTTGAGCTCATTTTTTCACGAGTTCTTTGCACGTAACAATATGCAGCAACTAACAACAGCACCCTATCATCCACAATCGAATGCCTTAGCCGAGAGAGCGGTGCGCATGCTCAAGGAAGGATTAAAAATTCCGGGATGTGACTTGGTAAGAAAGTTGGATAAATTTTTGTGCAGGTACCACTGAACTCCGAGAGAAGATGGGAAGTCACCGGTGGAATGTTTGCTGGGTTATCAGATTAGAACGAAGATAGACACCATCAAGCCTAAAGAAAAGCATGCTGATAGTTCACCAACAGCAAGTGCAAGAAAGTTCAATGCAGTTTACCAGGTTTGGATGCGTGGTTTTGGAAGAAGTCGAAGATTGATTCCAGCAGTAGTGCAAGACCATCAAGGTTCCAGAATGGTTACCGTGCATTGTGCTGAAGGACTGCACCGACGGCATCTAGATCAGCTAAGACATCGAGTGGAATCCGTGAAGAGTGGCCCTGGACAGACACAAAAGCAGAAGCCAGTCGAAGCCACCGCGGAAACTGTGCAAGAGAGCCCGAAAAAAAATGGGACACAATCAGCCTTAACATCACCACTCTTGCGAAGACCAAGTCGGCCACGGAAACAACCTGAACGCTATGGGTTTTAAAGGGGTAGAGATGAGGTGTCAGTGCGATAGATTGTTATCAAGGCACGTCACCGCAACGTCACATGCGCTTAGTATAAATGCCAGCTGCTCGATAAATCATCGTTCTTGTTGCGTTATCTGAATTTCTTGTAGTATCTGGACAGTGACATAACACGTTTGTTCATCTATTCATCCATGTGCATCTCTCTGTCCAGCCCCTTCATCCGTCCGCTCCTCTATTCATCCGTCCGTCTGTTTCTCGGCCTGTACGTCCGTGCATGAGTTCGTCCGTCCGTCCATCTAGTGAGCGCTGCAAGTACCGCTACTTCGCATCTTTTCGTCATATATTCATCATATAGAAGTACCGCAGTCCAGCAGACATTCCAAGGACTAAACGCGAGGTCGCTGCCTACTACTACGAATACTGCTTTTACTACTTCTACATGCAATGCGGTGCACGACCCACGGCTTAAGGAGCTTCGCCCCTAAAAGTTTTTGACTAAGCCGATGTCGGCTCATCAGGCTCCAGAGTTAAACTCAGTCACCGGCCTGATATTCTACATAGCATCGTGGAAGGTTGTAATATTGACGGTTCCTTTGTCTTGTTTATGCGCAGGCAGGAAATTTGCCTGGATTCTTCCGTGTGCTGAAGGTAGAAGGTGACTTCGTGGTTTCCGTTCTTGGTGATGTTGGGTAGAACGGTGTCGAGCAATTATGTTGCTGAGCTCCTTTCGTATACCAACTTGCATGGCGTCATCCACTCCGTTTTTTGCATGAATATGTTGTAACAAAAGTGGCGTACGGAAGGATTTCTTGTGTTTGGACGGTCGGTGCACCAGTCAGCAAAGTGGAGGTCGTGTTATTTAGATGGTAACTGTGACCTCTTGTCTGTGGTTCATAGATGGTGATAAGTTGGTGGGGTTTTTGGCTGCGTCTCAGCATCACCCATGTTGCATCAGCAGTAAAAGACCTAAATCATAAGGTGATTGTGGCATCTGAAGCTCGGTTACAAAGGGCAACGAGCATAGCTGTTTTGCTATAATAATTAGGACAGTGGGCAGCTACGTTGATTCGCGTTTCACCACACGTTGACGATTTGAAAAGCTCTAGCATATATATGCCGATCTGCTGGAAGGGTCGACGAGAGGGATTGCCTGGCCCAAATACTGCTGACTTTTTTAGTGTTGTCTTGCATCACTGGCAATGTCAGCATGTCATCACATACTGAGCGACGTCGACGGTACGGTGGGGCTACTAGTACCTCTTGTGCCTCCTGGCGAGTGGGTTAGAAAAAGCAAAGCTTCCAGCACTTATGCAGTCATCACTGGCTTGAAGATATTGGTGTCTCCGTATCGAAGGTACAACGGCCACGTAGTTCACTGGGGCTGGTAAGAAGTTCTGCTTTACTAAGAAATTTCTGCTTTACGAAGACGCTAATTTTTATGAGAACCCGTTGCGTACACTGGTGGTCTTGCGTTCTAAGCACTCTCTCAGGCTTCTAGGTTCAGTATCAGTTCACTGCTGTTGATCAAGGCCGTCGGCATTTTTGCGACCAAAGAAGGGTCGTTTATTTTCGCAAGGTTTATTGATGGGTAAAAAGATGATGTCATCGCCTTTGTTTTGAATGAAGTACCCGCCACGGTGGTCTAGTGGCTAAAGCATTTAGCTGCTGACCCGCAGGTGGCAGGATAAAATCCAGACCATGCCGACTGCATTTTCGATGGAGGCGAAAGTGCTTGAGGCCCGTGTGCATATATCTACTTGCAGGTTTAAGAGCGTCTGGTGGTCGAAATTCCTGAAGCCCTCTACTATGGCGTGTCTCATTATCTTCTTGTGGCTCTGGGTCGTTCAACACCAACAATTATTATTGTTGATCGTGAGGCGCTGCAGATGCGGAGGAATACTGTTTACTTGACCATGCATTGCCTTCGTGCAATAAAGTTTGGTGCTCTTGTTGTCACTCATTCTTTCTGGGCCCTTGTTTCTTCGTGCTGTCGTTCCTTCTTAAAACTGGGTTTTTCTCGAGATCGACTTCGAGGGTTGATCGGTAGGCGCGTGGAACAACGATTGGACGTCATAGTGCTTACGTCTGGAATTAAAAATTATGCTCATGACGAATTATTGAAGCGTCAGATTCCTCCCTTCGAGGTTCTCGGAAGGGCGCTGCCAGCTTGCTGACCACAACAGTGTGTGGTGACCACTCACCACATTGAAAGGACAGCCGCAGCGGTAACAGTGTTACGATGATAGACCAACTGATCGCAAGGTGGTGTTTTTCTGGAGTGGAATAGTTTGATTTAGGCTTCTACAGATAAATACTAGCGTAAACGATCAACCTTTCTCGAAATGCAATGCCTTCTACAAGTACGGTGTCAGGTCCTACGAAACGTCTATGGGTGTACATTTCTGTGTCTGCGTTATTGTAAAGTTTGCAAGAGTTGGCGGTCACTGTGTGCATCGTTTCATTCCTCTAAATTTTCTCTCCTACGGTGATTTCCGCTAAACTGAACGACGGCCCTGGTAAGGTTGCAAGGTGGTTAGGTCATGTGGACAAAACTTTCGAAGATTTGCCTGTAAAGTAGATCCAGGTCAAGCAATTGGCCCACAGCCTTCTTTTCGGTGGGATGTAGAAACGTAGTGATGGCGGCTGCCTTCTGCTTCTTAGTGCAGGCTCTAGATTTCCTCACGACGTGACCTAAGAAGAGTAGCTCTTCGTGCTAGAATTTCTATTTCGCCGGCTCGAGTGTTAAGTCAGTTGACATGTTTACCTGAACCCCTGTCTCAGGGCACCAAAAGTGTTCTTCAAAACTTGTAGTGAATATGTTGACGTAGTATAAACAGACTTATGAAAGTCTGCCACCTAATTACAGCCAGCTCTGTCGAAAACGCGTTCGAACGTCGCACACACTGATTATAGTCTAAATTCTGTGACCTATGCCTAAACGACTTCTTCATTTTATGCTATCATCGTGTACATGCTGAGGTGTCAGTTTTGTTGACTTGAATTCGCTATCACGGCCCTTATTTTTGGTGTGAGAAGTCGAGCAATGCCTCTGACGACTAAAATTGTGAAGTGCAGCAGTAAACACCGACAACTTTTGATGAGGTCTCGAATATTTTTTTAGATTTGTCAGTGCCGGCAGTAATTATCATGCTGGTGCGGTGCGAAATGATTACTTTATGCTCGAGCTTCTTCAACGCACGGGTGTACGTGTTGGCATCCGGCGCTTTCGGTGTATCCTACGATAAATATATCGAGTTGGTTCTTTGGTCAATGACGTGTCTTGTCTTAAAAACAAGAAGCGACCGAGACGTTCATTCGGGTTCTTCAGAAAAGTCGGCCATCAGAAGGCGTGGTGGTCCGTAACGGTTCAGAATATGCGACCATATATATATGGCCTGAACTTGGCGACGGCTGAAACTAAAGCTAATCACTCTCTCTCTCTCTCGGTGACGGAATAAATCCTCTCAGGGAGAGAAAGCAGGTGACAGGGGTGAGCTATCACGCACGGTCTGCCGTGGTGCCGCTGAGCGAGAACTGCGCAAAAACCGTGGCCACTGGCATCGGTGCGAACTTGTGTAGCCGCAGAAGGATTAAAGTGGGAAAAAATAGGGGGCGTAGTTAAGTAGCCAATGAGAGCAGTGACCGCTTGAGCCTGCTCAGGGCCCCATAAGAATGTAGTATTTTTCTTCAGCAAGCCTGTGAGTGGCCTGGCTACGTCGGCGAAGCTTTTCAGAAAACGACGACAGTAGGAACATAAGCCAATGAAGCTCCGGACGTCGGATGTAGAACGGGGCTTCGGAAAGCTACGGACGGCGCGAATTTTTTCGGAATCTGGTTGGACACCATCGGCGTTTACTAGATCGCCCAGAATGGTAATCTGACAGCGGCCAAATTGGCATTTCTTAGAGTTGAGTTGTGGCACAGCTGTTCTGTAGACTGCAAAAATTGCAGCTAGACGGGTCAGGTGGCTATCCAAAGTAGATGAAAAGACTATCACATCGTCTAGATAACAGACAGAAGTACACCACTTATAACCACGCAGGAGAGAGTCCATCATTCGTTCGAAAGTGTCAGGGGCGTTACACAGTCCAAAACGCATAAACTTAGGCTCTTATAAACCATCCGGTGTAATGAAGGCCGTCTTCTCGCGGTCCTTTTCATCGACATTTATCTGCCAGTAGCTGGAGCGAATATCAATAGACGAGAAGTACGTAGCGCCGTACAAGCAGTCTAACGCGTCATCGATACGTTGTAGCGGGTATACGTCTTTTCACGTGATCTTGTTGAGGTGGCGATAGTCAACGCAGAAGCGCCAGGTATCGTCCTTTTTTTTCACAAGGACGACATGGGAGGCCCAAGGACTACTTGATGGTTCTATTACACCTTTATTGAGCATTTTGTCAACTTCCGCATGAATAACTCTGCCCTCAGGGTGGGAGACACGATAGGGGCATCGGCCAAAAGGACAGTCGCCACCGGTGTTTACACGGTGCTGAACACTGTATGTCGGTATATGACGCGAGAAGGCGATGGATGTCGTTGGCTTGCGCAGGATTGAGGTCGGGTGCAATCATCTTCGAAAAACGCTTTCACAGAGAACAGGTGCTGTTATCTACAGGAGACTGAAGTAAATCAATCTCGGTGGTGAGAGCCGCTATTTCGAATTCGTCAACATTAGATACGCTGGCTATAACATGCCACGAGGAAGCACTTGAGGGCACAAGATGAAATTGTGAAGTGGGGGTGAGGTACAGTTGTCAGTGACAGTCACAATCGTATGAGGAATGGTGATGTTGTGGCTCAGAAGGACGTCGGCGAAAGGAAGGAGGACATATTTACCATAAGGAACCTGTGACTGTGCGGTCAAAACGACGGAGGTGGCTACCTGAGGCGACATTCGTACATTCTGAAGAGAGCACAGGCGTGGCGGGGCAGTCTGGGGCTCAGCAACTATCTGAGGCACCTGTGTCTGAAGGACGCTGGTATCACAACCGATAAGAGCAGAATAATTCTACAAGAAGTCCCGGCCTAGAATGACGTCATAAGGGGAGTGGTAAATCACGACTAAAATGACACAAGTAGTGTGGTCCTTTATACTTAATCGGGCAGTGCACAGACCGAGAACCATCGGCGTGCCACCATCGCACACACGGAGAATTTGTGCATCCGCTGGTTTCAGCACTTTCTTTAAACGTGTGCGTAGGCATGAACTCGACCGAAATGCTTGCGCTGGTGTCTACAAGTGCTTGTACAGGTACGCCGTCTACTTGAACGTCTCTTACACTTCGTCTGGTGGGAAAGGAGAGAGAATTTGCTGCGGAAGTCGTCAATGCCGCACCACCTCCGAGGGCTGCAGTTCTCAGTTTTCCAAGATGATGCAGCTGGAAGCCACGGGGGACAAGAAGCTCCGTGGCTGCGGCGAACAGGACAGTAGACGGCGTATTTGCGGCGAAAGAGACTAGTGCCCACGTGGTGAAGACAAGCGGCTGTACCCAGTGTTCCGAGATTTGTCAACGGCAATGAACTCTTCAGCAGGTGAAAAGGTGCGGGTGGTACCGTCGAAGCATGTCATATGGGTTGTTGCGCGAGGTGCCGAGGACCGTGTGTTGCGGCAGTAACGTGCAATATGTCCGACGCGGTGGCAGTTGAAACATATAGGGCGGTCATCTGCAGTGTGCAACTCAGCCGGGTTGCGGGTACGTGGAGAAAATCGTCGGTTGGAGGACGGCATCGCGAAAGGGCAATCGCTGACTCTAAGCGCGGTGACATAACACAAGGAATGCACTCCGATGTTTTCGAGCTCCTGGCGCACGATGGTTCGAACAAGAGGTGCAGTAGCAACAGTGGTATCGGTACTGCGCGAATAGAACACCGAGGGCGCCATTGCTTCCAATTCGCGACCAACAGTGCGTGTCAGGTCTGCAGGCGGCGACGGACGTTGTGGTGCGGACTGGTCCTCGCAAGTCTATGTTGCATTCATGTTTGGAAGTCGGGCGAATGTTTGCAGAATGCGGCGACTTTTCAGTTGCTCAAACTGACGACACTTTTTGATGATCGCGTCCACGGTGGAACAGCCCTTCCACATCAGGAGATTGAACGAGTCGTCGGCAATCCCCTTCAGGACATGCCCGACCTTGTCTCCTTCTGTCATATCGCTTTTGGCCTTTCGCCGGAGGGCCAGCACGTCCTCATTGTTTGCGAGGTATGATTCTGTTGTCGATTGGACACGGCAGGCCAATTCTTTTTTGGCGGTGATCTTACGACTGGCGTTTTTGCCAAACACCTCCCGCATCTTTTTTTTTTTGCATTGGTCCCAGCTTGTGAGTTCTTCTTCGTTGTTTTCGTACCATACCTTGGCCATACCTCTAAACTAAAACAGCACAATATCCAACTGAAGTGTGGGATCCCATCTGTTCGGCAAACTCACTCGTTCAACCATGGCGAACCAATCGTCAACGTCGACGCCATCAGTCCCGCAGAATATACCGGGATCCTTAAGTGGCGTGAAAACGTATGGTTGCGAAGCCGTGTTCGTCAGAGACGCTGACATTGATGTGGAGGGCTGAGCATTCGCCATGGCTGGAAAACCGATGTGACGTCTGCTGCGGAGCTCCGATGCCTGATGGTCAACCCGCACCTCTCACCAACATGTTACGGAGTCAGTGACTTCTGTACAAAATGTTTTTTACAGAGGAAAAGCCACAGGCAAGAGTTACAATGGCTGATTGGCAAGCTCGCGCACCTCTCGGCTGATTGTGTTCTTCCTCTTCCTTTACTTCATTTCCGTAACAATATTCGCAGCAAAGAAGAAACTCGCAAGAAAAAGTATGACATGTTCCAGTCATCGCACGGCTTGAAGTGGACTAGAACATCTACGCTTCAAAGCACCTCGATGAAAAAATGCATCTATTATTTATTAGGTGTATATAAGGAGAGGTTGTTGCCAATGCGTGGCATCGGCTACTCCTCTTCTCCTGCACAAAAGTCGATATCGCATATTTTGTACCAAACACAAGGCTGTACGTACGTACAGAGCACAATGCTTACGCATTGAGTCCACACTTTTTAATACTGAGTGCCCACACCACACAGAATTGCGTCCCCAATACATAGAAATGTGTCCATACAACACAGTGTTTCTAAAACCACAAGTATTCACGCAATTTAAGTGTTGACACAAAGCTTGAAAGTTCAATGAATTTTCTAAAGTGATCTTGTCGCTTAAATACTGAACTGTTTTCAGAAATGTTTTCCCAGAAATATCTTAGTGAAACGCGAAAATATGGTTTTGAAACATACCGGTTAACAGTGGCAATAATACATTTTTTTCGTTCAGTACTTATGAGGTATTTCTTATTCCTCCAGAAAATGAATAACTGCACGCGCTGCAGTGGCTTGTAGCTTTCTTTTTAGCCATGGACCCAAGATTTTAGCAATTGATGGATGTCGCTTATATGAACAATTTAGTTCTTGTAAAAGGTTCTTTTGATTTACATCATAATTTTACAATGTAGAAAAGGGTGCTGCACATTATCTTGTGTTTCTCCACATGAGCAGGTAAGACTGCTAGCTTTCCCTAATCTATACAGGAAGGCCTTCGTGTAGGCTGTACCAAGTCGCAGCCTATAAATGACTGTTCCTACCGATCAGCTAAACTTTAAAAGAATAATAAAGTCTGTTCCGGAATCAATGTTATAGAACTGAGTTTCGCGCACCATTTTTGAAGCAGGTTTTTATAGGCAGTTTACGGCTCAACCTATTTATTAGACATCGTGCATCGCTCATCAATAGAGGTAGCAGTGATATACTATTTTCCTGACGTGCTGTATGTGCAAAGTGATCAGCTCTGCATCTTTTTGTGCGAGGACTGGACATTACACAGAATATTGCAGAAGAAGCGTCACGATGGAACAGCACAAAGAAGCCTTGCAGCAGCATCGAAGGTGCTTCAGATTCACTGGACCTAACCGCACGGCGAAGACATGCTGTGCTAACGTACGCTGCAATACATGAAAGGTAAGGCACGCAATATCCTTGTATCGACCTCGTACACCTGCGGAAAAGTCCGCTCAACAGCTAGGTGGCGGTGATGGGCGCGTGCGTACAAGCGCCCAACGTGACCGGTTAGGTGCCAGAAAGTCCTACAACATGCACGCACAGAAGTCTTAAAAACAAAACCACATACTACTACAGACAGCCTCACCGTGGACGGAGGAAAAATACAGTGGTTGGTACACAAGAATTCTGCTAGATAGTGGGAGCAAGCACACAATCCACCAAATACTGTCAAGGAAAGTATTTTGCCAGGTCAAAAGTTCTGAAAGGATCATTTTTAGACAGTTTGGAGCAGAAGCGACAGAATTCGACATTAAAGCAGTCAAAGTCAACTGAAAAAAGGACCCTACATTGTAACACATACCAATTGAGGCACTGGTGATAGACTAAATATTCTGCGACATGCTACCGTTGCCACTGTTGAATTTAGAAGAAAAGACAAGATCAATAGGAACTTGTTTTGCTGATGACAGTAATAAGACGGCCAATGAAAGCAAAATCTGTACAGTTTTACATTTAATTAAACATATTGTTACTAAACCCTAGCCACTGGTGAAACCCCCAAAATTCGCCCAAAAGTAATGGCGATAAAAACGATCTTGGGATGAACAGTAAAAGGTCCTGTAGAACTTCGTCATGCGCAACTGAATTCGTTGACGGTTACGGTACTCAAGGTGAGTGCAAAATCTGACAAGATAGTCGATGAATTTCCAAAATTCTGAAATTCAAAAACCACGAGAATGAACGAGAAACCAGAAAAAAAACTGACTGATGAACATGTGAAAGAGTACGTACGAAAAATAATGAAATTCAAAGCTGGAAAATACCAAGTGTGGCTAGCAAGGAAAGAAAACGTATCGTTGGGCGATAACAACGTCATTGCAGAGAAGAGGCTTACTCATGTGACAAAAAATGTACGCAATGATAGAGCTGACCTTAAGGACTACGACAAAGATGTCCGAGAGTACTATGTGAAAGAAATAGCAGAAAACGTCGGAGAAGCTGCGGATCAGATAGAAATGCAAATTTGTCTACTGCATGGCGCATCAGGCCGTAATAAAAAAAAGACCAAACAACAACAAAGCTACGGATCACCTTTGAGGCTTCATCAGTTAAAAACCCCGGGAAATTCTTGAATGACAACTAAGAATATGAGTCAAGCCTTGACCCCGACATCACACGTTTGCAAATGCACTTGCAGCAGCACAAGGTTGCTTTGTCATTCGATGTGGAAAAAGATTTTTTTACAAAACAGAATACACGAGAGTGACTAAGACGCCGAGCGATTTCCGTGGTGTTAAGGAATACCCAGCAAAGACATGCTAATGCCGAAGAAAAGAGCATAGAGGATGATGAGGGTAAATTTCCTCACTACAACAAGTAGCCTTCTTCTAGCGACCACAATTCATCGACATACAAAAACATTTCATGAGAAATAACCTGAATTTGGGGTGAAACTCAGTAAAAAAATTTTGCGCCGATAACTTCCTACTAGGAGCCGACTCATACTCAACATCGGCGAAGCTATACAAAGAAGCAAGAGACATTTTTCAGAAAGCGGGAATAAACTTAAGAAAAAGGGCTTCCAACGAGGCTGAAATAAGAAAAATATTTGGCAGAGAAGGAGAAGATTTAGTTCAGGGGATCAGAAAAAAAGGCAAACAAGGTTATGGAACTGAACTCGAATTTCTCGGACGACGTGTTGAGTTTTCCTGACACGACATAGTCAAAAGAAATGAATATAAGGCAACTCTCAAAAGAACAGGTTCTTCAAGCTAAGGGAAGGCTGTACAACCCTTTAGGTTTTTCGACCCATATCCAGTTAGAGCAAAACTATTGCTGCAGTAAATTTGGATGAAGACACTGAAATGGAATGACTCGTCACCAAGTCAGCCCCGATAAGCTCGGAAAGACGGGTCGGAGCAGCTTCAGTCTCTAGATGACTTCACCCTTATCAGATGCTAACACAAAAGGCAATCTGAAATGACAGCATCGACTCAACTACACGTCTTCTCCGATGAAATTCGAATGGTTTATCGGGCGGCAGCATTCCCTTTAACACAATACCCCGACGGAAGCAAGAAGCCAGCCTAATCATTGAAAAAGGCAGAGTAGCTCCGAAAAAAAGATTACCCTATCAAAATAGAGTTGCTAGCTGCCACAGTATCACTCAGATTCACCAGTCATATAGCTTAGAACTTCATTAGCAAAATAACGAGTGGTAAATATTGGAATTGGATACACCCTCTAGGGTAGTATGCTGGATAAAGTAAAACAAGAAGAAAGATCTCTTTGTTCAAAACCGCGCAGCAGATATCAAGAGCAAGTTTAACGAGACTCGATGGGGCTATGTTAAAATTGATGAATATCCTGCGAATTTATTGACGAAAAGAATGAAGACGAGACGGTCACTGAACAGTGAATTACGGTGGAAAGGCCCCACGTGGATAAAAACAAAAATTAAAAGCCTGATTATGACATCACGCTAGAATATCCCAATGATGACAACAAAGGAGACGAAGAGACCGTGCCTAGCCTAACTACCGCAACGTGTCAAAATAAAAATACTTGATGTGAACAGGTTCGAATCGTACAAGAAAGCGTTACCAGTTACAGAATGCGTGACCCGTTACATTGCAAATCTAAGAACAGAAAAGAAGACAGGTTCGCTCACTGAAGTAGAATTGGACAATGCATAGTTTGTGCTGATAAAGCAGGACAAGAAGACGTTACAAAATGCAGTGACACGAATATATGACAACATAAAACTATATGGCATGAACATCTTAGAAGTCAATCAATGTGTTTTAAGAGTGAAAGGGAGGCGTCACTGAATTTGTTTGAGCTTTGTTGAGAAGCATCTTATCGTTTCGCCAGCGGAAAGCCACTCGTCAGGACACTTAGTTTTCAATACGCCTCAAGTCACAATGCAAGGCGGCGTTGCGGCATTATTGAAGCATTTGTGAACGAGGTTTCAGAGTATTCGTAGTCTAGAGATGGTGAAATAGGTTATGAACAGATGCATCACGTGTAGGATGTTTAATTATGGACCAATGGCACGAGAAACTTCACCAATACCGGCTTACAGTATAACGCAGACGAGACCGTACGACATAGATGGTATAGACTTACATAGACCACTAAGTGCTCGAGATGACAAAGGCTCTAAGCTACAATGTTCTACAATGTGGTATCTATGTGTGCAGTAACCAGAGTTGTACCACTGGAGTTGATCAAAAGGATGTCATCAAAAGCGTTTATACAAGCGTTCTGATTATTCGTAGCTAAAAGAAGAATGCGTACAACTATTTACACTGACAATGCAAAAGTGTTCAGGGAATCAAAGAAATATATAAATATTTTGTTACAGATGGCAGATGGAAGGGCGCCACAGTATACCAATAACCTGAAAGTGAAATAGAACTTTCTTACAGAGTTAGCTCTATGGTGGGGAGATTCCATGAAAAACTGATCACAAGCTTTTAGACGTCCATGGCGAAAACTATAGAAGTACAACTTCAGATGACGATAAAGTACGGACTGTGGTTGTAGCAGATTGAGCAATAAAAACCGCTCTTTCACTTATAATTGTGTATGATTAGTTTAACAAGCCCCAAGCCATTACACAGGTGGTTGTTATAGGAAAAGAGCAAGCAATTAACAAGAAAAAGGACAATATAAATGGAAAAAAACAGTTCAGAATAACTGGAGTGCAATAAAACAGGTCATGATGACTAGGGGGCCCACATGGAAAAGGGGGTACCTGAGGATGCCTATGTGTGCAAGCAGCAAGACAAAAGGTCGAACAAATACACAAAAAAGAGATGTACTTCTTCTTGAATAACGCGAAAAAACACTGTGGGCATCTGGAAGGTCGAAAAAATTTTCCCAGACAAGCATGCACACGTGACAACATGCTTGCTTCGGACACGAAGGAAAACTGGTTAAGAGGCCGATTCAGCTGTTTTATACGTTAGAAGGCGGCTTTGGTTGAATCCGGTCGGCAAGAAGATATAGTAAACAACGTAACCAGGGACAGGCTCAGTATATTTCTGTATATTCTAGTTTCGTCAACAATAAATTGCAGACTTATCAGGTATGTGACCTCTGTGGTCCTTCTGAAACAGCCGTATCATATACATGCTCCATGACCAACATCAAGGCCCTAATATAGAAGGGCCAGAGTAGGGGATAGTTGGTTGCAAATAGTAGAAACGTGTACATCATTTAACGTGTTTGTGCATAGTTGAAAAGCCTCTCATAGAGGCTTGTGAGATTAGCGATATGAAGACCTACTCATGTTGGTGGCACTGAGCAATTACTCGTATGTAAGCTTTGTGCAACATGCGTCCTTGACACGACTGATGCCAACGATGTGTCTTTGTTGCTTCTTTCTATCATAAAAAAGCACGACGAGTATGCGGTGGGCATCACTTCACATTTTTGAACATTCGAAGCAGGCACGTCAAGCAAATATTTCAAACAAAAATAAAGGTAGAAAATATCTTGGCTTAGAAAACACAGCGACCACCCCCAAAATAATGAAAATGCTCTACACAAAGAGGAGCCGCACAAGCAGCACTATAATTTAGGCACAGCTGCAGCTCTAGCAACCGCCACTGGTTTCAAATGTACCTGAGGTGTAGTTTTTTGAGAGCAAGAAGCATTGAATGACCCATGTTTTGTTTTGAAGCATTAAAGTCCAACCATCTGTGAATAAGTAAAAGGAAATGATGCATAAAAACGTGGTCTCTATAAATACAGTGGAGAATCGAATTCAAACAACATTGTCATAAAACATAAATATATTGTCGTGACGCGCAAAGGAGTATACACAGGACTACATTAGTTCTAAGGACACTCAAAAAAACTGTTGCTGCTGGTGGTGTTGCTCCCTTCTTTTTACTCTGTGGGCTCGCAGGCTCCGTGGGCTCTCAGCGTGGCAATATGAATGCTACATTTCATTTCTTGGACCCGAAACAAAACATTCTCTTTGACATGAAGCAGAACCCGTGATGCTTGTAGGGACATGCTTCTAAATGACCAATTAGGTTTTTTATTCCTTTATTGATTAAGATGAAAGTCACATGACCCACCAAACGCAAAACGTGACAGAGGACCTTCTGGGCAGAGGCGTATCAGGACCTGCTTGTGCATCAAACAGGTCGAGGTAAGCACCAGGCGAGATGAAGCGCATGCTTTTTGTTGGTCAAGCTATTTTTGCTGAGGTTAGGATTGGTTGCGGCTCAGGTGCGAAGATTACGTGCATGACAGTCAGTGCGCTGGAAGCTAGCTGATATGCTGGGTGAAATGCACATCTCTTTGGTAGTGAAGAAACCAACTAGTCTCATTATTAGGGAAAAACCCTGCAATTATATTGCTGGAGTCGATACCTTTATCTAGTTTCTCGTCGTGTGAACAAGTAGTCACATGTAAGACGCCCGGGCACAAGATAATTACAGGGGCAGATCTGTACAGATATTGAACCCAAAATGTTTCAATTGCCCACAATTTCTACTTTACTCCGGGCCTGTCAGTGAACTATATTTGAGGCCGTTTATCGCATCATGCAATTAGCAGCAGCTGGCAGTGATCTTGAAACACTCCACAGTCAAATACTTTTCATGTTTCCAAGCGATACTCCAGAAGACGTTTGCCCCAAAGAACGTAAGATGAACCGAAGTATGGTCGAACTTAAAATATGCATTACAATATGTATGCTATATTTGCGGTGGTACAAACATTTAGGACAATGAGTTCAGCGAGACGAAAAGTGAGTTCAACGGAGTTGGGCCCCTATCAGCACTAAATAAAAGCCATGTGCTGGGCACTCCCTCGCTAACAACATGTCGGAAACTTGGCTGAGTGACCCCAGTGTCAGGAACCGCCGCCTACACAAATTGGACCCATCGAGAAAGCTTCAATTTCTAACGGACCTCTCCCGCCAGGATGCAACTTTACTTTGCCGCCTGTGGTTAGGAGTAGCTTTTACAAAGGCGTACTCTTTTCGCATAGGAATGGCGGATAGCTCCCGATGTGAATCGTGCGACACTGACGAGACAATAGAACATCTACTGTGTTCATGTGAACGTTTTGCGAGCGACCGCAACTTGCTACGCGAAACGTTACAGACACTAGACAGTAAACCTTTTTCCGAAGAGAAGATCATTGGTTCATGACTCTGCGCGTTGCAGGCCAGCACGCTGGCATTGCTAAGTTTTCTAAAGACGACCGGACTACGCGACCGACTCCTTATAAGCGTGCAATGGACAAGGTCACATCTACACACACGTTGCTCTTCACTTGTCTCTCTCTTCTCCTTTAATCCCCTCACCCCTTTCCCCAGTGCAGGGTAGCAAACCGGACGTGCGTCTGGTTGACCTCCCTGCCTTTCATTTCTTCCCTTCCTCCTCCTTTTTCCTCCTCCGTGTGCTGGGCTTCTACTGAGCCTCTATTTTCCTCTATTTACCCTCTATTTGCCCTATAGTAAGGCAGTATGTATATGCGGTGGCTCAAAAGTAGCATCCCTCATGTGCATATGAAAAGCACACGCTTTCCATCTAATACGTTCCACTCAAAATTCCTGGATGAAACGATAGTTCGTGCTTTCCGAACTATGTGATTTAGCAACCTTTGTGTGATAGTGAGGCATATATATTGCACTTGTGCGTGGTGAAGGCTATCATCACGACGTATCCTCCATCTTATCCAGGTCATGAAGCTGACGGGCATGCAATATCTTCTCATAAGCTGTGCATCACAGCTGTGCATCACCTCTGTCTACATCACTACTCATATGGGTGATGCCCGTAACTACGCGCGCTCCAGAGTAAGTCTGCGTGTGGCCCACATCGTGATAAAAAAAGCAGCCGCCGACGCGCTGGGTGGACGGTTAGCCGCTAAGTGGATGGAGTTGCGGTGCTCAGATAAGTTACACGTATGCTGCGTAGCATCTCGGTGAGAGCTAAGAGGCAGTGTGTATGCACGAGAAGTGTTTCGGTGAGGTTAAATCTCACTATGTAGTTCAACAGTAAACTCTCATTTCTGAAGTTGGCTTTGCTCACTGAAGTATACCTTAAGGCAAGTAAATGGCAAGCGGCCATTTCGATCTGCTACCAGGAACAATGAAAGGGTCCGTGAAGTGACTTCTAGAAGCAAACAAACGCTACAACATACGGCAGCATGAGCGAGGTTCGTTGAAGGTGTTTCTTTTTGGAAAATATACGAACGGTAATTAGAACCTCTCGGTAAATGTACCACGTATTTCACTGCGTGTAAGTACTTTTCGTGTGACTAGTGCTAGAAATACATGTGGAAAAACAAACATTTAGACGACGGTGCCATAGAAGAATATCGAAAGCGCTTTGCATATAAGACTGCTAAAGTTGGCCCCTGTTTCGAGGCATGTATATGTTTAGGAGAAGAACATGAGACCTCAAGACATTATTATGTAAAGCTTATCATGTAAAATTTAGGAGAAGAACATGACACCTCAAGGGCACAAGTCTTTTGTGGCCATCAGTTGCAAAATGTTACTGTAATCATTAGCGTTAATACAGTCAACATACAAATTCCTTAGAATACTCCAGCCTAAGATGTCACAGGTCGGTAACGTTTGTGAGGCCAACATGACGTCAAAGAACATAACATCTCATAAGACATTGTTCCAACGTCAAAGCAGGACCTATGCGTACGCGCTATTACCCCACCTGAGGTGCACAAATGTTCCAATGTCTTCAATACCAGAAACAGTGCAAAACGACGTTAAATTCAGAAAACGGCAAGGTCTGCAGAGGAAACTTCATATGTTTTATTGAGAAGAAAAAAAGTGCGCACAGCTAGCACTGGAGGCCCAAGGCTAAACAAAGGATCCAGCCGATAGGCACCGAATAAGATCTATATTTCATTGCCTGGCAAAGTTTTGGAATATTGTTCTTCACTGTCTATTGCTTCTATCTTATCGGTCTTTCTCTACATATTTTGTCACCTTTTCTCCGGTCATTAATTTATTTCTATCAATATCATTCACTTTCCTACTAAGCCAATCTTCCTCTTTCTTTCTTTTCTTTCTCTCTCTTTTTCGAAGTATCAGTTGCTTCATCGGAGTTTCTATCTTTTTATCTGTTTCTTTGAATGCTTCTTCTTTTCTTCTTGTGTTCAAGTATATTTCTTTCTTCCTTCATTTTTTACAGTGCTTTTTCTTTGCTTTCTTGATTTCTCTCGTTCCTGTCATCACGCCTTTCCGTCATGCTCACTTCCCTTTCCCGCCTGTTTAACAGCGGGCGCCAGCCAGGCTGAAACTGTGGCTGTTGATAAAACGCTTTCACATGTATATACAATTGTGCAACATGCAACCGTAATGATAGAATTTGTCAACTATGTCTAACAAGCAAGTTGTCTATAAAGTGTGCTGCCCATGAGTAAGAGCGTCTCAACAGGCAAATCATTGTTTTTGAGGCCAAAAGAAAATGCATGCTATCACAAATTGAACTAATTTGTCCTTTAAAAGCTATTTGCGGAATGTAACCTAGGAGCATGACACCTTTGCAGCTGATGAAGCAATGTATCGTAGTTTGCTAAACTTCCCAAGGCAGAAATTACTTTAAGATAAAAAAATGCTTTTGCTGCTGAGCCAAGTTCTTTCAATTAGTGTTCTGCTGTGCACTTTGTTGAAAAATGTTTTAAATGTTGGTGAAAGACACATTTTCTTCTCAATGGACAAGCTTATCATGTCCGAGTAATGCCTAATAATGAGATCCAGATGATTTCGTTTGGAAAGAACACTATATTGTTATGGAAAGAAGAGATGCCGTATCGACGAGGCTGGGGAATAGATGTATTTAAAACCAGCGGTAAAGGCGTGACCGGTTCACCAGAAATGGAGTGGAGACAACCCTTCGTCTTCCTCGTCAGGCACACACTCGCGTCACCCCCTAGAATATCAATAC
The DNA here is from genome assembly GCA_013436015.1 of Rhipicephalus annulatus. Taxonomy (NCBI): domain Eukaryota; kingdom Metazoa; phylum Arthropoda; class Arachnida; order Ixodida; family Ixodidae; genus Rhipicephalus; species Rhipicephalus annulatus. The sequence continues at coordinate 697,099 of WOVY01003138.1, forward strand.
GCATTCATGCAGCGTAACCCCTGGCGGCACAAGTGCCTTCTCAGCGCATCTAAATGTCAACGTCACTAGGAGAGTGGCAGGGCTTTAAGCGCCCAGCATGTACAATTCGAAAGTTCCGTAGACTGCCACGTCGCTTCGCGGCCGCCAGCGTAATTTTTTCAAAGAGTATCGGAGGGGAGTAGCGGGGAGGCAGCGGCGTTCATAACATGTGCATGTACGTCTTGGCTGTCGTTGGGCTTTCACTAGATCGTTTATGTTGTACTTACTGGACGCACAAAGGTCACTGCAGTCGTTCCACAGTCGTCGTTTGCGAAAAGGGTGCATTTTTTAGACACAGCAAAGTAACAACTGACACGCTTATTCGCCTTCATCAGCACATGTGAGTGCATTTCGTTCCTCGTTTCGCGTGAGAAATGCGGGGCACGTTTCGATCTGCTTGTCATTCGGCACTGACCTTCCGATATGTTGCTGTCGCGTTCATCACTTCGCCTCTGCAGCGAAGCTGTGGCGTTTTTCAAAGAATGCGTCAAAATATCGGCTACAGACCACCACACTACAACAAGTGATGTGTTTGGAATTCAGGACCTCTTCGAGGCATCGTATCCGAGTTTCTGAAGCGTCTAACTCGCGCATAATATGTGACTGCAGAAAAGGTAAAGCCATCGCAAAGCCAAAAAGAACAGTGCAAGCCGCGTATGTACTCAGCGACTCCGACCGTAACCGATACTCTCTGTGGGCGCCGTATTGAACCACCTAGGCGGTGAAACTTGCGAATATCGGTATCCTGTAGGGCACATGAAGGCGACGGGATGGCAGGACTAATCTTATATGTTACAGCAGTAACCGCACGAAGGATTCGGTATGGACCTGTGTAGTGATTAAGCAGTTTTTCTGACGAGCCAGTTTGGCAAGTCGGAGACCAGAGCAGGACCGAAGAACCGGGCGGAAAGTGTACGTCATGGTGTCGCTGGTCATACAAACGTCGTTGCTTCTCTTGAGAGGTCAGAAGGCGAGTGCGGGTGATTTAGCGTGTGTGAGCGGCCTGAGTGGTAGCGTTGATAGCATCATGGCATATTCACTGGTCGGTACTGCAGGGGATGGTATGTTGGTGTCTATAGGCAATGTTTGTTCTCGGCCAAACAGCAGAAAAAAATGGAGAGTAATCGGCAGTGTCAAGGCACGAAGAATTGTAGGCAAATTTGACGTACGGTAACGCGAGATCCCAGTCGGTGTGGTTGGTAGAAACATACTTAGGGAGCATGTCTCTCAGAGTTCGATTTAGACGCTCCGTGAGACCATTGGTTTACAGTTGGTATAACGTAGTCAGCTTGTGTTTTGTTTGACAGGACTGCAAGATATCGGCTATAACCTTCGACAAAAAGGTGCGGCCTTGTTCTGTAAGCAGCTCCCATGGGGCTCCGTGTTTTAAAATCACGTCCTTGAGGAGGAAGTCGGCGACATCTGCGGCGCAGCTTGTTGGGAGAGCTAATGTGATAGGATAACGCGTGGCGCAGTCGGTGGCCATGGCTATCCACTTGTTAGCCGAGGAAGACAAGGGAAAGGGCCAATTAGGTGCAAGCCAACGTGGAAGAACGGTTTGGACGGAATTTCAAGTGTTTGAAGGCGTCCGGCGGGAAGTGTCGGCGGTGTTTTGTGGCGCTGGCATTTGCCACAAGCCGCAACGTATCTTCTGACTGAGCGTACAAGCCCTTGTCAAATGAGAGAGAGAGAGAAAGAGAGAGAAATGACTTTATTGAGTTGAAAAAAAGGAGTTCAGGAGCTAGATTGGTGGGGCCCCATGTCCAAGGCTCCACTTGCTTGCGCCGCCGGCCAGACGGGGTCCAGGAGTGCTAGTTGCACCTCTGGGTCCGAGCTAGCGAGGAGTGCCTCCCACTGCTCCAAAGAATTTTCTATTCTATACAGACGCTGTAACGATCGAGTTCATTTGGCCATTTAGCACTACTCCACGAGATTTGGTAACGGGTTGGTGGCGAGTCGCGACAACACGGACAATCGCACCAATACAAAGTTGGATGAATTTTGTGGACTCGTAATCAATTTTGATGAACTCCCGTTTGAATTTTACGGAGGTCTATGACGTCTTCCCTTTTAGGAGATTTGTGGGGGGTGCCATATTTCTGCCTTGTGCATCGCTGGTGAGCAAGAAGATCTCGCGGAGCCTCCTCACGAAAGCCGTCGTGCGTAGTGCTTGGTAGTGTTAACAGCGAGGTAGGGTGCTGCTCCACTCGGTTCGTGAGCGCTCGAGCTAGAGCGTCCGCCCTCTCGTTACCCTCTAGGCCTTGATGTACCGGGCATCAGACCAACCTATAAGTATTGATCAATTCGCCACCTAAAATTTTGCTAATGTTTAATGGGAGGCGGCCTTTTGTGAATAGCCGGCACGCCTCTTGCTGGTCAAAAGAAGCGTCGGCGTATTCAGTAGTAAGTGCGTGACAGACCAAGGTGACCAGCAGTCGGAAGGTCATGAAGTTCATGTAGAACTTCCGAGCGAAGGTGTTTCGGAATGACAAGCAGCTGGACCGGCCCATCCGGCTCAAAACTTTGGTAGTATAATACACCACCGTGGAGGACGAATGAGTGATAAGACTGATTGGAAGATGGTGATTCGAGGCACTCAATAATAGCGTGCAAGGATGCATCATGGCGCTGATCCTCACTGATCTGTGTCATTTGCGAAAGGGAAAAGACGCAAGGCTTGCTGTCGGTGTCAGGCATAGTGCTCGACTCAGCAACCATGTAGTGGGACAGGCAGTCCGCGTCGTGAAATAGGCGTCCGGACTTGTACGTCACCGTGTAGGTATACTCTTGCAGTCGCAGAGACCAGCGCTCGAGCCGGCTAGTAGGATCCTTCAGTGACGTAAGCCACCATAGCGTATATTGGTCAGTTATCACGCTCTGCCATATAAATTGTGCTTTATAAATATGTACGGAATTTTGAGACTGCCCAAATAAGAGCAAAAAGTTCACGCTCTCTAATAAAACAGTTGTGCTCAACAGCTATGGGGAGGCGGCTAGCGTAGGCTACAACTCGGTCGTGTCCACGTTGGTGTTGGGTTAAGATGGCTCTGATTCCGTGACCACTAGCATCGATTCGGACTTCTGTCTGAGCAGATTGGCCAAAGTGAGCCAACATAGGTGCAGTCGTGAGTAGCGTGATTAGGTGAGAAAAAGCAGTGGCTTGGTCGGTACCCCACGTAAATGTGACAACTCTCTTCAGAAGCTCAGTGAGGGGTCGAGTGACGGTTGCGAAATCTTTCACAAATCTTTTAAAATAGGAACAAAGTCCTACAAAACGCCAGACATCTTTGACTGACTGGGGTACAGGAAAACTGGTGACTGCACCAATTTTCTAAGGGTTCAGCTGCAGACCAGAGACGTCGAAAAGGGGGCCCAACACTCTAACTTTCCGGCGTTCGTAGTGTCACATTGACGAGTTTACTTGAAGTCTTGCAGTGCGTAATATGTCGGGAATAGCTGATAAACGCTTAAGGTGGGTCTCAAATGTTGGGAAATATACAACCACAATGTCAAGATAACAAAGACATGTTGACCGTCTCCACCCTCGTAGCAGAGAGTTCATCATGCGCTCGAACGTGGCTGGGGCGTTGCATAGCTCAAACAGCATAACCTTGAAATGATATAGGCCGTCTGGGGGTACAAACGCAGTCTTCTCTTAGTCTTTTTGTCCACAGAAATTTGCCAGTAGCCAGAACGTAGGACTATTGAAGAAAAGTATGGGGCGCCGGGGAGACAATCGAGAGCGTCAGTGATGTGGGGTAAAGGGTAAACGTCCGTTTTCATGAGTCTATTCAGATGGCGGTAATCCAGACAGAAGCCCCACGTGCCATCCTTTTTTTAATGAGCACTACGGGGGACGTCCAAAGGCTCGAAGAGGGTTCAACAATTCCTTTGGTTAGCATCTTGGAGACTTCTTGTTGAATTACTTTATGCTCGGTGGCAGACAACCGGTATGGTCGCCGATGAATGGGATGAGAATCGCCTGTGCTAATGCGTTGCTTTATGAGTGAAGTCTGGCCGAGTGGACGGCTGTCGATGTCGACTATGTCACGGTATGAAGCCAGAAGGCGGCATAGCGCAGCTGACTTCTCAGGTTGGAGGTCCGGGGCGATCATGGAGCGTAAGGTCACATCGAGGCACGTGGCATCCTGCGAGTGACGTGGGTGATCGGGACATACGTCAGCCGTTAAACAGGTGACGCGGTCGTTAATGAAGAGTTTTGGCGTGGCGACTGTAATTCCTTCGGGTAGCACTTGCTTTGTGGAACCGAAATTGATAACAGGTAAATATGTTCGGTTAGAGGTCATGTTTACGACGGAATGTGCGACAGTAATGTCATGCGCCAGGAGAACATCAGGGATTGGCGTCACGATAAGATCACCGCCGAACACGGGAGAGGTTGTTGCCAATTCAACGAATGCGAGAGCTTCAGGTGGTATCCGGAAAACGTCAGTGGTACACAGGCTCTTCGGAAGTTCAGGGTGAGAATCCGGGAAAAGAGAAAGTTCTAGGAAGCGAGTACCGATGGCACAATCGATCAGGGCAGAATGCGTCGATAGGAAGTGCATGCTGAAGATTAGGTCCTGAGGGCAATTTTCAAGTACTGTAATTAAACAGAGACATGGCGAAGGCAATGCTAACACAGGTGGTACACATTTCAGTGTTGGCCACAGTTCCACCACTAGCGACATGGAGGGCTTTAGTACCTGCAGGTGTGAGGACTTTTTTGAGTAGGTGACACAGATGAGCACTCATTATGGACCCTTGAGCTCCGGTATCAACTAACGCCGTCAAAGAAATACTGTCCACATACACCTCAATCATGTTTGTATTAGTGGGGAGCGTCAACGGAGAGTTTGGATCAGTCGCAATTGATGCATCACTACCTCCTGGTGCTGCATGGTCTCTTTTTCCTTCCGAGAGGATCTATAGTTGACCGGCGACGGATAGTGGCGAGGTTGGCGCGACGGGAAACGGTGGCGTTGAGGTGACGGCGAACGAGCGGTGGAGTAGCTGTTAGGGACGTCGGAAGAAGGGTACACACGACTGGGCGAATACCGACGGGAGTCTTCGTATGGTCGAGTAGAGGAAAATGGGCTCCAGTTTGAGGGCGTCCAAGTGCCGTGGCAGTAGCGGGAGATATGGCCAACTCGGTGGCAGCGGAAGCAGATCGGTTTGTCCTCTGCAGGTTCCCATTCCGCGGATTACGGGATCACGGAAGAATATGTGAGTCATGGCATGGTGAATATATTGTCATTGGTCTGGAAGTGGGTCGGGAGACATAGCAGGGCACAGGAAACCGTGCTTTGCAATTTTGCTGGCTCACGACGGCTTGACTAATGAAGACCGCCCGAGGTGTTTGTGCGGCGCCATGGTCGAATGCAAGTGGAGGAAATTGTGCCGGACTTGACACCTCAAGCTGCCGTCGAACTATACCTGTCAGGCTGTCCTGCATGGGCGGTGCGCCAACGAGATCGGTGGGAGTTGATGTAACAGCCGTGTTTGGTAGCCGCGGAAATTGGGGCAGAACATGGCGGCTTTTGCCATTTCAAAGCGGCGGCATTCCTTAATAATCATATCTACGGTCATGACGTTGGTGTGCAGCAGTATGGCAGAGCGTGGGCAGAGCGTGCAGCAATATGGCATCTGTTGCAGCAATATGGCATCTTCACGTTTGATTTTATTGCTAAATAGGCAGCACAATGATACTTATCAAGCTCGTCCTATGATGCACGCAAAACTGGTCCTTTCACTTTCGGTTTCGCAGTTCGTTTATGGCCGAGCATTTTTGCTTGTATCTGTTGAACTAAACTAGATAGAGGAAAGCTTTAGGCAGCGAAATGACGGGCAATGCATTGTGCAAATATCTTACAAAAAAGTGAAAAAAACGTCATCTTGAGAAAACATTTGCTATATTCACCTGACCTCGTACCTTAGAGGTGAGGCTGAAGTACTCTAATGTAACTGTGTGTGTGGTTTTTACTAAATGCCAGGTTAACCTAATGCACTACTTCTTTCGAACATCCGAGGAAAAACACTTGGCATTAGGAACAAATACTTGCCGGACTTGGACCAAGTAAAGGACTTCCTGGAGTTGAGGGTAACCGAGGCTGAAAAGATAGCAGAAAGACAGTCTGGAATTAGGAAGGTTCACAAACCTTTGTGCTGAAATCAATGTTCAGATCGATAAACTGAATGTGCAGATATGTGAATATGCAGTTTGATAGCTGCACAAACACCAAACTACACTGCTTAGGCAGGCAACTTCTACCAAGCACCATAGGAGATGAAAAAGCCTAACATTTATATTAAAACAATAAAAACGTGGTTATATTACTATTCGTAGTTCACTTATTAAAAGACATTTCGTCGAATTACCCAGGGGTGCCGTAATGATCAACTTGTAAAGTTTACGGGGTAATACTGGGAGGTTCAGGAGCATTTTGCATCAGTCTTTTTCGTTGTGGTAGCTTTTGTGATCACTTCCTGGATATAAATGATTTAGAAGTCGGGTTGAGCCAGTGAAAGCTTCAAATGCCATGGTAAGTTATAGGTTGAATTAGAGAAAAACACTTGCCCGACTAGGACCAGGTAAAGGAGTTCCGGGAGTTGAAGGTGACCCAGGCTGCAAAAATGGTAGCATGGCAATCGACAATAAAGACGCAGCGTTTAGGGAGTCCTGTTTTTTTATTTGGTAGCACTTAGTATTGTTTTTCGGTTGCCTTGAATTGTATTTCCTGAAGGCAGAAAGTTTAACATCTCAGGTTGAGTTAGTAGAAGTTTTATATAGCCGGCAAAATTTCAGCTTCAATTACAGTAATACACTTGCCTGACTGGGGACAGGTAAAGGACTTCCGCGACTTGAAGGTGACCCAAGCTGCAAAGAGGGTAGCACGGAAATCAACAAAGAAAGCATAAAATTTAGGAGGTCGTGTTCGGTTGTTATGTAGAAAGTTTATTGTTCCTTTTATGTTGTGTAGAAGATTATTTCCTGAATAAGAAAGCTTCAGATCTCAGGTTGAGAGAGTGAACAATTTAAATGCCAGGGTAAATCTAAGGTTCTCTTAAAAAGTTACTCTTACCTGACTTGGATGACGCAAAGGACTTTTCTTACTTGGAGATGACACAGGCTGCAACAAAGGTAGCACGACAATCAGCAATGATGGCAATAAACGATAGGGAGCCATGCTGAGTGCTTTGATAGCATTTTGTATTGTTTTTTTTCTGTAGCGGTAAAGCTTACTTCTTGAAAGAGAAAGCTCGGTGGTTGAGATAGTGAAAGCTTTGAATACGACGTTAATGTTGTGGTTGAGTTGAAACAAAGCCCTTTCCGGAACTGGACCTGGTAAAGAACTTCCGGGAATTTAGAGCGACCCAGGCTGCAACGAGTGTGGCGCAGTAATCAACAATGACGGTAACATGCGCATCGCCTCTGAGTTCTTCATACTTTACATTTACTTTTCGTAATAGTTCTCTGCCGGGAATGTCATTATCTAAGAAGCAACCATCGTTGCGAATGTGTTCTCACTGGTCGACCTTTTCCACAAAGTTCCGCTGCCTGCGTTATAAGGTACTTTCGCTTAGCTGTGAAGAAGCGTGGGTCGGCCACTTAGAACACAAGATCGTCTGCATTGTCAGTTGTGGGTACTTTTCTATGTGTTGTGGTCTAACAAAAAGAACACTATTAGCAGCCTTTGGCACTGAAGAGGCTACGAGGTTTTAGAGTCTTCGCAGAGGACGCAAATAATTTGTATTTGTGAAGGGCTAACGCGAAAACCAGTGGTAAGGCTCTACTTTTCAATGCCGCGTCAATAAATGCCGGCAAACATCAGCGCTGATCAGACTACTCGGCAGCCGATAACTTTTAACACGTTATCAGTTCATTATTCACTTTTTGTTTGTACTTTTTATTACCGGGCAGCTTTTGCGAGTTTTGTAATAGCACAACATTTCTCCAGGGAGGTGACTCTCGGGGCGAAAATTCAAATGTTACCACTTTACCGTCATTATCGATTAGTGTGTAAGTGCGTCCTACAATACTCCAACCAGGAGAAGATGACGACGACGACACACCAAGCACGAGATTCCTCCGCCTGTTGCTGTTTGTCTGCCAAAATAACTTGATATATTGTGCACAGTTTGTGGCGAGAATGTATTTACATCTGTCTGCCTGTTTCTACAATTCCTGCACCTCACTCAATTGCACTGACCTCAGAAAAAGCGCTGCTTCCCGCACGAAGCCAGGGAATAACGCATTGCAGTGAAAAGTTGAGGTCACAGTTCTCTCCCTGTCCAGCATCATCATCACCGTCGGAACCTGAAAACCCACAGATTTCGAAGTGCTACCCAGGGCTCCCTGCAGCTGCTTTTGAACCATATCGTTTGCGTCACAAAAGCAGCCAAGCGGCATGATGGCAAAACAAAGTTTGCGCTGGCGAAATTCAGCCACGAGTATAGACGCCTTAGCAGTAGTACGACAGTACCCTACAAAGACAAATGCGTTTCACCGGCGGCGCCTTCACCCTGTTCGATGCTATCATAAGTGCCTCAGTGAGCCGAGCTTAAGAACCATAATAAAATGTCAACGCGAACATTTCAAAGTGCAACCAAGACCAGCTTCAAGACGTACTCCAGAATTCATATGATTCTTGTCGCTGTTTTTCAGAGTTCTACAAAACCCAGTAGCGGGATATCACACATTACAGAAGAAATTGACCAACTGATTCGTCAAAACCCTTACCGAGTTTCGTTGCGTAATAGCCAGGCCGTAAAAAAACAAGTCAATGAAATGTTTTACGCGACGCCATCATCCAGTCTTCTACCAATCTGGCGGCGTCATTCATTGCGTTAAAGAAGAAACAGGACGACAACCGACGCGTCTGCGATGATTTTCGGCCCCTGCACAAAATTACGAATAAGGACGTGTACCCGTCGGTATGAATGTAAATTCGCACCAGCTTAATCAGCGTAGATAATAAACGAATAATAGCGCGATGAAAACAGGGATGGGAAAGAAAATACAAACTACAGTGCTGTAGTTTGTCTCTTCTTTTCTGTCTTTGTTTTCGTCGCACTATTACTTATTTAACATGGACGTGCACCAACCAGTGTTGCGGAGTCGACACTCCGGAATAGTAATTATTCCAGGATTGTTCCATATTTTCGCGACCCCGGAATCAAATGCGAATAGAATGGCAACAAATCTTAGAGGAATGGAATGGGAAGGGAATTACGCATAACATGGCCGCGACTGAACGGGAATAAAATTACGTCTTCTACCGAAAATCGAGCATGTTCGCGTGCTGCTTTTCGAACTTCAAACATTTGTAAATAAGAGCCTCGTGGGTAACAATAAAGGAGCTTTTTTTTGAAAATGACTTATCTGTTTACAATCAAAATCTATTGGTAAGCAACGCGCCTACTACAAGTTTTTCTTATAATTAATGTCCTACACTCAGGTTGGTGTATATTTTTGCCTAACCGCCGTTCAGTTGAACTACCCCCGCCACCACGCCCTCTTTTTGCCTTGTGATTTGTATTTGCCCTTCGCGGCACCACAGCTACAATCCCCAGGCGTCTGCTGTGTTCACTCCCTTAACGCCTTCGTGCTAGCCTCTGTCACAGTCGGCTGAACCGGAGACATGTTCTCTCTCTCTTTATGTGATTTTAATGAAGAAAAAAGAGATAAGTGACGTCTGCAACTGTCTCTCCTTACGAAGAATTCTCAACAGGTCGGTACAGGCATGTGGTAAAGGAAATAACTGGTATATGAGGGAGAAGATGAGAAAAGAAAGAAAAAAGGAAAATGGACACATGTGACCCGCCTCCCGCAGCACTCGCCGGAACCACTGCAACAAGCAACCGTCCGGCAAAGCAGCCAAGATCGGGAGAAGGTCTGCCGAGTTAAGAGTGAAGGATGAGAGGAGGTGCTATGAGCTAACACACAAAAAACGCTTCTCTAAGTTGTGACGCGTATTAACGCTGGCGCCATGCTTTTGTTCAATGGATGCTCAAGTCCTACTCCCCTCTCTACTGTTTTGCAGTACTATCTACATTGCTACACATGATCGCCTTCGCCCGAAACTCTGTCGACGAAGGTCTTTAGTTCAGCGCAGCGCAGAGTCGTACACGACGACCTGTGTGTGCTCTCCTCCGTACAGATAGATATAGAATAATATTTTGAAAGCATTAGTTTCGGAAGCCACCTGGAGTAGGAAAGTCCAGGTAATCACAGCCACAGCGGCGCCTCCCCGATTATCGAAAGAAAAAACCCAAGTGCCGAACTAAACCTATGTTCACTCTGTTCTAAGAAAGAAGGCAGGGGGGACGCCGCTGCTGCCATGTGTGTAGGCGGCTGGAGAAGCACTACTAATATGCACTACCACACAGGCTCCTGCGTACAGTGGTTTACGCTTGAGCAGCTCATGTTTGTGAAGTGTAACACATAGTTAGGAAGATCGCAAGTGCCTTACCTCAGCTTTTTTTAGAACCAACCACTGAAGGCTCTGCGCAGTCACAATTCGGGTTTTGAAACTTAACACAAGAGAAGAGAGAAATAAATAAAAGGAAGAGACAGGGAGGTTAGCCTAGACGAACTGGTTTCCTACCCTGTACGGGGGTGGGGAAAAGGGTCGGAAAGAGGATAGATATAGATAGATATTAAATAAATTAGAAAAAACCACATCCGCACACATTCAGGGAGTTCCGATCACAGCCGTTTGGACAGGCTGGTTGAACGCAAGAAGCGCAGGAGCGCCTTAACAGCCTTCTTCTGCGACATAAACTCCTGTCAGCAGCGCAGGATTCTTTCTTCCGAAAGAGGCTGGTTGTCCAGTTCATCTAGTGCATTGCGGAGTGACTGTCTCTGTGAGCTGTATTGTGGGAATTCACAGAGAATGTGCCAAGTTGTTTTATCACCGCCACAATGGTCGCATGCAGCAGTGTCCGCCATTCCTAGGCGAAACGCGTACGCATTTGTAAATGTGACGCCCAACCATAATCTGCACAGCATAGTAGCGCCTCGTCGGCGTAATTCCGGAGGAATTCGAAGACAGAGAGTTGGGTACGAAGTACCTAACCGTGCATGGATGAAATGTGACTCGTTCCATTGTGACGTGGTGCGCTTGCGAGCAAGCATGCGGAGTTTCCGTGCAGCGTCAGTTCTGGAAAGCGGACATGAGATTACGTCAATTTCAGCATGGGCAGAACGGGCAGCTCGATCGGCCCGTCTATTGCCAATTATTCCACAATGATTAGGAAGCCATTGAAAGGCTATTTCATGTCCTTTCTCAATGAATTGGTGAGTCTTTTCTGCAATCTCAAATACCAGCTGTTCGTACGGGCCGTGGCGTAAAGGTGATAAAAGGCATTGCAGTGCCGCCTTTGAGTCACTAAAAATTGTCCATTTTTGTGGCTGTTGGTCGCTGATGAATTGCAAAGCAGCACGAAGAGCTGTGAGCTCTGCTCCCTTCCATGTGGTAAGGTGGGAGATCTTGAATTTTCTTGTCGTGTGTTTTATCGGTATAACAAATGATGCCGTTGAACTCTTCTGTAAAACAGGGCCGTCGGTGTATACGTGTATATAGCCTTGATACGTCTCGTATAACAAAAGCAGAGCAAGCTGTCTAAGAGCAGGTGACGACATACCTGCTTTTTTTCTGGATGACAGGTATAGTTAGCCTGATGTTAGCCTGAGTCAGGCACCAGGGAGGAGTCGAAGGCCTGGCGGCGGGTGTGAAGCATGTTGGCAAAGAATCGCGATTAGTGGTGACCGTTTGGCAAAATGACGAACGTGGTCTGCCTGCTGGTAAAGAGGCTAGGTGGTGGTAGCGTGTCCGAGCAATATGTCTTATATGTGCTCTGAGTGCCTCAACGTCGATATGTGTCACGATGAGGTGGTCACCGGCGATAGCTATAGTAGCCATTGTCGACCCACTACGAGGCAAGCCGAGGCAAACTCGGAGTGCCTGGGACTGAACACTCTGAAGCGTTCGAAGGCTTGTTCTGCTTGCATTGGTCAATGCCGGTAAACTGTACCGCAGGAAACCGAGAAAGAATACTCTGTACAGCTGTAGCATCGCACTGGGAGACATTCCCCAAGTCTTCCATGCAAAGAACTTCAGTATATTACAGATGTCCATTAACCGTTTTTTCATGTACGGAATGTGATCGCTCCATGATAGATTCCTGTCAATTATGCCGCTCAAAAACTTATGCGATCGAACGTATGGTACAGTTTGACCATTGGTGCTTACAGTGTATTTATCCATATGCTTTCATGTAAAAGCTACGAGGGTGCATTTCTCGGAAGAAATTTCCAATCCTCGATTTCGGAGGTAGCGTAATGTTTCAGTGGCAGCTTTTTTAATTCTCCCTCGTACCTGCAGGCGTGTTATAGCCGATGCCCAAACGCGGATATCATCTGCGTACATTGATAGCCTGATCGTACTTGGCAGATGCTCAGTGAGAGCAATTAACGTAAGATTGAACAGCACAGGGCTGAGTACGCCACCCTGGGGGACGTCACGGGGGCTGTAATGTGCAGAGGTTGAACCGTCTTCAGTGCTCACAAAAAAGGATCGCATTGACAAATAAATACGTATCCAGCGATACATCCAACCACCTACTCCTATAACACCAAATCGCCCATTATACTCTTATATTCCATTGCAAAATTTCGATAAATAAGGCTAATAAAATAAAGCTTCTTAATTTGCACCAAGCTTGTACTGCTTGCTACATTTACTGTAGCATTTAGAAACCTCGAGGATGCTTAAGCACTTTTAGGACGCAAGACTACTGACCAAAAAACCAGTGACCGATTGCCGAACGTGTTCGAAAGATAAGGAATTCGAGAGAACAAGCCTAGCAGATCAGGCATTCCTGAACCTTTAGCTGAGAGGTGGTCAACCCGCACTCTTTTAGGACATCCATGGAAAAAACTATAGGAGTATCACTTTTGGATGAAGTGAACTATGGACTGTAGTGTTGGTACAGAATGAGCAACTAAAAACCGGCCTTTCACTTATACATGTGTATGATTATTCTAACAAGCCCTAACCCATAACACAGGTCGATGTAATTGGAGCAGGGCGAGCAATTAACGAGAAAAAGGACAACACACTTGGACAAGACAGTTTTCTGATTTACTGGACTGCAACAAAACAGGCACTGATGACTGGGTGGCCCAGTGGCAAAAGGGAGTACCTGAGGGAGCTTAAGTGCACCAGCATCAAGACAGAAGCTCAGAGCACTATACAAGAAAGATATGTGCTTCTGCTTGGGGAAACGAAAAAACACAGCGGACATCTGCCCGGTCGAATAGATTTTTCCAGGCAAGCATGTACAAGTGACAACATTCTTGCTTCGGACACCTAAAGGAAAAGTAGTTGAGATGCCGGTTCATCTGTTGTATTCGCTAGAAGGACGCTTTGGTTGAATTCGGTCGGTGAGAAGATGTAAAAAACAGAATAAAGGCGGACCTTAGAGGTGAAGAAGAAGATGTAGCCAGGGACATGCTCTGTACATTTCTCTAGATTCTTGTTCTGTCAACAATAAATTGAAGAATTACTGGTTTTGTGGTCTCTCTGATCATTCTGAAACAACTGTGTCGCATACATGCTGCATGAGCAACATCAAGCCCCTAATAGAGGAAGGCTAGAGCAGGGCTAGTTGATTGCAAATAATGAGACACTTGTGCATACTTGAACATAGTTGTGCATTGTTGAACAGCGCCTCATAGAGACTACTCAGATTTGCGATATGAAGACCTGTCTATGTTGGTGACACTTTCTATTTACTCGTATGTTAGCTTTGCACAACAAGCGTCCTTGACATGATTGATGCCAATGCTGTGTCGTTGGTGCTTCTTGCCATCATGAAAAGAGAATGCCCAGTATGCAGTGGGCATCAGTTCACATTTTTTGAAAATTCGAAGCAAATACGTCCTCTAAATATTTCACATAAACATGAAAGTAGAAAATATTATAGTGCTTACGAAACACAGCAGCACCACCTTTCAAGCACAGATGCGTCTCTCTCAGCCGCTGCTGGCTTTAAATATACTTGAGGTGGTAATTTTTTGAGAGCAAGAAGCATTGATTGACTTTTGTTCTCCTTTGTAGCATTCAATTTTAACCCCCTTTGCAATAGTAAGAGAAACTGATGCATAAAAACGTGGCCTTTATATATATAGTAGAGAATCGCTTTCAAACCTCATTGTAATAATACATAATTATATTGTCGCAACGCGCAAAGAACACCACACAACCACATTTGTTCTAAGGGCACCCACAGCAACTGTAGTTGCCGGGGGTGTTGCTCCCTTCATTTTCCTCCGTGGCCTCTCAGGCTAATAGGCGTGGTAATAAGAATGCTACGTTGTATATTTTGGCAACCAAAACAAGATATTCTGGTTGACATGAAGCTGAACCCGCGATGCTCTCAGGGACGTGCTTCTAAACTGCCAATCAGGTTTATTATTCAGTTATTGCTTAAGATGAAAGCCCGATGACGAGCCAAACGTGAAAAGTGACAGAGTACCTTCTGGGAAGAGGCTTATCTGGACCTGCTTGTGCATCAAGCACGTCCAGGTAAGCAACAGGCGAGATGAAGCGCATGCTTTTTGTTGGTTTTGTGCGCCTGCGCACGATAAACATGTTCATATGCGGTGCTCCGCCAGACATCAAAATCTTTTTAGCTCGAGAAGGTTGGTGAATATTTCCTTTCGTGGTCCCACGTGGAGCTCCTGTAGCGTCACTGCAGCTCGGCCCCCTTAGTCTTACAGCCCATTCACCTATTGTGCCACATCTAGCATTTGGTGTTTTTAGAGGCCGGATCAAAAGTGAATTCGCGACCCTTTTGATGAAGAGACGTCGTCTCGTATTGCTATATCACCTTGAGCAGCTACGGCAAGCAGCTTCAGACTGCGCCTTTTCACTTATGAAGGCAAAGTTTTTACGTCAGCTGAAAAAATTCAGTAACCTGTTGAGCGTTCTGCCTTGAACTTTTAACCTTCACCTGACCCGCGTACTGCTACTTCCTTTCGTTGTGTTGCGCCCGCACCGAATATTACTTTGTCTTGTACGTTCT
This sequence comes from Rhipicephalus annulatus, assembly GCA_013436015.1. NCBI lineage: Eukaryota > Metazoa > Arthropoda > Arachnida > Ixodida > Ixodidae > Rhipicephalus > Rhipicephalus annulatus. The sequence goes on from WOVY01003138.1 coordinate 712,228, forward strand.
TTCTACTTACGCCAAGATTCGCTCAAGTCCGCCAAGAAATGTATCAACCCCTGGATTAGCCTCACCTTGTTTGAGGAACTGTGACAATATACGGGAATGCCACGAGCTAATTGCGAAGTTGCGAAGTTGGTAATGTTCGCAATGATAGGTCTCGGTTTATTTGGTGAAGCCAGGAAGAAACTTAGCGTACAAGAAATCTGAAGCAAAAAAAATCATGATGTGGGTGAGTTGATGTAGCTTAGATGGAGGTAAGACATTCTGGTCTTCGTTTATTGTGCAGCTTTTTAGCTTCCAGTGCAATACAACTCGCGCCCATCAAGCTATGTTTGCTTATATGAGGAAATTTTGTGGCACTGGTGCGAACTTCACAAGCATGACAGTCAAGGCGCTGGAAGCTAGCTGATGTGGCTGGGTAGAATACACATCTCTTCGGTAGTGAAGAAAACATCCAGTCTCATTATTACAGAAAAATCCGGCAATGGTATCGCTCGAGTCAATGTTTTTCACTAGTTTCACGCCGTGTGAACAAGTAGTCACATGCAAGACGTGCGGGCCCAGGATAATTACAGGGGCACAACTGTACAGATGATGACACTACAGTGTTCAAGAACATTTCTAAATCACTGCAAGCCTGCTTAAGCGTTTTACTTGAAGCCATTTATCGCACCATGTACTTAGCTGCAGCTGGAAGTGATGTTCAAAAACTGCACTGTGCAACCCCCTTGAAGTGACACTTCAAAAGAGGCTTGCCCCAAAGAACGTAAGCAAGCAAACCCGAATGATGGTCGAGTTCGACTTGGGTATGCTACATTTGCGGTAACACCAAAATTTAAGACAATGAGTTCAGTGAAACAACAAGGCCGGTTCACCTGTGGTGGGCCTCTATTTGCCCCAAATGAACAGACCGTGTTTTTGCCCTGCATTTAGTAAGGCAGTATGTAAATACGGTGGCTCAAGAAATGCATTCCCCATGCGAATATGAAAAGCACGTGCTTTTCTTCTGATGCGTTGCACTGAACAGGCCTGGATGAAATGATAATTTGTGCTTCTCGAAATATGCAATTTAGCAATCTTTATGTGAAGGTGACGTATGCGTAATGCACTTCTGCGTCATGAAGTGTATACTTCACGACGTATCTTCCACGTTATCTAGCTCATGAAACTGATGCATGCAGTATCTCTTCATAAGCTGTGCGTAACAGTGTATAACCTCTGTATGCATCTGTACTCATATGGGTACAGCCCGTCACCACACGTGCTGCACAGTAAGTCTGCGTGTGTCCCACATCTTGACGAAAAAAGCAACCGCCGACACACTGAATGGACAGTTAGTCGCTGTGTGCATGTAGTTGTATAGCTCAGATAAGCTAACACGTGTGCGGCGTAGCGTCGCGTGAGAGCTAAGAAGCAGTGCGTATGCACGAGAATATTTTCGGCGAGGATAAATCTCACTATGTTGTTCAACAGTAAACTTACCTTTTTCAAGTTGGCACCGCTCACTGAATTATACCTTACGGCAAGTAGATTGCAAGCGGGAATCGCGATCTGCTATCAGGAACAATGCGAGGGTCCGTGAAGCGACTTCTCGAAGCCAATAAGTACCACAACATACGGCAGCACGTGCGAGGTTCATTGAATGTGTTCCCTTTTGGAAAATATACGAATGGTGATAAGGGCCTGTCGTTGAAGGTACCACGTATTTACTTTCGTTGAAGTACTTTTGGTGGGACTTGTGGTAGAGATACACGTGGAAAGACGAGCATTTATACGACGGTGCCGTAGAAGAATATCTAAAGTGCTTCGAACAGTACACTGCTGAACTTGGCTCCCTATTTTGGGGCTTGTGTATATGCGAGCAATCAGGAGAAGAACAGGAGACCTTAAGGACAGAAACCTTTTGTGACCTCCAGATGGTAAAAGTTACCGTGATCATAAGTAATAATACGATAGACGTATGAAGTCTCGTGACGTATGTCAGCCTACAATATCACATGTTGGTAAATTCCATAAGGTCAACATCACGTCACAAAACATAACGTCTCACGTGACATCGTTCCTACGTCAAAGCAAGCCCTATCCCGCACGCGCTCTTCCCCCACCCGAGGTGCACAAACGTTTAAATGTCTTCAATGCCAAAGGCAGTGTGAAACCGCATTGAATTCGGAAAAATTTGGGTGTGCAAAAAAAACTTCATATATTTCATTAGTAAGAAAGAAAAGTGAGCACAGCTAGCACTGTAGGTGCATTGCTAAAGAAACGGTCAAGCCGATAGGCCCCAATGAAGTCCTGCGTTTTGCCCGCCACAATGGTCTAGTGGCTTAGGTACTTGGCTGCTGACCCGCAGGTCGCGGGGTCGAATCGCGGCTGCGGCGGCTGCATTGTTGATGGAGGTGAACATGCTGCAGGCCCGTGTGCTCAGATTTTGATGCACGTTAATTAACCACTGGTGGTCGAAATTCGCGGAGTCCTCCACTACAGCGTTTCTCATAATCATACGATGGTTTTAGGACGTAAAGCCCTATATATCACTCAATAAACTGCTGCATTTCACTGTGTGGCAAAATTTTACTTGTTCATTCTTCTTGCACTTATTTTTTCTTATATATGCTCTGTCTTTCTCTATGTGTTTCACTCATTTTTTCTCCGCTTCTTAATTTATTTATTTCAATATCATTAGCTTTCTTACCAAACCAATCTTCCTATTTCTTTCCTTTCTTTCTCTCTTATGTTGTAAGTACCCGTTGCTTCGTCTGCGTTTCTATCTTTTTGTCTCTTTCTCTGAATATCTCTCTTTTTCTTTTTGTACTTCAATATATTCCTTTCTTAATTCTATGCAAAGTTTTTCTCTATACCCTCTTGATTTCTCTCCTCCTTGTCATCACACCTTTCCTTCATGCTCACTTCTCTCTCCCGCCTGTTTATCAGTAGATACCAGCCCGGCTGCGATTCTGGTTGTCCAAAAAATCTTTGACATGTAGACACAAATGTACAAAATGCAACCATGATGATAGAATCGGTCGAGTATGCCTAATATACGAGGTTTCCGTAAACTGTGCTGCCCATGAGTAAGAGCATCTCAATGGACATAGCATTTCTTTTGGGGGGCAAAGGAAGATGTACACTACAATAAAAATATATAATTTTGTGTTTTGAAAGCTTTTTGTAGAATTTATCGAAGAAGCATGGCACCCTTAAACCTGATGAAGCGTTGTTCCATAGTTTCTGTTTTTCGCAAGGCGATACTCATTTCAAGATTCAAAATTCTCGTTGCAGCTGAGCCATGTCCTTTCAATTGGTGTTTTGGTGTGCACTTCGTTAAAAAATGTTTAAAATGTTGGCGAAAGCGGCATTTTCTTCTTATGAACAAGCCCATCAAGTCCAGGTACTGCATAATAGAGACATCCACATGATTTCTTGAACTGGTTTAGAAAGACTACTATATGAATGACTTGCAATACAAGGAGTTTCCTAAACGCGTCATATATTGTGTGACAAAAGCACCAAATAGCGCTAGGCTTCAAATAATCTGAAGTAAGTATCTAGTGGTACTTCGGAAGGCCGATTCTCTACAAAGTGCTCCGAGGTGTTTTATCATCGCCATCAGCACCAGAAGCCTCAACAAAGTCAACATCTGCGTAAGCCCACGTGTCGCCATAAGAACTCGTATCAGTCCTTGGCTGATTTGCAAAAGGAATAGTTTTACGTAGTGAGCACCTAAACACTGTGTTTGCAAAAGCCATTTAGTCATACTTCAAAAGGGCGAATGTTATGCGCACAATCGCTCATTTCCTAACCGCACGTTCGGGGCATACATCAAGAACGCAAACAGGGTGAGAGTTAAAAAGAAGATGTGCACGAGTTCTGATCCCGCTCCGCTATCTGCTCCCAAGGTATGCGGCCAAGTGACTAACAATAGTGTTGAAAAGCAATATTTACAAAACATATAATATTCTATAGTGTAAACAACTTGTTTTAGGCACATGTGAGGGTTATAAAGCAAATCCTATTATTGTCTCGTTTTCATAATTGTAATTTATTTAAAAGTATGCCTTGCTCCAGGAGTCCTAACTCAAGTCATACCTGTTGAAAAATCATAGCTTCGCAGGCGTATACAAGAAGCGTTGGTTTGCGCAATGAAGGAAAACAAATGAGATCTGATGAACAGTGAGAACACAGTAGTTAAATAACCAAAAATGCACTAGCACTGGGCCAACTTCCTATAACTGGCAGCCTTATTAAGTCTTTTGGGATGATTTTGTTGTGTTTCGTTACACGCCTGAAAATGTGATGAAAATGTGTGATAATGTTTATGAAAAATGTCTATTAGCAATTATATATGACTGTTCGCGTAAAAAAGACCAGAAATACAAATTTTGAAGAAATCAACAAAAAAAATTTGAAACAAGTGCAGTGCACACACAAGACAGTCAGGAGGGCTGCAATGCTGAATACTGATCCCCAGCTTTATCGTGGACTTCACTCCTCTGTGCCTTTTTTATAGCACTAGCTTTCATTTTTTTCGGGCCTGTTTTCCAGCAGGATAGAAAGGTGGACTAGGTGGTTGTTTATGTTCGTTCAGCAAACTTGGAGCGCAGAAAAACATACACAAAGTTCAAACAAGATGCACACAGCACGAGCGCTCGTACTGTGTACTTCTTCTTTGCATCTTGTCTGTGTTCCTTATCGCAGCCCAGTTCGCTGTTTTGCAGCATCAGTGACGTGATGCGGCGCTGTTGCGCTGCGGTGCTGATCGTTCATGAAGGCACACTTTTCCAGTATAGGGGCCAGGCTCTATCTCAATTCGCTTAATATTATTGTTACATGCATGTTGACTTTTTGTGGGACGATGCGCGTGTGTGTCTGAAAAGAGTACGACGGGCTGCCTCCGCTGGCTTGGCGGTAATTTTATCCGTTGAGGGATTACTTTAAGTTATAGCCACAGGGAGGTTTGCTCTGCTGTGTGTAGGTACGTAATGGAAACAAAAAGATTGCCTTGTTAGTCTATTGATAATATTATTTCTGCCAGATCACTAGCTCGTGTACCATTTTCATATAACATTTACGATTTGTTTTGTGTCTTACTGAAACTCAATTGGATGCTTGGAAATACAAAACGAACTAAACAAAAGATCCTGCCGTCCGGTTCTTGGACGATTCTTTTCTGTGGAAGAGTCCACCAATGCTAGAGGAACATCGCAATCATCATCATCGTTGGACTAGGATGGCTCCAATCCCGTGACCACTCGCATCGGTTCGGACTTCTGTCGGAGCAGACAAGTCAAAGTGGGCCAATATAGGTGGAGTCGTCAAAAGTGTGATGAGGTGAGAAAAAGCGGCAGCTTGAGCGGAACCCCACGTAGAACTCACGTCTTCCTTCAGAAGTTCGGTGAGTGGTCGAGCGATTGTTGCAAAATATTTCAAGAACCTTCTAAAATAGAAACAAAGTCCCATAAAATGTCAACATGCATGTAGAAATATTATTGAGCGAATTGGAATCGAGCCTGGCCCCTACAACTGGCCCCTGCTGCCTCACCGCCTTCAACTGCGCCACTGACCACTGATATCGTACATGTGGCACGCTTCAAGCCTTGCCACACACCCGCTAACGTTGTTACTAGAAGCGCCGAGACGGCGCTTCTGCCTCCAGGGATTATGCTACATGCACGTTGATATTTTGTTAGACGATGCTCGTGTGTGCCTGACAAACTGGACGAAGGGTGTCTCCGCTCGTTGGCTAATTACCGGTCACGCCGCTGCTGCTGGTGTGAAATATATTTTATCCACAGTTTCGTTGATAAGGCGTCTCTTCTTTTCAATAAAAATGTCATATGTGCTTGTGTTGTCATCAATGAAACTACGGACATCGGTCAACAAACAAAATTCCATCGTTTACAGGCTGACTTACATGTCCGTGAACGTGAACAACACATGCACCACTTTACAGCTCACCTAGTGAGCAGATAATGACCTTCATGCATAATATGTTGTATTGACAATGATGTTGGAGCATAATGACATCTTCTCACTTGATATGATTGCTAAACAGGCAACATAATAATACTTATCGAACTAAGCCTACTGACACTTTCAGTTTTGGTTTGGCAGTTCATGGATGGTCTAGCATTTTTCCTTGGATATGTTGAAACTGCGTAGACTATAGCGTTACACAGCAATGATATAGGCAATAAATTGTGCATCTATCATACGAAAAAACTGAAAAAACGTCATTTTGAAAAAAAAAATTGCTTTTTTTACTTGGCCTCATACCTCAAAGGTGTAGCTGAAGCGTCCTCGAAATATTGTCGGTGTGGTTTGTATCGAACACCAGGTTGA